>CM052547.1:39608449-39642329 GCA_028533065.1 Trachops cirrhosus | reverse complement strand
ATGGGAAATGTAGAAGCTAAAGAACTTATGACACATGGACATGAACTAAAGGGGGAGAATGTGGGTGGGAGGGGGTGTTCAGGGTGGAGGGGAATGAAGGGGGGAAATGGGACAACTGTAATAGCATAATCAATAAAATAAAATTAAATTTAAAAAATAAAATAAAATAAAAAAGAAATGTGTATGATTATGTATAGTCATGTCTTCATAATTTTATGCGCCCACATCATAGAAAAAAGATTGATTTTAATATAGTTTTACAAATATTACCTAAGTTAGGAGAGAATTTAACTTACTTATTATCTTTGATGCAATTTATTATCCTCCAAGTATATATAAGTGTTTGTCAATCTGCTGAAAATAGCCCACTTAAATTTGAGTAAAAATCACACTATGTTTTATTACAAAAATTATCATTGGTTATATCATATAACTAATTCACCATTAATGGCTTTAAAGAAGCTCATTGCTATTGTCCTCAAGTAACATTATCTTGCATGAAATGCTGTTTACATGTTAAAAATAACTAAATATTAAATACATGATTTAAATAATCATATCTTTTGGAGTAAATATGTATAATTCATGTTTTCATCTCTTGTTAATTTCACATTTTATTTAGCAGAAAATATCTACCCAAGACTCTAGCTTCTTCAGAAGGAAAGTTTGAAGCATTATTTCATATGATTTTCTATATCGAGATACTTTTATGTATAATCATAAAACTTATTATATGACTATAATCCTACTAGATTATTATTTTTGCTTTTGTATGTTTAAATCCATATTTAAAAAGGAAGCTTTAAAAAAACCTCAAGCTGTCCATTGGAACTTGGTCAGTGAGTGAAGAACACACTCTGTTAGAGGAGGGAACCCCTCTGCCTGTGGAGCAGCAGCCTCAGTTTACTAAAGCTGGGGAGAACCTGGGCTCTCAATGAAAGGAGCTCCCACAGCTGGATCTGCAGGGACCACTTCTCACCAGGGCTGAGCGGATCCTTAGCCCCAGGTGTTTCTATTTCTCAGGAAGATGTAGGCCAGTGTGCAGGGGACTGACGCTACATGGGAAAGCCCAAGGCAAACGATTCCACAGGAGCTGAGAGAATAGATGCTGGGGGAGCACAAAAGGGAACAAGTTCTGTCTGCAAAGGAGTATCCACAAAGGCTTCCCAGAGAAAGTGAGCCTTTCTGGTGTGTTAGATTTCCCATTAACATACAGTTGAGAATAAAACCAGAGAAGCAAGGGAAAGATACAACCAGTTACTGGAATCATGGAGGGAAAGGAAGGGGGTTCTCTTTCAAATAATTTTAAAACACTTTAGCATTTCTGTAGTTTTCCAGGTTTCCTAGCGTACACCCTGCAGACTCCCCATGTCTTATTGGAGCCAGCTTTCCCACCCTACAGAGGTGATAGAGTTTTTGCAACGATGCATTAAAGCTGCTTTTAGGGAGAGTGATAAGTTCTTCTGCCAGAAAACAAACACAGTAGCAAATAGCACAGCAAAACAGAGTTGTATCTATTTACCAAAGGACGTGTTAACAATTTCCCCCCTCTGCTTGTTCATTCTCCCAGGTCTTTGCGGAAGACGGGTCTGGAACCTGACCACTGGGAGTCCATGACCCCCGCAGTTGCACCCCATCAGCAATGAAAGGGTTATCAGGCAGCCGCAGCCATCACCACGGAGTCACCTGTGATTCCGCCTGTGACTCACTGTCGCACCACTCAGACCGCAAGCCATATCTGCTGAGCCCGGTGGAACATCACCCAGCGGACCACCCTTACTACACTCAGCGCAACTCCTTCCAGGCAGAGTGTGTGGGCCCCTTCAGCGACCCGCTGGCCAGCAGCACCTTTCCACGCAGACACTACAACTCACAGCAGGAGCTGAAGGACGAGTGTGCCCTGGTACCCCGCACCCTGGCCACCAAGGCCAATCGCCTCCCCCCCAACCTCCTGGATCAGTTTGAGAGGCAGCTGCCGCTCAACCGGGACGGCTACCACACGCTGCAGTACAAGCGCACGGCCGTGGAGCACCGGAGCGACAGCCCTGGCCGCATCCGCCACCTGGTCCACTCGGTCCAGAAGCTCTTCACCAAGTCGCACTCCTTGGAGGGGCCATCCAAAGGCAACATCAACGGGGGCAAAGCCAGCCCCGACGAGACGCAGACTGTGAGGTATGGCAAGCGCAGCAAGAGCAAGGAGCGGCGCATGGAGCCCAAGGCCCGGCCCAACACCTCCCCAGGCTGGTGGAGCTCGGACGATAACCTGGACGGCGACATGTGCATCTACCACGCCCCCTCGAGTGTGATGACCATGGGCAGGTGCCCGGACCGCTCGGCCTCGCAGTACTTCATGGAGACCTACAACACCATCAGTGAGCAGGCGGTCAAGGCCTCCCGGAGTAACAACGACGTCAAGTGCTCCACCTGTGCCAACCTGCCGGTCACCCTGGACGCACCGCTCCTGAAGAAGAGCGCCTGGTCCTCCACTCTGACCGTGAGCCGAGCCCGGGAAGTTTACCAGAAAGCTTCAGTTAACATGGACCAGGCCATGGTGAAGTCAGAGTCGTGTCAACAAGAACGTTCCTGCCAGTACCTTCAGGTACCATTTCTGTGGGGTGATGGATGTTTAGAATTTGTACCTGCTAATTGTGTGGTGTCTTCGGTTATAGTCTTGGCTCTACTATGAATTGTCTGCATGAACATTGTTTAACATTTCTGTGGCTAAGTCCGCCTATCAGAAAGCTTCCCGGCTACCAACTTCATCTAGTTATCTTGTATATAAAAGACTTTGAAAAGCACACCTACCTAAAGGCAAGGGGTCATTAATGTTTTGTGTTCTTCTTTTGTCTGAAGGATCATGGGATAGAGAGGAGAGAAAAGGGAAGTCTACACAGAATTTTAAAATAAGTCCACCTTTTTACAAAAGTCAACAATGACCTTTGGAATTTTGGAAACAGTTTAATTACATCTATCTAGAGTTGTTTTTGTTTTTGTTTTGTTTTGTTGTTCTAAAATTCTGCCTGAAGCTGCTACTTTGGGAAAATTGATCTGTGTCTTCACCACTGCAATTGTCACACCAACAACAGCACTAACCATACTCCTAGCCCAGCCCCTGCTCTCAGAGCACAGGGAATAGAGATGCTGCTTTGAGCCCCAAGAAGGTGGAGGTTGAGCCAGTATGGGGACCTGACAAGCACAGCTGCAGATACCTAGCACAACAGAGACAAGGAAGAAAAAAGGGAAAGCATCCACACAATAAAATGCAATTAGTGTTGGTGTGTAATTCCCACATGGGTACAGACCCACCACAGTCCGCTCCTCCCTGGCCATGGTCTCATGTTTTTCCTACTGCCCTCCAATTCACTTAAACTAGAGTTCACCTGGATAAAAGTAACAGGGAAAGGGTCTTTTTCTTCCCTACCTCTTTTCTCCAGTATTACCATTTTTCCCAAGATGCAACGCTTCATAAGTGACCCTCGTATGTCTTTGCCTCTGTTTTTTCCTGCCATCCCCATCTTTTTTTTTTTACAGTTTTTACTGTAGTATGAAAGTATGACATAATCATTTCCCATTCCCACCTTAGGAAATGAGAGGAAAAAAATGTCTTCCCCTGAGCTTATATCTTTTTCCTCTCTTTGAATTCCTCCTGACAAACCTGGCTCCCTTGGACATGCTGCCACCAGCCCTGAGAGTATTCTAAGTATTCTACGCTGGCGGTCAATGACCAAGGACAGTGCTGGAACCTATCTCCAGAGTTCAGGAGAAGCCGTGTGAAAACATGGGCATAGTTTTCACAAACAACATACAATTACATGGTCAGTAGTTCCCACTGAGAGTGATATTGCCTAAGTCAGAGCTAAAGAGATAATCTAATCCAATCTCCTCACTTAGCATATAAAACACTATACTCAAAGAAAGGTAAAGGTTTAGTAGGTTAGTGTGTGGCAGGGGTAGGACTAGAACCCAAACATCTTAATATATATCCCTTATAATGGATACTGTAAGGGATATATATTATAAATTTTTAATTTTGCCTTACAAATTTTTTAAATGCCTTAAGCACACAAATCTCATCCACCACCGAGAATAAAGTATTTTGATAAGAATATCCGTCTTGAAGGAAGAATGAATAATGAACAAGATAGAAGCCCTAGAACAGAATATTTTATCTATAAAGTTTCTGTGACTAGCAGCAAAAACAAAACATTTTTTAAATTATTTTATTGTTGTTCAATTGCAGTTGTCCATATTTTCTCCCCACCCCTCCCCATCCACCCCCTCTAAACCCACCTCCCTCCCTTGATTCCACCCTCCCCCTTGGTTTGTCCATGTGTCCTTTATAGTAGTTCCTGAAAATCCTTCTCCCCATTGTCCCCCCCTCCCCTCTGGCTATTGTTAGGTTGTTCTTAATATCAATGACTGGTTATATTTTGTTTGCTTTTTTCTTTTGTTGATTATGTTCCAAAGCAATTTTTTTTTTAAAAATTGGACTTTAATACGTAGTGATGACATTAGATGAGAAATATCAAATTGAAGAAGAATATTCTACATGCATCTGGGACCAGCCTTTGTTAGTCATGAAATGTTTTCATGATGCTTGCATAATTGTCTATATTCTTCCTACTTTAAATTTACTTCTCTTTCTTTTTTATACTTTCTGAGGTAAAAGCTCAAGTAGGGGTGAAAAGTGGAAGGATAAGGAAAGAAAGAAGGAAGCTGCTATTAATTGAAAATTTACTATGCAACAGATGCTGTAGCAAATGTTTTCACATTCATTTTTTTATTTAATCCTCATAATAATTCTGAGAGCTAGATATAATAATATTCTGTTTTTACAAGAGAGGAAGCCCACATGGCCAGTAAATTACAGAACTGAGTTGAGATTCAGACTTAGACCTCTGTGATGCAAAATAGCCCTTTCCTGTACACCCCAGCACAACCCTGGAATCAGGGGTGTGAAAATGTTGAGCAAGGAGAAAAAGTCTTTAAGGTAAATGTATTATTTAAGTTCTATAGTAAAATGAGAATGAAAACTTGAAGATTTAAATATAGGCTTTAGCACCAGCACACTAGTAGATTTTCTACCAAAGTTTTGGAAATTCTATTTTCAAAGTAGTTACCGTGTTTTAAGTCAATTTTTAAAATGAAATATTTGAGTCCCATAAAAAGGTATGTAAAAAAGTAAAAAAAATACCCAACACCACTCAGATATACAAATAAAGCATTAACTGCAACAGATCCCACATGTACCTACCTTCCTCAATTCCCCTTCTCATCCTTCCTCCTCAGACTAACAACCAAGCACATTTGTTTTTAATTCTGAAATTATCAAAACATTGAAAAAATTAGCACTTTCTATTCTACATTGGGCAATAATTAACCCTAAACCATGCTAGGTCAAGCGTTTAAATATAAATTGAGAGCAAAGTTATATCTTCTTTAACAAATATTGATATTTATTGGGCTTATATTCTGTGAAAGACTTTCAAATTGAAAAAAATCTGTATTTCAATGTGGGGAGGTAATATATTTGGTGAGTAAACTAAATGTAGAATCTGTGTTCTTCCCAACCCGTGAGCTAAGGATGAAGAGTTCTCTAAAGAAAGAGAAGGAGCTGGACATTCACAAGAGAAGGCAGGAGAATGGGAAACTCCTGAGAACTGGACAGTCTCTCCAAGTCTTTTCTTGCTTTAGTGGAAAGAAACAGTCTGCTATCCTGCACAAGGTCTTCTCAGGAAGATAGATGTAGCCAGCTTCTGCCAGCTCCTGCCAGCTCCTGTGGAATACTTTCATTTATAAGTTCATTCTTAGAAGCAAATTTGGGGAATTTGAGAGAGGGAGGTTTTTTTTTTCAGTTGTGTTGCTTTAATTACCAACTAATATTGAAATTGGATTTCCAAATGTGTTCAGCTTCAACATCACAGGGTTAAGTGGACAAAGCTTGAACTTAAATAAGAGGGTCTGTGTTCTAGTCCCTATTTACCACTAACTAGTGATGTTGATGTTGCTTGAAACCATGATTTCAGCTCTCTGAGTCTCCTTCCTCTGCTATAAAGTGAGACACATGACCTAAAGGCCTTGTGATCTCAGTCTACATCTTTAAATTCTTAAGCTACATATGCAGAGTACTAATTAGAGCAATTTTCAAGAGCCTAGAGGTCTCATTTAACAAATGCCTACCAAAAGTGAATGTTCTTCCAATGTTATCTAATTTGCACTTTAAAACTAGGAGGTATTTTACAGTTGAAGAAACTAAGATTTAATAAATTAGGTTAAGTAACTTGCCCAGGGACACACAGCTAGTACATGGCAACATAGTGGGTCAAAACGGATTTGTTTGCCTCCAAAGCCTGGACTTTTTCCATTTACAATGCCTGAACCCTGCCCCCTTCCAAACATGAAACAGAGGAAGTGACAGATATCAAATATCTTTTATGTGCCCAAACCATACAGTATCTCATTTAGTGCCTAAAACAACTTTGTAAAGTATATTACATTCCAGTATATTTACTCCAGTTTACAAACAACAAATATGAGGCACAAAGGATTAAATCATTTGTTCAGGAATGCATATATAGTAAGTGGAAGAGCTAAGACTTGATCCCAGATTGGTGTGAGTCTCTAAAGTGCTTCAGAAATAGAAATAGATGTGTGGGGTTTTCTGTTTCATTTTATTACTCATTTTATTATGGAGCAGATGTATGTGTTCATTTGACCTTATATATGTGCCCGCATCTACATGAAATGTGACCCATCTTAGGCAAGCCACAGAATAACTGAAAGATCCCTAATTTGATTCAAGACTGAACAAAGGTTAAATTAATAGTCACTGTTAATAGCATCTAAATACTAGCAAGGTTCTGACTCTCCCTTTGCAATATTATCACTTAAATTTAATTTAACATAGGCCATTGCAATGATTATATCAAAATTAGAAGTCTGTAGGTATTTGGCCTCTGTCTGACATTCATTTAAAATAAAATAGTATAGCTTAAAATCATTGCAAGTTCCAGTTAATGTAGCCAATTGGTGATTACAGTCAATTGGCTTTAATGTGCTCACTCACAAGCTGTTTGTAGTTAATTTTAAAAAAGACACTTTTATTCCCAATATTGTTATTTTTAAATGTCAAGAATCAGATGTCTGCTGTGTAGAACTATTGTACCGCTGCCAGTGACTGTATCAGGCTTTGGAGCAGGGACATGGATTTGAAGACATTAAAACTGTTTAATTCCCAGTTGAGATGTGGTTGGCTTTTATACATTTGGAATAGAGCATTTATGGCACATCTCAGGGTAAGTGCTCATAATTAAGTAAATAAAATAGGAATGGTATCTGAGGAGTAAAAGAAGTTTTAGTTGTGGTTTGTTTTTGCTCTAAAAACAAGATTCTTCATTCTGTATATGCTTCTTTCTATAAACTGTAAACATTATGTGTTGAGTGACTGGCATATAAAGCCATTCAGAAGAGCAAGATTTTAGATTTCCTACCATTAGCCTAAAAAACAAAATCCCTTCAAATCATGTATTTTTGCATTCATTCAGCAGCAGATACAGGAAACAAAACACTCTCCGGTAGAAGTAGAGAGACACAGAGAGAGGGAGAGAGAGAGCAAGACAGACCCGAGAAAGAAAGCACTCACAGAGATGAAATTTTAGGAGAGCAAAATGATCGACCTCTTTAAGGCTGAGTGGGTTTCTTCAGTTTGTGTGCAAGTTTCAAGAAATGGAAGGACTGACCAGGTTTGCATACAATTCCTTTATTACTTTGTATTTGGTGATAGTATGTTGTTGGTTTGGGTAGTTTGGGGTGGAGGGGAGAGGGAGAATAGTTCTGTTATTTTACTTCTTTTCTAAATAATGGCTAGTAATACTGAAAGAGCTAATAAACTAATGTATGTACAGATGCTTAAAAGACAGGTTGAGACATCGGATACCCACAAATCTGTGTCCCCCACAGGGGCTTTATAAAATCTTTAATGGACACAAATGATCTAAGGTGCTAGGTGCTATTAGAGGACATTATGTGGCTAGTGATTGAAATGTGATCAGTCTTTTAACATGACAAGAATCCTGAATGTTTACTGTTCCTTTGCCAAATTAAAATTTCTGGATAGTAGGGGGGTTTGAGAGGTTTTTTGGTTAAATGAGACCACAAAAGATCACTGAAGAATCATTCCTAACAAGCATGAACCCAGCATTATTTTCAATGCAGGTACAACTGTTTTTCAAATTTGTGTTCAAAAATTATTTCAATCTTTGCCCAGTGGGGGTTTTCTTTCCCTGGCTGAGGTTTTCCTTCCTCTTATTTTAGAACAATTTGAATTATACTGAATCAATTAAACTATGTTATGTGAAATGTGTGGCAGTGCTGAGCAATTCTGCTGGTTACTGTGATGTTTCCTTGCTGCTGTTTTAAAACCCCCATCAACCTCTTTAACTGATGACTTTCTTTATTCTTTCACTTAAATTACCTTAATAATCCAGCAAGCATTGTCAGATTCCTCAATGTATTTCTTCTTTGTTTTGCACAATCTGCTCCCTATTTTTTACTGATCTTAATAGAGATGTCCCTCTTTGTTGATAGAAAAATTAGGTTACTCCTGCCTGATGTTAACTTTGAATGTAGAATCAGTGATCAGCAGCAGAGTCCTCATAATTCTCTCCCTAGGTCTCTAAAATTCTCACTATTGCCCATATCCAAGTAATGGGGATGGGGAGGAGGTGATTGGCAAAACATTATGAGAAAGCAGGGGTCCAGAAAGACTCAGTTGTGGTAAAAAGAAGATTAAAATGAAACAGAAAAAAAAAAAGAAGCAAAGAATCCTTCTTGGAGGCTGTTAAAGAAACTTTGTTATTCTTGGTCTAGAATTTCACTATTCTAAAGACATTTTCAGCAACACCTAGAGTGGTTAGTCTCAATCAGAGATTGCATGACACGCGCTCTCTGACCCCACAAAAGCCAGTCTATGAATGGAAGGTACAGCACTGGTTAGCACAGAGTAAAAGAAAAAACTAGCCTTGGATCTTATTTTGGATTTTATTTCCTACTCCCCTCATCTCCCTATAGAACAGTTTGCTTGGTTGAAAATTAAAGATAGTAACTGAAAGTAATCATTTACTATGCTGTAGAGAAAGATTCATCCAAAATCTCTGGTCCATTTGAGATTGTGGCTTTGCACAGCTTTACACAAACTGTGATTTGTGAATGGTAGAACTCACTGGTCTTTTGTTTGAGATTTTATAGGAACCACTAAAAAATATATGCAATGTTACCAAGTTGGCTTTGAATCGGTGATTAGACTAGGGTTTTTTCACCATTTTGATTTTAGGTTTAAAGGTTACCTACCACCTTTCTTGGTAGATTGTTGTGCTTATTGATATGGAGTTGAATCAGGGGAAGTTTTATTTTTATAGACCTAAACAGTTAAAATTAGAAACTTCATATGATTCAAACTATAGTACCTCTTAACACTCACATTATTTTCTGTCATTTGCTAGGCAAGCTTGGTTTAAAAATATATATGTTGGCCTTTTTAGGTAAAACCAGGTTACTATTAATGAGGTCCATGAAGAATTATATAATTTCACTATGATTTGTACTACTCACCTGAAATTTTGGACCCATAACTTTTCCCATTGGATGGAAATAATGCTCATGTGTGACTTCACATCTAGGCCTCCTTTATCTGCCTCTCAAGACCATCTTGCCTCACTACATACCCACTGGCTCCATCTCTAAAACTTCCATTCAGAACCCATTATGCCATAGGAAAAATTCTTTGACTGTTTTTGTAAATACATATTTAAGTGTTTTTATAAATTCTTAATCTGAAACCACAGTTGCAGGGGTGCTTTAATTTTTTTCAATGAATCATTTATTCTCCTTTAACCCAGTTCCCTCTGTAACTCAAAGGTAAAGATGTAGATCCATGACTCTTACGTCGTTAACAGGGGTAAGGGAGAAAATACAGTGTAAGAAACATGTAACCCACCTCCTGCTGTTTTTGACAAATTTCTTATTTCTACTATTTTTTTATTTTTATTTTTTAGAGAATATTCATCTCTAAAAAGATCCAAGAAAGATCTCCTCTGATTCTCTGATGTTTTAAGTATAAGGTTATATAGAACTCTCTTTTAAAATGTGGTCAGTTTTTCATTTTCTAAAGTTTAGCCAATTCCCTGCCTTGTTTTCACTTCTAAGTTAAAGAGACTTCTAATTACATTTGCAAAATGAGTTTTCTAGATAAGTAGATCTTTCACTATTAGGTCACTATTCTCTGTCAGCTGGAGTCTCTACTCATTGTTCTCACAGAAGTAGGAAACTTCCTATAAAATTTAGGCTTGTGATATCACAGAACTGTCTCTGAAGCAAAATGACATGGAGTCTAGGGTTACTGTATGTTGTCTGCATTTGTACAGGTCCATATATGTACATTCCATCTGCATGGGCATACCTGCGCCATACTTCTAAAATACACATAGAGAGAAAATTGACCCAGAAATTAGATTTGAAGCATGTTTGCGGCTTAAAAGATTAAGACAGTCATTCACTAAATAATTACCTGCAATCTATAATTCTGTACTTACAAATGGCAGGGTAGTATTTTTAACCTCTGAAATAAAGAAATTAGTATGTTTTTCCTGTTGTTCCTGTCAGTCCCTCCTTTATCCCAGTGATTTCATTATGAGTGAACCACACACCCAAGGAGAACAAATGGAGATGTGATCTTTAGGCTCAATGACTGAGCCCTGACACTGGATTTTGAAGATGATTCCCTTCTCTCTGGCATCTTCCACTCTCTTGGCAGCCATTTTTCCTCACCTCTCACCTCATTTTCCTAGGATAAACATTGTTATCATAGCTGTAACCATAGTGAAATGTGATGTGTAGGAGAGAATATATTGGATATAAGACCAAATATATTAAATCAGGGCAACTCCAGAAAATCTGAAAGGAATAATAGTGCATAGAAGGTAACAAGGGATACCAACTGACATATTGGTCATTGTTCTTGAAATGAAAAAGTAAATGCAAAGAAAATCAAGCTCTAAAGATGGAAATACTGTATGAGGCATTATATATGCCAGTGGTATCCATATGGGTGAACATTAGCATTGTATTACATTCATCCACATGTTTGGAATCACGTGCATGTGTGGGCACTCGCTCTATCATTGACTATTAGGACAGCAGATACTCAACTTTGTGTGCATGAAAATCAGCTTGAAAGTGTCTTTAAAATGAGCATTGCCAGCATCCAACCAAGAGATTCTGATTCTGTAGATCTGGAATGATTCTATTACAGAGATAAATCCAGGAACTGCACTTTAACCCAATCCTAGAGATCAGACCAAATTTATCATTTTACTTACTGAAGGGGGCAGTAGAGTCTAACAGATGAAAACAAGGGCTTCAGCAGCCCTACCAGCTTTAATATTGCCACTGACTTCCAGCATGACTTGGCCTTTCTCTACTTAGTACTTCCATTTCTGTATCTGTAAAATAGGTATAATGATACCTTTGTGTCTGTTCAGGTGTTTAAAATGTTTTAATTTCAAATTTAGGAAATAAATAAAAAATCTAGTGTGAAATGTTTTGAGTGTACAGATCCTTAGAGGTTAACATGCTTCTCTACTTCTTCATCTGTTTCATGTTCCTTAGCACTTTTTCTTTTATATTCTGCTTGATGTAATTTTCATTAATCCATGGTCAGGATGAACATATCTGACTCCATAGTGAAGGAAAGCTGTCTCTCAGTGCTGAGGGACCGTGGGTCTTCATCACAGTGTAGGCTTAAGGTTTCTTCATCCCATGTGCTAACACATAAAGCTTTTGTCTACAAGTGAAGAGATCATAAAGGGTCAGATCACTGATGGCTCAGCATCAGTGGGTCAGGTTTTCCCTTGCCTTGGTATTTACTGATAAAACACAATTTTTTTTATCCTCACCCAAGGATATGAGAACATGATTTTAGAGGGGGGAAGAGAGGGGGAGAAATAGGGTAAAAAACATCAATTATTTGCCTCTAACACACACCCCAGTTGGGGACCGAACTTGCATCCCAGGCATGTGCTCTGACTGGGAATCAAATCTGGTGCCTTTCAGTTAACAGGACAACACTTCAACCAGCTGAGCCACCCTGGCCAGGATGGAACACAGTTCTTCTGGCCTCCTCAAGCTTTAGTTTGTTCAGATAAAACCTCCTTTTATTTTCATGCCTTAAGTCTTTCAAGACCCTGGTGCCTTATTCCGGGAGGCTTTGGTATGCAAACAGAACAATTTAATCAACAGCAATAGCTATGGGGCTTGTCTACAAGGGGATTCTACCTACTCTTCATATCTTCCTTTATCCATGTTCTCTGAGGAGTGTTTCCCCATGGCAACTGTTAGAGGTGGGAGTTCTTCCGCCATTGCTAGCAGATGAAAATAGGTCCTTTTCTGTCACTCTTCTTCACTCTTGCCCAAGGTCCTCTCCAATCTCTGAAGCCAACTACCTCATACTTACCATGCTGGAGAAATTTAAGCAAAGCAAATGAACATTGAAGCCAGTTCCCTGTTGGGAGCTCTTTTCTCCCCACAGGACCATGGAGACCTCAGACTTTCTCAGGCAGCCATACATCTTTGGTGGTGTACAGACTCCTTAGCCAGCCTGCTTCCACATTGCCACCTAAATGATCAAAACAAAACCCACCAGAATTCACAGGAAGAATGGAAGACAATTTAATAAAATTAAGAATCAGTTATGGAAACTTGAGCAAATGGTTTGCCATTTTTAATTATAAAAGTAGGACTCCTGTTAGGTCACCGAGGACCTGCAGCCCACACTGAGAAGGCCCCCTGCTAGCCCACGTTGTGCTGTGGGAATCAGCCCTCCAGCAGTAACTGCCTACAGAAAGGTGTGCCCTCACAGGACTTTTCATTTAGAATCCCTTAAAAGTTCCTAGCAACTTATAATCCTTAAAGAATTTGTCTTTTTTTTCTTCTCTTCTTAACTAATAGAAGTTTAGCTGACTTTTCTATAACTCAGGAGGTGTCAGTGAAAGTAACTGTCATTTGTTTGCAAATGAAAGCTGAGTTTTCTGAAAATGACTCCCATGTAAAATCCCCCATAACACTCCTCCAGCCCTCTAGTTCATTTTAGATAGTTTCCTGTTCTCCCACCTCCATGGCACACTGAGCACTTTTAGTCAAAAAAAAATGCCTATAAATAGCTGATTTTCTTGCCTGCTTCCTTCTCTAAGGCTTTCACAAAGGAGGTGAAACAAATCCACCAGAAACAAGAACTCTCTCTGAGGGGTAAGTGGTGAGGCTTATGAAAAGTCAGATCCATAGGCCGAAAATTGTCATGTAGGTCACTTTGCCATATTTGACTTATGCAATCATTGCTTAGAAAAAGAAACATTTTGTTTCATGCCAGATGATCTCATGAACTGCAGTCAATCAAAATATCTCATATGAACTTTCATACATTAAAAAATATTTATTGATTGTGCTGTTACAGTTGTCTCAATTTATCCCCTTGTGTCCCCCAACACCCATCACCCCCACACTCCTCAGGCAATCCGCCCACCATTATTAATGTCCATGGGTCATGTGTATAAGTTCTTTGGCTACTACATTTCCTATCCTGTACTTTACATCCCCATGACTATCCTGTAACTACCTATTTGTACTGCTTAACCCCCTCACCTCTTTGCCCATTCCCAAAACACCCCTCCCATCTGGTAATCATCAAAATACTCTCTGTATCCATGATTCTGTCTCTGTTATTACTTACTTAATTTGTTTTTTATTTTATTTTATTTTTTATTGTTGTTCAAGCACAATTTTCTGCCTTTTCCCCCCACCCATCCCTCCCAGTAATTTGTTTTTTAGAGTCAATTGTTGATATACATTTTTATTGCCATCTTATCGTTCTAGTTTTGATCTTCTTTTTCCTAAATAAATCCCTTTAACATTTCATATAATAATGGTTTGGTGACAATGAACTCTTGTAGTTCTTTCTTGTCTGGGAACCTCTTTATCTGCCCTTCAATTCTAAATGACAGGTTTGCTGGGTGCAGCAATCTTGGTTATAGGTCCCTGCTTTCCATGACATTGAATATTTCTTGCCAATCCCTCCTAGTCTACAAAGTTTCTTTTGAGAAATCAGCTGGCAGTCTTATGGGAATGCCTCTGTAAGTAACAGACTGCTTTTCTCTTGCTGTACTTTAATTATGATGTGTCTTAGTGTGGGTCTGTTTATATCCATCTTGTTTGGGACTCTCTGTGCTTCCTGGACTTACATGTGGGTTTTCTTCACCAAATCAAGGAAGTTTTCTTTCATTATTTTTTCAAATAGATTTTCAATTTCTTGCTCTTTCTCTTCTCCTTCCGGTACCCCTATGATGTAAATGTTGGTATGCTTGTAGTTGTCCCAGAGACTCCTTACCAGGGGTGTCCAACTTGTGGTCCGCTGCCACACATAGTTCCGGATGGCTGTGAATGTAGCCCAACACAAAATCATAAATTTACTTAAAACATTACAAGAATTTTTGTGATTTAATGTGTGGCCCAAGACAACTCTTCTTCCAGTATGGTACAGAGACACCAAAAGGTTGGACACTCCTGCTTACTCTCTCATTTTTTGGATTCACTCTTCTTCTTGTTCTGCTTGGTTTGTTTTTGTTTCCTTATGTTGCACAACATTCATATGATTCTCAGCTTCTTCCACTCTACTGTTGATTCCCTGTAAATTGTTCATTTCCATTATATATCCTTCATTTCTACCTGTCTCTTTTTTATGCTTTTGAAATACTCACTGAGTTCCTTGAGCATCCTTATAACCAGTGTTTTGAACTCTGCATTTGATAGATTGCTCACTTACATTTTGTTTAGTTTTTTTTTCTGGAGTTTTGATGTGTTCTTTCATTTGAGTCATGTTTCTTTGTCTCCTCATTTTGGTATCCTCCCTGTGTTTGTTTCTGTGTTTTAGGTAGAGCCACTATGAGTTCCTGTCTTGGTAGTGCGGCCTGTAGAGTCCAGTGGCACAGCCTCCCCTATCACCCAATCTGGGTACTCAAGGTGTGCCCTCCGTGTAGGATGAGCACATCTTCCTCTTGCAGTTGAGACTTGATTGCTGTTGGCAGGTCAATGGGAGGGATTTACCCAAGTCAGTCAGCTATAAGGACTGACTGTGACCACTGACCACCAAACTCTGCCCTCTGTGGAGGATTAACTGTGCAGGGGCAGAGTGGTGGTGCTCCAACATGGTCTGTAGCTGTCCAGCTGCTGCACAGACTCTGGAGTTTCCCAGGTGGTGCAAGAAAGGGTCATCCGCTACCTTGTTCTGCCCAGGGCCACCCAGCATGAGCTACAAAGCAATCTGAGATGGCTGCTACTTGCATTGGGCTTGAAGGTTCCCAGGCAGAGCCAAACTGTGATCCAAAGCTGGCTGCCGCTAGTTCTGGGTCTGGAGCTGCTTATGTTTGGTGGAACACAGCCTCAGGTAAATGGCAGGACAGGGAAAATAGTGTAAGCCAGGTTGATAGAGTCTCAGATATGGCTCTTCCCTGCCTATTCTGTGACTCTGTGGGGGAGGGCTCAGAAAAGGCAAAATGGCCTCTGCCTGCCTTTCTGTCTGGGAGAAAGCTGTCTTCCAGCTCTCATCCTGATGTCAGACACTTTAGTTCCTCCCTGTATACCACTTGTGCCTTTCAAGCCACTACTCTGGTGGTACTGGAGCTGAGAGGGAGTGCATCTGAGTAAGTTTGACACAGGCACTTTAAGAGGAACTTCCAGGGAGTCCAGTAGTTTTTTCACCAACTCAAATCCCACTGTTTTTTACAGCCAGAAGTTATGGGGGCTTATCTCCCTGGCACTAAAACCCTGGGCTGGAGGACCTGGTATGGGGCTGGGACACCTCACTCCCAAGATATTCCTCCTGAAGTTTTAGCCACCACAAGTGGCTGTTGGACACACCTGTTCCATATCTCCACATTTCCATGTCCCCGCATCTCCTACCTGTCTGGATTGATGTGGTTTCTTTAGTTCCATAGTTGTCACACTTTCATTCAACTCGATTTCTGGTGGTTTTGAGTCATCATTGGTGTGTGATTTAGTTGTAATTTTGATGTAGTTGTGTGAGGAGGCAAGCAATGTTTACCTACTCCTCCATCTTGACCAGAAGTCCCAGAATTTTCATACTTTAAAAAAAATACATATTTGACTTTCATGCTGCTTTAAAAAAAAACAACTTTTATTAGATTTTATTGGTAAATCTAGATAACCTATTCCTGTAGCTATTCCATGACAGGAAAATTGAAACTAGCTCCATAACCACAAACTATCTCATGTCCACAAAACTGTCCTGGGTTATAGAGATTTCTTACTGTCTGGCCTGACTTCTCTTTTTCTCCTGTGCCTCTCTCCCCATTGTCAACACCATATCTCCAAGATTTGTTTTGTGGAACTCCTTGGAAGACTATATACATGTTAAGCATGACCTTAATATCATCCCTCACTGGTCTTACTAAAATCAACCTTAGAAATCAGAAACGTGAGGTTGATTATACTCCCATCTGTTTCCACCGTCTTTTGTCATGCACCTTTTTGAGAAAAAGAAAAAAGAGCTTACAGTACTTTCCTCTTTTTCTTTATTCCTCTTCTCCTTTCTTCCCCTTGCTTTTTAGGTAGCTATTTTATAATATAATTTAGAATGGGAAACCACCAGTTTACAAATGAGGAATCCGAGGCCTGGAGAAATTAACTGGCATTCCCATGGCTCCTCAGTTGTGGAGGGTCATGCAGAAGCAGAGACAGTAGGAAGTCTTCCTCTTACTCAATCTGGTAGCATTCCTCAATCATGTTGCACAAAACATTCATTTATCTTAATGCTATGTATACTGAAGAAATTCTGCCTCCTGCCCCACCCCTAGCTTTTTTTTACTCTAGGCACTAGGTCTGATTTGTTTGTGCCTTAGTCCAGTCTATCATTTCTGGAGAGTGCATCTCATTATGCCTTTCTTCTTTGTGAACTCCCAGTGAACACACAGAGTCAATATAAGCAGGTATTAGAAAGAACTTCAAAGGTCAGCTAGCTCAGTGCATTTTACACATTTTAACCATGAAATTTCTTGTTTATTTACAGTTTAAAACAGAGTTACTTATACTGAAATAAGAAGAGAAGGATTCAAAGCCAAACAAACCCCCTTCCCCAATCAACTACACTGCATCAAGTTTTCCTAAAGGAGGGGTGGGGGTTCCTCAAGGCACAATTTGAAAACTGTTACCCATTCCTTCCCCAATAAGCAGATCTAAGGTGTTGAGGAAAGATGTTAATAACTGGGGGGGGCTGGTAGTCTGTATCTACTCTTGATAAATCAGAAAACACTGATAAAGTCCAAACAATGTTAAGTAACTATCCCAAGCTTGGTAAGTTTAATTTGCAGCTCTCCCAAGCTGCTGTCCTGGTACCCTGTCCTTCAAGAAAACACAGCTCAGCATGAGTCACCAAGAATTCATGATTGACTCACACTATAAAATCACTTCTTGGCTATAACAGACAATTCTTTTGTCACCCTCATACCCTATTCCTCAGCTGTGGCCCAGAGAGAGGGACTAACTTTTCTAAGGACACACAGGCCCCTTGATTTCCCATCTAGAGCTCTGGATGCCCTGCCTGTGATCACATGCTGGATGCAGTGCACGTGATAATAAATGATGGCAAGAAGAGGAAGGAGGACAAGGAATAGAAAGAGAGAAAAAGAAGGACTGTAATTCATTGAGAAAGTTTATGGCCCTATGCTTAAACATATATTGTCCTTATTTCTGAAATTTACTGGGATAGTTGTTCATACCCTCATTTTATACGAATGAAGTGATTAATGTGCTTAATATTATGCTGCTCTTAAGTGATAGAACAAAGATTTAAAACCTCATTGGTCTGATCCCAAAATCTGTTCACTTTTAACCACATGTGTAAATATGACCTTTGATCTTTTCCTACAGGAATGTTTCTTGGTGAGAATTTACTATATTAACAATTTTTTAATAATTAACTATAGCTAAAAATACATTCTACCTTTATGCTTAAATGTAAGCCTAAGTCTAGTTTAGAGGTAGCCATGTTAGAAAGCAAGTAATATATGAATTAGTTTACAAAGTCTGATAAATAAAATATTAAATTATATTAGAACATTATCTCATGAAACTGGAAAATTATATCTCAGTCTATGAAAGAACCATTGCTCAAGGCTGTTTTGGCTTTGTTGTTTGTTTCCATGAGAAACAATACTATTGACTCCTTGAGATGCTACCCTGACTGCAGTTATAACATTGTTAAAATACTATAAGGTTATGTCCAAATAAGTGGTGTCTTCCCATTTACTATCCTTTGCTTGGAGTAATTGGTGATGTTTGCTTCTATAGGAAGTAATTTCACTGAAGTGATGAGGAACTATATTTTGTCCTTTTGGGAGACCAGGTAGTTATTTCCCAGACATATTGTGAGCCAGAATTCTGTTTGGTACCTGAGCTCCATTTAACCCTGATTATTAACTCAATATTAGGGAAGTTCACCAACTTTACTATCTGTAAAATTATTACTCTGTGTTGAAGGAAAAGATATGTTTCTCTAGAGGTATACCTTTAGAATGCTCCTAAATTACCTTATAAAAGTATAACAAATTTAGTCAGATAATATCCAGGGCAGAGAACTTATGTATGTCAGCTTACAGGTGGCTGTTTCTATCCAATGCATAATGGTGCTATTAGCAGATATTAGTAGAGCTTAAACTAAATTCCTCTAATAAATAACCATAAAGAATGCTCAAACTTTTGAAACCCATCAGGGTAAAACATACCATATTCAACTACTTGGAACTTGGAAGTCAACGTAGTCTTTTTTATCCTGCTTCTCAGCTTGCTTTGGATTTTTCCTCAGGTACATGTATCTCATTGCTGATAATTCTGTGTTCTAGCAAGCCCTTATTTAATGCCTTCCCTTGTCTGTTTAAGCCTATATGAAGTTCATTTAAGTCACAGATACAGTCTTATGTTCCACAGCCTTCACTTTTTCTTCATTTAATATTTTATAAAATGTCCCTATGCATAAAAATGAAGTGTTAATTATTCACTTAATAGGGCCTTGTAAATGACTAAGAAATGAAAGAATTCACTAAAATTAAACCATTCCAATTTAATCTCATTTGTGTTTTTGAAAGTTTTATTAGATTAATGAATGAATAAAATGTAATGTCTTTCTTAGCTTCAGTGAAGAATCCACCCAAGTATCATAATATATAATCCCTTTGCATCTTCTAGACCATGAGTGTAGAATGAACATTTTTATTGAATGATTTAATAGAACCACTATTCTTAACAAGTCTTTCATTCTTCGAGGATTTATTTAGTGCCTGTTTGACCCAGCTAAACTCCAGGAGAGGTGACTAGATAGAAGTGGGAAAGGGTTAAAGACCAGTTTGGGGAAAGGAACAGAATATCTAGAGAACCAGCTACCTGGCTGTTGAGAATAGGTAAATGGGGGAGAAGATTGAGTCTCTGGATGACAAGATGAAATGGAGTCATTTTTTCTAAAATACTCAAATTTTCCAAAGATGGAGGATATAGTCTAGTCCAGAGGCCAAGCCCAAGCAATTTAACTCTCTGGGCAGAATTTTTCAGGACAAGCAATGGTGGGAAGATGAGAAAGAGTAGGGACAGACTTCCCAGAGAGCATAGGAGGCATCAGACTCCTGAGTCCAACAACCAGTCTGCTGGCCCCAAAGGCCCCTGCCCAGGCCCTAAAGAAAAAACTGGACAGACAACTGAGCACTGGTGGTGAGGAAAAGCATCCTCAGCATCAGCACCAGGCCAGTGCACCCAGAAAATGATATGCAACTGGGGCTGCCCTTGGAGACATGAATGTTCATAGGCATGAGAAAAGCAGAAACGGCAAGTCTGGGAGTAATGGGTGGGTTTATTATTATTACAGCAAAACCCAACTGCATCCCCAGATCATACAACTGAGAATGGAGTGAGCTATTAGATCAGGAAGATTTTTCTAACAAAGTCATCAGATCCTAAGTAAGGAGAGGAACTGATTATTATTAAAAATGTGTAAAGAAAGGATGGATATAGCAAAGAAATCTCCCTATTTGGAGAAATGACTGTTTGCTTTTGAATCAAGCAGTCTAGTTCTGTGCTGTCCAATATGGTAGCCACTAGCCACATGTGGCTAATTAAATTTACAATAACTAGCCCTGGCTGGGGTGGCTCAGTGGATTGAGTGCCAGCCCTGTGAACCAAAGGGTCGCTTGTTTGATTCCCAGTCAGGGCACGTGCCTGGGTTGCAGGCCAGGTTCCCTGTTAGGGGTATGTGAGAGGCAACCATGATGCATTAATATTTCTCTCCCTCTTTCTCTTTCCCTTTCTCTAAAAATAAATAAATAAAATCTTCAAATAAATAAATTTACAGTAACTAAAGTTAATGATAAAAATTTAGTTGCTTGGTCACAGTAGCCATATTTCTAGTGCTCAGTGCCCATGTATGGCTGGTGTTTACCATATCGGACAACACAAATATACAATATTCCCATCATTTTAGAAGGCTCTATGGAACAGCATTCCTCGTGTTTGGGTGGGTTTCATGTGTGTATGCCTGTTGTAATATATTGATTTCTACTAGATTTGGGTTTTTCCCTGAGAAGGTAAACTCCTGTTGTGATTTCTCTGTGCTCAACAGTGTCAGGGCTATCCGTACTCATCTGTGTGTCTGTGTGAGCACAGGGAGGCTCAGCAAGAGGGAGGGCTGCCTCTGTGAATGCCTGTTCCTTCACTTACTCACTAGGTGGCATTAGATGAACCATTCCACCACTCTTTGCTTGTGTGTCTTTGTTTGCAAAAAGACTTACCTTGTGGAGTTATTTTGAGGAATAAATTCTAAAAAGTACTTAGTTTTCAGTAAGGACAACCAACTGGCCTGGTGTTTCTAGTGAAAAGTTGAGATTTTCCCCAGATTTTCTGTGAGCATTTATCAGTCAGCCATTACACTCAGAGCATTGTGCTGGATACATCATTTCCCTCGATCTGTGGTCAGCCCTGGCGCTGGCCTTTCCAGCAGCCCTGCTCTGCTCCTACTTTGCATTGCATGCCTGACTCCCGTTACCCAACAAGACAGTATGTAGAATAATATTTCTGTTCACACTCTAAGCTTTGCACCGAAGGTCTCTTAGACACTAAGCCACATCTGTGATTCTCTTCCTCATTTATAAAAGAAATCTGCAAAACTTTCCTCCCACTCACATTTATTTGTAAATTACAATGTTTTGGCACCTCTAGAAGCTGAACCTGGGTGCAAATGGACTTAGAAGTTGGCAAGGCTTAGTAATTTCTGCTACTGCCAGTCACACAGCTGGTGCCAATCAGACAGGCCCCCTCCCCCACCAACAGGTAGGGTTTTCACCTGACCTGAGAAACTTCTGCCTACATCTCATGTTCTCCTGCCTTTGACAAGCAAAGGGCAAGAGCTTTCTAGAGAGACCTTGGAGTACTCACTGTGGGCTTTCCCGGCACTGTTTACTTTACCCTTATTCACCTAGACAAGCAAATCTCACACCTCCCCTTTGCACACTAAAAATTTAATGTACCAATTTATGAGTGGCAATGTGAGATTTAAGCATACCATTATGAATTGTAAATATAATTGTCTACTTTCTTAATAGATGATTATAACTGGGATATACTTTCTAAAGTAGTTTCTGTTTTAGGGAAGCTGGTATAACCAAAAATGTGCTGTCTGGCCTCATTTGTTTACTTACCAAGATTCAAAAATCATGTTTTCTCATATTACAGTCTAAAACCACATGTTATTTGGCCATATTTGAGGCCTGGAAAGAGAGATTGCTTCAGCCCAGCAAGCTGGGAAGATGTCTTTGGTCACTGGCCAGTTAGTTTTCAGAAAGGCCTTTCTAGGAAAGCTTACTAAGGCAAGGCTCCCTAATGGAGACTCTCCTAATGTAGAGTTTCCAGACCTGGAGCATTCACTGGGAGGTTACTTATAGGTCTGAGGCCCAGAAGCAGAACTGAGGAGCAGCTTGACTGACTTCTGAAGTAATCCTACCTTGAGAAGACCCTTTGGTGGATGGAGGATGGGGAGGGAGATTGAAGAGGACTCAAGTACAAAAGGGCTGAGCATACCTACCCACCTCATTCAAGTATTTTTAGGCTATGCTGGGAAATTCAGGGTGGGCAAGAATAAACTCCAGGGGTTTAGTAAATTCCTAATATTATATTAAAAATTTGGTGGAGAGAGTTTGTATCCATTTTGGTTGGGAGAAAAGTCCTTAACTTTTATCATATTCTCAAAAGAGATAAAGAGCCATCAATCATGATATTGTTAAAGTTTAGGTAGTTTTTTTCCTTAAAAACTTAAAACTGATTACTTTTCTTCTTTTTTATAATAGTTCATTTGAAAAACTTTTTTGGTTGTAACCTTAGACTAATTTGAGGAATGTGCAGTTATTAAAGAGTTATTGTGGGAGCATATTACCTGAAATAGGTAAATCCTCTCTTGGAACTTGAATATCCTATTACAAAGTAAAGCTTGTAATGGGATTTATTCTGAAGAAGCTTTCCCTGAATGAACAATTCAAATAACAAAAGCTGAGGATCTGCTGTGTGTAAGGGTTGCAGCATAGAGTAGAGGGGAATTCAAACATTTGTGAAATAGTTCCTACTCTCAGAGAGTTTGTAGTCTCATGGAACACTACATAGTTATATAAATAAATACAACACAAGGCAAAGTAAGAGAAGCATAAAGATAACTGGACAAAGAATGTGGAGGTTTATAGGAACCAGAATTCCAAACTGAGGTTTAGGAAAGGAAGGGTAGAGGAGAAGAAAGGCTTTTCAATTGCAAATGCTGTATCTCTGAAGCTTTGCTGTCATTTTTATGAAAGCGTATTGAAAGAGATTTCTCTTAGCATTTTCCCTTGCTTATTAATCTCTCAGTAATTCAACCCTGCATCCCCGAGGCCTAACGTAGTGCCTGGCAAGCACCATATATGTGTGAATGGATGGACGGTGGGTGGTTGATCACAGGCAGGAGAGCAAATGTCCAAGTGAGAGGGAGGGAGAGAAGAAATAGACTGCACATGTTTACATGTCCTTATTTCAGGAGCCAGCTCAGTTCAGAGTTTTGTAGGAGAGCAGTCAGAGAAATTTAAAAGGTGGACATTTTCATGGGTCAGAAGTGTGGACACAGCCTACCTCAGCTGAGTACTGTGCTCACGGCCTCCAAAGGCTGAAATAAAGGTATCAGCTGGCCTGGGCTCTTATCTGCAGGCTGTGGGTCAGACTCTGAATTCAGCTCCTTGCAGCTGTACAACTGAGGTCCCTTCCTCTTCCCGCCAACAAACGCACATTGAATTTTTATCCTGTGTTGAATTTCTCACTAATTCTGCTACATCTCTCTGACTTCCTCTTTTGTGCCCAGCCAGGAGAAAGCTCTTTTATATTGTATTGTATTGTATTGTATTGTATTGTATTGTATTGTATTATAAAAATACACATAACAAGCTCTTCTATTAAGGGCTCCCATGATTACATTGCATCCACCAGATTAATCGAGGATGATCTACCTATTTTAAGATCCCTGATTAATAACCTTATGGCATCTGCAGAGTCCCTTTTGCCATGAAACACACCATATTCACAGGTGTGACTCTTAGGGATGGGAATCTGTCTACCACAGTAGTTATCAGCAGAGTGAGTAAATATAATAGCAAATTGGTGAGGGCAGCACCTTCAATGACAGCCGTGCAATTTGAAGGCCATGAAGTTAATTCTAGGAAGAACAAATACAGCTTTAGAGCCAGACAACTGTGTTCAAACCCTGTGTTTTACTGAACATTCAACTTCGGGTGCACTGTTAACCTCTCCCTGCCTCAGTCTCCTCCTCTGTAATGTGGAGATAATAATACACACAGGGATATTGAAAGGGTTAAATGAGTTAATGCAAAGGGCATAGAGCAGTACTTGGAAAAGAGACATATAGAATTCCTCAATAAATGCTATTACTTTAATTAAGCCTGAAAATATGGTGGTAGTAATGTAAAATAAAACAACAAAACAGATTTAAGAGCCACTGCAGAAGTTACTGTGAGAGATCACGACTTCATTCAGTGAGGCTTTTGATGAAATGAAATCCTATAGCATCTGTGTTTGTTCCCTACTGCTGCTGTAACAAGATACAGCTCAAGATATCACAAATTTATTAACTTACTCTTCTGGAGGTCAGAAGTCCAAGATGGACAGTGAGCTAAAATCATAGATTCAGCACAGCTTTGTCCCTTCTGGAGGTTCTAGGAAAGAATCCATTTTCATGCTTTTTCCAGCTTCTAGAGGCAGTCTGCATTCCTTGACTCCTAGCTACTTCTCTGATCTTCAAAGCCAGCAATCATATCACTCTGATCTCTGCTTCTGAGGTCAGATCCTCTTTTCTGACCCTTCCATCTCTCACAAAGACCCTTGTAATCACATTGGGACCACCTGGATGAGTAGGATATTCTTCCCATCTCACAATCATTAACTTAATCACATCTGCAAAGTCCCCTTTATAAGGTAACACATTCACGGAGCACATGAATTTAGATGTGGGCATCTTTGGAGCACCATTATTCTACCTGCCATAGAAAATACCACCTAATGCATGATATATTTTTAAAGCCCAATATCATATTTAAGTTGTTTATGAAACGTGTGAAATCATCCACCAGTGCATATCAGCTAAACAAAATCACCATGTGTATGCAGTCACTCCCAGATATTTCTTTTATGTAGAGATGGAATGAAAGGGCCATCAATTTCCGTATTTGTTAGACTGTTCCAAACTATTAGACTATATTGCTGTTTTAGGTCATTTATACTATTTAAACTATGTTAGTCTATTTTAAACTATTTTACACTATTTTAAATGATTGGATCTAGATTCCTCTTTGCCCATGAATTACATATTTGCTGCTTCTTTTTTATCTAAAAAGTTTATTATTCACTTCACAGTGAAACACCAATTTTTTATATCACTTGAAAACTCCTTCCAATATCTGTAATTATAAATACATACATTTTACACATTTTCAATGATTGCCTTTTGTTGTACATGGTATTATTTTTAATTTGAGGAGCATGAATGAACATCAGGCACTCTGATAAAGACTGGGAAGACAGGGTTGACATAAAAGACTGACTCCTGCCCTCGAGGAGCTCTCGTGGGGAATACTAATGGTAAGAACAGTTTAAAAGGACTGAATAAACTAAAATAAAAAAATTAAAAATAAATAAATAAAGAAAGAAAGAAATTTTAAAAATAAATAAATAAATAAAAGGAGACGGTAAGAATGTTTAAACTATAGAATTGCCTGGACTTGGAGATTAAGTGACTGACTGGGTTGTCAGAAAGGGAAGGGTAGAAACTAAAAATAATTTATGGCTTAAAAAATTGAGTATTCTTGCCCTGGCTGGTGTGGCTCTGTGGGTTGAGCACTGGACTGCAAAGCAAAGGGTTGCTAGTTTGATTCCCAGTCAGGGCACATACCTGGGTTTCAGGCCAGGTCCATGGTGGGGGGCAGGGGAAAGGCAACCACACTTTGATGTTTATCTCCCTCTCTTTCTCTTTCCCTTCCCCTTTCTCTAAAAATAAATAATAAAATATTTTTTAAAAATTGGGTATTCTTCAGTACCTCTGATTTTAATAGATAATATAGAAGAAAGAATAAGCTTGAATGGAGAAAATGATTTCATTTTAGACATTTTGAATCTGATGTGCCTGTTGAGGATTCCCCCTAGGCAAGCATTCATTTATTCAAATACTATTTGGGAGGTTATTACAGTATCTAGACAAGAGATTGCTGTGGTTCCAAGTAGGGTAAAAGCAATAAAGATGGAGAAAAGTAAAAATACCTTTGTACCATATCTTAAAATTGTCAGTTTGGTCAAAAATTCTTATGTGAGGAAGATGGAGTGGTGAAGGCAGCTGAACTTGTGACCCTGGAGTTCAGGAAGATGACATGAGTGGAGAAAGATGATCTGGGAACTACCACATAGAAGGTAAAGGAAAGTGTGAGTGAAGGAGATCACATCGGGGCAGGTGTGAGTTAGAAGGCGAGACAACACGGGCCAGTTCCCTGGGCTACACAGAATTTAAAGCACAGACAAGAAGCAAAAATAGAGCAATAATACAGAATCAAAAAGATAGAAAGGAAAACAAAAAAACTTCATTGAAGCAAAGAAAGAAGAGGATTTCAAGAAATAAGGAAAGTTCAACAAGATCAACCACCGAAGAGTGGTTGAGTTGGTCAAGGAATGAAAAGTTTGTCCATATATCTGGTAATTAGGAAATAACTATTGCATTTCCCAGCAGTTTCCCTAAAGCGATAGGGTAAAAATCATTTTGTACACATTGTATACACTCATATATGCTATTCATTTTAATAAATGCTTATTATTTTTAATAGTATAATTTTAATGGAAATGTGTAGCTATTAAAATATGCTAATACACTATGGTTAGACTATTTCTCAAATATTTGGCACTTGAATATTTTTACAATTTTTCAACATTATGAAATAATGTCACAAATGTCATTTTTGATAAATGTGAAAAACTTTTTCTGGCTAATATTCCCAAATATTATGCACTATTTTTCAGTTAAAAAAAAGAAATGTGAGTAAATCTAAGCATCTTAAAATAATTTAAATATGCTAATTTTGAATAATTATTTTGCAAAGACTTTTTTCTTTGCTCTTTCCATTATTTTCAGTTGCAGACAATCACAAACACAGACTGTTCTCTAACCTGGAGCGCACGCTTCTACAAAAAGCATTTCCTTAGCCTCCTGCATCCTTGAAACCCTCAATTAATGCAGCATTGTAGTATATCATAATCCATTTCCTTTCTCCACATTATATAAACAATTTGACACCCGTTAGTGATAGGCTTCTTCATTTTCAGATGACTAAAGTAATTCCCCCCATTAGCTATTTTTGTTGACCTCACTTCACTAGAGATCCTCAATCTAAGTTTTATTTTAGCAATCACAAGTCTCTCATCTAATTAAAAAAAATGGGCCATTGCCTCAGTGGCCTGCATTCAACCTTATTTTGACTGGCAGCTTTCTAATAATATCACACACTCTCATTTTCACCCCTATACTTATTATAATAGTAGTTTCTGTTCCATCGAGTTCATGCTTTTTCCACAGTTCTCTTTGCCCCATTCTGTTTTTTTCATGTTTCTTTTCCTTCTCCTCTTACTTAGTAACCTATTCAAATCTTTGACTGTTACAAATGCCTCAAGATGCATCCAATTTATTCAGTAGAAACTCCTGGAGGTAGATTAGCTGGATCAAAGAGTATGCAAAATGTTAAGGATTTTTGCACGTATTACCACCTGACCTCCACAAAGGTTATCTGAATTTTCATTCCTGTACCAGTTACCGTACTCAACAATTCTTCTCTATTGTGAATACAAATCTACTTCTCTTTAACCTGGATGTAGAGCTATATGAAATAAATCTAAATACTCTTTCCACATGGCAATCCTGCAAATGTTTAATGAAAACTATTATTTGTCCCTGAGTCTTCATTGGCCCATCTTCAAAAAACCTAGTTTCTTCAGCAGTTCCCTAAGAACAGGACTTTAAGCACTGTCAGCATCCCAACTGACAAATTGTATCTTGTTCCAAGAAAAACAATATCCTTCTTAACTTATGTATAATTGTGTGAACAATATTACAGTTGAATTGGGACTTCACAGAGTCCATTGAAAAATCTCTGAACATAAACATCCTTAGCTTGTCTGGCAACCATGCCAACCTATCTCACACCCAGATAAAATTTTCAAGCCACTTTTTACATGAAATCATATTGACATGTTTCTCCCAACCTGTACTGTGCACTTGGATGTCTTAACATAAGTGAGAATATTACATTTATTTTTATTAAATGTCATCTTACAGATGTAAATGTCTTTCTATCCCAGGGCCACCCCTCACTATTATGCAGGTTGTGCACTAACTTTACAGATCAACATTTATATCAGTAATTACCTTAGCGTTACTTATTTATTACTATAATTCTCCAGTCAATAGCAGTAAAATCTTGAGGAAGAGACAGCTTATTTCTAATTCACCCACCTAAAAGTACCATTTAGTCTACCAAGAATAATGTTTCTGCTGTCAAACTTTGACACTACGAAATCTGAACTCCAATATTTTAAATATTTTCCCACAATGTTATATCTCATATTAGTGTCTAATATATCAACATCAGAGTTGATGATTAAAAAATATGTTCAGAATAAGGCCAAAAAAAAAAGGCTTATGCATGCCACTAGAGACTGTTCTATAGTTTTTCATGAAAATATTTACACTCACATGCCATGCAGAGAAAATCACTCAATGAGTTATGGATCTCCTGTTGAGTCCACATGTCTTTACTTTGTTTGAAAGTGTATCATTTTATTACAGGTATTACTGGAGAGGTTCTAAAGTTAATATGCATTTATTGGGAAAATTTGGTAAATTATATAAGAAAATACAGATAATAGAAATCACAGAGAGATAATCACTCTGAACATTTTTGTGTTGTTGTTGTTCTTTGAAAATACTGATAATATTGAGGAACTCCTGTATTAAGTCCCCAGTGAGGGGAATAAACACAATATAAACAATCTATTAGAAATGAAGAAAGGAACATGGATAACTGTGGAGTAGAAAGTAAATCTATCATATGAATAGAACAGAAATAGACTTCATACCAATGCATTGAAAACTTAAGAGGATAATTACTTGGAAAAAATAAATTCTTCAAAACCCAATAAAAACACAAACCTTGAATATATCCACAATAATTTCAGAAATTGGTACATTAGCTTAAAAGGTACTCAGCAAAAAGACCAGAACAAATAGTTTTATGAAGCCTACAAGGAAAACATAATGTTTTTCACACAAAAATTCTTCTAGAAATCTGAATAAAAGATATGTCTGATTCTCTTTATGGTTTAGGACACTCTTAAACAGACAAGGGAGTGTGAGATAAACATATCTCACACAAGGGAGTGATTTGGATAAAAGTAAATAATTATAAACCATGTAAAACAACATGACCAGATAGGATTTATTTGATAATAAAAGTAAGGCTTAACATTAGAGATGTTCACATAATTCACAACTTTAGTAAATTAAAGGAGAAAACATATGTGATTATCTCAGTATATGCCTGAAAAGCATTTCATCCTATTCAACACCCATTAATGATTTAACAGAAAAAATTATAATAAGTTAGAAATAGAGAAACTTCTTAAAGTGTATCTACACATATATAGGTGACATGAACTTCATGTGAGGTTGCATCTAAAAAGTATTTCTTTTAAGTCCATTAAGAAGATGATAAACTTCTGAAATGTATTGAACTAGATTTTGACTGTGGTTCTTTTTTTTTATTGAGGTTTACTTGATATATAATATATTAGTTACAGGTGTATAACACAATCTGATACTTGTATATATTACAAAATGATTGCCACATTAAGTCATTATCCATCATCATACTTAATTTTAAAAATTATTTTTCTTATAATGAGAACTTTTAAGATATATTTTCTTAACAACTTTCAAATATGCAGTGCAATTTTATTAACTCTATTCCCATGCTGTACATTACATCCCCAGGAGTTAGTTACCTATCTTGTAAATGGACGTTTGCACTCATTGACTGCCTTTAGCCATTTCCTCATCCCCAACCACTGCCTTTGGCAAACTCCAATCTGTTTACATGTATGAACTTGGGGATTTTTTTGTTTTATTTCAGATTCCATGCTTAAGTGAGATCATTCAGTATTTGTCTTTCTCCATGTGACTTATTTCACTTAGCATAATGTCTTCAAGGCCTATCCATGTTGTCACAAATAGAAGGATTTCATTCTTTTTTAGGTTGAATAATATCCCATTGTGTGTTTATGTGTCTATACATACATACATATATACATATATACACATATATACATATATGTATATATGCATATATATACACACACAGAGATATACGCATACACTTGTGTACACACATATACCACATTTTTTATGCATTTACCCATCGATGCACACTTGGGTTCTTCAGGTGTTTTGGCTGTTATAAATAATGCTGTAGTGAGCATAGGGGTGTTGGTCACAGGCTCTTTGCTAACATTTTTTTGTTGCTGTTGAAATTATTCTGTTTACAGTTTGTCTTCTAGCATTTTCCCTGGAAAGACTCATTTCAGCAATATTACTCAAACTCCAGCATATTCAAAGCTTGTTTTTTAGAGTCTTTATACTTGAAGGAGAACTTGACTAGATAGAAAATGCTTGGTTCCTGCTTTCTTGGCTTGATATCATAGATGTTCTATCACAAGGTGAAGTTAAATGTTTCTGTGGGTAAGTCTGATGTCAACTTCATTTTCTCTCTCTTATCCTGATTTTATCTTTTTGCCTGACTGCCTTTACCGAGACTGGTGGCCTTTACCAAGCATTCATGAATCAAGGGCTCCTTTTGCTGTTGCTACAGTTATGAACTGTTTGTTTATGATACAATGCATCTGTGTAGTCACACATCCTCTGACTCTCAGAAAAACCCAGTTCTTTTCTCCCTCAGTTACTTCATGGATGAACTCACAGGCTGCCTGTCACATGGAGACCCAAATGATACAGTCATTTTCAGAAAGAATTTTTCTGCCCCTTAATGAGATTGGCCCATTCACTCTCCACCATATCCTTTCATCCCAGCCCTACCATAGTTCCACAGCACATGCCTCTGATATTGAGGCCCTCACTTTGGGTAGAGTATATATTCAACAGAGTTTTCTGGGCCCTGCTACATCTAGCTTTGTTTCATACCTCCTATTTACTTACCCCATTGTTATGGCTTCCCTGGTTGATGTCCTGCCTGACACTGACTGTGGAGTCCGGGGTTTTTCTGCTGGTTTTGCTGGAAATGTGATTTGTTGGTATTTCTCTTCACTTGGTTGTGTTGTTGTTTTTATTGTTTGAAATGGATTCCAGGAGAGGTGAAAAAATTCTGTTTCTGTGAAACCAGTCTTGTTAACATTTAGAAATATTTTCCTACTCTTTTCTTTCTATAAAGATGACTTTGCATAAGGAAGCTCAGAGCATGTACTTACCTATCAACCAAGTTGATAGTGCAAAAATAAAAACAAAGAACAGTCAGCTTAGCACATTACTTTTTCATGAACCCAGGCTGCTTCTCTTAGGGCTCAAAGATCTTCCATTTAACTCTGGGTTCTAGGACGATGCTGTGTCATAAATTCAAGCCCATTGAGCTATTATCTTGGGATGATTCGAAAGGCTTATCCATCTTCACCTTTTTCTGCCACATTTAAGATTACCCACCTTGATTCTGGGGGGCTACTGGAAGTTCTCAGAGTGAACAAAGATATAATTTGACTAGGCACAAAAACTTAAGCTTAATGTTTTTTGGGTGTGCCCTCTTTTTGAAAAGGAAAATGTCTTCGTTGGGAAGATTAAATTATTAACCTAATGAATCTTGTGATATTTTAAGTCAACATCCTGCATACTAATTTTCTAAGTAAAAGGTATGTGTTTAACTAAAAGTGGATCATCACGCATAGTGACGTCATAGCCATGTTAACCAGGGAAAGATACAGAATGGTGAGACTTTATAAATAAGACTAGCCCTGACACCCAAGATAGAACACATGCTTCAAATTATTTTAATAGTAGCAGATACACTACCATTACCATCTCACCACAGCCTGCCAATATAAGAGCTCTCTCATTCAGTCATGCAAAAAATATTTATTAAGTACCTACTATTGCCAGGCTCTGAGTAGATGCAAAGGGTATAAAGATGGTCAGAAGTAGACATGATTCCTACTCTCATGTTCCTTATTGTCAGTGGGGAGATAAACATTTTTCAAATCAATCACACATATAAATTTAAATGTAGTACTGCTATGGTAAGGACCACTGTTAAATTATGGTGGGAGCTCTTCCCTACATGTAATCATAACTGATTCTTTCTTCATTTGAAGGAACTCTGTCTGAATATTGCTTCTCACAAAACCACAGCACCTTCCTTATCACTATCCTAAACATCTTGCACCTAAGATCAGACTGCTATGTCTGAACCCAAAATGTTTTTTCTCTGCCTGCCTTCTATGTATCTCTCATACTTGCCCCATTAGAAAATTGGCCAATGGTGGAGGCAGGGCCTCTTCACAGTGAGTTTAACTAAGAGACTCAGACCAAGCAAGTGTCTTCAAAGATGCCAATAGTGAAATAGCCCATGCATCTTCTGAACATTCTGATCATGAAGACAAGCCTATCCCAAGTGACCACTTTGCTCAATACTTACAAAGGAGATTATGATACTCTAATAGCACATTGATTTAAGTTCAGAGAAGCATTCCCTAAGAAGTAATGGTTAAGATTGCATTTGAAGAAAGGGCTAGTGTAAATCGAGCAATCAGCCTAGGGAACCATGAAAGGCAGGAAGAAACAAAAGGGTCAAAAATGAATCTGGTATGGTTAAGTCACCAAGGTGGTGCAAGATAAGTCTGGGAAGATTTGCAGGACTATATCATTCCTGGCTGTGGAGGTTGTGCTTACATTTTGAATTTTTTTAATTTTTACTGAATTTATTGGGATTATATTGGCTACTAAAATTATATAGGTTTTAATTATACAGTTCTCTAATACGTCATCCGTATATTGTGTTATGTGTTCACCAGCCAATATCAAGTCTCCTTCCATCACCACTTATCCCCCTGTACTTCCTTCTACCTCCCCCCACCCCCTTCCCTCTGTTAGTCACCATACTCTTGTCTGTGCCTATGAGGCAGGGTTTTTAATTTTTTTGCTTAATCCCTTCACCATTTTCATCCAGTCCCCCAACATCCCACCCCTCTGACAGCTGTCAGTCTGTTCTCTGTATCTATGCATCTGTTTCTATTTTGTTGGTTAGTTTATTTAGTTCATTAGATTCCATATATAAGTGAAATCATATAGTATTTGTATTTCTGTGACTGGATTATTTCACTCAGCATAATAATCTCCAAGTCCATCTGTGCTGCTCCAAAAGGTAAATTTTCCTTTTTAGGGCCAAGTAGTATTCCATTGTGTAAATGTACCACAGCTTTTTCACCTACTGATGGACACTTGGGCTACTTCCAAATCTTAGCTATTGTAAATAATGCTGCAGTGAATACAGGCATATGTATATTATTTCAAATTAGTAGTTCAGGTTTCTTAAAATATATTCCAAGAAGTGAAATAGTATTTTGAATTTTTATATTCTTGTTTGTGTGTATAGGATTGTAAGAGTTGTGGAAAGCTAATATCCACTTTGCCTCTGAAAACATCTCTTTAGATAAAGTCAAAAGATATGTAAAATAGAAGGAGAACCAATTAGAAGAGAACTAAAGTATTTCAGGTGAAAGAAAATGGATAATGATGGTGGCAGTAATATTGAAACAAGGGGACAGTTTCCAGAGATTACAATCTACAGGACTGGGTAACATGCAGGGTGAAGGAAGTGTTCAGAATGGTACCTATGCTTCTGCCTTAATTAAAAGGTAGTGTCTCCATTCCCTTAAGTAGGCAACACTAGAAGAGTTGAGGAGGTAGGTGGAGGAGGAGAGGGGAGAGAATGAGTATGATTTGAAGGTGCTGCATGTGAAGTGCTTTGAGGTGTCTAAGTGAGGTTGTCAAGTACCTGAAGTTCATATGGGAGATTCATGAGCTGTCTGCCATGTGAAGGGTTTTCCTGGGATTTAAATTTCTCTTCACCTTGCTTTTTCTTCTACCCTTTCCAATTTGAAAATC
>CM052547.1:39575980-39607949 GCA_028533065.1 Trachops cirrhosus | reverse complement strand
AGTGAAAGACAAATACCATATGATCTCGCCTTTAACAGGAACCTAAACAACAAAACAAAGAAACAAGTAAAATATAACAAAAGACACTGAAATAGAGGACGGGTTGTCCATGCCCAGAGGGGAGAGGGGAGGGAATTTCAGGGGAGAAGGGAAGGGTTTACAGGAACAAATATAGAGGACACATGGACAAAACTAGGGGTGTTGGAAAGGGGAGGGAGGAGGGGAGGAATGGGTGGGTGGGCTGGAAAGGGAATAAAGGATAGAAACTGTACTGAATAAACTAAAATTAAAAAAATAAATAAATAAATAAAAAGCAAGGAGGAAAAAAAAAAAACAAACTCCCCAGTATGGAGTGTAACCAGTTCAACCAATTTTCCCTTTTCATTTGCAAATATCCTTCTTCTGTGATGTGATTAGCGGCATTGGCTCCTTTGTTTTCTGTAAAAGGTAACCACCTAAAGTGAACCTGTGCATAGTAAATGAAGACCATCATGTAATGTGCTGAGAAACGCAATAAAGGCTGGTCACAGCAAGGGCCTCGGCTTTTGCTCCCCTTGAGAGCAAAGCCATGCTCACCCTTTTCCTCTACAGGACTCAGTAGTCCATGTGAATGTCTCATGTTTCATCCACAGTGTGATGGACCCCACGACCCAGGGTCCGAATCAGTTTTTTTATTCCTTTTTTTTTTTAATTCTCAAACTTTATTTTAACCTGAGCTTTAGCTCTTTGGTGCAATTTTTTTAGATACTCATCATTACCTGTATTCTTCCTTGATTGTGAACTCACTTCTCATGTTTGAAAAAAATTCCTTTAATTCGAACACTTCAAAATCCTCCTTGTACAATTTTTGTGGTCTCTTTGAAGGCATTCTTCTATTATTCTCATCTCGATCATTTGATGTTATATCATCAGAATTAAGGTTTGTGATCCCACTTTCCCTCTTGAATTGTCAGCCCTCTAATGTTATCTAATCAATAAAAAGTAAAAGGGACTTATGGGCATCGACAACAGTGTGGTGACTGCTAGGGGGAGGAGGTTAAAAGGGGACCAAATGGTAATGGAAAAAATATAATAAAGATTAAAAAATGAGTCTCCCCCTATTCTCCTTTTCTTTCTTTCTTTTCCTTTTTCTTCAATTCTTCCTCTTCTTTTTTATTCTCCCCATCCTCCTCTTTTTCCTCTTGCTCTCACTCTCTGGTTTCGGGGTTTTGTCTTATTGAAAATTAAATAAGATTAATTAAATAAATAACCATTAAATAAAATCAAATGATTAAATACTGACACAAATGGTTCTTTAGGTTGATCTACAGCTGGTGAGTCCTCAAGGATTTCCCATGTTTGGGGTTATCCCTACTCTTTCCCATCTCTCCTTATCTACCTTCTACAGAATGTATAATATATAGCTAATTCTTATCATTACAAATATTATATGACAATATTTCTCTGACAAATTAATAATTTTATTAACACCTTAATCAAGATATAACTTGCAAACCATATAGTTTACTTATTTAAAGTATACAGTTCAATGGTTTTAATACAGTCACAGAGTTGTACAAACATCAGCCTACGATAAGAACATTTTCATCACTACAATAAGAAACATTCATGTCCCAGTACTCCTACCCCAAGCCCAGGGCAACCACTAACCTACTTACTGTCTCCATAGATTCTTCCTATTCTGGACACTTCATATAAATGAATCATACGATATGTGATCTTCTGTAACTGGCTTTTTTCAGACAGCACACTGTCTTCAAGATTCATTTATGTTATAGCATTCATTTATAATTTATTTATTTTTAATGCCAAATAATAATCCATTGTATAGACAACACACATTTGTTTAATCCATTCATCAGTTGAAAGAAACTAAGGTGTTTGTACTTTGGGGCTATTATAAATAATGATGCTATGAACATTTGTGTGCAGATTATTCTGTGGATACATGTTTTCATCTCCAGGATATATATCTAAGAGTGGAGTTGCTGAGTCATATGGTAACTCAGTGTTTAACATTTTAAGGCAAAAACAAACTAATTTTTACTTTTTCTTGATTATTGCTCATTAGAGGCAGTCAATCTTATTAATTCAGGAGAGGAGAATTTTAGTCTAATTTTGCAGTGTGACAACAACAAGAAAGGTTTACAAGTCTTAGAGCTAAAATTGCCTTGCTCAGTCATGTTGTCCTTGTCTATTGATAAATAATAACCTAGGACAGGTCTTGCTGTTGTGATTGTACATTTTACTTGGAAAAGCTGGGTTTTAATATATGCTGCCCACTCAAATGCTATGAGCTGAAACACCTGGGAGAGGAAGCTGCAACAGCTCCTTTGCCCATCTGGAAATGAGACGCACTTGAAGTAAACAAGATTTTTCTGGGGTATGTTCTGTGGAAGTCATTTATTTGTTAAGAAAGAAAATATGTTTGCCAAAGAAATTTTAAATCATGTTTAATTCATTTGGAGAAAATTAATGAATTATTAAACAATATGACTTTTTAAAAGAGAATTTTATGTCCAGAGGAAAGATATCTATTTCTATTTTACTCCTGGATTCCTAAAGTCTCTCTCTTTATTATCTGCCTGAATGTTGTATCCAATTTGTTCAAAATTGTGAAATGCATCTGTCTTTCCATCACTAGTCAGACAATCACAGGTGTTCTCTTTTAAGAAAATTGCCGAGATTGCTTCCCCATGTGGATTTCTCCTTGACAGAATATACATTATACACTATATGTGAATCAATAGCCTATGAATCCACTGAGATAATGAAAAATAGCAATGTAATTTTGCTGGGACAATGAGCATGCAGGGCATTATTCCTGCAAATGCTGTGCAAAATTGCATGGGCTTAAAAATCTATACTAAATATTCACTTAAGTGATATTCTTTAGTGATAGGATTTGATTTCATTTAGGTATTTCATATGAATAAAATGTACAGTTGCAATTCTAGAGTTGTGAGCCATGGCCAACCACTCCCCACCTCCCAAGTTCTGTGTTTACTGCCTTACTCACCCACTTTGCATCGGCAAATCATAGAGAGAAGCTAAATGCTCTCAGCTGCACCACACCAAATCAGAGCTGAGATGAATAATGAACTTAATTTTTCATAAAGACATTCTGTTTGGCATTTCAGCTAATAAGGTAAGCTAATGGTAATTCTGGGCTATGGAAAAGAAAATAGTCTCTTTGTATTTGAGTTCTGTGCTAATTCATAATTCTTTTAACATGCTGAAGTTAATTTTATGTTTCACTATGTCTGTGAATTTGGGATGAGCAATTTTGTCAAGAGTACCCCCAATGCACCCTTTTCCTTTAATTAGGTTGCTTATGGTACTAGAGGGGCTAAGGGAGAAATACAGCTTTTTAGTAAGAATGTCATCTATGTAATAATTTTTTATCATCTATAGTGCAAAGTGAATTTAGCTAAAGTAGCAGAATATTTAAATGAAGCAAAGGCAGATAAAATTATTTAAGCACTGCTTATTGAATATATTTAGCACTTAGCATGATATATTATATATTGATGTTGAATGTGCTCTAAAGAAAACAGAATGCATACATCATGTTGGGTCCTGAGTCATTTCATATCTAAGTACATGTTATTCTAGAGAAGGCAGTATTTTCAGCTTCTAAAATTATTCCAGCTTTAGTTTAGTTGGGTTTTATTTTGTAAGATTGTATTTTTAAAATAGCAGTATCCAGTAATTAATATGAATTTTGGCTATTACTTTCTTACTTATCATGGCCGCAATGATTTCGGTTCATGTGGAAAATGCACTTGTTTGTTCACTAAAGTTCATGGAATTAAAAACCATGAGACCTCTCTGAGACTTCTGTGGCTGCTTCAGTGGTGTTTTTTATGATCCAGTTTCCCAGTCTTTAACACAGATTTTTATTTTAGTCAGATTGAAGCACAAATCTTTGTAACTAGCAAAAGCTTAGCAAGATGGGGAGGAAATTATAATTACAATTTTTTCTTTTCTACAAGAATGACAAAAATGGGAAATATGATTAAAATTTATGTTCTCTGGGCTCGCTGCCATGTCACCTGAAAATTAGAGACTCTATTCTTTCAAAGTAGGTGACCTCAAAAGGTATTTCTGAAGGTCTATTCAAAACAGCCAAACTATGTGGGAAATTTTGGAGAAATGGGAAGGAAATGTTTCTTCTATTCTTACTGTCTAATCTTCCCATTCTGTGTTCCTGTGTGGGGAATAGGCTGTGGACACCTGATATTTTTGTTTTGTGGAAATCCTTAAAAATCACAAGCAGGCTTTTCTAGAAATGAAAGAACTTTTGTTGCCCCCCCTTTAAATTGTTCACAATGTCTATTTTTCTTAAAAGTATAAACAAGATGTTTGCGCACAAGTATTTAGCTACCACTAACATTCCACTTAAATATCATCCATGCTCTACCTACAAATTTAAGCCATTTCTCTTGAAACCTCTGTAATTTAGTAAACCTATGAGAAGTAGGAGTGTGTCCTTTTAGTCTATCACAGTTCACTTTTAAGAACACCAAGACAGACATATGTTACCTACTCATATATTCAATTTCATGGCTGTTTGTTTGTAGAAGAACTCTGTTGGAAGCTCAAATGTGATGGATTGTTTTGGATTGTAATGTGTTCATTTTCTTTTCCACTTCCCCCCTTTCCCTCTCACACCTCTTTGCCCCAGACCATCCTGGCTGCCCCATGCCCCTTTTTGCCCCTTTAATTCTAATATTTTTCCCATTTCCCTTCTCCCCAGTCTCATTGGTCCAGAACCTATGGAGTATATTGTGTCCATTTTAAAGCTGGAAGAAACTAACTAGAAAACAAATATTTATGACCACCAAGTTATCTTCTTCTACTTCCTGTCATTTGTAGGGTATGAAAGACTTTATATCAGCATGACATCCTATCCATTATCAATGCCTAACACCAACCTAATGGTGTAAATCTGCAAGGCTATCTGACCAGCTTCCCTTTTATGATTCTTTGGTCTCCAGTGGTCAACCCACTCATGCTTCAAGCTGAGATGCACAGTTGCCAAATGCAAGGCATGTATTAATTACAGACTCACATGTGAACTCCAAGTATTAATTAATGCAGAAAATCTAGAGAAAACAGCACCACCACCTTTTCTTCTCTCTCGCACATGCGCTTCTGCTCTCTCACACTCACACACTTAGCAAAGACCACAGAGCATCCATCCACTGAGGACAGTGGTAACTGAGACAGCAGCATGGTTACAGATGGCCCACCATCCTAAGATGTTCTTGGCACTATGGCAAAGAGACCTGAGCAGAAGGCAGCAAACAGATTTGTTCTCAAATACATGGGAAGCCCATTCTTGGGGACAATCAGAATTAAGTGGAGGAGGAGGAAAGATGAGAGAGGACTAAAATATCACTCAACTTGGTTATGATTGTTAGTGTTACCTAATTTAAGATCACAGGCTGGAGAACACAAGGATATCTGCATTATAAAAATGAAGGCATTGCTCCAAACCTATCATCCCTAAAACTGGGCCTAGTACCCTCCCCACTGGCCTCCTCGTCCTGTGCTTCCTACCTGTGTCCATAGCACCACTGCTTATCCATTTTCTTTCAGCCCAGAAGCTTGGGAAAACCTTTATCATTTCCCCTCTACCTCACCCTCACATTTCCAGGAGAAACTCATAGAAGTTCATTGGATGAATGAGTAAGTGAGTGGAAAATCACCAAGTCTTAGAAATTTTATTTCTATTTGCTTCTCTCCATTCCCTCTGCCACTATCCTAGTTAAATCTCTCCACTCTCTCACCTAGATTATTGTAAATATCTCCAAGTCATCTTCCTCCCCCTACTTTTCCCTTACCACTATTCATTGGGTGGACAGTAGCCCAGATAACATTTCTAAACTACACATAGAATTACTAAATCTTCTGCATATAAATCCTTCAATGATTCCTTCTTACCCTTGGGATAAGGTCCAAACTCCTAAACATGACTTACATGGTAAGACATAAGTGAAGATTGTTTCCTTCACAGCCTCCTTTTGTACCATACCCTCTGTCCAATCTTCAATTCAGCCATTCTAATCAACTTCTAACTTTCTCAAAGGTGCCATGTTCTCATGTCTAGGACCTTCACATGAGCTGCTTTTTCTTTTGTTTCTTCTCTCCATCCATCCCAAACTCCTCTCTTCCCTACTGGCCCCGTTTCAACCTTCTGGTCTCCTCTGAAATGGCACTTCCTACAGGAAGCCCTCTTTGGCCATGTTTGAGTTCAGTACCTTCTCCCAATATGTTCTGTTAGTGTCCACTAGTCCTTTATCATGCTTCTTCTATTTTATCTGGGACTGCCTACTTCACTAACCTATTAGTTCCAGGAAGGAAGATATCCAGTCTTTTATTCACAGTTAGTAGCCATGATCAAGCAGGACGTAAATTCTGTAAGAATGCATGAATAGATACTTGGACTCCCTAACAAGCTTTATCATCTTTTGTTTTAATGATGTTGCAGAAACTGAATGCAATGATTCTTTGTTACTTATTCCTACAAAGTATTGTGATAAAGCAGTTCACATAAGTTCTTTCATCTTGTCCATATTCCCATTTCATAAATGAGACAACTGAGTCTCAAGATGCCCTAAGTGACACTTTTTAAGGAAATTGCTCCTTGGTCTGCTGACTCCCAGGGCCATTCTCTCTATTCTCCATATGGCCCACTGCTTCCTTAGAACAAGAGAAAATCATAATCTTAAAAATGGATAGTGATTGTAAATTTAAAAAATCCTTGATTCGTCATTGCCTACCTGTTCATTCGCTTCTTGCCCTCCAGAGGCAGTCTGCTCTGGGTGTACTTTCCCCTATTGTTCATCTGAAAGTACCTTTCTTTGTACTGTATTCTTTACTCTTACGCTTTCTTCTACAGCCCCTGTGCCTCCAGGAGTTTTCTGCCTTTTTTGCTCTCTCCACAGTGAAAGTAGCTGGGCCTTACATTTCTGTTTCATTCCCATTGTCCTTTTCACCATTTTTTTTCCTAGTTCTGCTCTATGATTACTCTTTGCACAGTGCTTTTGCCTGGGCTCTGTGAGCCCTCAATGTTTATTAGCCACAGCCTGCCGTCAGACTACTTAGGGGGCTTCCACTGGTCTTTCATGGGGGAAGCAAATTGCTACTTGTTCCCATCCAAGTACTTAATTAGCAGTGCTCTCTGTGGAAGAAATATCTGGAAATACAGCTAGAGAAGGGAAATGGAACATTTCTGGGAAATGCTCCATTTTGTGATGGTCTTCAGGGTCCTTGAGATCCAAACTAACACATGTGGCATACAGTCTCAAAATGTGAGCAACAATACAGAGTTATGTGAGGAGCAAAGCCTTTTGCGCTGACAGACTTCAGGTTGAATCCTGTTTCTACCATTTCTCTATGTGACCTTGACTGAGTCAATTATCTCTGTAACGTAGATAATAATGTTGCCTACCTCATAACATGATACCTGGCAAAGAGTCAGTATTAACTCAATATAAAATAGTGTTGACGGTTGTGGTATGTGCAAAATGGGTCAGAATATGGCCACATCCTAATCCCAGTTAACAATCAATGTTACTTACCTTCTATGGGAAATGTCACTTTTGCAGGCGTGACTATGTTAATGATCTTACTGATCTTACGATGGGGACATTAGCTTGGATTATCTGGGCAGGCACTAAATGATCACAAGTGTCCCTGTAAAAGGGAGACAGAGGGAGACTCGGCCACAGAAGAAGGCCATTGCGACAATGGCAGCAGAGAGGTGCGAGGAGGCCATGCTGCTGGTTCTGAAGTCACGGGGAAGGGACTTGAGCCAGGAAGAGGGCGAAGGAACACATCTTTTGGAGGTGGAAAAGGCAAGGAAATGGATTCTTCCATAGAACTTCCAGAGGAGGCTCAGCTCTGCCGAAACCTTGGTTGTAGTTCAGTGAACCACTGTCGGACTTCTGGCCTCCAGAACTGTGAGAGAATAAATGACAGTTGCTCTAAGCCACTAAGTGTGTGATAATTTGATAAAGCAGCCATAGGAAACTAATACTGTGGTGACAGCTTTAGAAATGAAAGGTGACTCTGGATGAGCTGATAATATAAGAAAGGCTGATGTGGGGGACAGAAAAGCCCTTTAAGTGTTAAATGTGCGCCTGAGGGCATGGTTAGAGGTATCACAGCACCAGTGCTACGTGTTAGAGGAAGTGCAGAATAAGGTGGAAGGGTGAGCCCATGTATGGGGATTTTAGGCAGAAAGAAAAGAAAAATCTTGTGGAGAAAGGATGTACTAAATGGTGTCTGAGGGTGGGATGTGACAGTGGAGGGTGGCTGAGCAGATGGTGAATGCCCTCCCTACTCAGGAAAGAAGGATCAGTAAAGAAGAAAGGCTCATTGGGGAAGTTTTCCTGGGCAGCCAGGCTTGCTGGGAAAGGGAGGAAATATAGATTTAGAAAAGATGACCTGTGTCCCAGAAACAAAAGCAGCCATTTCTATTGCTTTCAGCCATATGACTGATTTAAAAAAACATCCAAGAAAAGGAATTTTGAAAAACATGTGTTGTGTTTTAGATCAAGTTTAGATTATTAGCTGGAGACTGAGTGCCTCCACCTTAATCCATTTCTAGCAGTACCCAGAGAGGACTCTGTTGAAATGAAGCTTGTTTTGTCTGAACTCTCCACATATTGTACATAACTTGGTATTTCCTACAGAATGCACTCTGCCATTTCCCATGACCATGCCTCCACATACACTATGTCCTCTGCTGTTACCACGTTGCCCTGAGCCCAGCTGGCAAAGTACACCTATCATTCAGGTATCCAGTCAGGTATGACCTCCTGGGACCAACTTCCATGCTAATTGCACTGTCTAGTATGTGTTTTCTAGCAATTTCCATAGTTGATTGTAAACACAGTTGAGTATTTGTTACTTCCTCCCCTTCTCTAATCTCACCTCTCCCTCCAACAGACAGAAAGATCCCTGAGGGCAAATATGAATCTATTGACACTTGTGTCTTCTGCCCCCACAGTGTCTGGCATATCGGAAGTAGTCAATACAAGTGAATGGATGAATTGATTCATTGATCATATCTTGTGGACAGAGGTATCATGAAATAAAGAAAATAATAAAGTTCATGAATCCTAGGTCAATGTCCAAAGAAAACTAGTCTTCCTACCCTGATCTTTCAAAAAAAGAAGTTATAAAAGGAAGAACTGCTTCATGCATGGAACATGGATTAATTCCTTTATCATTTATCATTTAGGTCAAATTACAACTCAATATCTGAATTAGAATTTAAAAACAACTTTTCTATACTTCCAAATCTAATTTGGCATCTCTTTTATAAAACACAATTTTTTTAACCAAGGCAGGCTACAAAAGGAGAATAATAAAATGTTATGTTAAATGCACACTGATTTATGTTCAAGTATAATAAGGCTACAGGCTGGTTTTTACCTACTGTATTGCACATTTGAGGAAAAATTGTCTAAGATTCATACTTTTTTCTTAAAAAATATACATTTGTCATGCTCAATGCAATATTTATAAATGGATGCTACCATCATAATTTTATTACAAAAATAAATAAGAGCAGCAGAAAGCACCTCACATGCACATTTTAAAAAAAATTATCTGATATGAATTAGCCACATCACTAATAAATTATCAAGTGATTAAATGTCTACAGCATCTACCCACAACAAGCAAGCAACTCAAAGGACTACTTGAAATGTCCAAGTCTCAGGAACAAGCTGTAAACTACTTTATATTCCTTCCACTTCCATTTGAAGTATTTAGAAAATGTAGAATTATATAGTTAACAACCTGGCTCTAAGAGTATACTTATTACTCACGAAAAGTTCCTGCCCATTATCAAATAGGGTAATTGGTGGACAGGGGTCGTGGGGGGGCTTAAGTATAACCTTGCACCGTCCTCATATAGCAAACATGAAATTTGAACAGTTCCTTTGTGGCCAAAGCACAGCGCCAGGCATCGCAGGCCATGCAAATACCGAGCATTCCCAGTTGCTGTGCTCTACAGGTTCTGAGAACTTCTAGTCATGCTGTTTATAAACCACACAATGGAATATTTCTTAACAACTGAAAGATTCTGATGGGTCTGATTAAAATTGATGAATTACTAAAAAAGAACAACTACCATTTAAGTATTCCCTTATCTCAAGTAGATTAGTTATATTTTACTAGCCTGTATTACTCTGTATTGAAGTCCTGTGCCAGTGACAGGAGAATAAATTTGTTGGTTGAAAACACCAGGAAGATGGCTTTTTACCCAGTCACTCAAGCTTTCTTACCACAAAGGGTTAACTATTATTCTAACACAGTTTCTGCCTTTCTCGCTTGTTCTCTCTCTCCCTTCTCCTCCCTCTCTCCCCTGCCCGTTGTTTTAATTCCACGACTCCATCCCAAACTACATATTTTTAAATCACTACGAAATTAGATGTCATCAATTAATAATGTACTACTGGTTTAAAAAATTGGTCTTTTTTCCAAACTACCACAGAATTTGGAGAGAAATAAAAATGTTTAGTGCAGTTATCAGTGCATGTGACTGATAATCTGAGCTATTTTGCTTTCTCAATTATAAATTTTGTCTACATTTTTAAATTTTTGGTGTTTTAAAAGTTTTATTTATAAAGGTGATCCATTTGTATTAAGTAGGAGATTAATGATGTCAGTTGTTGACAAAATTAATGTGTTTACACCTGAGTTGAAAATCACGTGCAAACACAGCTGAAAGGAGTCATAAAAGGGAATATATGTAAGTAGCACCTTATGTCTAAATGCTTCATTTTTATAAAAGGAAATAAGCACTCTGTTATCGAGGAGGGAAACCTAATTCATTCTAGTGAAGGCTTAAACATAAAAGGAAAGGAAGAAAGAATATAACATATGTTTGGATTTCAAATCCTGTTACATCATGATACCACAGCAGGAAAGAAGATGGAAAACACATTTTGAAGGCCTAGACCATATGCGCAGCCCCCCGCCCAAATCCCTGTGCCATTTTACTAACACACTTTTTCACACGGAGCAGTTGGACCTAACGAGAGGCTAAATCTTGCCTTTGTGTTAGGATTTGATTAATTTTTTTCTGTCATTGCAAGTTCTCCTATAGCCAACCCCAGGGCCTCGAGAGCACACTCCATTGTTCATTATTAGTATTTATCACTTTTACAGAATGCCAAGGGGTGCTCAAAACTATGCCATGCTAGTCAAAAGAAAACAAACTCCCTGCTCTTGGATCCAGGCCATTAAAAGCATTTACAAAATTGAGGAAAAGGAAAATACAGTCGTGATAAAGCAATGTGTCCAGTGGGAGGGCCACTTAGGCTACCTCTGAAAGGCAGATTCTGAGGGGATAAGGAAGAACAGGTGATTAAGAATTCTTTCTCCATCTTAACCCAACCACTCACTGTGACAGCTTCAGGTCAGCAGGCCACCTCAGAGCAGGAGCAGGTGCAAGCCCAAAACAGAGCAAGCCAGGTATTCAAGTCACACAATGGGAGTGGTGAAGAGTACAATTCTTTCTCAGTGGGCAAATACCATTCACCTGCCATCTGTGTAACAGCATTCAGAGTCAGGAGAGTGCCTGAAAAAGGAAAAAAAAAGTCTAATCCCATTACCTTTTGTGAACACTCAAAGAAAACTTCTAAAAGAACTGAGGATAAAAATGTTGCGTAGTGCTGACATGCACCTTTGCCCTTACACAGACTTGATTTCCTCTTTCATATGAGCCAATAAATGCAATTTCCTCCTAAAACATGTTTTTTCATAAATAAAATCAGTAAGATTATGAGATAGGTGTATTTTTCAGTGGCGGGAAAGTAATGCATTTGGTTTCATTTCCTTCTGGTGTTGTAATCCTTTGCCGTCAGCCATGCTACCAAGATTGGAACACTGATTTTAATATTTCATACTTTAGTTGACTACAGTTCTCCTGTATATCTACTCAGTTTGAAATTTTGGATGACAGTATATTTTCAGCTCAACCTATTTTAATTCTTATCCTAGACTCTGTGGAATCGTATGACAGCAGATTTAAGACTAATATTAATCACTTATTTTTGGCATGTTGGCATAAACATTACTAAATAAGTCTATAAAGTCAGGTAAAATATACTCAAAATCATTTTTGTATTTTATTTTGTAACCACAGTGCCTGCAACATAACAGGCATTCAATAAATAGTTGGCAAAAGAATGACAGGGGAAAGTACGTAATTAGAAGGTGAAAGAAGGAAAAAAATCTTCCTGTGCAATTATGAAAAACTCTTTCCAACCATTAAATTAATCACAGTGACCAAAAAGTAAAACTCAGCTTATGTGTGTGTGTGTGTGTGTGTGTGTAGAAAATTCAATGATTGGGATTGGTTCCAAACAGCTGTAAGTTATATGTTAAAAAGGAGAATAATTTACATGAAGTTCTCATAACATAAAACTTGCCTTCCTTACATAATATAAATGGTAAATGTGGCATTAGAATTCTGTTTCTTTCTCCAAATGATATTTTTTAAAGCATTCACAAATGTCATCCCATCTATTTTTAAGCAGAGTGCTGCTGGATAAACAGCTGAATCGTCTAAACCCAATGGGAAAATTCAAAGTTTAAATAAGCTGTTTTATCTCATTGAAAATAAGTGGTGCTGACTGACACAGAACATATGGGTTTTTACATTTCAGTTACATGCACATTTCTTAATTTTGAATATAAAATTCTATCCCAGGCTGAAAAAATAGAAAAACATAATATATACTTTAGTAATAAAGGTTCTACTTTCTAATTCTCCTACCCCACACTGACTAATTTCCACCTATAACTTCTTCCTTGGGTTTTCTTTGCCAGTAACGGAGGAGGCTCTGTAGATTGAGACCATGTGAAGATAACACAAATTCTAAAAGACCTATACTGGCTGTAGGTTTTCAGTCTCTCCACAGAATTCATATTTTTTTAATAAAAATGGGTTTGGGTTTCTCCACAGAAATCAGTTTTTAATAACATTTATATATGTTAATTCTGAAAAAATACAAACAGTACACGATGGTGTAGAGTTAGAAGTAAAAGCCCCAGCTGCCCAGTCTCCACATTCCTCCTTTCTAAAGGAAACCACCACTTGATCATTCCAACATTTTCCTTCTGACATTTTATGCATATACTCACATACAAAAATATATGCTATATATGTGTGTATATATACATATAGATATATAAGCACATTTTCTTCTTTTTCAAAAAGCTGGTATCATAATATATATACAACTCAGCACTTGGCCCTTTTACTTTAGTACATATTGGTCTTTCAATGCCAGAACATGGAGATCTACCCCCCTCTTTTCAATAGCTATGAAGTGCTTCACTATATGGGAGTGAGTATTCATTCAGTCACCAAATGTTTCATGCTCATCTTCCATGTGTTGGGCACAATTCCAGACACTGAAAATTCAGAAGTGAACAGAACAAAATCCCTGCCTTCATAAAGACCACATTCTACAACATTTTAGCATCGCATATGGAGGAACTAGCATATTAACACTACACATTGAGGGGCATTTTCAGTACCACGTTTTATCTTTTACAAAGAATCCTGTAATGAATCTCCTAGTAAATAAATCTTTATATCAATTTATCAGTTGAATAAGTTACTGATATTATTTTTATATATTTAGCCTTTCAATGTTTTCTTTATATTATCAACCTCTTGTGAAATAAATAGTGAATTTTAATTGTTAATTAAATGAATGTAATAACAGAATTTTACATTGAGGTACTCTATCTTTTGTAAATACACACATTCAAGTAACTTACATTAAAATTGTACCTGAACTGAATCCTCCTAAACTAGCCTATGTTGATTCTCCAAAGGTAATAAAGGCAGATGCCTGAGTTTCCCTCTACTTATATCCATTACATGTGCTAGAAACTTCTGTTTAAATATTCCATGAACCCAAATGCCTCCCAGACACAATTTTTTAAGTTATATTTTATTGACTATGCTATTACAGTTGTCCTGATTTTCCCCCTTTGCCCCATCCACCCAGCACCCTGTACTCCCTCAGGCAATCACCCCACCATTGTTCATGTCCATGAATCATGTGTATAAGTTCTTTGGCAACTCTATTTCCTGTACTGCATTTACATCCTCATGGCTATTCTGTGACTACCAATTTGTACTTCTTAATCCCCTTACCTCTTCACCCAGCCCCCCACACCCTCCTCCCATCCTGCAACCATCAAAACATTCTCAGTATCCATGATGATATGTATCTGCTCTTCTTGTTTGCTTGGTTTGATTTTTAGATTCAGTTGTTGATAGATGTGTATTTATTACCATTTCTTCATAGTTTTGATCTTCTCTTTCTTAAACAAGTCCATTTAAAATTTCATATAATAATAATTTGGTGATGATGAACTCCTTTAGTTTTTTTCTTTTATAGGAAGTACTTTATCTGTCCTTCGATTCTAAATGGTAGCTTTGCTGGGTAAAGCAATCTTGGTCACAGGTCCCCACTTCATGATTTTGAATATCTCTTGCCAGTCCCTTCTAGCCTTCAAAGTTTCTTTTGAGAAATCAGCTGACAGTCTTTTGGGTACTCCCCTGTAGCTAACTAACTGCCTTTCTCTTGCAGCTTTTAAGATTATCTTTGTCTTTAACTTTTGGCATTTTAATTACAGTGTGTCTTAGAGTGGGCCTCTTTGTATCCATCTTGTTTGGGACTCTCTATGCTTCCTGGACTTGCCTGTCTATTTCCTTCACCAAATTAGGGAAGTTTTCTTTCATTGTTTTTTCAAACAGATTTCCAATGTCTTGCTCCTTCTCTTTTCCTTCTGGCACCCCTATGTTGTGAATGTTGGACCTCTTGAAGTTGTCCCAGATGCTGTTTATACTACCTTCATTTTTTTAAATATATCTTTTTCTTGATGTTGTTCTGATTGGTTGTTTTTGCTTTCTCATGTTCCAAATCACTGATTTGATTCTTGGCTCATCCACTCTACTGTTGTTTCCCTATAAATTGTTCTTTATTTCAATTAGTGTATCCTTTGTTTCTGGCTGGATCTTTTTTATGCAGCTGAGGTCCTCAGTAATTTCCTTGAGCATTCTTATAACCAGTGTCTTGAACTTTGCATCTGATAGATTGCTTATCTTCATTTCATTTAGCTCTTTTACTGGAGTTTTGAACTATTCTTTCATTTGGGCCATGTGTCTTTGTCTGCTCAATTTGGCACCTTCCCTGTGTTTGTTTCTATGTATTAGATAGAGCTGCTTTGATTCCATGTCTTGGTAGTGTGGCCTATTGTAGTAGGTGTCCTGTAGGGTCCAGTGACATGGCCTCCCCTGTCACCCAAGCTGGGTATTTGAGATGGGCCTTTTGTGTAGGCTGAGCATATCCTCCTCTTGTAGTTGAGCCTTCATTGCTGTTGATAGTTCAATGGGAGGGATTTACCTTGGCCAGTCAGCTGCAAGGACTTCCATGACCACTGACCACCACCCTCTGCCCTCCATGGAGGATCAGCTATGCAGAGGCAGGATGGTGGTGCTCTGAAATGATCTCTAGCTGCCCCATGTGTGTGCAGGCTCTGGGGTTTCCCAGTTGATGCAGGGCAGTCAGCCCCCACCTGTGTTGCGCTGGGGCGATCCTGCCTGAGTTATAAAGCAATCTGAGAAAGCTACTACGTATGCTGGGCTTGAAGATTCCCAGGCAAAGCCAGGCTGTGAATCTAGGCTGGCTGATGCTCTTAAGGACAGCTGTTGCTTGTTTGAGAGGTTTTAGGAAGTTGTGAAGCAGGAGCCAAGACCAGCCATTCATAGGGAAAAGCAGCTTGAGTGGGCCCATAAATTGGTTGGGGCAGAGCCTCAGGGGATCTCCAGTGCAGGGCAAACACTGTTACCAGGTTGATGGAGTCTCAGATATGGCACCAGCTTGCTGGTTCTGTGGGGGGAGAGTTCAGAAATTGGACTATGCCCTCTGCTCACCTTGATGCCAGACACTTCAGTTTCCCCCTGTGTATCACTGGTGCCTTTCAATTTACTACCCCAGTGCTGGAACTCAGAGGGAGTGAGTCTGAGTAGGTGAGTCTGTGTGTAGGTTCTTTAAGAGGAACTGCTTGGGGCTCCAGCAGTTTCATCCACTGGCTCAATTCCCACTGGTTTTTGCAACCAGAAGTTGTAGGGACTTATCTTCCTGGCACTGAAACTCTGAGCTGGGGTGCTGGTGTGGGGCTGGGATGCCTCACTCCCAAGATATCCCTCCCAAACTTTTATCCACCACACAACAATGTGGGACCATCCCATTCCCTGTCTGTGCCCCTCTTACCAGTCTGGATGGATGTGGTTTCTTTAATTTCATAGTTTTCAGACTTCCATTCAACTTGATTTCTAATGATTCTGAGTGATGGTTGTTCTATAGTTTAGTTGCATTTTGATGTGGTTGTGGGAGGAGGCGAGCCATGTCTGCCTACACTGCCATCTTGACTGGAAATCTCCAAGACACAATTTTTATATCTCCTTTTGGTTTCTGCATAACATAAGAACAAAAGGAAAGATGTTTTGTAAACCAAAACAAAGCAAATAAGTGTATTCCTCCTTTCATATAAAATTCAAGAAAAGTATACCTTCAATTGCTACTTAAGTGTTTTTAGTTCAGAAAGCCATCCCCCAAAAACACCTAAACAGGGAAATTGCTCATAAGTTTCTTTTGCCTCTATGCCCATGTATTTATTACCACTGAAATCAGGTCAAAATTTATATTCAGCATCACCTTGAATGGAAGAGAAGAAATTCAAGTTGTCACGTTGATGAGTATACAAGGAGGAACGTCTCGCCCCTCTACCTCAGTGGTTGGAAGGGCACTGAGATACCCCTGTCTTCACCTCCGCCTACCCTACCATGTCTCACGCACCCCCAGAACACATGCTCCATGTTCCAGACTTTCGGTGTTATTGGGGACACCTGATTGCTTTGGGAGCCACTTACATTTTTTTCTGATTTAAGAATTATGTCTCCCTAAAAAAAGTTCCCTCTGGACATTCTGAAACAAAATAGTTTATTTTGCTTTGTTCTGGATGTTGTCCAAGTCTGTCTCAGGGAAAAAGAAAACAGTTCCTTTTTGTCAAATAGGATATTATGAGGGACACTTAATTTAATGCTTTAGTATTAACTCGGAATTTTTCACTCTGCACAAACAATTGCAAACTTGAGTGTGAAGGAAGTGCCCACTCGCCCGGCTGCAGCAAAGCGTGTGTGAACTGCAGAAGCCAGCATTGTTACAAGGAAGCATGAGTATCTGAAGAACACAAATCAGTTCAGCTTGACTCATCACCAAGAAGATAAAGAAAGGAAAAAAGACCAAAACAAGTCTTTCTCAAATGAAATGCATCCGCATAGTTAGTGTTGGTGGATAGTTCACAATGCAATAAGGAAAACATCATAATTGAATATGAAGTGCGTGTATGTGTTCGTGTGTGTGAGAGAGAAAGAACACTAAAGAATTCCAGTCAATTTTTTGGTGACAGAAGAAATAATGGAGTGAGGAAAGGTTCTTTTACATCCAAATGTAATCAGGTATTATCTTGAGTGAGACATTCTTACCTCATTGCAGTTTTACTGGAAAAGGTTGGCATAGTAGGTTCATGATATAAAATGCAAGGCATGTGACACATACCTAATTTTACAGGCCAGCGCCACTTTCATGTCTCTGCTGCTTTGCTTCATTCGCACAGATTTCCTGAGTGAAACAAATAATGGCACAGGCTTGACACAAAGTGTGAGTTCCCAAAGACTGCATTTCTATCATGGTTCTTCCTTTCTACGTAGAAGCCACCCTTTAATTTTGTGTTTTACATCTCCATTCAGGGAGATCAAAACAGTTTTGCAAAGTTTGAAAAGTACTCATATGGAGTCATCATGTTTTTATTTTGTTGAGTTTGGTTGACAGACAGTTACAATGTGATAAAGCTGAAAGCACACCAGCTCGAGAGATGAGATCTGATTTCTAGTCAAATTCTGCCCCCAATTAGCCATACAAACTGTAATTTGCATTCTGAGTGTCTATTTCTTCATTTGTACATGAGGGGTTGACATTTACCAAAGCATAATGTGAGGAGATTTCATGTGAAGAAAAGGTATTGAACTTGATAAACTCCGTGATGTATTCAGACATCTGAAATCTTAGGTGCTCATAAGGATGACAGCTCTCTAAGCGGGCAGTACAAGACAGAGCATCTCCCAACCTCTTCCCCCTTGTAACCCTCTTCCACAGAGCAGTTCTAGGATGACTGACCCATAAAATGTGGCTGGAATCTGCTGGGTGGGATGGCAGTCTCAGGATTCTGCCTGACTGGCCCTGCCACACTCTGGTGATGGGGCTCTCTGGACCTGGTGGAGTTCTGTTGACCCTGCTGTAGTTCTGTTGTCCCTGCTATGGGATGTGGTTGTGGTTCCCTAAAAATCTCCACAGAGACATCCAACTGCAGCTCTCTGGAGGCCACCAAAGACTGTGCTCTGGATGCTGGCTATGTGTCCACCATCCAAATCCACCACTGTGACACTGAACCCCCTCACCAGCCCCTTTGCACATAGGAGCCCTCCTGCCCTATTCTGCTGAGGTCCTCTTACTTGCCCACATTAGATACCACATCTCTTCCCTGCCATTGGTGAAGGGAAATCCAGGACTAAAGGTTCCCATGCTTACTTCTGAATTGATTGACAAATCAGGTATAACTCAGGCAATGTAATAATAGATTTGGTGAGCAGTTTTATTTTATTTTATTTATTTTAATTGATAGTCTCCTTGGATCTGAGAATATAGACATGAATAAGACATAGTCTCAGCCAGATGAATGACATCACCTCTTCTCTCAAGTGGCTTATGGATTGGTGGGTGAGACAGATTTATAAACAATTGGTTTTAAAATAATGTGATGTGTTACATTAGTAGTGTGTGCCAGTTGTTAGAATAAATCTTTTTTTTTTCAGCTTAGCTCTGTATTTCTTCTATTAAAGCAGGTCATTATGGAAGTATTGGACTTTTAGGATATAAGAGGGTTTAAATGATCAGTCTCTGAAATTTCTATTTATTTCACATGGTGTTATATTTCACATGACTGTAGATTTTTTAGTTCATTTGTCAACAAGAAGCAAAAATTTCACAATTGACTCCCTTGCTCTTAAAAACACGACAATTGAATTGATGTGCCATGGCACTCTGTTAAGGCACTGGGTGCAAAGCCAGGCTCACTCAGCTTGGATGGACTTTGTGAGCCTCCTGAATAGCTGGTTAGAGAGCTGGCATTTATACTTAGGTCTGTGACCCAATCTAACTCCTTAGAAGAATAAATGAAACACATGTAGCTCGCAACTGAAGAGACCTGTATACCAGTGAGCTCTGCAGCGCCCTGTGTCTGCCCCTGGAGTCTCACACCCACTACCCTAGAAGCTGCCTTCAAGTTTCCATCTGTGATGGTTAGTTCTATGTGGCCGCCTGGCTAGGCTAGAGTACCCAGTTATGTAATTAAACACTAATATAGGTGTCACTGTGAAAGAATTTTGTACATATGATCAATACCTATAGTCAGTTGACTCTAAATAAAGGAGATTACCCTACATAATATAGGTGGGCCTCATTCAATCAGCTGAAAGGTCTAAGAACAAAGCTTAGGCTTCCCTGAACAGAAGAAATTTTGCTACAAGAATATCTTGAACTTCAGCCCCTTCCTGAGTTTTTGGCCTACCAGCCTGCCCCAGATTCTACACTCACCACCCCCTGCCCCCAGTCATGTGAGCCAGTTCCTTAAAACAAATCTCTGTTTTTTCTTTTCTGCTCTGAGAGCCTTTACTGGCCCACCACCTCTTACACACAGACCTATGGAGAGTCCCTCAAGTGCACTAACCCTCCTCACCTCAAACCCCTCCCACCCCCAGGGTGAAAAGGCCTAGGAACTATCTTGTAATTCATCATGATTCAGCTCTGTTACGAATTAAATAAGTTGTAGGGGCTGACCCATGTGGAAATCTAATCATCACTTATGACATGATTTCTATAAGAAAATACCATCTGAATTCCAAAAAAACAAGTTTTTTTGTACTATACACATGCATATATATGTATAATTTTATATCATCTTTATCCTTATAGCAGGCCACTGAAGTATATGTTACTGTTCTCATTTGCTGTTTGAAATTAACATTAAAAGATATTAAGGTAACTGGGCCAAAATCACATGTCTGGTAAGGAATAGATTTAGATTTGGACCCAGATGTAACTGACTCCAAAATCTATGCTGTATTCATCGCACAATGCTCCTTCCATATAAGTGAAAACCTACAGAAGTAAGAATTACATGGTGGAAAATATTCCACTTTCTTCTGTGCTACTTTTGTAGGTGTGCTGTATGGAGAAGGATTTAAATATTACCTGATGTTTATCGAAGACTTACTATGTGCCAAGCTCTTGTTTTAAAGATTTCTTAAATGAAATGTCTAGATTTAATTATACATTATTTCTATATTTTGGCATTTCAAAATCCTAAAACATGTTATTACTAGTGATTTTTGTCCTAGTCCATGTACTTTTGTTGTAGACATTTAATGTTCTCCCACTCCTCAATGATAGATGTTTTATTTTGACATCTAATTTTGACATCATTAATTAGAATAAAAAGACACACTTGTTGTAAGGTGAATGAAAGCCTTTTTTAATTACTTAATTTATTCAGTGAGTTAGTTTAGTTTTTTTAATGTTTTGAACCCCACTGCCCCTGCATCCTGAGGCTGATACATAAGACATGCAAATTCATTAACATCACTTGGTACCCAGCCAGCAGACCCATTTCATCTGGTCAGCATCTCTAATTCTGGCCAGAGTGCTCTCCAACTTGGGCTACAGGGGCCCATTCAGAAAGACACTTCTATGTGTCCTCATGCTGAAGTTAGAGAGCTCTTAAGAAATATTCTTCTACATAAATACAATCAGTAAAATAAAGGTTACTCAGCTGAAGAGATATTACTTTAGGGTCTCAAAGTTATTCATTCAGCAAGAATACATTAAGCATTTGCTTTACAGAAGGGACTTTGAGAGAAATGAAGACAAATAACGTTGTCTCTGATTAATAATGAATGTGGCGGCTCTCTGTGCTGGACACTCTAAAAGCAGTGCTTTTCAAACCAATGGTCGCAACCAATTAGTGACTAGTGAAATCAATTCAGTGGGTCATGAACAACATTATTTTTAATTAAATAGAATACAATAGAAGAAAATGGAAAAGAAGATAGAGTACATAGCACATCTTTCTTTCAGTTGCATATGTGCATATACTGCTTTCCAAAGTAAGACATATTTCTCACTGTGAAGCGTAGTCACAAACTATTTAAAAGCTATCACTCTAGAGAGAGAGAGAGAGAGAGAAGAAGACAAAAGCCTTGCTCTCAAGAAGCTTGCATCTTGCTGAGAAGATAAAGCTAATTAATGAATGGCAGAAGCCTTTGTATAAAGCAGTTAATGGCTAAGTGGTAGAAAACAACGTTGCTAATTTAATGTCCCAGTGGGATTAAGGCCTAGGAAAAATCACTGTGATAATTTTTTACTCCTTCCTTATTGAACAGCTTTCTTCACTCAGTTTCTAGGGCAACAATACCTCATTGATCCCTTCCAGACTGGTAGCTGGTTTCTTCTTACCTCCCCATCTCCTGAGGTTGAATCAATGCCCAACAGGCACAGCTCTTGGGCCATTTCTCTCTTCTACCAACACTCATTTCTTAGGTCACCTCATTCATTCTGAGCTCTAAATGCCACATGGATATTCACATTTCTTTTTCCAATGCAGAATGCCTGAACTCCCAGACTTATATATCCAGGTCTCTATCCAACTTCTCTATGTAGATGTCTCAACAGCATTTAAAACTCTGTGTCCCAAACCGAACACCTAATCCTTGTTCCCTAGTCTGAGCCTCCCTAGACCCCTTCACCTCAGTTAATGGGAATTCAATCTTTCCAGTTGATCAGGCTAGAAACCTTGAAGTTATCATCCTTGAGTCCTTTCTTTCTCTCAAGCCCACATTCAAATCATCATTAAGAAACCCATTGGCAAAAAAAGAAAAAGAAACCCATTGGCTCTAGCTTCTCTCCACCCCCAATGCTACCACTGCTCCTCACCTTCACTCATTATTGCATGAGCCTCCAAACTCTCCCTCCAATTCCACCCTTACTCCCTTCTAGTCATTCCCAACCAGCCACCTAAGTGATCCTTTTAAACTAGAATATGTAACAGCTGTCATCAAACCTCCAATCTATTCCCATTTCACCCAGAGTAAGAGCCACGGTCCTTACAATGGCCTGCAAAGCCCAGGTGATCTGGACCCTATACCCACCCACCATCCCTCTGTGCTCACCTTCCTTCTCCTTTCCACTCCACCCACCTGGCCTCTCATGTGAGCACTGCAGGCACGTCTCCCCTGCGGACCTTCTCATGACCCTTCTTTCTGCCCCGAGCACTCTCCCTACAGATCTCAGGGCTAGCTGCTCACCTCCATTTGATCTTCACTCAGAGGTCACCTCTCCAAGGAGGCCTTCACTGACCATGCTCTCTAACCTGTGCACATCCCACTCCCTCCTTCACATACACATGGCTCGTGTCACCATCTAATATTCCTTTTACTTATTTTATTAATGTTTGTCTTCCTCATTCCCCAGGGAGGCAGATTTTTTTCTGTTTGTACATTGCCATACCCTTAGTATCTAAAGCAGCACCTACATCATAGTATTATGCTTTTAAAATATTTTGGAAAAGTCATAAGATAAATGGTATTTTAACTCCAGCTTAACTACTAAGTGAAGGAAGAGAATGCCATAATAAAGTTTTGTCTAAGAAACCTTACCCCAAACCCTACGATGAATATTCCTGTTGAGACATTTCCTTTCAAAGGAGTTTGAGCTAATTCGGAAATGCTGGCCCAGATAGCTATAGGCGTAGAGCATATCACACTCCTCTCGGAAAAGAAGGCAGAACTGACTCCCGTTAGTTCTGCATATCATGCTGCTGGGAAGAAGTAAGTGGTTTGGAACATAATCTTAAAGTACAAATCCTCAGGAGGCAACTTCCTAGTATGATGCTTATTAAAATGAAATTGTGTATTACCTGTGTACATAATAAGTACACCTTAAATATTATTCAGTTCTTCCTAGATATCAAGAACTAGATTCATATAATTTGAAAGACGATGGTTTCATTGAATTAGAATAAACAAGATTCATGAGGAAAAGATTCTCTTTTGGACCATTTGAACGTAGTATACTTTTAGCTATCGTGAACGTAATTTGGAATAAGCTCAAACAGCACCGAGATAGAGTAGAAATCAGATGATAATGATGAAAAGCAGGAAATTTTGAGTTGTATCTCTTCTTAAATAAACTTTTTTTCTTTATAGATGACAAGTAGCTAAGTTAATCATTCACTGAATGTATAGTAGTCATTTAAATTACCTCATTTGAGAAAGCTAGTATCCCAAAATCAATGATAGAGAAAAACTAAAGTAAAATGTTTGCTGAGGTTTATTTCAAAATTCATAATTTTTCATCAAATATTAATATTGGAGGTGACTGACCTGATATTTTATAGACTCTAGCTGTACTGTTTGTTCATAATAATATTGTCAGACCTTAAGCCGTAAGGGAAAGATTCATACTCGTAAACACTTGACAAGTGGTGGGGCCTCACTACTGAGAGAGCTGTAAGATTTTAGCCAACACTGAAGTTCAGTTTTATGAATTATATGTCTACATCTGGGTTTCCATTGATCCCAGGAGGAAGATCTCAAATATTTTACCCACATCTGTACTTCTGAACACTAGACACAGATTTCTAGTTTGCTCCAGGCAATTCAATTTGGGGCATTATAGGTACAAAGCCCAGAGACGGTGATAGGCAGACACCATGCTAGTGACTACTATAATGGAAAAATACAGTGCCTCAGTTAGCCACTGCAAGCCAATAGATGCTCTCCAATATGCCAGAAAGACATGTTAAAAAATGAATGCTTCATTAAAAACTAAGAAAAGGCTCCCTATATTAGCTTATTGCCTATATAGTCAGTAAAAAAGAAAAGGTATTTATTATAGACCTAAGCCTCTATTGTTTTTATCTTGTAATCTTTTAGGATGTTTGTGTTCTTCCTTATATTTCACTAAAACTTGTAGCCAACTGTAACTGTTAGGTGATGGGTGTTCTGTGGACATTACTTTTTAAAGTCTTTTGGTTCTTCCAAGCATCTACCCCTCACTATTCATTACAAGTTTCAAAATGTTACGTAACATATCTCCCAGCCACCTAACTCTTGAGTTTTATGTTTAATGGAAAATTATTGTTACTAAAATTTGAAACTTATAGACAGCACCATGGTGTGGGAGGAAGTCCATCCAGCAGCATGCTCCTCCCTTCCATCACAGATGAGAAATAAGTTGTCCCAGACAGAATCTTGCTGTTCCAGCAGGAAAGGGGGTGGCAATTCCCTCTAGTGGAGAACGCCCAGAGCCCTTCTCCCAAAAGGCTTTTATTGGGAATGTTATGTGTAGGTGTACATAGCATACATGCATAGTTCATCAATCAATGTCAAAAAGTCTATAGTCATACAAAAACAGGTATTATCTATAGATAACAATTGAAGGAACACAGAGATCTGTCATAGGTCAGGGTCTGTTAGTCATGCTGACACCAGAGGGTCTTTAAGACATGTTTCATGAGATAAGGAGTTTACTCCTTATGCCTTGAACTTAAATATGCAGTTTGTATTGACAGGGCTATACAAAACAAAGCAGAGCAAGCTTCAAAGGATACAGTGTATTTATCAGGCCTGATTCCCACCAGAACCCATGGTGTTAGAGTCGGGTCATGCCTGCCACCTGTGTTTTGGCCTGGTTTCCAGGGAGACTTACTAGCCCCTTTGCGGGCTGCTTTCGTGGGGCTCGTGGGGCTACAGTCTCGGAAATCACACAGAGCAGTCCCCAACATCATGGTATGAAGAAAATAGCATAGAAATTTGAGTGATGCAAGCCATATTTTTAATTCTGACTATGATTTTACTAGATATAAAATTTGGTATCAATTATTTAATAGCACTAAGTCTCAATGCTCTCATCTTTGCAATGAAATTAATAGCAAAGTACTGTTTTTGTATTACATGAGATAATATCTGTATATTAGGGACTATAAATGGCTACCAGCAAACCCTAAGGTTAATTACAACCCTACTGATATACTGAATGAGAAGAAATATCTTTGTTCCAGTGTTCAAGGTCCAGAGGTGCTTGCTGATTGAACAGGCTTAGTTCAGCCCTGAATCAAGTAGGGGAGCTAGTAGTGTGATGTGCTGATTGGCTAAGCCCAACTCCTGTGTTACTCCTAAAATACTAGGACCTCCAATATAGGGAAGACAATTTCCCCAGAGCAAAATCAAGGGGATGAGACTACAAGAACCAGAAGTGGAAGCAGGGTAGTATAACTCGAAGATGTCCACTACAGTCAAAATGCAAAGCGGATGATGAATAAATTCATTTGCCTCCCCTTTTGCCATGTCATACTGAAGCGTACTATCTTAGTTACTATTTCTTGGTGTAGTATCACAAGGGCATCTTCCCTTGTGATACTGCCCGCTTTGATGCCAGCCATCACCTCAGTAACCTTTTCCAGCAGCCCCGCTAGGCCCATGGATTCCTTCCTTCCTTTGAGGGTCGCAGACCTTGCTCTCCTGTGTTTCTCCTGTGGTTACTATTTCTCAGTGGCATCCATGACCTTCACACACAGTCACCTCCTAAGGAAGAGGGTTACCCGCAGGGAAGATGCTCCATAAGAACTAACTACAAACACAGTAGGTAATTTGGAGGCACTAAAATTTCGTGCTCAACTCAGTTTGACTTGCTTAAAAACTGCTTTTACTCTTTTTCATCATCCATCCCCCAGATTTGCCTGATCCACTAAAAACTTGTAAATCTTTTCAAGACTGTGTTTTAAAAAATAATTTGGTGTGTTTACCTGGTACCTGCTATGTTTCTGGGTACTCTGTAGATACCTATAAATGTCCATGGGTGGGAATAATTCCATAGGGTCAGAGTGAACAAATCACCATGGCATAGCACTATTTATGAAGTTCTTTGCAAGAGCATTTAAAATGTTATTTGGAGGGAGATTGGCAAAGGGAATATGCCCTATTTTTAAAAAGGTGGGTATTTACTCTCATCCTTTAAAGGTAATTTTTAAGCAAATTAAGATTTACACCAGTTCTGGGCTTCAAGGGGAGTCAGAAAGGGCGGTTGCCAGGGAAATCTGATTGGAAAACACCAATCAGGCCTTGAGATCTGCATGTCACGTAATTGTAATTTTCCTATTCTTGCTCTTTTTTTCCTGCTTTTGCCATGAGAAGAGCAAGCTAAAAAAGCTACAGGGACATTTATGCCAAGTCGCATTTGTCAAGTTGAAAGCTGTGTGGAGCAGAAAAGCAGTTCTCCCAGCTGCAAAGAAGATGCAAAGGAGCCGAGTGAGTAGGGAATCTGAGAGCTCACTAAAAGTGCTTAGAAGGCCAATACATTAAAGCCATTTCTGTGAAAAGTGGTAGGCAGAAACTGGAAATCCAGGGTGAAGACTTCTTACAAATGCTGAAAAACCACTGGGGTGCTTGGAGGCCCCCAAAGCCATCCTTAAAAGGCATGGCTCTACTGTAAGTTTCCAATCCCCCTGCAAACTGTCCATTTGTGCTTACGCAGAAACTGGTAACAACCATCAGTAGGGGTGCCACAAAACCGTGAAATGGCAAACACGGTTTTACTTCACAATTATTTTAAGTATTTATTATTTAAACCTTCTTTATCAGTACTAGAAAGTTAGTGACAAAATAATATTCATGCTTATTTTAATAGTTACATTTTATTTAAAAACAGTTTACAGTTTTGTGGTGCACTCCACTTTTTTTTTTTAAGTTTATTTTTTTCATTCACCCAGTCAATATACATTCTTTAAAGTCAGGGTGATGCTATTAAAAACTGTGTGTTAGACAAATGCAGATTCCTACTCCTTATTAGGACCTTGGGCAAGTCATTTTAGCTTTTCAAATCTCAGTTTTATAGCACTCAAGCCTATTTCCTAGGTCTGCTGGAATGATGAAAATAAAGCAACATGAGTATCGGTTCCAGCCCTTTGAGGTTATTCCATAAATGTCAGTTTATTCCATAAATATCAGATCCCTAGTTCCCCTTTCATAAATACAGTTTATCCCCCTCATAGTCACCCTTCATAAAGCTGAGGAAAGGCTTGGGAGATTGACTTCCCTCAGCCATAGCCAAGCACCTTCATTTACCTGATTGCTTTCATCAACATACTGTACGCTTGGGGACAAATCAACTATTGCTGAGGGGTAGCCTTGCAAATATAAACTTGTAACTGATTCCCACCACTTTAATCACTGCTCTTCCTTACTATATTGTCTTTATTTCTACTTAATCAAATGCCTAAATTCTTTCTCCCAGCTTCTTTGGTTCCTGATGAAATAGAACTTAGCTTTAAATCACACCTCAGTCTTAGGGTCAGTTCTCCCCCCAGTTCTCTGCCATGCAGAAGTGCTCACGGAATCACACTGGCCTCCCCTGGTACATGTCAGGACACAGGCTCCATTTCAGCTGTCCCGGCGTTCTAAGTGTCTTCATTCCTTTTGTGGCTCTCAGATTTCCCAAAATCTCACGCATTTTCATTACTACAAACCGCACCATCCAACTTTCCATCCTGAGATAATTCACGCTCCAGAAGTCACTCACACATGGCTCCATCTCCCAGCCACCGTCTCTCAGACCATTGGCACAGAATGTCTGACTCGATCTACATTTAGTTACACTTTCTCACTGCAGCCCAGCCAATGTTGGGATGCTGACTACGTGTGCTCTGAAAGAACCTTTTAAAAGCAAGCCTTCTCCTGTCTGCAATAGTATTTCTTATAAGTTTTTATTCCTAAGCATGTCATATTTACTTATTTTGTTGTTTTTTCCTCCAGGTAGATCTTTAAACTCTAAAAAGTTGTTATCTAAAATACATTCTTTCAATAATGATAAAATAACAATTATTACTCACAAGTAGCTAAGATATGAATACGGGTGGGAAGTGCCTGGACTATGTATGGCAGACCCCATCTTGGGCAAAGTGTCACCTTGGGTTGACTACTAACCTCTCCGGACCTCAGTTGCTTTACTTGACAGGCTGAAATTGTAGTACACACTTAATCCTCTTATCCTTCAGTTGTAAGAATCATGAGACATTATGCTGCATTTATACTTAAAGTCTTTTGCAAAAGCATGACATAAATGAATGCTAATTGTTACTATTATTTTGTTACTAAGAAATATGAACATTAAGTTTATAATTACTATCCATTTATTATACTTATTATTGCACATATTCTTTAAAAGGGTGTTTAATTGATTCTAAAACACATTTTTTTTGACATTTTAGCATCTTGATATTGGAATGAATCATACAATCTACGGCATATCAGAATTTAATTGGTGACATTCATTTCTTCCTTATGATATAAAAAAAATATTGTGACTTTTACACTAGTATCTTAGAGTCAGTAAAATGTGCTATTTGGATCTCAGAGGAAAGCTGAAGAAGGGTAAAAGTAAGAGTACCATGCCTATTTAAAATGGAAACTTTATTAACCAAGTGAGGATAGGTAAATGTATTTTTGTGCCTAAGAGCCAAGTTGGGAGAGCAAATTTTTACTATAGAAGATATATATTGGAACAGATGAAATTTTATATGTATAATATTTATAATTTTCATATATGAAATTTTTATATTTTTATATAGGGTTACATATATGTTCTATTTGCATTTATATTCTTATACTAGAATAATGATTATAAGTCTATCAGTTAAAATGCTACTGCTTTTTAATTTGCAAGATATTCATAGCTGCCATACTAAAAAAGTGGACATGAGGAGACAAATTTCTAGCCTTTATTCTCAGACTTGTATGATGCTTTGAAGTTCACAACTATTGTCACACACATTATCCATATTCGTTAAATGTCTATTATCATCCCCATTTTACAGATGGAAAGACTGAATCGAAGAGGTGAAGTGACTTATCCAAGGCCACATACAGTGAGTGAAAGCAAAGCTGGTGTTGGAAATTCATTAATTCATTCAGTGTCACATTTACCCAGAAACCTATTGTGCTCTCCAGCACTGTCCTAAGCCCTAGAAATAGTGAGATAAACAATAAGAAACTTGTTCCCTTTACTTTTTCTGACCATCCCTCCCTCACCTCTGTGGCTAAAAGCTGCCTGCCTAGAGCAGAACTTTCATGCAGCCCAGAGCCTCCCTGACCCCCAGCTGTTGGCCTTGGCAGTCCTCATACCTCTGGAATGCACAGATCTAGGCTCAAGATTTCTAAAAAATACAATTACAAACATAAAAATAGTTCCCATGGAACTTTCTTCTTCCCTAAGATTTCTGCTTTGTGAATCAAAAGGACTTGAGATTCAATCTCTGGGAAGCCAGGCAAGCTAAGAGACCCAAGGAAGCAGGCTCCCCCTCAGTCCTGCAGGAGGGAGATGAGCCCCAGGACAGAAAGCTGTGCAGTACTTCCTAGTGGGGAACTCTCCCTTAAAGCTGATGGGAATAAGAAATAGATTAGTAATTCAAGTTTATGATTACTATATTTCAATTATTTCTACCCCTCCATTACCAAAGAAAATCGAACACAGCGCCAGGCTCCTTAGAAAGCCGGTGTCAGCTATCACGAGGGAGCCTCTGTGTATTCGGCACTATGCTGTGTGCCATGCATAGTGCAGAACTCCCAACACAGACCTTTGCTGAGCACTTCCTCTGTGCCTGTGGGCATTGCTTCATGTAATCCACAAATAACTCTATGGAGTGGGGAATGGACAAGGAAATTGAGGCACAGAGGAGTTAATTAACTTGACCGTGAAAGTACCTTGTTACTGGACCAGTGGGAGTTCAAACCTGGGCAGTCTAACTGCAGAGCCCACGCACTGAGCCTTCAGCAATACTGCTTCCTCTTATTCCAGGGAGTTCACTGAGTTTTGGACAGATGACACAAAAACACAAACAAGAAGTATATGCAAATGCCATTGTACAGTTATGCAAGCCAAGTACTCAGACGGAAGATATGGGTCTGGTCTGAGGCCACACAATCTCCATCATACCTTTGCCCTTGTACTAGGAAACCAGCCATGGTCAATAGATAATGAATGGTAAGCTAGACTTAGTCTTTCAGCTATAGTTTGCTGACCCTTATGTAAATGATATAAGCCATAGATTTCTTAAAGGAGATCAATTTAGGCTGGAACAGTTGGAGGGAGCTTTGGGACTGCTGAATTTAGCCTTGAAGAAAAATTTGAGGTGGGCTTAGGGGAACCTTTGAGACCTGACCCTTCCCCCTTAGCTTTCCCTTTTTTCACTTCCCTCTTGTTCAGTGCCCTCTGCATGTGCTGGCATATTTTTCCGAGGCTTTGATTGCACCAAGATTATTCCTAACCTAGAAACTTTCACTGGCTGATCCTCCTGCCTGGAAGTTCTTCCCTGAGCTCCCCTCAAGGCATTTATGGTTTCTGAAATAATCTTGTTTATTTATTGGTGTGCTTGTCGGTTATCTATCTCTTCATGCTCAGTAACATGGGATAAACACTTGTACTCTTCACTGCTGCATATTCCTGCCACTCAAGCCATGGCTGAAAAAACACTAGCATAAGTAAAAGAAAAAGGGAAAGAGACAAGGAGAAAGGGAGGGAGACTTCAGAAATGCAAGCTTGCCTCATTAAGTTGTTTTTAATTTTTCCTTGGTCTGTGACTGAATAGTCTGTGGCCATTGTTAGAATGGGCTATCACTTGGTGCCCATGATTCTGTTTCAACTGATAAAACATCCCCATCCTGTAACTAGAGAATGATGGCACTGGTTATGGCCATTCCTTGGTCAGAGGTAGGACTTCTGAATGATGACCTGTGGTTTAAGTTATAGACTTGCTATACCTGAAATAGAAAAATTCACACTATCCTTATCTCATGTTATCAAAAATAAAGCTCTCCATTGGAGCTTTACTGCTTAAACATATGCATTAAAAAGCAAATGATCCTCTTTTTTTTTCTAACCCATCACTATTTAAACCTAACCTTTCTTAGATTTATGTTTTTTAACATTTGCTGGATCAAACCACCCCCTAAGCTGGTTCAGGCAAGCAGGACACCTGGCTACACTGCCAGCAACAAGTGACCAGGCTGCTTTCCTCTCTGCTCCAGCTTCCTTCTCTTACCAAGACTTTCATTTCTTTTTTTTTTTAATTTTTTAAAAATATATTTTATTGATTATGCTATTACAGTTGTCCCATTTTCCTCCCTTCACTCCCTCCAACCTGAACACACCCTCCCACCCACATTCCCCACCTTTAGTTCATGTCCATGTGTCATAAGTTCTTTAGCTTCTACATTTCACCTCCTATTCTTGCCCTCCCCCTGTCTATTTTCTACCTACCATCTATGCTACTTAATTTCTGTACCTTTTCCCCCTCTCTCCTCCTCCCACTCCCCTGTTGCTAACCCTCCATGTGATCTCCATTTCTGTGGTTCTGTTCCTGTTCTAGTTGTTTGTTTAGTTTGTTTTTGGTTTTGCTTTAGGTGTGGTTGTTAATAATTGTGAGTTTGCTGTCATTTTACTACACCTGTTTTTGATCTTCTTTTTCTTAGATAAGTCCCTTTAACATTTCATAAAATAAGGGCTTGGTGATGATAAACTCCTTTAACTTGATCTTATCTGAGAAGCACTTGATCTGCCCTTCCATTCTACATGAAAGCTTTGCTGGATGGAGCAATCTTGGATGTAGGTCCTTGCCTTTCATGACTTGGAATACTTCTTTCCAGCCCCTACTTGCCAGTAAGGTCTCTTTTGAGAAATCAGCTGACAGT
>CM052547.1:39562972-39575480 GCA_028533065.1 Trachops cirrhosus | reverse complement strand
GTTCCAGAGATTAGGATATTTCTGGGGCCATTATTTAGTCTACTATACTGTGTATTGAGTTGGTGTTAAAATATCCACACAGGAATTTTTCCAAGTTACTTTAAAACATATCAAATTGGCTGTAGGGTATACCCTATAGACAGAAATAATTTTTTAACAAACCTTAAACTTTTCAATAATATGTATAGTTTGTGGTAGAGTTATGGTTGTTCTGGGACTTGTTTATGTATTGTTTGATAAAGAAAATTAGTACTTATATTGGTAGGATTGAGAATTTGGGTTTTCGACATGGGTCAACAGAAATACAGATCTAAGACTGATGCATTAAGTAAAGAAAAAAAAGTTTTCCACTTGTTGCTCCTCCTCTTCCCCTTCTGGTACCCCTATAATTCGACTGTTGGAACGTTTAAAGATGTCCTGGAGGTTCCTAATCCTCTCCTCATTTTTTGAATTCTTATTTCTTCATTCTTTTCTATTTGGTTGCTTCTTTCTTCCTTCTGGTCCACACCATTGATTTGAGTCCCAGTTTTCTTCCCATCACTATTGGTCCCCTGTGCATTTGCCTTCACTTCACTTATTGTAGCCTTCATTTTTTCATCTAATTTACGACCAAATTCAACCAATTCTGTGAGCATCCTGATCACCAGTGCTTTGAAGTGTGAATCTGATAGGTTGGCTATCTCTTCGTCGCTTAGTTGTATTTTTTCTGGAGCTGTGATCTATTCTTTCATTTAGGCCATTTTTTTTTTTTTGTCTTGACTTGCCAGTTACATAGTGAGGGGTGGAGCCTTAGGTGTTCGCCTGGGTGGGGCAACCCAGTCACTAGGTTGTGACACTGTATGTGAGGATGGGGTCAGAGAGAAAACAATGGCACTTGCTCTGCTCTCTACCAGATTTCAGTCCCTTCCGCAGCTTCCCCCAAGCAAACTGGGCCCTTCTGGTGCTAATTCCTCTGTTGGTGGGCTTGTGCACATTCTAGGACCCCATGGGTCTCTCCAATGCACTCTCCTGTGAGGCTGGGAGTCTCTCCCTGCACCTCAACCCCCACAGGTGTTTTTAATCCGTGTCCTGAGGCTCTATTTCCCAGCACTGGGACCCTGGGTTACACAGTCTGTCTCACTGCCCAATTTCACCTGGTTTAATTGTACACAAATGTGGGACAGCTGGGACAGCCAGCCGCCTTGCTCCCAGTGTCTTGCTTTACACTCACCACCCCATTGCCACCCCATGCCCGGGGCCCACCAGCCACCTTGTGTGCAGTGCCTGGCTTCACAGTCGCCACCTGGCTGGGTCTGCCAGCCACTTGTGTACCCAGGGTCCACCCACTGCAGTCTTGCACCCAGGATGCCTTAAGCACTCGCTGCCACAGCTTTTTGTGCCATGACCCCTCTCCGCCCAGCTGCCCAACTCCACCCCTCCTACCAGTCTGGATGAAAGTGTATATTTTAACTCCTTGGTTGTCCCACTTCCATACAGTTCAATTTTCTGTCAGATCTGGTTGTTATCTTGTTTCTAAATTGTTGCTCACCTTATTTTGGTTGTGCGAGGAGGCACAGTGTGTCTACCTACGTGTCTATCTTGGCCGGAAGTCTCTGACTCTAATTTCTTTAACCTGCTAGGACTAGTAATAAGAAAGGCTTTCTCAGAAGACTGAAAGGTTAATTTTTTTTCCTTTGGATTTCCCTAAATCTTTTTTCTTTGTGAACTAAAGCAGAAAGACACAGCAACCTTTGACCAGAACACAATAGTAGCTGCAGCCACAAGTCTCCTTCCTTTTCACACAAAAGGAGATGACATTTCATGCTCTGGGTGCCTTGTAAACTTGCATGCTTTCTTGGGAACTATGTACCTGACCACTCCCTTCCCTTTTACTTTAGAGCTTAAGAGACTTGTAATGGAAACTGTGGCTCAGTTATAGCAACTTTTCTGGCTCTTAAACTTCAGCAGCAGTATTTTTCTTCTCCAGGGTCTTGATTTTCTGTTTCTTTACATTTTCCCTGGAATTGATCCCTGTGTTTTATGTAATCTTGTTCGAGGCTCTCTTTAGGTGTATCAATAATGTATTAATTTTTAAATTCCATTCCAATGTAAGTCACTCATATACAAGTTTTTAGTTGCTCTCATTTGAAAATTATGTTTAATTGAAAGATATACAGATTAAATACTATCCACCTGGTTCCCTTCTCAATAATCACAGCCTGTTTCTAGTCCAAATCCCAGCTTCTACTATAAACTGATTTTGGAAAGAACACCTAAACAGAAATTTGCCATGTTTTGTTTCATAAGCAATATGAGCTAATAAGTTTGTCATTAGTCTCTGACCTATTCTTAAATGTTGTATGCATCATCTATGACCCTCAGCCATGCTAACTTAATTTATAAAATGCAGTTGCTAAGCCAATAATGAGGTTGTGAATATGATCATATCTTTGTAGTGAGTCATCTGCCAATTGAAGAAAAACAAGACTGTGCTCAACATTTACAATTTTCCTAAGAAATCTTCCTTATTGCTATGGTGACAGTGATGCTTTTTAGCTGAAAAAATAAAAAATCTACATTGTTACTAACATAACTAATAGAAGGCAAATGCAACAGATGTGATGGATTATTAAGGTGTCATGGGACTATAATGGTTCATTTCCGTCGGTACGACTGATCATAGCTCAAAGAAACAGCAAATAGTGGTTTACAGCAAGGTCCCAAGAGTTGCTGGGCTGGAACCCTACCCTTCATAGTTGGGACTTTGGGCGAGTTACATAACCTCAGTTTCCTCATTTGTGAAATAGGAGTAATAATAATACTTCCCCTCAGCTGTGCAGATCCAATGAGTGAACATTTATAAAACACTTAAAACAGTACCTGCACATAGAAAGCATGACCTAAGAATTTGTTTAATAAAATAAACAAGCTGCACAGTGAAACTTAATCATACTTTATTACTACTTTTCAGGATTATACCTATGAACAACTGTTTTCAAATCCATAAATAGTAACAACTCTTCAATCTGATGTTTCTAGATATAGGCTTTCAAATTATATGGGCAAATTTATAATTTAAGGGGGAAAGAATAGTATATTTAGTGGAACATCTATTTTCTTCTTAAAACCTATAAATTTAGAAATCTATGTATAATGTGTGTGTGTGATATTATAGACAATTTTCTTAACACTTAAGTGTTAAGATTTATATGTAATTAATTATAAAATTGGGAGTAAGTGAATTCTGTTTTTTTATATTAAACCAAAATGCTGTAAATTCCAGCACTGCCATCACTAGCTATGTGTTCTTTGGCAAATTTCTTAAACTATCTGAGCTCCTGCTTCTCACCCGAGAAATGCAGCTAAAAATGCAGTTGTTGTGTGGATGAAATAAGATCCTGTAAACAAGTTGCTTAGCATAGTTAAATGTTAATAATGAAACATTGTATTATCTAATGAATAATCAATAAGTGGTCAGATCAAAATATTAAATACCTTTTTAACTTCTCATTGAAAATTGGACCAGTTTCCACTTATGGTGCCATATCTTAAACCTGCTAACATGTTGATTTGGAACTCTTTGCAAATTTATTTATGCTTTATCTTCTCATCTCCATTATAAACATGTTGAGGGCAAGAACCAGACTCCCCCATCTTTTTAAATTAAGCCTTATGCACTGTAGGCTGTTACTTCTTAATGTGTATAAAGAGTGATAATTATGCATTTCTTTTACCAAACGGAGGAGGAATGAGATCCTTAGGTTGAGTCCATATTGAAGTGGAAAATCTAAGAGGAACTGAAGAGAAAGTCATAAAGACACTTTCTGTAGCATAACTTAGTGCTCTGCTGAACTCAAAGGAAATGACTGTGGAAAGAAGAGAGAGCAATATACTGAGAACATTATCTTGTTGTGGTACTCACAATTAGGAATTTAGAATAGGATCCAGCAAAGCAAGAGGAAAAAAACAATCCAGATAAGTACAGTAGTAGCTATGCCAGGTAAGCAGAGAAACTCTTAAGGGGTGGTGCTGGTGGTGGCATTGTGTGTGTGTGTGTGTGTGTGTGTGTGTGTGTGTGTGTGTGTGTGTGTAGAGGTCAAGAATAATTCAAAATAAGAAAATGCCACTAGCTTTCATGCGGAGATCATTGGAAACCTTTAAAGTGTGCTTTAAGCAGATCTATGGAGGCTGAATTAGGAAGTCAATGCAGCTGGTATAGATCACTGATTTAGAAATAAGAAAGATTAGATACGAAATGGTAGAGATGGAGGGTTCAGGGAAGATATAGACAAAACAGGAACAGTTTTTAATTTGTATGACAATTGAAAATAAATAATTAAAAAACTGATAAAACTGGTCTCCTTTCCAATGACATTCTTACACCTGACTCAGTTACTATCAGCAAGAGAAAACTGAGACATACGAGTAAGTCAGAGTCAATGGCTTTCATTTTTCCTAATACGCAAGTTGTTTTAAAGATTGATACATGGGTTTGCATGTATTCAAAATATTTTCAAAACCATTAAAGTAAAACATCATTATTGAAAAGTTCATATCTAAAGTTTAAGATGGTTAACTGTATTACCCATATTTAGGGTCATACTACCCCAGAAAAGGAAAGAGGAGAAAAATGTAAGATCTTATAAAAAATGAATCATCTGTTTTATATCTGAATAGGTTCCCCAAGATGAATGGACAGGGTATACCCCTCGAGGTAAAGATGATGAAATTCCATGCCGAAGAATGCGGAGTGGCAGCTATATCAAAGCCATGGGAGATGAAGACAGTGGTGACTCAGACACAAGTCCCAAGCCTTCTCCCAAAGTTGCTGCACGAAGAGAAAGCTATCTCAAGGCTACTCAGCCTTCTCTCACAGAACTCACCACACTCAAGTAAGTGTTTCTAACGCTATGCTGTGGTAGTCTAGCTGCTTGTGTTATGACCCAGGATCAGATTGCTTGACATCTAGAGTAAATGGGCCAGAAAACACTCTTCAGATGGAGTGGTGTGATGCATTGACTGGTCTATTGATTTTGACATTGGGTGTGACTTGTATGTCCTGTGCTTTCAAAGACATGGGCACGAGGTCTACTCTGCATAGATCATAAGCTAAACCCCCAACCTCCAAGAAGAGTTTGGAATAACCCAGAGTGGCTTCTGAAAGGAATTAAGATTTCTGATCAATGAGAATGTCCATGTATCCCAAATCTGGTCATTTGTTCAACCACTAAATCTATGAAGGATCTCTTCCTTAAAAGACCCTTGAATTTTTTCAGATAATTGAGTAGTTAATAGAGCAGATTATATTGGAGAAGCTTATAGAATGTGGCCACGCTTTAAAATCGGGTGATATGTGAAGGTTCTTGATATTCATTTTTAAATTTGGGCACTTAATATATATTGTATTTAGTAAGACCTTAAAATGGTTTTTGTTTTGAAAATATGATGATAAATAGTCCTTACTTCCATTTATACTATTTGTAAACAGAGGACAGCTTCACAAAATAAATTATGAGAATTAATTATTTTAAGAAAGGCCATATTTAATATTTAATTTTATTTATGGAGAGTTAATCAGAACTTGGAACACAGCACCCTGTAGCTCATCAGTTGAATCTGAAAAATATATTATGGATTATTCATGTCTTTTAAGTGCCTTTATTACATACTTTGAGGAAATACATACTACTATTCATGCATTTAGGTTACACTACAAAATAAGATATTAAAAGACATAATAAATAAAACAGAAAAATGTGAAAGACATCATAGTAAAGAAAACAAACTACATTATAACTTAGAATACTGGAAAGCAGCTGACTATTCTATGATGGAAATTTATTTAAAAAGCAAATTATGTTGTATTTTAAGAAAGTAGACAGGAAGAGTCCTCTCATCAATATTTTTTCAAGGTATCACATGAAACCACTATGGATCATTTCAGTAGAAAGCTAATACCAATGACATTAGTCAACCAGCTCAAGAAAGGAAGCTCTTCTTCCTTTCCTTTGGCTTCCAATTGCCCTCTTTTTTGCCTTTATTTCTACATGTATTCACCTCCTAGGCCTGCCGTAACAAAGTACTATGACCTGGGTGGCTTGAAACAGTAGAAATGTATTATCTCATAGTTCAGAAACTGAGCAGTTTGAAGTCTAAGTGTCAGCAGGCCCATGCTCCTTCTGAAATCTGTAAAGGAGAATCCTTCCTTGCCTCTTCCTAGCTTCTGGTTGTGACCGGCTATTCTTGGCATTCCTCAGCTTGCCTCTGTCATCATGTGGTTGCGTTCTTATGACACAAGTGACATTGGATTAGGACTCTCCCTGATGACCTTATCTTAACTTGATTAAACCTGAAAAGGCCCTATTTCCAAGTAAGGTCACATTCACAGGTATTGGAAGTTGGAACTTTGACATATATACGTGAGGAACACAATTCAACCCATAATACTGCCATATGAGGTAAGAATTGGTCGTGGAAATGAAAAATGGAATCAAGTATTCTCTGTACTTTGGCACAGCTCACAGAAGCTCAGACAACTAAATATATGCGGTGTGAAAAGAACTGGATACATAATAAAGGCAGTGAGCCGAGGTGGTGTGACATGAGGGTAACCAAGGACTCTTCTGGCAAGTATTTTCTGTGGACTTTAAAGTATCTCCACTATAGACAATAGATAGTCACAGCCGTGGCACTGACATCTTCCAAAAGATGCAAAAGAGGGACTCCTTTGGACAAGAAAGTCACTCGGACCTTAAAGATCTCAGTTCCCTCAAATGAAACCAAGTAGTGAGATCCTGCAACCTCCTGAGTCCCTTGTATCCCATTAGTTTGCCTATAGGGATGCATTTGTTGCTTTGGCTGAATGACACATTGGATCTTGGGTGATGAGATACAGTGATTGCTGCAGTTCACAGTGGTACACAGGTATGAGGAGAACAGAAAGGAGCAGAGCCCTAAGGAAGGTGTGGAACATGCTCTGAGGAGGCCGAGGATGTGCAGAAATCAAGTTCACAGTTTTACCCTACTTTCTAGAGCTTCAAGAATGTGGGGAATCCACTCTGAAGGCATTGGGACTTTTACATTTTTTGTTCTTTAATGCCCTGGACCCTATTTTTACAACCATTTATATATTTCGTCTACTGCTCACAAGCTTTAAGAGCAGAAAGAAGCCAGCACACAGATAGTGTCTAAGCTGATGGTAAAGAGGGTCAGCACTTCAGACAATGAAATTAGTCACTGAGCAGGGTGTAAGAGTTTGTGACATCTATTTTCCTCCTCTAAACCTCTGGAAATTCAAAATGATGACCATTTTACTGGGAGATACCTTCTAAATTAAAAACTTTGTCTTGACTTAGGATGGCATTTTACCAAACCACCTCTACTGCCCCCCTATTCTTTAGCAGCCAAGACAACATCTGACCATTCTAATATGTCTTTCTTCTCTGTGCTACCATCCTATTCACCAGACTTACTTCTCATAGTTCTGCTCATCTCCATGCATTTCTTCCTCACCTGCTTTAGGAGTTCCATCTCTCATTACAGTCTACATATCAACCTTCTGCCATACTCAGGTACATGTGATTATAAGTGATTTCTAGCTTAATGGGATTTCAGGAGGGACACAAGAAAAAGGGGGAACACACTATGAAGGGAAAATTTAGATATGACATCACTCATAGTCAATGCTGTCTTTTATTTCTTGATGATATTTTGACTGGAGGTAATTGTTTTTCTAGAAGTTTGAAGCATTTAGTTCCTTATGCGAAAAAAAATTCCCCATATCCTGGAATTCTAGTTCCCCAAAAAAGAAACTATATTTTTGTTCCTACTGCTCTGACATTTAAGTCAATTTTTTTCCTTCTTCCTCCTCAGCAATTCACAGCTTTAGGGATGAATCATAGCCATGAACCAAGATAACTAAAATTAGCCGAGTGAGATTGGGGCAACATTTTGTTTGAGGTTTCAACTCCCATCTTCTCTCAGAAATGTTGGAGAGAAGGTACTCCTACACTTTCTTGGATTGTTTTTCTCTTTTCTTTTCCCTTTGCTATTTTCCAAAGGCATCTTGAGGGTCTGTTCATGAGCATGGTTTTCATCAGCTACTTAATGTCTTTAGACTGATAAGGCCTAAGGTCAATTGAGTCTAGAGTCAGAGGTCATCTTGAGACAGTGAACTCCATCTTTGGGCTGTAAAACTCCTGTAGCTACTCTCTGAGGACCACTATTTCTCTCACTCCCTTCTCTTCTTCCACAGCTAGTCAGAAATCCCTTCACTTCACCACTACTGGCCTTTCTTCTTCCTTAGTTCCTAGCTAACAATAAACTTGACATGACATATCACCCAAGAATATTATTATTTTCAAAAATAACTTCTGAACATTTAATAGTAAGTTCTCAGGCAAGTAAGGGAGAGATTTGTGGGCCAGAGTTCCCTCAAAGCATGTCACTGCAGCTTAGCTCTGATATAAAAAATTTAAGTCTTTTACTGGGATTTACTATATTATGCAGTTTATTCTGGAATTAAAACTGCTGCCTGCTACCATGGTTAGTTAAAACCATGTGCAAATCCCATCCTGGATTTTTTTCCAGTATATTGTGAAACTGAAAAACTTTAAATATAACATTTGTTAGCTGCCATTTAAAAGATTCAAAAGTTAAATTCAAATGTCCATTAATCCAAGGCAAATAGCACTTTAAAATCTCTTCCTACTTCTTTATCCTTTTATCCAAGAATGAAGAAAAATTTCCTCCTGGAAGAAATAATTGGGCTCTAGCACCATAGACTTGTAAACTCTCTGAAACTGGTGAGAAGGCCCCCAGGCTTCTGTGTGTGTTTGGTGCTGGAGAGGACCATCCAGGGCTCCTGACAATTTTGCTACAGTGTCTTAACAAAAGGCTTCACAAAGGTTTATTTTCAATTCTAAATGCCTTGAAGGCAGATGGTTTTTCATTTTCAGGATGGTTAATTTTCTTAATCTCATTCTTTCCCTGATCTGAAAACTTTTTAAAAAAATAATGTTTTCACCTATCTCCTTAACCGCCTTGCATCTGGCATCTGTCAAAATGTTCTCTGTATGTATGAGTTTATTTCTGCTCTGCGTGTTCATTTATTTTGTTTTTTAGATTTAATTATTGCCATTTTATTGTTCATATTTTTGAAATTTTCTTCTTCTTAAGGAATTAAGAAGTACAGAGCCAAAGGTACAGAACAGTCACAGGGATGTCAAGTACAGCCTAGAGAATATAGTCAGTAATATTCTAATAACCCTGTACAGTGTCAGATGAATACAAGATTTATCAAGATGGTCAGCTATATGACATCTAATCATTCTAACCAAGGATGTATACCTGAAATTAATATAATATTATAGGTCAGCTGTAAATGAAAAATTAAAAATTATTTTTTTAAATATAAAAATAATAATAAGTTGGTGAGATACTAAATATTTCTGCAGCTTTTGGCAACTAGATTAATGTCTCTGAGTTCCCCCCACACCAATGAAATAAGAGGCTTGAGCTGTCAGTATGGATGGTACCACATAGAAGTCTCCCATCACAACTCTCCAATCCAGGACCAAGACAGGCAACATTAGCTGATGCCAGCATTGATGGACCCCAGCACCTTTCCACTGAGCCCCTTTCCACTGAGCCACTTCCTGCTGGGGCTCCGAATTCCTCTGAACACAGGGCTGCAGCCACCACTTCTCATCCACCAGCGATTCCCTGGCTGCTATCCCTTGTCTACACAGTCTCTTAGGAATCTAGCAGCACTACTGTGTACAATTGTAAGGCTGAGGCACAGAAGAAATATCAGTTCACTGTTTAAAGACAAAAGAAAGTCATATAAGTAAATGATATAATTTGAGAAGACATAGGGTGTTCTTCTTCACCTTTAATTCTGGAAATTTAAATAAGTCATTTCTACAGCAAGAACCCAAAACTATACCTTCTTGCTGCCATCTCCTTTTTTGGTTATCTTTGTGTAGGTTTATTTCTCCCTTTTTTCTCTCTAGACACACACCATCCTCTATCAGTTCTTCATATTTCAAATGCCCCTCTACCCCACCTATGATTCCTCATGTTCCTTCTCTGCCCAGAAAAGGGAGAGAGGGGAAGGAGGATGGGTATCTTTGTATGACCCCCCACCCCCAGGGAGGTCATGGGTGTGGGTCACATAAAGATAAGAGCATGATTTTTTCCCTAAGTATGTGAACCATATTTAAGAACAAAGCAATATATATATATCAGTTCATCTCTCTCCTAAGTGTATGAAATGTCTCTGTTTTTCTTTGATGTCTGCTTTCCCCAAATGTTTTGCCACTCCTCTCTACATGTCCTTCAGTATAATTATAATATATAATAGCAAATGCTTCCTTACAATGGATGGAAGAACAAAATAACCTGATCCAACACTACAAAACTGTGAATTTATGCCCTCAGAGATATAAACTTGGAATAGTTTCCTATCCTTCCCTCATCATGCTACTCTCTTCTCTTTTCCTCTATCCACTCAACTCTACCCTCTGCTTCCAAAATAAGAAATGAAAAAAGTTTAAAACAGGGAAACTCATTCACTTGCTCATAGACAAATTATCTAAATACCTTTCAAATCCCTGCTAGAAATAAGCCTGGTTTGAAAACAAGACCAAAAAAAACTGATATAAGAAATGGCCTTGCCCTGGCTGATGTAACTCAGTGGATTGTGTGCCGGCCTGCAAACTAAAGGGTCACTGGTTTGGTTCCCAGTCAGGGATTGTAAGCCAGGTCCCCAGTAGAGGGTACACAAAAGCAACCACACATTGATGTTTCTCTCCCTCTCTTTTTCCTTTCATTCCCCCTCTCTAAAAAATAAATAAATAAAATCTTTTTAAAAAAGAAATGGCCTATTATATTTAGCCATTGATTGCCATGCTTATTTTAAAAAATTAAAAAGGTCCCACTTTGAGTATGAATACCCTCCCAAATGACATGGGTGAGTAGTGTAGTCTGTACCACATAATAGCCTGATCTCTTGCTCTATAATTGCTCTATGGGAAAGATTGAATTGAACCTATAATGATCATGACTTCAGAGAGGAGAAACACTGCTTGTGTGTCTTTGAGGAAGGTGGAAAAATGAAAGAAAATTCAGATAGATTTGGAGAGAAGGAAACATAAAGAGAGATTTAAGTTCAAATGAAGTTATGCATGCTTGGCTGAGTGCCAATGGCTTTACATTCCTTTTTATTTGTTTTTTTTTTTTTTTCATTTAACCACCACAACTCTATATATGAATGAGATTTCCCCCACTTTACACATAAGGAATCCATGTCTCAGGGAAATTAAATAACTTGTCCAATGTTACATATCAATTAAATGTCAGAGCTAAGATTTGAGGCCAGGTGCTGAAGGTAGGAAGGGTAACAAGCTGAGTGGAATGATAATTTGCCAAGACCGCAGAGATGAGCTATGTAAAAAGGGGGTTAAAGTGAGAGAGAAAAGGAAGATCAGCTGAGAATGGACAACTGAGAAGCGGTACCGGGAAAAAGAACCATTCAAAGCAGATTCTGAGAAAGCAGAGTAGATTTGAAGGGGATGTCAGAGGCTGTAGTGAAGTAAATTCTGGCCCAAAAGTGCAAGCAGGCCAACATGCAGCTAAAACAGGAAGGACCTTGAGAATGTCTTGGCCCATTCTTGGCCTGGGATGAAGGAGGGAATGACCAAATAATCAAAGGATCAGAGATAAAGGAGACATTGGCTGACGGAAGTCAAAGGAGAAATGATGGCCTCTTAGAGCCTGGGTTCAGTGTGGTCAGGACTACTCAAAGAACAAGTCAGGTACCTGTATCTGTTCCATGGCTGCACAGTGTATGACTGCAGCTTTCTTCCAAAGGCCTTGCTGTGTGTGACTGTTTGAACAGGGCCCTAATAATTGTGGAGAGATGGGAGCAGGAGAAGAACCCAAAAGAGGGGTCTGGAAGCTGATTCCTTATTCCCCTTCGGTAGTACTAATTTAAAATGCTACCCATTTACAGATTTGCCAATGATACCTCAGACAAGGGTTTAATCTCCAAAATATATAAAGAACTTACATGACTCCACTCGAAGAAGACAAGAAACCCAATTAAAAAATGGGCAAAGGACTTGAACAGACACTTCTCAAAGGAGGACATACAGAGGATCCAGAGACATATAAAAAGATGTTGAGAATCACTAGCTATCAGAGAGATGCGAATTAAAACCACAATGAGATACCACTTCACACCAGTCAGAATGGCCGTCATAAACAAAGCAACAAACAACAAGTGATGGAGAGGTTGTGGAGAAAAAGGGACACTAGTGCACTGTTGGTGGGATTGCGGACTGGTACGACCACTATGGAAAACAGTATGGAATTTTCTCAGAAAACTAAAAATGGATCTGCCTTTTGACTCAGCAATTCCACTGCTAGGATTATATCCTAAGAACCCTGAAACACCAATCCAAAAGAACCTATGCACCCCAATGTTCATAGCAGCACAATTTACAATAGCCAAGTGCTGGAAGCAACC
>CM052547.1:39526013-39552755 GCA_028533065.1 Trachops cirrhosus | reverse complement strand
CTTCCTTCTGGTCCACTCCAATGATGTGAGACCCATCTTTCATTCCATCACTATTGGTTCCCTGTGCATCTTTCTTCATTAAACTTATTGTAGCCTGCATTTTTTCATCTAATTTGCAACCAAAATCAACCAATTCTGTGAGTATCCTGATCACCAGTGCTTTGAACTGTGCATCTGATAGGTTGGCTATCTCTTGGTCACTTAAAAGAATGGGTTCTGGGGCTTTCAATTCTTCTTCTGTTTGAGCCATCTTTTTGCTGTTTTTTGTTTTTGTTTCTGTTTTCTTTGTTGTTGTTTTTTAGTCGTGTTGAGCTCCTGTAGTGAGGGGTGGGGCCTTAGGAGTTCACCAGGGCGGGGCACCCCAGTCTCTGGGTTGTGATGCTGTATGTGGTGGCAGGGTCCGAGGAGGAACAATGGCGCTTGCTCTGCTCTCTGTAGGACCTCAGACGCTTCCACCACTTTCCGAAAGCCAACTGGGCCCCTCCAGCACCAATTCCCATGTCGGTGGGCCTGTGCACCCCACGGGACCTTCCTTTTCAGTCAGTGACCCATAGCTCTATTTCCCGGTGTTGGGACCCTGAGCTGCATGCAGTGCCTTGCTTCACAATGGCCGCCTCACTGAGTCTGCCAGTCTCCAACCCCTGGCCGGGGCCCACCAGCCACCGCCGCTTGTGTGCCCAGGGTCTGCCTGCTGCGGACTTGCACGCTGCCCTAGTAGCTCTGTGCTCCGCTCCTCATCCCTCGCCCAGCCGCCTCTGCCCCTCCTACTGGTCTCAGTGAATGCGTCTATTTTTAAATCCTTGGGTGTCCGACTTCCATACACTTCAATTCTCTGTCAGTTCTGGTTGTTATTTTGTTTCTATATTGTTGTTGTCCCTATCTTGGTTTTGCGAGGAGGCACAGTGCGTATACCTATGCCTCCATCTTGGCCGGAAGCCATTAGTTCTTTTTTTAATGTTTGGTAAAATTCATCTGTGAAACCATTTGGTCCAGGTATTTTGTTTGCTTGGAGCTTTTGATTACTGCTTCAATTTTATTAGTTATAATCAGTTTACTCAGGTTTTGTGATTCCTCCTGATTGAGTTTTAGATTTTATGTTTTTAGGAATTTATCAACTTCACCCAGGTTGTCCAGTTTGTTGGCCTAATGTTGTTCATAATATATTTTCTTACAATCCTTTGTATTTCCATGTTGTCAGTTGTTACTTCTCCTCTTTCACTTCTGATTTTGTATATTTGGGCCTTCTTTCTTTTTCTTCTTGATGAGTTTGGTTAAAGGTTCATCAATCTTGTTATTCTTTTCAAAGAACTAACTTTTGGTTTAATTGATCTTTTGTATTGTTCTCTTATTCCGTATGTCATTTATTTCCACTCTGATCTTTATTATTTCCTTTCTTCTACTTACTCTAGATTTGTGTGTTTTTCCTTTAGATGAAGGGTTAGATTGTTTATTTGAGATTTTTCTTGCTTCTTGAAGTAGGCCTATAATGCTATGCACTTCCCTCTCAGGGCTGTTTTCACTATGTCCCATAAATTTTGGGAGTTGTGTGTTCATTATCATTTGTTTCCAGATAATTTTTTATTTCTTTCTTGATCTCAGTGTTAACCCATTCATTGTTTAATAACATGCTATGTTGCCTCCATGTCTTTCAATGTTTTCAGTTTTTTTACTGTAGTTGATTTCTAGTTTCATACCATTGTTGTCACAGAAGATGCTTGATATGATTTCAGTCTTCTTGAATTTGTTAAGACTTATTTTGTGTCCTAACATGTGGTCTATCTCTGAGAATGCTTTATGTACATTTGAGAAGAATGTATATTCTGCTGCTTTATGGTGAATGCTCTGTAAATATCAATTAAATCATCCAATCCAGTATGTCACTTAAGGTTGCTGTTGTCTTGCTGATTTTTTTGTCTGGAATATCTATCCATTGATGACAGTGGAGTGTTTAAATTCTACTATGACTGTATTGCTGCAGCTCTCTCCTTTAAAGTCCACCAAGATTTTCTTCATATATTTAGGTGCTCCTATGTTAGGTGCATATATGTTTACAAGGGTTATATCCTTTTGTTGGATCAATCCCTTCTGTATTTTGCAGTGACCTTCTTAGCCTCTTGTTATAACCTTTATTTTGAAGTCTATTTTGTCAGGTATAAGTATTGCTACCCCATATAAGTTTTTTCTCCTTTCCATTTGTGTGAAAAATGTTTTCCATCCTTTCACTTTCAGTCTGTCTGTATCTTTTGTTCTGATGTAGGTCTCTTGGAGAAAGCATATATATGAGTCACGTTTTCTTATCTAGTCAGCTATCCTATGTCTTTTGATTGGAATATTTAATTCATTTACATTTAAGGTTATTATTGATAGGTATTATTTCCATTTTATTCTTTATAACTATGTTCCTCTCACTCTGTTTCATATTCTTTATAAAGAAGGTCCTTTAACATTGTTTGTGATAGTGGTTTGGTGGTAATGAACTCCTTTAGCTGTGTGTGTGTGTGTGTGTGTGTGTGTGTGTGTGTGTGTGTGTGAAGCTCTTTATTTTTCCTTCAATTTTAAAGGACAGTCTTGCTGGATAGAGTAGTCCTTGCTTTTCATCACTTTGAATATTTCATGCTAATCACTCCTGGCCTTAAATGTTTCCATTGAAAAATCAACTGACAGTCTTATAGGAGCTCTCTTGTAGATAACTAATAACAGTCTCTCTCCTTTGATGCTTTTAAGATTCTCTCTTTATCTTTAACCTTTGGCATTTTAATTATGATTTGTCTTGGTATGATCCTCTTTAGGTTCATCTTTATGGAGAATCTCTGTTCTTCCTGAACTTGTGTGACCTTTTCCTTCTCCCTGGTAGGGAAGTTTTCAGCCATTATTTCTTCAAACAGATTCTCTGTCCCTTCCTTGATCACTCTTTTCTCCTTAAGGCACCCTTATCATGCAGATGTTGTTATGCTTGATGTTATGCCAGAGGTACCTTAGACTTTCCTCATCTTTTTAAAATCTCTTTTCTTTTTGATACTCTGCTTAGGTGGTTATTGTTATCTTGTCCTTAAATTACTTATTTGATCCTCTGCTTCATTTAATCTTTTGCTGATTCCTTCTAGTGTATTCTTCATTTCAGATATTCTGACTAGTTCTTTTTTATGGTTTCTGTGTTCCTTTTAATGCTCATTATCTCTTTGTTTAAGTTCTCAGTGAGATCATTCATTCTTTCCCTAAGGTTCTTGAGCATTCTTATAACCATTGTTTTAAACTTCACATCTAATATTTTGGTTGCTTCCATTTCATTTAATTAATTTTCTGGGGATTTCTCTCCCTTTTTCATTTGAGATATATTTCTTTGTCTCCTCATTTTGTCTCTGTGTATTAGGTAGATCTACTATGACTCCCAAACTTGCTATAATGGCTTTATAATGAAAGTGTCTTGTTGACCTGAGTTGCATACTCTTCCAGATCACCTGAGCTCAATGCTCCAGGAATGTTCCTTGTGGGTTATGTGAACCCTTCTGCTGTGTTTGAGTCTTGAATGCCATTGGCCTTTTCATGGGTGGAGTGAACCCTTCAGGCTGGCTGACTATAAGGGTAAGCTTTGATCACCATGTATGCAGAGGCTGTACCCTTAGCTTGAGTTGCCCCCAGCAGGATCTGGTGCCTATTGGAATCCCCCTTTTGGTGTGCCACTAATGTGGTCAGCTGGATCAAGCTCTGATGTGGACTGAAGCCCACTACCAGTTGTATTAGTTCTGGGTCTACTTGGATGGCGTTCAGGTACAGGTCGATGTCAGATGTTGTGTATAACTGGCTACCTACCTGGAGCTACTACACTGTTTACTGTTTGCGGCTGTGTCTATTGGGCCTAGATGTGTATGGGAAGGGCCAATCTGTGTATAAGGGTCAACTTCCTCTAGCTTAGAGCTGAGGGAAGATCTGTAAAAGGACCAACATTCCCTAAATTCTGCCTTTACTTGTTGGCTGCTCTGCCTCCCCCTTAGGTTGCTTAGTCTTCCTCCAGAGCCTTCTGAAGAAAGACTATAGAATGGGCCCAGGCTGGCCATGACCCACAAACCCTTGCACAGGTTGTGATCTCAGTAGGGTGGGGCAATTGGTGTCAGGAGGACAGGGCTAGTGTGTCACTTACTGCAGAAGTCATGCAGTCAGGTATTAAATGAGGGAAAAGTGACCCCTACTCCAGATCCAAACCACTTGGTCTCTGCCAGAGTCTCTAACTCTAGTACCCCAAGAGGAGTATAATACAGGTTCAGGTTGGGTGCAACCAGTCATCCCCTCTGCAGGAGCAAGCTCCACCAGGCAGAGCCACTGGGTTTGGGGGAACAGATCAAAATAGCCTCCCATTGTGGGGATTCTGGCCCAACCTGCAGGAGGGTACTAAGCACTTCTCCCAATCCCAGACAATAACCTCTGAGGGACTCACATTTTGAATGTTCCAGCTCTTGGGTACTCTCCCTTCCCCCCATGTAACTGAGCCAAGCAGGGCAGGGTATCCAGGGCTGATCCAAAGAATCTCATACTGGGGATGGTGCCCACAAGCCTGTAGGACAGGGGTGAGCACTTCTTCCTTTCTTAGGGTAGCATGGGTTGAGCTGGCAGGGGAAAAAGGAGTGTGCCCCCTACCCCATAATGTAGCCAACCACTCCAGGACCTGCCCTTCTGGTTCCCAGATAATATCTTCCCTGAGAAACATACTCTGAAAGTCCCAGCTCTGCACAGCATTGAGGTCCCTCTGCACAGCTGATCTTAGTGGGACAGAGTCAGCCAAGTGGTTCAGCAGATGTGGGGAGGGGCACTAGCTACACACTTGAGGTGGGGGAGATAGGCCCTCTTTCCAAAGCCACACAGTTTAGTCACTTCTGAGTCTCCACCAAGGGCATCCCCAGAAAAAGAAGGTCCCAAATGTCACTGCTGGGGGCAGACTGCAGCCCCCTCTACAGGACCTGAACACAGCTGAGTGGCCTCACCAACAGTCAGGGGGACTGGACAGTACACTCCTCAGCCTGGTGCTACAACAATAGGAGTGCTTATTTCTGAAGAGGTAGCATTTGAGTCTCCTGGGAAGACTGACTCACCACCAATTTTCACTGTCAGATGCTATGTGGGCTTCTCTTCCCATCTCTATTGCCCTGGGTTGGGGATCCCTGTGTGGAGTTGAGACACACACTCCTGGGAGGGAGCAGTTTTGCAGCTGCAATATCTCTCTGGCTTCTCAGCTCCCCTACCTTGGTGCAGGGGCCAGCCCTTTCTGCATCTCCACCCTTCTTACCAGTCTCTATGTGCTTCTTCTGTAAGTTGTTGGTTATAATATTTCAGTTCAGCTAGCCTTCAGCTGGTTATTCAGATTGATTGCTGTATAATTTAACTATAAACCTGGTTTGGGGACAGGGGCATGTGAGTATGGCTTCTACCTATTCCACAGCCATCTTGGAATCTCTCTATTTCTTGTATTTGTTTTACTTTGTTGGAGTTATTTAATTTTAACAAAAAAAATCTTGAAGAATAATAATAACACCTAGAAGAACTTGCAATATGCCAGTACATACAGTAATTCTAACAGCACCTGTAAGACATAAATTAGTATCCTGAATTATACAATGAGAAAATTAGGACACAGAAAGTTAACTGACTTGCCAAAGGTCACAAAGCTAGAAGTGCCACAGCCAGGATTTGAATCCAAAACTCATACCACTAACTGCTATATTTTACTGCCTCTGGATGTGATAGAGACAAATTGGAGACAGAAAGTTTTAAATGAAATAATGATTCCAGAGGGTGTTGCAAATGACCCAAGCATGAAATAGTACAAGTGTAGATTAAGATGATATCAGAAAGGCTGATGTGCAATTACACTGATAAATAAAGATACTAAGAATCAAAAACCTACCATGAATGAATGTATCATGCCCCGTGTCATTGTTTTCTCATTTCATTCCTTACACTACAACAAACACCATATCTCCACAGGTCTCTTTATTATTATAAAAATAATACTCAAATTTCAACAGCACCAAAGAGCATCTGAATAATATGTAAACATTACCCCCTGCAGTCCCTTCTTCCCCCTCCATAGAGGTGAAAATTTTAACCATCCCTTGTATATCTTTTCAGAAATGCTCTATGCATGTATTATATGCATATGTTATATATGTACATATCTGTACTTTCTTTACACATTCTGTTCTACAATTTGCTCTTTTCACTTAAAATTATATCTTAAAACATTGTTTTCCATATGTGCATGTAGATTAACTTTTTAAAAAACTACCTTTAACAATTGCAAAGCATTTCATTGTGTGCATGTACAATGATTTGTTAACCATTTCTCTCCTTGAATTGAGAATATTCTTCATGAAAAGCTAGGAAGGGAAAAAGACTTAGTTTATATGGAAACAGGTATTTACAATATATCAAAATTGTCATTGTATTATAAATGTTGCATAATAGTATAGAAATGAGCTAAGAATTTTAAAGTAATTTCAATAAACATACAGGCATAGGACCTCAAAGCACTTAGTCATTTGAAGAAAATAAAAATGAAGCAAAAAGCATGATATGAAGTGAAATATGTTCCCAGTCACTAAAATCAAAATGTATAATCATAAAGCCTGCCATTTCAATTCCTTGCAATCAAGGTTGGGTTTTAAGAGTCTGCCACTCAGGGGTTGAATATAAACAATCTACCAGTGGAAAAATAATCTAGGACCATTTTAAAAATAAGTGGATTTTTTTTAAATTTACAGTCATTGTGATATTAGATCACAGCTAGAAACTTCTACCTTATTTTCATTTTTGAATATTTTTAGTTTGGCTGAGCTGTTTAGAAGGTAGATTATGATTATTCTTCCTAATCCACTTCCACTGGCTGTCTTGGACAAAAACAATTATCTTAGGCAGAGGAAATTTCTAGTATTAGCAGGAGAGAGAAGAGACCCTTGGGAAGTAAAAAAAATCTTAGCTTCTATTGTATAGTTTTGTTTTCCCAAAATAAGGAAAATCCATTAAACGCCTGTACTACTGGACCCTCTGGACCTTCCCCAAGTTTATTTAAGTAGTTGCCCATAGCAACTACCCACACTTTAAGTAACTGAGCTGAGTGTTGTGAGTAACAGCTTGGTGAGCCTCTGACTTCCGTGATCATTTCCTGTGCCCTGGGGATAACAACATTAAAACTAAATTATTATTTAAATATATTAATAACATTGTTGTGCTTTTTTATTTTTTTTAAACTCTACTTTTCAAATAACATGATAAAATACTGAAAATAAAATAGTTGTCATTTGAATCTGCTGGCCACCCTCAAGACTGTGAGAGATGCAATAATTCAGGAACCAGAGAAGGGCTGTGAAGAAATCCCAGCAGAAGCACAGCCCAGTGGCCACCCCTTCCTTCTTCTTCCCTCTCCTATCACCATAATGCTCACCTCTCCAAGACCCACTAGTGACAATCAGATCACAGTCCTGCTGATGAAGATGCAGCCCGAAATAGCCAGAAAAGGTAAACCTGAGTGCAGATCTGCTCTTTACCACTTTGTAACCTTAGACAAGTTACTCAGCTTCTCTGAATGTGGGTATTTTTTTCATTTTTAAAGTCATTCTTATGATCTATCATTAAATATTGTGAAAATTAAATGAGCTAACATACGTTATGCACATAATCTGATGTATTTAATGTCTCTGATGTGCAAGATAAAAATTTTACTTTAAAATAAACAAAGAAACAAACCCAGAGGATAACTTCTGGCCAAGATGCAGGCGTAGGTACACACACTTCACCTCCTCGTACAACCATAAGAACAATAAAAACTAACTTAAAAAAAAAACAGGACTGCCAGTTAATCAAGCTGTAATAATCTAACAACCAATGATTTAAAGAAGAAATATTCATCCTGATGAGTAGGAGGGGCGGAGATGGGGAGCCAGGGTGGAGAGGATACAGTGTGGCGTGGTGAGGCACTGGCAAGGAGGCAGCAGCAGCAGCAGCCAGTGGAACAGACAGTCCCACATTCACATGTGGCAGATAAAAACTAGGAGGGACATCTGGGGAGCAAGCAAGCCCAGCCCCAGGATAGACTACACAGCCCAGAGTTCCAGTGCTGAGAAAATAAAGCATCATAACTTCTGGCTGTAAACCCAGTGGGGATTGGGGGACTGGAAGAAACTATTGATCTCTCAGGAGAGTCCATGTAAAAGATCCACATGGTCCTAGAATGTATGTAAACCCAGGGATTCAGCACCAGGGCAGTGATTAGAAGGGCTCCAGTTGCATATGGGAAGTAGGAGAAGTGACTGGGGCAAGAGCCGAGCAAGTGCCCTCTCCAACCTCTCCTCTACATACAACTCCACAAAGCTGCAAAGCAGGTAGTGCCACCATGGAGAATACCTTAGGTTCCACCCTTTACAACGTAACAGGTACACCAAGACAGAAAGTCAAAGCAGCTCTACCTAATACAAACAAACAAACACAGAGAGGCTGCCAAATTGAGGAGATAAACAAATATGGCCCAAATGAAAGAACTGATCAAAACTCCAGAAAAAGAATTAAGTGAAATGGAGATAGCCAACCTATCAGACGCAGAGTTCAAAACACTGGTGATCAGGATGCTCAGAGAACTTGTTGAGTATAGCAAATGCATAGCAGAAGAAATGAAAGCTACACTAAGTGAAATAAAGAAAAGTCCACAGGGAACCAACAGTGAATGGAAGGAAGCCAGGGTTCAGATCAACAACTTGGAACATAAGGAAGAAATAAATAGTCAACCAGTATACAATGAAGAAATAAGAATTAAAAGAAATGAGAAGAGCCCTGGCTGGTGTGGCTCAGTGGACTGAGTGCCAGTCTGTGAACCAAAGGGTCACATGTTTTAATCCCAGTCTAGGGCACATGCCTGGGTTGCAGGCCAGGCCCCCAGGAGGGGACGCGTGAGAAGCAACCACACATTTATGTTTCTCTCCCTCTCTTTCTCCCGCCCTCTCTCTAAAAATATATAAATAAAAATTTAAAAGAAAAAGAAATGAGAAGAGAATAAGAAGATTCAGGGACATCTTCAAACATGCCAACATCCAAATCATAGGGATACCAGAAGAAGAAGAGGAAGAACAAGAAATTGAAAACTTATTTGAAAAAATAATGAAAGAATACTTCCCTAATTTGGTGAAGGATATAGACATACAAGTCCAGGAATTACAGAGAGTCCCAAAGAAATTGGACCCAAAGAGGGCCTCACCAAGACACATCATAATTAAAATGCCAAAGTTAAAGATAATGAGAGAATCTTAAAAGCAGCAAGAAAAAAGGAGCGTTACCTACAAAGGAGTTCCCATAAGACTGTCAGCTGATTTCTCAAAATAAACTTTGCAGGCAAGAAGCGACTGGCAAGAAGTATTCAAAGTGATGAAAAGGAAAGACAACCTAAATTACTCTATCCACCTAAGTTATCATTTAAAATTGAAGAACAATAAAGTGCTTCTCAGACAAGGTAAAGTTAAAGGAGTTCATCCTCACCAAGCCCTTATTATATGAAATGTTAAAGAGATTTATTCAAGAAAAAGAAGATCAAAACTATGTACAGTAAAATGGCAGCAAACTCACAATTATCAAAAACTGAATCTAAAAAAGTAAAACAAACTAAGCAAACAACTAGAATAGGAACAGAATCATAGAAGTGGAGACCACATGGAGGATTGTCAGCAGGGAGAAGGAAGGGGACAATGGAGAAAAAAGGTACAGGGATTAAGAAGCATAATTGGTATGTACACAATAGACAGCAGGTTAAGAATAGTATAGGATCTGGAGAAGCCAAAGAACTTATATGCATGACTCATGGACATGAACTAAAGGTGTGGGGGATTGCTGGAGGGAAGGAGGTACCAGGTGGAAAGGGGCAAAGGGGAAAAAATTGGGACAACTGTGATAGCATAATCAATGAAATCTACTTTAAAAAACAAACTACATTTTTCTCCATAAAAAAAAAACCCTACAAGATGAAAGAAAATTAGAAAACCATAGAAACAGATCCATTCGCAGAGGAAGAATACTCAATCACCCACATTGTGCCAATTAGGGGGGCCCCAGTAGGCCCTGCAAAATTCTTCCTCACAGAACTGAAATTCTATTCTCCTCCCCAAACAGTTCCCCCAATAGTGGCCCTAGACTATTTTTTTCTCGACTTTGTAGCTACCCTTGGTCTAATCCCTGTAGGTTCATCTCTCTGGTCTCTGTCCCCTAAAGGAAGGTACTTGCCTGGCTGAACCAAAAGGATCCTTTACTGGAGGAGTCATCTGCTGTTACCAAGCCCTCCCCTTTTGGACCCACATGGCTGAGGACCTATGTGGCTACCCTAGAAGTTCTATCTCTGTACTTTACCCATTCCTCACTGATTGTCTCCTCCACTGGAAGAATTCACTAGCAGGTTGCTGAGATTGATCTGTGGTTGGGTGCTAAGTGCTTTATTTTTTGTTATAAACAAGTATCTTTGCCTGTATTTCCAAGAAATCAATGGTTGGGGAGCAGAGGTTACAGTGAACGAGACCCTTTTGCTTAGTACTCTGATACACTGATTCCTTGACTCACTTGACCAACTTGAGTGAAACAGACCCTTCTACCAGTAATAAATAAATAAATAAATAAATAAGAAGAATATCCAGTTTCCATGCTCACTAGCCTTTAATGGTGGGAGGATTTCTTCTCTTATTGTTCATATTCTTCATCCTTTGATCTACATTTGGCATTCATTTACTGTCTCTGAGTACAGCAGCAAGAAATGGTGGTGATGCACCACATGAAAAAGAAACTACTGAAAAAAAACATTTTGTAATTATTAAAAATGAATTATGGTGATTATTTTTTACCAATAAAGAACCTGCTGCTGGAATTTGATTGGACTACATGATGAGGACCCACCAGCTCCTATCTTCTGCCTGATTTCAGCTCTTAGCCTAATGGCTGAGCATTTGTGACTGACAGATCTATAGCAAATTCATGAATCAAGCTCATGTTACACATTTTAGCTCTTCCCAGGATCTCTTGGATTGACTATCATGCAGTGCATGTTGCTGTATTCCAGGCCCCTCAAGAGAACACACTAGTTCAGGGGTGTCAAATTCATTTTCATCAGGGGCCACATCAGCCTCACGGTTGCCTTCAAAGGGCCAAATGTAATTTAAGGACTGTATAAATGTAACTACTCCTTAACAGTTAAGCAAGAGCTCAGCACAGCCGCCAGGTAGAAACAAGGTGCTAGACCAGATAAAACAAGGTGGGGGGCCTTGTGTTTGCCACCTGTGCCCTAGTGGAACACTTCCAGTAGTGTGCTGTGACTATTAGAAACACTTTTCACATGCAGTTGTAATTAGAGTATTTCATTTTTAAAAGTTTGTCATTTATATCTCATTTGATCATCACATAGTCCCCTTCTATTTAGGAGAAGCCATTACACTAATTATAGGTCAGGAGCAAAACTGGATCTTAGCTCATGTCATGTTACTCTGCCACCAGAATGTTCTCCAAAATACTGAATTCTAGTTATAAATGGGTAAAGGACACAATCATTAAGAAAAAAAAAAGAGCTGTTTCCTCCAAATCTTCTCTATGGAGAATTTATCAGGACCACGATGGGTCTAGTTCTAAGAATTTTGCCTGTCTTAATCATAAGTTAATTTTTCTCTATATATGTCTATAGTAGAATTCAGACAGATGCAAAGGAATGACATCAGTAGTCAAATATCGATCTTTACCTCCTTAATCATGTTAACCCTTTTAATCATCAGATGACATCTCTTTATGATTGACCTAGTCCTGTAGCTTGGCATAATCCACTTACTCATCCTCTTAGTATTGCCAGATGCCTACAGAGATCATGCAATGAATGAATGGATAACAACTTCTGTTATGGATTTTGGCTGGTATGCGTTTTATTTGGATAAATTGCACTCAACAAGCTATGTAACCCTGAGAAAACAGGTAAGGATAATAAGGAAAATATTTTTAAATGAATATCTAGTGTAGCCACCAATAAAATAATTATCTGTTTTAAGGGATTTGGAAACTTATTCTTTGTTTCTCCTAACATCTAACATCCCTGTTGCTGAAGACACTTGATAAGTGGCTCTGTGACTCCCCCAATCCTGGCCAGTTACACATGTCCACTGACTATTAGGGTCATGCCAACTTTGGATATGAATTAGGCCAGCTCATGAACAAAATTAGTTGAAGTTACTTTCTCACTTACCAATAAGTAAATTTTCATTAGATCATTCTACAATCTCTAAAATATTCTGTCTTCTTTATGATACTGATTCCAGCACATGGGAATGACGAATGCATAAGTTCCCACAATGGGAGACAAGGAGAGAGCAGCTTTGCAGAAGTCAGCCATAGTGGGAGGGGAAACTAGTGACGTACTTTCTCTCCACCATATGCTATCAAATTAGCCAGATCCTGTGTGTGGAGAATTGGCAGAGGTTCCTCTGCTGCTGGATACCTTGGATAGTAGCTCACAGCCAGGCAGCTACCCTTGATAATTATGTAGATTCTCTGCCAAATTTGCAATCTGCCCAGAGGTGGCAGCTGGCCAAACAATGCCTTTGTGGCCATGTGTGATCCCATGTGGACGATTCAACCCCATTGTTCTATGTCAGCCTTTTCTGCCCCACATAAAATCCCCAAGTGTAAGAAGCTCTGTATACATAGAGAAACCTTCTACATTCAGCATAATTTAAGTGCCAAACAGGGGACATGCTGGGGTGGTTATTCATGGGCCCATCCTCAGGCATTGCATTGCCATAGTCATGCTCAACAAAATGTTAGGAGCAAGATTTTTAATATGAGGCATTCTGAATTTAGAAAAAATAAGGCAGTGCCTATAATTGAAATGAGCTTCCAACATGTATCACAATAATGCATGTTGTCAACTACATGAATTCCTGTATTTATATATTATGTCCTAGCTGACAAGTTTCTTGTATTTTTGCTGTCACCTTCTATGCTGCCATGTTAAGGAGGGATCAAAGGAGGAAGTACAGCCAGGCAGGGGAGTGTGAGGGCAGGCAATACTCACAGACCATCTGGGACCTAACCAGGGATGCATTAACCTTCAAAGGTGAAAGGAGGAGATGTGTAGAGTTAGAAACGAAAGATTTAAATGCATGTGGCATCCTTGTTTGTTCACTTGTTAATCTATTCAATAAGTATTTAATACATGCTGTTTATCAGACATTATTCCAGGCACTGAGGATACACAGTGAACAAAACTGATAGTAACCCCTGCCCTCATAGAGCTTGAATTCTGCCTGAGTAGACAAAAAAAAATAAAATAAAATAAGCAAGAGAAGTAAGTATTGAGTAGGTCAGATGTGAATAAGTGCTGGAAAGAAAACATTTAGCAGGGACAGGTATCCTTCAAATACAGTGACCTTGAACGTCCACACCAAGAAGAGGAGATTTGGTTAAAGATCTAAAGGAGGAGAGCAAGTGAGGCCTGCCACTGTCTGAGGGAAGAGGAGCCAGGCAGGGAGTGGTAAGTGCCAAGTCCCTGAGGGGCGCCTGGTGTGTTTGAGGCACAGCACAGGGCCATGTGGCCACAGCAGGGTGGGCAAGGGAAGAACAATAGAAGTTCCTGGAGGGAGTGGAGCCAGATTGATGATGGGCCTGGAAGGCATGGAACACTGTGGGTTTTACTGAGTGAGATGGAGAGACATTAAAAGGTGTTAAGTGGAGTGGCATTTTAAGGCTGCTTTTTGAGAAGAAACTAAAGGGGAGCTAGGATAAAGCTATGACCGTATTCCAGGAGAGCCACAATGAGGGCTTGGACTGGTGGCAGCACTGGGAACAGTCACCGGGGATAGTGGTCAGACACTGCCTCTGTTCTGGAGGCAGAGCCTTTCAGGGTGTGAATAGATCAGATGTGGACTGTGAAATCGGTTTGGTCTGGAACTGGGGAGACTGTGAGAGGAACAGCTTTAGGCAGAAAGATCAGTAGATCCTTTCTGGATGTTTAAGTGTGAAAAAATCAGAAGTCCAAATAGAAGTTTCTGGACAGCCATGCAAAAGGCCCAGCCCCTCTCCTTGACTTGGGCCGGCGTGGGGGAAGGATGAGTATAACAATTGATTCCTATAAAAAGATCTGAATGTCCATGTTAATTTATTTTGTATCAGGTAAATTTAAAAGATTTCTTTGATCAGGCCAAGGATTGACTAATAAGAATTAAATATGTATGTATGTATGTATTTATGCCACAAGCTCTTTTGAGGAACTGATGACAGCCCTGAACGCTCTCCCCAAACAGAGCACAGGTGCGCATTCCATCTTGCATGCAGCATCAGGAAATGCACTGACCCCCTCCCTCCCACCCTGCCCAAACCCACATGTACTATGTAGAGGCAGACACTCCTACTGTTAGCAAAAAGTGGTGGCAGTCCCCAAGGAATGTTTTAATGGTATTTCATCTAGGCTTTTATTTATTTCTCAAAATTGTCCTTATACAGGAAAACTACAGCAACTTTAAAAATATGAGCTGATAATTGTTTAAGAAAAAGAAAACACTGTAAATATTTTTTTTACAAAATCATTTCTCACACAAAACTAAGCCTATATGCCACTGCTTCCTACTATCTTCCCAAGCTCAGCCACCTGCCCAAGGTTGAGTTCCTCTATGAGAATGCCACTAACTCACCACTCCTGAGAGGACCTCTTCTATTTGGGGCTGCTAAAAATTAGAAACATTAAGCCAAATCCTCTTCTCCTTGGTATAGGCCCCAAAACATACAGCCACACAGGACAATTATCAAAATATCCAAGACTCCATCCATTTTTACCATAACCCACCTGACCATAGGTGTGAGACCACAGACCATAGGGACCAGAAGAATTATGAATGGGTAGAGTTGAGTCTAGGTTAGCTGGCATATCCATGAACCCTGTCATTCTGCAAGGGCACCATGCTGTCAAGATCACACTGTCAGTCTTCACCTAGTTCCTCAGAAATGGAACCTGAGGAAGACCTTCTACACTCTTCCTCAAAGGAGGAGGACTGACAGGGAGGGCAATGTGAGGCTGGAAAGAAAGCAGAGCAACTACAAGGTGGGATAGCACCTGCTGACCAGAGCCAGGTAGGAAGATATGGCTGGCTGTTTGGTTGCATGGGGCATCTCCGGGGAGGCCATATGGAACCACAGCATGACAGAACAGTTCATCAAAAGCAGAAAAGATAAGCAGTTTATCTGCTAGTTCCTTTCAGTTTCCTCTCATGGGTCAAAACTTGCCTCACAGGGTGTTAACTGGGCCATACTTCTGACTGGTAGTATAGAACCCTTCCAGTCTCCAGGAAAGAAGCCTGAACCTCCACAGACCCATCAACTTGGGGAGGTTGATGGGGATGGCAGGCACAGGTTGTGAGGCTAAGGGCAACAAGCTTTAAAATGCTAATAGTGTTATATTTATTAGGAAAATATATTTTTACATACAATACCTGGCTGTCATGTATAACACTGTATATTACATGATGATTATCATTGACACCTAAGTATTTTTTCTGAATAAGACTTCTCTCTCTCTTTCTTTCTCTCTCTTTCACACACACACACACACACACACACACACACAAATATGCATACACATATATCACCTTGCTTCAATAAATAGTATCATACAATACAGACTAAACTTTGACAGCTCTGGATTTAAACCAACTTTATAAATCCATAGCCTATCATTCTTATGAGCCACTTTTAGTTTTCTGACCCCATTATAGTAACAAATGTGTAAAAAAGTAATGAGAAAAATGCTGTTTTTCAAAGATTTCCCATCTACACTGATTTCTGGTGACTACTGTTACACTATATTGAGCTAATGTTGATTAGTAATTATCATCATGCCTTGCAAAGTTGCTAGAAGGTAAAGTGTCTGTCAAGTACATTATTACAATGGCTGTACCTACTGTTCTGAGAGATATCATTTTTCATATCCTGATGAGCTGCCAAATATTCCCCACCTGTTCTCCGAAAACATCATCATAGTTGACAGGTCTTTATTGCCTCAGCCCAAAAGCCATGCCCATGGCATACCGTTGAGGTGAACCTGCACTAATTGATTCTGTCATTTCTAAAAGGCAGAAACCACATCTGCAACAGCCTGGTTGGTTCTTTTGTTTTAATGAGGCAAAAATCGCCACCATGTTTGTCTGTGCCTGTCTGCAAAGTGACAGTGATTTATCTCATGCTGAAAGTAAGTTCAGGGACATCCTTGAGAAGCACATAAATCTACCAACCCCCCTTGTCTGACAGATGCTGGAGCCCTGCCAAATACCATCACAATGAGTCCGTCAGAGGAAGCCTTACCACTTCCCAATGCCAAAACTTAGTGTCCAATTCCCTAAGTGCCACAAGTCTTTCCCTTCTCCCCAAATGCTGTTGTATTTACAGAAACCAAGCAAATACTCTCCTTCAGTTAAATCTAGTGTGTGTTTCCTGCTTTTCTTGAATAAACTCGATAGCAAAAATCACAATCTAATCCAACTTCCTCATTGTACAGATTAAACAAACAACAATCGAGGAGACTTTGAACCTGCTCATAGAAAGAAGTGGCACTGTTCACCCAGGCATCTGGTTGTTTTACAAATAAACGAAGAAAAGGAAGCTCATTCTAAAATCTTTTTGGAGACTTAGAATTTTAAAAATTTCCCTGATTATGACATGTAATCTGAGGCCAGGAGGCATTTCCCCAGGCTAAAAATCAGCCATACTTGGTTAATATTTGAAAGCCAATAAGAATTTATCAACATTTTCACACATTCAAGCTAAAAGAATCTCCTTTGACTCTGAAATAATTTATGTACTAGACCTAGTGCTTATAATACCAAAATATACCTACTGACAATTAAAAATATCATTGTGGGTTCCCTTAGTCTGGTACCTAAATTCTGTTATTTACTTTTCATTGGTTTTTTTTTTCATTCTTTCAAGCCAAAAATTTTAAATGTACCTCACTATCAGTCAACTCTTTTGTATTTCTTATTAATTCTTTGATCTCTATGACTCTTTTTTTGTAATGTATTCTTTTTTTATTGTTCAAGTACAGTTATCTCCATTTTCCCCCCCACCCCACCCACTCCCACATCCTAGTCTTGATCCCACCCCTGTTTGACATTGTCCATGTGTTCTTTATACATGTTCCCTGATGACCCTTCCCCTATTGCCCCTCATTATCCCTCTCCCCTCTCCCCTCTGGTTACTGTCAGTTTGTTCTTTATTTCAATGTCTCTGGTTATATTTTGCTTGCTTGTTTGTTTTATTGATAAGGTTTCACTTATAGGTGAGATCATATGGTATTTGTTTTTCACCACCTGGATTATTTCACTTAGCATAATGCTCTCCAGATCCATCTATCTATCACAAAGGGTAGGAACTCCTTTCTTTCTGCTGCATTATATTCCATTGTGTAAATGTACCATAGTTTGTTGATCCATTCATTTGCTGATGGGCACTTAGGTTGCTTCCAGCACTTGGCTATTGTAAATTGTGCTGCTATGAACACTGGGGTGCATAAGCTCTTTTGAATTGATGTTTCAGGATTATTAGGGTATAATCCCAGCAGTGAAATTGCCTGGTCAAAAGGCAGTTCTATTTTTAGCTTTCTGAGGAAATTCCATACTGTGTTCCACAGTGGCTGCACCAGTCCCAATTCCCACCAACAGTGCACCAGGGTTCCCTTTTCTCCACAACCTCACCAACACTTTTTGTTTGTTGCTTTGTTTATGATGGCCATTCTGACTGGTATGAATCTCACTGTGGTTTAATTTGCACCTCTCTGATGGCTAGTGATGCTGAGCGTCCTTAAGATCACACAAGTTTTCCAAAGTGCATTAGCCAAGGGATATCTTGGAGTTCTCATCCTTTTTGACACATCTGTAATATTTTACACTGTTAACCACTATCTTCCTGAAACTCTGATGTTGGCTCAAGTGATACACTCTCTCTCTGCTCTCCTAAACATCAGATCATTCCATCTCATATTTTAGAACCACTTTAGCCTTTGGCCTCTATAGAAAGCGGAATGATAGCCCCCAAAGATATCCATGGCCTAATCTCTAAAACCTGTGAACACCTTACATGGCAAAAGGGACTTTGCAAATGTGATTAAGTTATGGATCTTGAGAAGGAAACATAATCACAAGATAGCTTATTTAAAAAGAAGCAGGCCCTGGCTGGCGTGACTCAGTGGATTGAGTGCCAGCCTGTGGAATCAAAGGGTTGCCTGTTCAATTCCCAGACAGGGCACATGCCTGGGTTGCAGGCTGGGTCCCGAGTAGTGGGTGCGTGAGAGGCAACCACACACTGATGTTTCTCACCCTCTCTCCCTCCCTTCCCCTGTCTAAAAATAAATAAATAAAATCTTTAAAAATATAAAATAAAAAAGAAGCAGGAAGGTCTGAGTCAGAGAAGGAAATGACAGAAGCAGAGGTCATAGTAGAAAGTTGACAGCACTATATTCCTATTTTTGAATGTGAAGGAAGGAAAGAATACAAGCTGCCTATAGAAGTGGAAAAGGCAAGGGAACAGATTCTCCCATAGAGCCTCCAGAAACAACCGAGCTCCTCTGATAGCTCAGTGTGGATTGTAAGACCAATTTTGAACTTCCTACCTCCAGAACATAAGCTAATTAAATGGGGGAGTGGTAGCAAAGGCGTGTAAGATCATTTACATTTAATGCCAATTCTTGCTATAACTGGACATAAGTTTATAATTTTTTCATGATTTTCTGTTTCTCTCCATAATTTTTGTTATTCTGTTTCCTCTTCCCTGCCTTCTTTTGAATTATTTGATTATCACTGGTATTCCATTTTAATTTGTCAATTGATTCTGTGACTCTATCAGTTTGTATAGATGTTTTGATAATGATTTTAAGGATTATAGAACATAAACCTAACTTTCCACATTCTACTCAGAGTTACTATTTCTCCCAAGAATATAACACCCTTTACTCTATCCCCTTGTTGTTATAATCATCATGTCTATTACATACTCATATACTAAAACTCCCCTTACATGATGTTACACATTTGCTTTCAACAACGTACACACAGGGTAGGGCAAAAGTAGGTATACAGTTCTTCATATTTTTGTTCATACAAAAATTAACAAATAAAAAACAAGAATAAACTGTGTTTTGTGTACTTACAACTATAAATGTACTTTTGTGCCCACCCCCTTATTTTAAAAAGAGATGAGAATTAGTCTCTTTAGCCAGATATCTACCACTTCAGTTGTCCTGAATTCCTCATGTTCCAGTTTATCCTCTGGAATTATTATCCTTTCATCCAAAAACCTTCTTGTAGCCTTTTTTTTCTTAAAGCAGATCTACTGGGGATGAATTCTAAATCTGTGGGGTTTTTTAAGCCACTAAATTTGTGGAAATTTGTTATAGAAGCAAGAGGAAACTAATACACCTCTCATTCATAGCTACTTACATTATAGAGAGAATACTTGCAGACATAAATACGATGTGTACATACTCACAGATTATTGAAACACATGAGAAAGAAAATGGATTGTTTCCTCAATCCATAAAGCAAAGTGGATATTTTTTACTTTATTTTTTAGTAAATTATATTTTATTAGCTGATAAATATTCTAATGTAGCATTTCCTGCCCAACATCCCACTGGACCTAGACTACACAGGTTGGTAAGATACAATCAATTCACTTAAATAAAGATTGGACAATAAATGGTGTCTACAATGCACTTCTAATCATATTTCCATGCTTCAGATGCTTTCTCCTCCTACCTTTGCTCACTTTTTTTATCCTCACCCAAAAATATGCTCATTGATTTTAGAGAGAAGGGAAGGGAGGGAACAAGAGAGGTAGAGAAACATCGATGTGAGAGAGAAACATCAATTGATTGTCTCTCGTATGCACCCTGACTGGAGACTGAACCTGTAACCTAGGCATGTGCCCTGAGGGAGACATAGAACATTCAGCCTTTCAGTTTATAGAACAATGCTCCCACCAACTAAGCCACACAAGCCAGAGCCCACTTTTGGCTCATTTTTACTCCAGCACAAACTCTAAGTTGGAGGAAAACTGATGATTCTCAGGTCATTGCAGCCAGAAAATAAATATATTTTCAAAACAGTGACCACAAAACAGCATTTTCTGACTCTGCCCCAGTCAGCCTCAGTTCTTCCTAAGAAGTAAAATACTTGGATTTTATTTTACGAATCTGGGAAAAGCCTTGAGGCAGGAGGGTGGTTGTCAGCTATGAGAAAGGGCAACAAGCTGGTGAGTGGCAGGGTGTGGGCAAAGGCCAGTGGGAGGAGATGAGGCCAAGAAGCCCAGGTCATATGCAGTTTACAGGTTTCACTGAGAACTTTGAACTTTTAGGCTCATTTTTGTTTCTTTAATTACATGTTTAGCAAACTAAGATTTTCGGAATCCTATTTCCCTCTCTGGCACACTTCACTGACTCCAGATCTGGCCCCAGAACTGCACATTTTCCTGGTCAGCAGCAGCAGCTCCCCAAGGGCACCATGAAGAGCAGCTTGGGGGGGGTGGAGCAGGGCAGGAATGGGTTAATAACCACAGGACACACTGACACTGTGGGTGGGTTGCTGTTGATTAAGAGAAAATATCTTCATCTTTCAGACACATGAATAGATGAGTAAAAACAGAATCCCCATACTCTTTAAAACATAAAATAAAGGGGGGACAGCCAAATCTTCCCTGAGAATATATATAACAGCTTGAGGTTAAAAAAAAAAGAGGAAAGGGAAGAAGAAGGAGGGGGAAGAGAAGAGGAAAAAAAGGAGAAAGAGGAGGAAAACAAAGAAGGAGGAGGAGACAGAGAAGGAGACGGAAAAGGAGAAGGAGAAAGAAGAAGAAAATGGAGAACAAACTCTGAAAAGAAAATTAGGGAAGAGGATCATGAGTAATTCCATGGACTCCAGCTTGTCACTGCACAGAGACACAACACTTGGGGTAGGCGCAGCACAGAGGGCTCGAGGAAGAAGCAGCTCAGGTTAGACATCTTATTTGGTGCCTTTAAACCAGGGCCACCTCCAGGAGTCCCGGGATACTGGCACCCAGAGATACACTATGGATACAACTACTACTACCTTAATCTGCCCTCTTATACATGCATATGCAAACATACAAACACAATTTATTTCTTTCCAATCTAGTCTTCTAAATACCCTCTGTTGGGGACATACTCAAAATTTTGAGGTTAGGTTTAGTAGGACACTCAAGATCTGCATATAGAAGGAAAAGAGCCCACCCGGCAGAGGCCAGATTAGAAACAACCTTACCTCAGCACTTGACCAATCAGTGTCACGTGTGAGAACCCAGAGGGCTCCCACCTCTACCACCATCACCTCCCCTTCTGGAACCTGCCTTGGGATCCACATGAAGGGAATAGTCTTATGTTCACAAGTTCAAATTCAAAAGGATATTATTTGTTAATACCAAAACAGTTAGTACCTTTTGTTATTTAAAATATTTTTTAAACCTGTGAGGTTGTCTATGAGAAAAGAGTTGACAGAAAGACAATTATAATAAAGTATGCACTAGCTACTATAAATAACATGCTGTTAAGGATGTTGAGAAGGGAGAGGATAGTTTCCTTCCATTTGTATCAGAGCAAGCTTCCTGGAAGAGCTGGAATTTAAACTGTATCTTAAATAGAATTGACAAGCAAAGGTCGAGGAGGAAATTGGAGTGAAGAAGCAGCATGACCAAAGGGATGAAGCAGGCATGCTGGAAGACCATCATGTGTAGTTTGCATGGTATACAGCAGAGCAGTGGGACTTACAGCCTGCAAGAGTGTTTAGGCCTGATTCCCAGAGGCTTGGGTGGGTTACTATGGGTGGGGCTTGATCTAATAGGCAGTGGAAAATGAATGTTTTCAAGTTGCAGAGAAAATTAATTGCATTGCTTGTTAGGATTAATCCTCCATTACAGAGAGATAAAGGGAGACTGGACAAGAATACCCTACCAGGGTCCAGGCCCTAAAATAAAGACAGAAGGAGAGAGGGCAATGCAGATAGAAATTTGTGAGATACTGTGGAAGCCAGTTCTGGAAGGCTTAGTCACTCATCAGCTGGGGGCTAGCTAGAAAAGGAAGCAGGATAGTAGGAAATGTGAGGTGAGCACAGGTTGAGTTACACTGAGTTCTAGATGCCAAGGGAGTCACCTCTGTAGGTACCATGTGGGCAGCAGGATAAGGGTGATTTAGGAGGCTCCAGGACAGGGCAAGGCCACGGAGGGTGGGTGCAGAGCCTGGGTCAGACCTTACATAGTACCCCTCCACATCTCCACGGCAGAATCCACCTCCCTGTCACATCTTGGTCCCTTCTCTGTGCTTCTGTCTGCTCTCCCAAAGAATTTTTATTCCTACTATAGTGATCATTTGTTCTTTTCCATAGCCATGCTTAGCCTTTCTGTTTCACAAATGAGGTGGTTTGGCTCCAGAGGTTGCACTCTGAGAGATTCTGAGCAGTGTGTATCTCCCCACGTGCTGCTGCTATGCACGGGCCTCTCTCTGCCAGAGCATTCTGATGAGAGATTCCCCAGCAACCCCAAGAAACCTGCACTTACAACCCACACTATCAGGAAACTGCTTTTATTGCTTACCCAGATCCTTCCATCAGAAAGGTCTTTTCTTCCCTACATATGCTAAAATGAGAAGTATGACCTGCTTTACATGTGCCTCATGAAAGGCAATTTCAAGACTCTGATGTGCACAATTAAACTTTTCTCTTATAGATTTACTCTCTTTAATCAGAAATTCTTAAGTAAGTCTCATTGACAATAATGTAAAGCGAAGGACTTGTAAAAAGCAAAGTAAAGAATGGATGTGTGACAGATTGCTTGCTTTGAGGGGATTAATTCCAGCTGAGTTATGCAAACATATACACATCAACATGACCCCCTGATTTCAGAAGAAGATCCCCCGACCCAGGACTCTGTTAGATTTGAAGGACTTGCTTCTCATGAGTCTTTTCCTCTTAATACCCAGGAGTGCAAGGGACCAATCATTATTGGCTTAATTGTTTTATTGTACTAAAAGAAGCAGTATTTAATAATATCAAAATGCAAGACATGTTTTGGACCAGTTCTTGACGATCCACTCAAACTTGTCATCAATTTGGAACACCTTTCAGAATCAAAAAATGCCTACTCTCTAGCACACATACCCTTGGAATGACATTTACATCACTTTTTACTTATGCAAGAGGATATGACCATAAAAATTCCAAGTAAAATGGCTGAGAATTGTGTTCTTTTTCTTACTTTCCATATCAAATGTAACCAACAAGACTCTATGAAATTTACTTTAAGATATAACGTTTTTAATTGAATTTATTGAGGTGACATTGGTTAATAAAATTATACAGGCTTCAGGTATACAATTCTACAATACGTCATCTGTATATTGTATTGAGTGTTTACCACCCCAAGTCAAGTCTCCTTCCACCACCATTACGGCTCCCTTTCCTTTTTCTTCCTCCCCCTTCCCCCAGCAATCACCATACTGTCATGCCCATTAGTCTTTCTTTTATATCTTTTCTTAATACCTTCACTCTTCTCCCCAGCCCCCAACCCACCTTCCCTCCGACAGTTGTCAGTCGGTCTGTTCTCTATGTCCATGAGTCTAAAAAAATAAAAAAGATTGTATAACCCCTACCAATCCCTCTCCCCAGCCCCATACACATATTTCTTTACCATCTCACCACTTTAATTAAATTATTTACATTTTTTCTTCAACATATTCCCTTTACTTTATTCTCTGAAATAATCATTTTTTGGATCACATGGGCTTTTATTGAAATGGCCCCTCCCTTAGTAAGGATGCATTTTATCACGGAGTTCCTGGTCACTGCAGAATATTTCTGAATTTCCCTCTGAACATCCACATAAGCCCCTTTTCCCATTATCTGTCAAAATGCCCAGCCACATTTAGTAATGAGTATTTAAAAGGGGATATTGAACAATCATTGAGATACAGAATTTTACAATATATAGGGCCCTTGAAGCTGATTTTATAAAAACATACAAAATAATTTTCCCAAAGATCTCTTTGAACTGGTTTCTTGAAATGGCTGCTGAGCAAATGATACATGATTTCCACTCTATCACATTCAGAGTCAGAGAAATAGTGTGACGTCCCCAAAGATATATGCTAGCACTGAGGTGGGGGTGGCAGGGGTGAGTAGGGAAAGCATTTTCACTTTTAGGTAATGATGGAGAGATGGAGAGTTAACATAACCCCGAAAGTGTCCAAGGTCCCTAAGCAAAGAAGCCAAGAAGTGGGTCGACATGAGAAGTTAATCATGTATTTGTTCCTCCCAGAGGCCAGTCTCTTGGATCTAGGTTGAGGCCACTTTAGCATGGTGAGATGAAAAAACATGAGAGACTGCTGGCTCTCTGAGAATTCGTGTCATTTGAGTTCTACAAACATGTGCAAAGACACCCCTCCTGACCTTCTAGAACTACTTCCCTGGAGACAGAGAGCTCCAGATGATGATTATAATACCGGGAACCCTTAAGAGCCAAAATAAATTTTCCTTTAAAATTAGACACATATACTCTTCTAGATTTCTAAGGATTTATACTCCCCTTCTGGACACAACTGTACATTCAGTGCACAGCCTGTTATTTGGAGTCTGATGATCTCCTATAAGAATTACACAAACCTTCCATTCTTCCTCTCTTACTTATCTCTCTGCCTAATCACTGATCATTTCGTGGCTCATTCAGTCATGTGCTAGATGGGGAAATAAAACAAGCTGACAGGTGTTGTTGAGGGTTGAGGTGTCTTGGCAAAACGTGCAGTAGAGTGAGCACCAGGGCTGGATTCTGAGGATGTGTGTTGAAGCCGTGCCTGTGCCACTCACCAGATTAGACAGTAAATGCTGCCTGGTGTTTGGGCTTGGAGGTCAGTCTCTCCCTGGATTGAAACCTCAGCTCTACCACTTACTGTTTGTGTAACTATGGGCTGGTGAGTTAACTGTAATGCATGTTAATTTATTAATCAGTTCATTAGAAATGACAGTAACACCTATCTCATAGCATTGTAATGAAACAATTCACACATAAAGCAGTTAGGGCTATTGTTATATATTATGGTAACCATTGTTATCATAGTTGTATAAAATCAAATGTACCCCTTAACCTTCTTTCTTCAGTGCCTTAATCAGTAAAATAATGCCCACCTCACAGAATTGTTGTACGAATTAATATGAAAGTATCATGCAAATAATGGGCAATAAAGTAGCCACAACAAATTCTATAAAGCTTGAGTCAGAAGAGTAGTTAGAGATTTATACTACTTGAGGACTGTTAAGTGTTACCTACTATGGCTGACTAAGCACTGTCAGGAAAGAAACCCAACCTCATGGAGGGAGAACAAGGAGAAATAGGAGCCTAAAGGAAATGCCTAGATAGACAAGTAAGTGGCTTGCTTCACTCCATAGTTGCCAAAAGTGGACTCTGAGATGTAACAAATCAGAGCAAGACAGTTTATGACTCACAGCATAGCAAACAGCAGGGACATCAGAAAGGTGTGCTGGTTCCCCACCTCCCACACCCATAGGCAACAGGATGGGCTCAGATATAAACCTCTTACACCTGGAGTTGTACACCAGCTCAAAAACACAGGGTCCAGGGCTCAGCACTTTTTGTAGCAAGTGGCAAAGAAGCCAGTCCCCCTACTTCCCCTGAGGAGCAAGCAGCAGTCACACCATAGTGGTTATGATCTACTTAGTTTTTATGTGGCTAGCTATAGGAAGTGCTCAGTATCAGGAATGGATATGGCTTGAAGTTTGGCACACTCAGGACTGAGTGCAGGAAAGGACATGCAGAAATGCTTGAGGCCTGCGGTGTAATGCCACTCCCCAAAAATGCATAGTTTATAAACCATTAATTCCATTCCTAGGTATATACACAACTGAAATGCATGCACATGTGTACCAAAATACATACAAAATATTCATAGCAGTGTTATTTTTAACAGCCCCAAACTGGTAATGGTTAAACTGTCCGTCAGCAACAGAATGGATACATAAATAATAGCACATGCACACAAAGGAATACTAGTCCAGTAAACAAGCAGGATGAATCTCATACACAACATGCTGAGTGAAAGGATGCAGACACAAAAGTATGACATATTTTATGATTTCCCTTATCTACTGTTCAAGGCAGGCCAAACATATCTATGGTGTTAGAAGCCAGGAGAGCAGTTGCCATTAGGGAAGGGGAGGACATAGTGATTGGTAGGGAGCTTCTGGAACTAGTCATTAAGAAAGTGCTCTTTCTTTTCTTTCTTTCTTTCTTTTTTTTTTTTTAAAAAGTGTTCTTTCTTGATTGAGAGTTGGTTCCATGGGTATATTTACTTTGTGACAATTCATCGAGCTGTCAAACTATAAACTTATAACTTGTGCACTACTTTGTATACATACATTTCAATAAGTTGTTTTTAGAGTTGTGTGTTTATTATTTAAAATTCCATAATTTTATACAGAGGGTTTCTTGTGACAAAACATCCTCAGCTAATGAACTGATTTTAAAAGTGTCTTATTTAAGAAGTTGGGAGGGAGAGAAGATGGCGACGTGGTAGGAGGGAGCACACGCCGCCTCCCGTTTCAAAAGACAGAAAAACCTAACCGTACTAAAGAGGACATTGCAGCTTACATGAAAATGAGAAATCAAAAATGTAGCGGACATGGAAAGACCAGA
>CM052547.1:39497066-39525513 GCA_028533065.1 Trachops cirrhosus | reverse complement strand
AGAGGGGAGAGGGGAGGGAATTTCAGTGGAGAAGGGAAGGGTTTACAGGAACAAATATAGAGGACACATGGACAAAACTACGGGGCTTGGAAATGGAAGGGAGGTTGGGAGGGATGGGTGGGTGGGCTGGAAGGGGAGTAGAAGATTGAAACTATACTGAATAATCTAAAAAAAAAATGAATAATCTAAAATAAAAAAAACAAACAAACAACAAAAAAAAAGAAGTTGGGCCAGACTTTTAGTCATGATGGCAGCAGAGGTAAACATGGCTCGCCTCCTCACACAACCACATCAAAGTTACAAGTGAAAAATAGAACCATCACTCAAAACCATCGGAAATCAAGTTGAATGGAAGTCTGACAACTATGAAATTAAAGAAACTACATCCATCCAGACTGGCAGGAGGTGTGAAGATACAGATGGGCTGGTCCCACATCTACATGCGGGGGATACAAATTTGGGAGGGATATCTCAGGAGCAAGGAGTCCCAGCCCCACACCAGGCCCCTCAGCCCAGGGTTCCAGTGCCAGGAAGATAAGTCCCCACAACTTCTGGCTGCAAAAGCCAGCGGAGGTTTAGTCAGTGGAAAAAACTATAGAAGTCTCAAATAGTTGTCCTTAAAGAATCCACACACAGACTCACTCAGATTCACTCTCTTTGAGCTCCAGCACTGGGGTAGCTGCTTGAAAGACACCAGTGGCATATGGGGAGGAACTGAAGTATCTAGCATCAAAGTGAGAGCAGGGGGACAATTTTCTCTCAGATAGAAAGGCATGCAGAAGCTGTTGTCCCTTTCAGAGCCCTCCCCTGACAGAGACACAGAGTTGGCAGGCTGTGCCATATCTGAGATTCCATCAACCTAGCTAACACAGTTTGCCCTGCTCTAGAGATTCCCTGAGACCCCATCATATCCAACTTATAGGCCCACCCAAACTGTTAACCGCAACTTTTCTATATGAATGTCTGGTCTTGGCTCATGCTTCACAACTTCCTATATCATTTGACACAAGCAACAGCCAGACTCAATGAGCTCCCAGTCCCTGTATTTCTTGCTAAGTGTCCCCAGGCCTGGCACTAGTAGCAGCAAGCCTAGATTCACATTTTGGCTTCACCTGGAAATCTCCAAGCCCAGCACAAGTAACAGACATCTCAGACTGCCTTATAGTTCATGCAAGGTGGCCCCAAGTAGAACACAGGTGGAGGCTGACCTTCGCCTACACCACCTGGGAAATTCCAGAGCCTGCACACCAGTGGCCAACTACAGACCACGTCAGAGGACCACCACCCTGGCCCTGCACAGCTAATCATCCACAGAGGGCAGAGAGTGGTGATCAGTGCTCACAGCCAGTCCTTGCAACTGACTGGCCTCGGTAAATCCCTCCCATTGATCTGCCAACAGCAACCAAGCCTCAACTACAAAAGGAGGATGTACTGAGCCTACACAAAAGGCACACCTCGAGTACCCAGCTTGGGTGGTAGGGGCAGCTGTACCACAGCACCCTTCAGGACACCTACTACAATAGGCCACACTACCAAGAAATGGAGTCAAAGCAGCTCTGCCTAATATTTAGAAACAAACACAAAGAGGCTGCCAAAATGAGGAAGACCAAGAAACATGGCCCAAATGAAAGAACAGATCAAAACTCCAATAAAAAAGAGCTAAACTAAATGGGGATAAGCAATCTAGCAGATACAGAGTTCAAAACATTGTTTATAAGGATGCTCAAGGAACTTACTGAGGACCTCAGCAGCATAAAAAAGATCCAGTCAGAAACAAAAGATACACCAATTAAAATGAAGAACAATTTACAGGGAAACAGCAGTAGAGTGGAAGGAGCTGAGAATAAAATCAATGATTTGAAACATAAGGAAGCAAAACACAATTAATCAAATCAAGAAAAAAGAATTAAAAAAAAAACAAGGATAGTGTAAACCAGTGGTCCCCAAACTTTTTGGCACCAGGGACCAGTCTTTCCACAGATGACAGGAAGGGGGAGGTGAGGGGGGAACAAGAGGAGGAGCTCAAATAGGGGCAAGGGAAAAGGAGATGTAAATAAGGAGAGCTTTACTCAAGACCAAGTTCCTAACAGGCCACCAGACCGGTACCAGTCTGCAGCCCACGGGTTGGGGACCCTTGGTGTAAGCAGTCTGTGGGATAACCTCAAGCATTCCAACATTCACATCATAGGGGTGCCAGAAGGAGAAGAGAAAAGCAAGAAATTGGAAATCTATCTGAAAAAATAATGAAAAAACTTCCCTAATTTGGTGAAGGAAATAGATATGCAAGTTCAGAAAGCACAGAGAGTCCCAAACAAGATGAATGCAAAGAGGCCCACTCCAAGACACATCATAATTAAACTGCCAAACATTAAAGATAAAAAAGAGACTTTTAAATACAACAAGAGAAAAGCAGTTAGTTACCTACAGGGGCATCTCCATAAGACTGTCAGCTGATTTTTCAAAAGAAACTTTGCAGGCTATAAGGGATTGGCAAAAAAATATTTAAAGTCATGAAGAACAGGGATCTATAGCCAAGACTGCTCTACCCAGAAAACATATCATTTAGAATTGCAGGGCAGATAAAGAGCTTTACAGACAAGAAAAAACTAGAGTTATCATCACCAAACCATTATTATATGACATATTAAAGGGACTTGTTTAAGAAAAAGAAGATCAAAAGTATGAACAATAAAATAGCAATAAATACACATTCATCAACAACTAAATCTAACAAACAAACTAAACAAACAAGAACAGAGACAGAATTATGGATTCTGAGCACATTTTGACGGTTGCCAGATGGGCAGGGAGTGTGGAGGAATGGGTGAATAGGTGAGGGGATTAAGAAATACAAATAGGAAGTTGCTGAATAGCCATGGGGTTGTAAAGTACAGTATAGGAAATGGAACAGCCAAAGAACCTATATTCATGTCCCATGGACATGAACAATGGTGTGGGCATTGCCTGAAGGAGTGGGGGTGCTGAGTTGAGGGGGACAAAGGGGGAAAATCAGGATAACTATAATAGCATAATCAACAAAAAATAATTTTGAAAAATGAAGAAGTTAGGCCAAGTAGGAAAATGGGATGATTGAGCCCAACCCCTTCATCCCCTTTAATGATAAGCACTTCCTGCCAGCAGTTAGCAAGTCAGCCTTTCTAGCAAGACAAGTCTGCCTCCTTTCCATAACACAGCCCCAGCCATCTCAATTGAAACCTCCCAAACATCACTGATAGAGACTCCTAATGAACAATAAAAAGGACATCACTAACATTCCATGACATTCTAGATGATAATCATTCCATAAATGACTTCATAACTCTTGCTTCTAAGAATCCACAATTACCAGCAGTCCTCCTATCACTGATCATTACAGCTCTTTGTGATTAATTGCCTTGCCATTAGGAGGAGAGAAATTGGCTTTCGGAATCTGGAAAATTTGAACCATTGACCAGACTTTTAGTAAGGCTTACACCCATAAGTGGAACCTAATGAACAAAACATATAAGCAAGCAAAATATAACCAGAGATAATGAAATTAAGAACAAACTGGCAGTAACGAGAGGGGAGGTGGGAGAAGATATTGGAGGGATTGGGGGAAGGGCCATCAAGGAACATGTATAAAGGACACATGGACAAAACTAAAGAGGGGTAGGATCCAGGGTGGGAGGTGGGGATGGCTGGGGTGTGGAGGGAGTAGTTGGGGGGGCGGGCGGGGAATGGAGACAACTGTACTTGAACGACAATAAAAAATAAAGATAAAAAAAAAGATCTGAGCTTCTTGTGTCCTAGCACATGCCAAGAGGAAAATTCTGGCAGTGAATTATTTGAACAGCTTATGGGTGCTATCAAAACCCAGAAGTTGGCACTTGCTGCAGAACTTTCCTCAGACAGATGCTGAAAATTATTTCTAATAAACAGGAGGATGGGATGAGATACCAGGTCCTGACAGATAGTTGGGGAAGAACACAACCTAAAGCTGGGGTAGGGAACTAGGCAAACTACTCTTTCTCAGATTGGATTCTCAATAACAAAAAATATATATATTTTGGTTCTTTCTGTTTCTTTTTAACTTAATGATTTATAACTTCTAACACCTGACTACACAGAAATATTAGCAGAGGCTGAATCTATTTTCCTAATAGGTTTGAGTTAGTATAGCACCAGTCTTTGGTGCTCCCAAAACAGAGTACAATATATTTGCTAATATATGGCATATAAAGTCAGTTAAAATAAATAACATGTAGCAATCAGTTAAAATGTTTTGGTCTATATTTTATCAGTAGGGCAAGAATTTATTCAAAAAAGCTAGAGGTAATTACACCATAACTTGGTCTTTCAGCTCTAGGGAATCACTAGTCATCTTATCTGAAAGCAAAGAGGATAGCTGGAGTCAGCGATGCAAATTGTGGACATGGAATTGCTCTGGAAAGCCTGTTTAACAATTCCTGGTAGCAGTCTTTATCCAACTACTTACCACCCAGCATTATAATTGTCCCTCATGCCTTTGTCTGTTTCCTCTAGTGATCATGGGCAAGTCATTTGTCCCCAAAATTAATAACTCTCTGGAAATATGTGAAGTAAATGGATATATGACTTCAAATGTAGAGTAAGGTCATCAGGACAGGTCACCCAGAGATGATGTTCTACCTACACCCTTGCACTGGTAGCAGTACAATGGTAACTATTTAACTAATTAGGAAAACATTTTGATCCAAGACAGTACTTGTGCATAGTGAAGACTCAGTAAATATTTATCTACTGGTGTTTTTGTACAGGATAGTTAGGCGCCTGTTGTGCTGCATATAAAACACTGCTTTACACCTGGTGGTAGAATGAAACAAAACAGTGAGAAGTTAAGGTTTTGGCCAATATTAGTTTATTGCCAAGTGTCCTTATATCCTGGGAGCTGACAGAGTTCACGTGCCTGTTAGGAAGCCTAATTCCTTACCAATGAGTAAGTCAAGCACTGTGATAGAGTCCACAGAGAAACTGGTTTTTTCCCCAGTCCCAGTAGTTTTATATTAGAACTGTCAAACCTTCCTTTTATAATATCAACATAGTGCCCTTTCCCATTAAAAAAATGCATTCCATGAAAGAACACACAGGGAACGCATTAAGAACTCCTTTAGTCCATTATCCTTCCAGGCTAATTTTAAAGCCCTAGTAATAATGTTCTCTTCTCTTCAATGGGAAATGCTAAAGTTAATTTTTGGGAGGAACACGGTAATGACTAGAAGCCCAACACACGAAACAGGAGACAAAGCCCTGTGCCAGGTGGTACTGAAGTTCTAGAGGGCTTACAGGTTTCTGTTCAAATTTTCATGCACATTAGAATCATTTGGGAATCCTTTTAAAATGCAGGTGCTAATTCAGTAGACCCCAAATGGGGCCTGTGATTCTGCATTTCTAGCAAGCTCTCAGGTAATGCTGTTAGTCCTAGGACCCAATTTTGAGTAGTTTGCTTTTAAAAATACCTTAAAGCCTAAATTAATTGTTCTGAGTATAACTCAGAAATAAGGGAGGGGGTGAAAATAAAATTCCCAAGTGTTCACCAGAAAAATGGATGTATAAATTCACCAGGAAAAAAAAACTTCTCATTTCTAAACATATTTAAAGACATTAGGCAGATACAGCTAGAGGGGGAAAAAAACCTAGAATTTTTTTACTATGAGAGCCTATGGTTGCTATAGGATAGTAAGATAATTCAATATAATCATAACTCTATCTTATTCAAGTTTGTGTTTATTTTCCCCTAATGACCCTCACCACTTGGAAGCGGGGAATGTTCTTTCACCATTAGATATTTATCTTGTAAATAAAAGCAGGCAAGTGCCACCTGGAGTTTTTTAAGTGCTGGGCAGGCTATTAGGAGACCTCAATTTTAGAGTCAACTATGCCTCTGACTAGTGTAGGGTAAGTGGAGGCAGTCTGGCTGCCTCCCCCAGGTGTCTGTGTAGCTAAGGGAAGCAGTGTTCCCATAGCCGTGGGGGGGCCTGATAAGTAGTGTTCTCACAGCCTTGAGACTGGGTCCGATAAACTGTTCTGGTAACATGAAGTGGGCTTGCATGTGCAGAATTATATTATGTTATATAATTTCTGGCATCTTGCTGACTTTGATCCCTTCTAGTATTTAAACAGGTAGGGACTCCCTGCTGGGGGGCAATGATGTTGAGAGACACACAAGGGGACAGGTGCCACAATGCGTGCTATGCTGGGAAGCAAGGGCCACCACATGAGACACGCAGCTTGCAACGTGTATGGCTCACCCACCTGTGAATAAAGACATGTCAAGCACACCCAAGGCTCCGCGCATTTTCTTCTGTCTCCTGGAGGCAAGAGTGGATCTACCCGGCCTTGATCGGTTATAACACAATTGACCTCAGTTCTAGAGTCATCTATGCCTCTGACTAGCTAGCTAGCTAGAGCTCCTCTGAGCCTCAGTTCCTCCCTCACCTGTAAATGACCACATCAATCTAGGCCCCTGACACCCTTTGATTCTTTAAGTTACCGATGGCAAACATTTAACAACTTGATTTGAACAAATAATGCTGAATTTCCTGGAAGGCGCCTTTCTTAGACATTTGTACTTACAAGAAGTGAGGAACGTTCTATACAGCCAAAGCCTTCTGTTCATTCCTCAGCGTTGCCTGCCGCCTGCAGGCGCTCCCCGGGACTGACTCTTACTGATGTCGGGGGCGCGTCTCCTTGGAAACGCAGAGGCACTCTTCACTTAAACCACAGGGCACAGGAAAGAGCAGGACAGAGCATAAATGCCTTTTTCATTAGAGCAGAGACAAAGGCCAGTTAACAAAGACCCAAAGAAGAGGAAAGGCCCTCAGAGTGTAGATGAGGGGAAAAAAAGACAGCAGCACATGAAAGGGGAGCTTTACTTATTTAAAGCTCCCTTTACTTATTTACTTAAAACCCTGGCTCCCTAGCTAGCGTTTCATACACATTCCTTATCAGAGTCTTAAGATTTTCTGAAGCAGAATGTGTGTAACTTATTATATTGCTACCATAATAGAGGACATTTTGACCAGAAACCTTGTACTCCTTTCTATGCGTTAGTAAATGTTTGTTCACTGCTGCTCTGTGGAGAAGTCAAACCATCTTCATTGGGGTGAATATTGTCTTTCCATTTTTTTCTCACTCAAGGCATAAAAAATTACTATAATTTATCATAACACAAGGTAATAAAAGTGGACAAAAGTCATCTTTTCAATATCTGAGCACAATTCTGGGAAAGCTTTTGACTGCCAACAGTCCTAATTATTACTGTTTTTGTACCTAATTGATTTAGTCACAGAACGTATGGTCATTTGAACATTGTTTGATTCTGGTGATAATGGATTGCTGGAGCATGTTTCCATTTTGCCTGAAAATAGTTTAAAATGTCTCTGCCTTATATCATAGGCAATTATACTTTCCATTCAGAGCCTGTGAAGTTAATGATTCTTTACATTTCCTGGAAAAGCTCTTTTTCCCTTTTGTTTGGACAAATGATCACTTATTTTCTCTAAATGTAAGTTTTAGAACTATTGCATTTCTACAGCTAAAGCTGGTGTAGAACATAGCCAAAGAATGTGTATTCAGTGTGTTTGTGACACATTAAAATTATATTTTAAATGCCTTTCTCCATGGTCACCTCTGGTCTTTTCATGCCTTCATTAAGTCATCAAGTGGGCTATAAGGAATGTGATAGCCAGTGATGTTTTGGAAAGGCAGCAAGCATTATTCAGGAGAAGAGTCTGGTCATTAGAAACCACCTGTGTGTCCCAGAGAATCAGACAATGAAAAGAATGCTACAAACCAGAGAAGAACAAGAGGAAAGTCCCATCACCTCCTTTAGCTCATTCCTTCCTTCCTCTCCAGTGAAAACAGTGCTGACCCATCCATCTGGCAGGGAAACGGAATACGCGGGAGCCTGGAGCACAGCAGTGCCAATAGTTCCTGGAGCCCACACCCATGAGTATGTTCTTAAAGTGTGCGTTGCTCACTATTGCACACATAGGCCCTGATTCACCATACCAGAGGTTTAAAAATCTGGAGATTAACTTGGTTCTGCTTATTCTCAGGCATGAACTCAGTTCTAACATTTAGTTTTAGAGTAAGCCAGGGACCATGTTATTAATATTTTTCTACAGATGGTCACCGACACATGGTTTGGCTTACCGTTTTTTGATTCTATGATGGTGAGAGCCATATGCATTCAGTAGAAAATGTACTTGGAATGTTGAATATTAATCTTTTCCTGGCTAGCAATATGTGACACAATGCTCTCATGATACTGGGTAGCAGCACTGAGCCGCACATCAAGATCAAGCACAAGGGTAAACAACTGATACCCTACAGTGTACCGTGTTGACAGCACTTTTTACAATAAGTTTATTGGGATGTAACTCCATAGTAGGTCAAGGAGCATCTGCACATTCTAACCTGTTCATTATCTGAGAGTAGAATTATTATTTTAGTAAATTTTTATTGATGTAATTGTAGGTTCACATGTAGTTATAAAAATAATACAGAGAGATTCCATATAGCTTTTACCGAGTCTCCTCTCAGTGGTAACATCTTACAAAATCATATAGTACAACACACAAGATACAAAGCCTTTCTATCACCACAAATACACAGAGTTGCTGCTGAGCCCATCCACTAAGCTATATAGTTTTGTTATTATATTTTCAGTTTTTAAATTTCTATTTGGCTCTATTTTGTATCTTCTGTTTCTTTGCAGAGATGATGTGTACTGGTCTCAGGTGCATTCATAATTACTCTTTGAGGCATTGCTGCCATGACTGCTTTAAAGTTTTTTCAGATAATTCTAACATCTCTGTCATCTCAGTGTTGACATCTGTTGATTATCTTTTTTCATAGTTTTAAACTTTCCTGGTTCAATAGTATGACTATTGAAAACTGGACATTTTTGTATTATGTTATGAGGCTATAGATGTTATTCAAACCTTTTGTTCTAGCTGGCACTTTCACACCACTCCAGCTGGGGAGTCAGAGAGACCACCTCTCTACTGCCAGGAGTTGTACAACTCCAAGTTGTCCAAGTTGCCATTCAAACTCTCTTCATACCTGAAGTGGGGGTTGCTCATTACTGTCAGTGGGGGTGAGACTTCTGACTCCCAATGCACTTTCCACTGACACCATTTTGGGGGCGGCCTTGTTACCACTGGTTAATGATGAAAGACCTGACTCCCCACTAGGACTCTTCTGGAACCACCCCTGTAAAGAGGGGTAGGGGAGCCTTCTTACTGCTGAGTGGGAGTGGAAGGCCAGGCTCCCCATTTGGTCTTCACTAACACCGTAGGGATAGGGGAGCACTCACGGGGATGAAAGTCCCAGCTCCCTACCTGGCCCTCTCTGATGCCACCTTGGTGGCACTGCTGGGGCTCCTCATTACAGTCTCATTAGGGTGGAAGTCTAAGGTCCCCACACAGCCTTTGCTGTCATGGGTGAGATGGTACCACAGTTTTTCTGATATTTGATTGGAGTAAAGCAGTCATTGTCTAAAACTGTTCTGTCTTGTGTGAAACTGGGCCAAAGTATGGAGAGTATGTGAGTGCGTACATTTGTAGCCAGAGTCACAGGGCCATTATAGGCTGGGGTCTGCCATTAGTTATTCAGGTTATACCATAATACAGTAATCGAAACATAATTTATTTAAAGAAAGGGTATCTTTTTTCTAATTTGTACAAAAATACTACATGGGCTAGTAACAGCCCTGAATGTCTAGAAACCATATTTACATTAGGTTGCAAGATAATCCCCAATATGTAATAGCCTTGTGAATTAAAACAATTGAACTGGTCATACATAAAGAATATGGCCAACTTTGTAAGTCCAACCTAGAGGTAAAACTGGTAGCTACTACAAATAAGAAAAAAATCATATATAGCCAGAAAATTTTAGTTTTCATCTGAAGAAACTTAGATATGATTGTAGAATCACTGTTGGTAATATTTTAGGAACTATGGAAAAAATACAAAGAAAAAAGTAAATATTATCTTTGTTTTCCAAAGAGAGGATTCTAAAAATTGCAAATAGTTAACCTAATGTGAATCCTTTGAAAAATTTCAGAATGAATTTTTAAACAGGTGGTTTGTCTAAAACAGATGATTTAGAAAACAGAGAGCCAACACAGATTTACTAACAAGGCATATGTAGAAGTACCTATCTTTTCCTCTTTGAAATGGTTGAGACATGTCAGAGGAATGTAATTGTATTTTGAACAGGTTTAAAACAGTGGATCACAATTGACTTACAGGAAAAAAACAAAATCAGAGAAACATAGTTAGGTAATAGGGGCTTATGTGAAATAGCCTTATAACAAAAACTGTATTATTAATAAACTAAGCCAATTCAGATGTCATTGATTTACCCAATCCTTGTCAATAGTTTTACAAGTGATATGGTGAGAAATAGATGGCATGCATATGGAAAGGGTACAGGTAGTTCAGACTACAAAAGTTAGATAGACCTGATTTTCAATTCTGAGTTTACAAACTTGTCAGCCTTAGTTTCCTTATTTGTAAAGTATGGATGATAATGCTACATAATTGTTTTAATAATCCATAATACTGTCATGAAAAGTAAACAAGACATTGTTGATAAAGTGCTTGAATGCCTAGGCCTTGCAATACTAATTTGGACTTCTGTTACTTTAGCTTCTGTTATCACATTTGCTGGTGACATATAACTGGCAAGGACAGCCGATATATATATATATATATCCTGGGGATGACAGGATTAGCTTTTGGTTTTCATTTAACACACACAAAAGGGCAAACATTGGCATGACCTACCGTCACTTGATATGAAGATCTCAAAGTTGTCCAACGATGCCTAACCAAAATCTAACAGCATGACTGTGGACAAGCAACCCAGAGCTTTCTCAGGCCACGTCCGGAAGGACTTACTGCAGAGCAGACAGCGATGGCCATTCTGTACTCTGCATTTGTCAGCCCGCCTTTGAAGACCTGAGCCTGGTTCTGGGTGCTCTGTTATCAGAGAGAAAATAACAAATTGGACTGACCTTAGAGATGAGCCATCAATGTAATGGAAAGCCTGGAAATCTTGACATAAATAGACTAGATAAAGGGAGCATGTCACCTGAATAAGAGAGCTCTTGGTTGGGACATGATAGCTTATTCACAATTAAAGACTACTTACTGCATGGCAGAGATGTTTTTGTGACCTTTTGGCATGCTGATAATGAGAATAGACACAGAGCATTTGACGGTGGGAATTAGAAGAGAACAAACATTAAAAGAATTATTTGAGTCTGTCTTTAGTTGCTTTTATCCTTCCTAAAATGAAGTCAGAATATGAAGCACTTTGTGAAAAATTTATCAAAATACTTTTACACAGGCTTTAATTGCTCCAATTTGTCAATGTCAACTTACATCTGTGTAAGTATATCTGTTCCACCCTAACACTTTTTAAATTGAAAGAAATGTTCTGTATTCAACTCAAAGCAGCATGTAGGTCACTATTTCCAGTCCCTCCTAAGAATTACTGTTTCAGGCTCTTTACTAACTAGTACATTTGAATTGTCATCATGTCTTTCTTAGTAATGACATTATGTCTTTTTTTCTTTTTTTAATTATTTTACTGTTGTTCAATTACAATTGTCTGCACTTTCCCCCAACTGTTCCCCCGCCACCCCAGCCAAACCCACCTCCCTCCCTTGCTTCCACTCTCCCCCTTGGTTTTGTCCATGTCCTTTATAGTACTTCCTGAAAACCCTTCACCCCATTACTCCCTCCTACCTCCCCTCTGGTTACTGTCAGTTTGTTTTTAATTTCAAAGTCTCTGGGTATATTTTGCATGCTTTTTTCTTTTGTTGATTATGTTCCAGTTAAAGGTGAGATTATAGGGTATTTGTCCCTCACTGCCTGGCTTATTTCACTTGGCATAATGCTCTCCAGCTCCATCCATGCTGTTGCAAAAGGTAGGAGCTCCTTCTTTCTCTCTGCTGCACAGTATTCCATTGTGTAAATGTACCATAGTTTTTTGATCCACTCATTTACTGATGGGCACCTGGGTTGTTTCCAGCACTTAGCTATTATAAATTGTGCTGCTCTGAACACTGGGGTGCATAGGTTCTTTTGGATTGGTGTTTCAGGATTCTTAGGGTAAAATCCCAGCAGTGGAATTGCTGGATCAAAGGGCAGGTCCATTTTTAGTTTTCTGAGGAAATTCCACACTGTTTTCCACAGTGGCTGCACCAGTCTGCATTCCCACCAGCAGTGCACTAGGGTTCCCTTTTCTGCACATCCTCTCCAACACCTGCTTGTTGATTTGTTTATGATGGCCATTCTGACCGGTGTGAAGTGGTATCTCATTGTGGTTTTAATTTGCATCTGTCTGATGTCTTTTCTTTCCAGTTCATAAACTGACCCCACTGTGGTCAGTCTCTCTGTAATCTCTGCTTATAGAATTATTTTCCTGCATGTCTTAATCATGGTGATACAGTTTATTCTCAATAATACTGTATTGAGTTTTAACTATATTATTGTTCTGTAATTACTAGAGCAGTAAATTTATATTCAGATTTATTACAGTACTTCCCACCAAATAATAGAAGTATCATTTTTTCTATTATTAGCCATAGCAATAGCAATAATAGTCCCTGAAATACTACATTATTTAGTGTCCTTAAAACCTAGTATAACTGTGTACAGCTGACCCTTGAACAACATGAGTTTGAATAGCATAGGTCCACTTACGGCAGAGTTTTTCAGTACATGGAGCCAGCTCTTATGAAGAGCCCTTATGAAAACCTTGGGTTTCACATCTGCAGGTTCAGACAGCCACAGATCAAAAACAGTGTTTTCACATTCCCAGTGCAGATTCCCAACTTGGATTCCCAGCCACTGATCGGATGTAAAGAGCTGACTGAAGTTAAGTTTTTGGTCAGTCAGAAGATATACACGGATTTTGAACTGCACAGAGGCCAGTTCTGTTGACCTCCGTGTTGTTCAAGGGTCAACTGTACAGAGGAGTTTTTCAGGGGGAAAAGTGATGCTTTGTTTTTATTATGTTAGTACCCAAATTTGTTGGTAACTTAATTGCTAAGAAGTGAAATAGAAAATGTTAAGTTCTCCTGTTAGAGAAAGATTTCCTATTCCTCGGTATATACTCAAAAGAATTGGAAGCAGGGACTCAAACAGATATTTTTACATTCATTTTTATAGGAGCATAATTCACAATAGGCAAGAATTGGAAGTAACCCAAGTGTCCATTAAAAGATAAATAGATAATAAAGTGTGGTTAAATGCGCACAGTGGAACACTATTTAGCCTTAAAGGAAGGGAATGCTGACACATGCTGCAACATGGAGGAACCCTGAAGACAGTATGCTAAGTGACACAGGCTGGGTGATTACATTTATATGAGGTACTTGGAGTTTTGAAACTCAAACAGACAGAAAGTAGAATGATGGTTGCTGGGGCCCGGGGGAAGGGAGTAATGGGGAGTTAGTGTGTAATGGTTGTGACAGTTTCAGTTTGAGATGATGAAAAGTTTCTGTGCATGGATGGCATTGATGGTTACACAAAAATGTGAAACTCTCAAAGTCACTGAACTGTATGCTTCAGAATGATTGGAATGGTGGATTTTATGTTAAGCATATTTTGCCACACTAAGACACACAGGCAGAGAGATGCTTATTGTAGAGTAAATTCTCGCAACTCTGTAAGGTGGGTATTGTTATCTCTATTTTAAGGAAAAAGACAGTGTGGTTTGCCCAGAGCCATGGAACCAACTGAGGCTCAGTTGAGTCAGGTTACTGAACGCAGAGCCAAGGTCAGCGGAGTAAGCCCCACACCGTGAAACTACTTATATTAAAGGCCACCACCTCCCACAGCAAATCAAATTTCTGTCTGAATTATTTTAATTGATTTGATGATCAGTGTGGTCCTAAGCAAACTAAAGCAAAGATAATTGCAGGAATCATTCTGAGGTAATACATATGAATTATTTTTGTAAAACTGGTAACCACGGAGTAGAAGAAAGAGAGAGAAGGACCTCCACTACTCTGTTCACTTCAGTTCTAGGTGGTGATTTGCCTAAGTGTATATCACTGTGAACTCACACAGAGGCCCTTAGGTGATTAACACGGCCGTGGCCCCAAAATTCCTCCATGAGGCTCCTTGGAAACCATTCTTTATGTACTAAGTGCTGTATCCTTAGCCAGCCAGCAATAAAACTCTGCTGGGCACACTGAAGTATTAAGAAAGGTTCTTTCCTTACACAGAAAGAAACAAGTACTCCTGGCCTGACATGTCTAAATATCATGGTAAAAGACATCACCACACTGCTTTCTGTCACCCAGCAGTGGAAGTCAGAGGTCACCCCTCATGACCCCCTCAGCCACTGCCAGTTCTGAGTCTCCCTTACACCACCCCTCAGGTCTTTGTCTTCCATGATTTTCTTCAGATCCTCATCAAGTTCTTATTGAGCCTCTTGTTTGTCTTAGGGGACTTCAGACCCTACCACTCTCCCTTCTCACATTTATTCAACAAATACTTAAGGCAGCCTAATAAATATCAGCCACTGTGCTGAGCTTTGGGAATACAGTGGTGGAATTCATATATTCCCATAGCCCCAGATGTGGTCAGTGTCCTTAGAAACCCAAAGTTTTATGGCGGAGACTGACCAGAAGGTAATGACAACACATTTCAATAAGCCTCTGATGAGAGAAGGCTCAGGCCTGTGTACCCCAGCATCCTAGATATTTATCATCCCAGGCACTGCCCTGCACCCTGTGCCTCTAAGCTTCTGCCCTCATAGGTCCCTGGGTCTGAAATGCTTCTGTCTGACTCACTTTTACCTGGTAACAGACTTATCATTCAGGCTTGAGCTCAAAACCATCTTGTCTCTGAAGTTCTTCCTAACACCTTCACTCCAAATGAGACTCTTTTTTAACCCTCTTATTGCTGCTCTCTTGAACAGCTATTGTAAGCTTAACACAGATTATCTTGACATTAGTTCCACATATCTATCTCACCTGAAAGACCAAAGTACTCAAAGACAGGAACCATGAACCCTCCATAACATTTAGCACAAGCATTATGAATACCTGGCATTGTTGTATTGCTTCAAAACTAATGTTGCATAGTCTAGAGAACCTGAGGAAACATTGTTTGAATTCCAAGCATCAGAGAGTCTAAACATGATGGAAAATATGTTTGGCACACTGAAAGCATTTTACTTTGTACTGATAATTTCCATGTCTGATGAATTATTATGGGATGAACTGCACCTTCATTTTGGACAAGGCCCTCTTCGTAAGTAAAATGGGTTATCCCAGCTTCCAGCATAAGGCTTTGCACATAGTAAGCCTGTCGCTCTTAGATAGCTGCCCCAGCTGAATAGTCATCAATCTCCACCCACATCAGTTCTGTCTTCCACAGAGCAAAGTTGATGCAGCTTTTTACTGAAAAAGCTGCAGCATCAAATGAATCCTCAAGACTCTCCCCTCAATTCCCTTTCACTCCACTCTGAACCCTGAGCCTGAGACATAGCAAGGTCTATAGCACTTGACAATTGCAGTGTCTCCCAGAAATAATGCTGGCATTCCGCCCCCATATCAAACACATATGGAGAAAGAACAACAAAGAATGTAGCAGAGAATCTAGAAGAGTTTGTTCTCCAACTTGTATCTTCAACCGTACGAGGTACCCCTGTGTCTAAGCTGTGCTTCTCTAATGGGGCTAATCAGTTGGTGAAATGGATCCATTTATGAACTTACAACCCTAAGAAACAGAAGAAAACTTAATGTTTAAGGAACAACATGGTGTTGCAAAAGAAGCAAAGTTTGAAAAAAGGACTTCATATGCCTGGTAATATTAGCATCTGGAACATGGGGAAAAAAGTTAGGCACCTGCAATCCTTGCTGTAATCTGTAAATATTTGGCCAATTATGGTCAATATCATCAGCAATATTACTTTAAACTGAAGCCACCATTATGATAGGATCATACAAATTTAGAGGTCTCTCATTTTACAAATGAGAAAACTGAATCCCAATAATTTCAAGTAATTTTTTCAAGGTCACTCAAATAGTTAATGACAAAAAACCAAGACTTCTATCCAATGTCCAGATTTCATTCATCAGTTCAGGATATATCAGGTATTTACTTATGTAACTTTTTTTTTCTTTTTCTTGCCTGATTGCACTGGCTAGAAATTCCAGTATGATGTTGAAATGAAGTGGCAAAAACAGTCATCCATACTTTGCTTCCAGTCTTATGGGGAAGGTCTTCAATATTTCATTATTAAGAGATGTTACCTGTAGGTTTTTGTAGAGGCTCTTGTAAAATTAAAGATGTTCCCTTCTAATCCAAGTGTATTCAGACTTTTTTGTTATCCTGAATGGGTATTGGATTTCTTCAAATGATTTATCTACTTCTATTGATCACATGTTTTTTCTTTATTCTGGTATATTAACATGGTACATTAATCTATTTTCAGATGTTAAATCAACCTTGCATTCCTGGAATAATTCAGACTTGGGTGATAGTGTGTAATCCTTTTTGTATGTTTTGGATTCAGTTTGCTCTTGTTTCATGGAAGGCTGTTGTGTCTATATTAATCAAGGCTATTATAGTTCTCTTTTCTTGCAACATCTTTGCCTGACTTTGGTATTATGGAATGAATTTAAAAGTAATCCTTTTTCTTTCTATTTTCTGGGACAGTTTTGGGAGTATTGATATTATTTCTTGAAGTGTTTGATATAATTCACCAGTGATACCATCTGGGCCTGAGCTTTTCTTTATAAAAATATTTTTAATTACAAGCTCAATTATTTACTTGTACTGGATATATTCAGCTTCTCTATTTCCTCTTGGGTTAGTTTTGGTAATTTTTTCTAGATTCTAAAAAAGTTGTCCATTTAATCTCAGTTGTTAAATTTGGTATTCTCTTACAATTTTTAAATTTCTGACAAGCAACTTATAATACATCTTTTATCATTCCTAATTTTAGTCATCTGTCCATTGAAAGTACTAGCATTTCTTTTCAAAAAAAACTTTTGTTCAAAAACAACAAAATTTTTTTATTTTATTAATTTTTAATCTAATTGCTATTATATTTTTTCTTCTGCTTACACTGAATTTAAGTTTCTCTTCTTTTTTATTATTGTTAAGGGGAAAGCTTACATTATGATTAGAGATCATTTATTTTTTCTAATATAGTCATTTATACCTATTGATTTTCCTCTAACCATTGCTTTAGCTGCATTCCACAAATTTTACTTATTTCAGAATACTTTCTAATTTCTTTTGTAAGTTCTTCTTTGACACATGGGTTTTTGGAAATGTGTTGTTTAATTTCCAAATAGCCATGACTTTTCAAAATTTCCTTTTGGTTTTGATTTCTAATTTAATTCTATCATGATTACAGAGCATACTTTGTGCAATTTCAGTCCTTTTAAATGTATTCAGGCTTGTTCTGTGACATAATCTCTGGTCTATCCTAGATAATGTTCCATGTGCATTTGAAAAGGGTGTGCACTTTAATTTTGTTCAGTGGAGTATTCTATAGATGTCTGTTAGGTTTGGTTGGTTGATAGTGTTGTTCAAATCTTTTATATCCTTGCTTATTTTCTGTGTAATTGTATTATCCATAATTGGAAGTGGAGTATTGAAGTCTGCAACTATTCTTTTTGAATTATCCACTTCTCCCTTTAATTCCATTAGTTTATGTTTCATGTATTTTGGGGCTCTGTGAGTAGGTGTATATATGTTTATAATTTTAGCATTTTTGCTAATGAATTCATTCTTTTGTCATTATAAAATATGCCTTGTATTTCTAGTAACATTTTTGTCTTAATGTATATTTGGCCTAAAGTTAATATAGCCACTCCAGTTTTCTTTGGGGTTGCTATCCTTTTACTATCAATTTATTTGTGCTTTTCAATCTAAAGTATGTCTCTTATAGGCAGCACATAGTTGGATTCTGTTTTTTATCCAGTCCCACAATCACTGTCTTTAGATTGAGATGTTTAATCCATTTACACTTAATATAACCATAGCAGGATTTAGATTTACCATTTTTCTATTTGTTTACTGTATGTCTCATGTCTCTTTTGCTCCTCCATTCCATTATTATTCCTTTTTTTGTATTATACGTTTTTCTCTAATGTACCATTTAAATTTCTTTGTTTTTTACTATATACCTTAAAAATTATTTTCTTAGTAGCTACTGTGGGTATTACAATATGGATATGAAATTGAAATAAACTAATTCAGTTTAATATTAATTCAACTTCAGTTGTGGATAGAAAATTTTCTCCAATATAGCTCCCTTTATTCCCTTTCCTTTGTGCTATTATTGTCATACAGAGCACACATTTATAATTACAAAGTTTTAAAGTTAATTTTTTGCAGAAATTTGTACATTTTATATATTATAGTAACTCTTGAATAAGAAATCTCCCCATTTTTTATTTAAACCTTTATAACTGAAAAATAAAATATGTATACAGAAAATCTTACAAAAGAAATTTATACTTAATGAATTATTATAAAGCAAATACCCTTGAAACTACCATCCAAATCAAGAAATGAAATTTGGGCAGCTGCTCCAGACCCAATCACAGTTGTCTCCCTCTCCTAAAAAGTAGGCATTATCCTGACTTTTATGATGATCATTCCCTCGTATTTCTTTATAGTTTTGGCATCCAAGCATGGATCCCTAGATTACATTTCATGTTTCCCATTTCTTTAATATGATCTGTATTTTGAGTTTCTTTATCTATAGATTCCCCCCCATCTTCTGTCTCCCCAAGACCCCAGTTTCCTTTTGTTGTTGAGTTTGTTTATTTTGCCCTTCTGCTGCTTAACTTTAGCACCAATCCTGGACGATTTTCTTTAGAGTCTATATACCCTGCATCATGTAAGCCACTGGCTTCTCTGCTTCCTTTTAAAAAATTTTTGCTTTCAAACTCGACTTTGTCAGGTTCACCCTGGAGTCACCATAGTTCAGTGATCAACCAACGATTGGTCAGAATATTTTCTTAAATATCTTAAGTCAGTAAGTCTTCCACCTTTTGCCAATGGCATCTGTATGTACAGTCACACTTCTGAATTTCAGGCAGTTTACAAATCAGCCTTAGTTTTTACTTCCTGCTTGTGCATTTTCAAAGTAAGCCACAGATGAATGAAAAAAACCCTTGCTTGTCCCAGGTCTACTCTGGGCACACATGAAATCTTCTAGATCCTTAGCAATACATCAAAACTTTTCAAAATCCTCTGAGGCCATCAAGTTCTCCAGATCTTTCTTTTAAATGTTGGGCTCAGCTCTTGTTTGCTTCAGCTGAAAATTATAGCCTTAAGTAGTTATGATGTTAACTTCAACCAATTCCTACTGTTTTAGATAACAACCTAGGGATACAGTTTTTCCACAGAACTGAACTTCCAGTCAGAGCAAATACCATCAACACCCTTGGAATGGAGCTTTTACAAGGAGCTGTGAAATCAATAAAAATGCCACTGTGCACTGAAAATAGTGCTTTCAGCAGGGCTCTAAGAAGTGTACCCCCTCCATTGATTTTGAGGCTTCCCTCTGTTCATAGCTACTATGCCATGGAGGTGGGGAGCAGAGGAATGGATGTATCTCCAGAGACAGTCCTATATCTCCATGACTGACCCCACTCCTACATCTACATTCAGTAGTTTTTTTTTTTAATAAATAACTTTCACTTGTTTTCTGCCTTTGGCTTCCAGAGTTCTGAAAAGATTGGTTTTCATAGTTTTGCTGCTTTTTATTTTTTTGCAATTGCTTTTGTGTAGAATTAAACTCATCAAAGTCCTCACTCTGCCTTTCTGCAAGTTTCACCCCATATGTAAAGTTTTTGCTCTTTTCTCTTGAATAATATTTTCCTATAAGGCCTGTGTGGCCAAGAGAATTGAAAACATATTCCAGTGAAAAATTTTGTGCATGATTATTCATACAGCAAAATTTGTATTAGCCAAAAAGTGAAAACAAACCACATATTCATCAGCTGATGAATGGACAAATAAATTGTGGTATAAATCCATACAATGGAATATAATTCCTCTATTAAAAAAATAAAGTACTGATACATGGTACAACATGGATGAACCTTGCAAACATCATGATAAGTGAAAGAAACCATTTGAAAATGCTACATTTCATGATTCTATATGCATGAAAAGTCCCAGACAGACAAAAGCATAGAGACAGAAGGCTGATAGAGTTTTCCAAGAGTTAGGGGCAGGAAGAATGGAGAGTGACTACAAATGGATCAGGAATGGCTGGGAGGGTGGGGAGAGTCAGAGACAATTAAAATGTTCTAAAATTTATTAAATAGTGGTTATGGTTGCACAATTCTGTGAATACCATAAAAACTACTGAATTGTACACTTTAAAATGTTGAATTCCATGGTATGTGAGTTATATACAATACAGCTCTTAAAAATCCTTTATAGAGTCTTTATAAGTGAAAAAAGAAAATTTTGAAATTTTGAAAACTGTTTCAGATCTACAGTAATGACCAATTGATTTACCCTCTCATTCATTTATGCATGTAGCCTTTCATCTACTTCTTGAGGTAATTCCTGTGCTGTGCCCAGCATAAAGGAAGCACTTAAGGAAGTGTTAGGTATTGTTATCAGGCATTAAAAAATTGAAGTGCTAGTGTACCACTGTGTAACAAAATGAATGAAAATTGATTCTACCTTCTAAGAACTCAATAATCTAAGAGTACACAGACATGTAAACAGAAAAACTACAATAATGAGAAAAGTGTGTAAGAGACAAATATAAAGGACACTATCAGAGTACAGGTGGAGAAGTACTTTGTTTAGTCTGGGGGGAGGGAACAGAGGCAGCTTTCTGAAGATAATCCAGATAAATGTTCTAACTCCTAGTGACCTGCTGAATCAGTTAAAGTAAGAGTTTTCTGGGCAGAAAGTGGAGGAAGGTGCATATTTCAAGGAAAAGAAGCAACATAGGCAAAGATAAAGAAATGTGAGAACTATGCATGGTATGTGAGGAATTAGCAAAATAATAGTAGAAAATAAGTAAAGAATTTAGACTTCCTCCTGTCAGTGAAGAGGATTCCCAGAAAGAGTTTAAGCAGGAGAGTGTCCTTTCACCAGCAGGAAAAGAAAAATGCATTCGAGGGCACAAGGCTGGTGCCAGGGAGCCTGGTTTAGGGGAATCAGAAGGAAGCTTGAACTAAAGAGGTAATGGAGCAGGAAGTGTTAAGGAAGATGAGGAGGAAAATAATTTTGTGCACTGGGATGACGCTCTAACCAACTGAGCTACCTGGCCAGGGTGGAAGAAAATAATTTTAAATGTGCACAGGAAGTAAAACTGAGAAAATTTGATGATCAATGGGATTTGGACAGTTAAAAAAAGAGACAGAATCAACACCCAAGTTTCTGGTTTGGTAATCAGGTAAATTTCAGTGTCATTCATCTCAACATGGAATAAAAGAAAAGAAACAAAATTGAGGGAAAAGGTGATGATTTTTTTTTTAAAGATCTTATTTATTTTATTTTTAGACAGAGGGGAGGGGAGGGAGAGGGAGAGGGAGAGAAACATCAAAGTCAGGTCGCCTCTCATGTGCCCTCTACTGGGGACCTGGCCTGCAACTCGGCATGTGCCCTGCCTGGGAATGGAACTGGCAACCCTTTGGTTCGCAGGCCAGCACTCAATCCACTGAGCCACACCAGCCAGGGAGGTGATGATTTTTGATACCTATGAAACATCCAGGTAGAAATGTACAGTAGTTAATTAGAGTTTAGTTTTAAAGTTTCAGAGAAAGCCATCAGCTACAATAGATTTGTGAGTTGTCAGCATAAAGTTAGTACTAGAAGCAATTGACCCCCAAAATTGTATATATTTAAAATGTACAATGACCAGGTTAATTAAAACATCCATCACCTCACAGTTTTGTGTGCGGTGACCCCTTAAGATCTATTTTCAAATACTATGTGATCTCATTTATATGTGGATTCAAAAAAAAACCTAAATTCATAGATTGTAGAAACAGATTGGTGGTTGCCAGAGGTGGGGGCTGGGAATGAACAAATTTCCAGTTATAGAATAAATAAGTCATGGGAATGTAATGTATAGCATGGTGGCTATAGTTAATAATATTATATTGTATATTGGAAAGCTGCTAAGAGAATAAATCTTAAAAGCTCTTATCACAAGAAAAATATTTTAACTATGTGGTGATAGATGTTAACCAGACTTATAGTAGCGAGCATTTCACAATATACACAAATACTGAATCATTATGTTGTACACCTGAAACTAATCTAATGTTAAATGTCAATTATACCTCAATTTTAAAAATTAAAAAGATTTTTGTTAGTAAATGTCAAGTATACAACATATTGTTATTAACTTTCATCACATGCTGTATATTAGATTCCCCAGAGCTTATTTATCCTATAAAATTACATTTTTAGTAATAAAACTAGTCATTTTCTCTTTTGAAATCTTAGTTTAAAATTTCATGGTCTGAGTATTATTGCATCTTTTCTTCTTTGCAATGGCAACCTTACTGATAGACTGGGCCAAACCTGTTTATATCATTGCCTCACAGCTGCCTACAGGCATCTTGTCTTTGCCTGTTGTGAAAGGACATGATAATGAATGGCATTCATCCAGGCCAGAGTCTCCGTTCAGTTCTAATAAGCCACAAGAGGTGAACTTAGCATAAGGTATTTTGGGTGAAAAGTGGGAAAAGATGAATACCATTTGAATAGGCCAACATCAAAAAATAACCTAATGTGAGAGCTAATATTTCTGAATATACATACTCTGTTTCTTCTTAGTAAATCAACTTTCTTTTGAGGTGAACATAAAGTAATCAGTGCACAATTTTTTGGTTATTTTTTAAAGTATATTTTATTGATTATGCTATTACAGTTGTCCCATTTTCCCCCCCTTTATTCCTCTCTGCCCTGCATTCCCCCTCCCACCAGCATTCCCCGACCTTACTTCATGTCCATGGGTCATATATGTAAGTTCTTTGGCTTCTCCATTTCCTATACTGTTCTTAACCTCCTCCTGTCTATTATGTACCTACCATTTGTGCTACTTATGCCCTGTACCTTTTCCCCCATTCCCCCCCTCTGCCTCCCCACTGCTACCTCTCCATGTGATCTCCATTTCTGTGATTCTGTTCCTGTTCTAGTTGTTTGCTGAGTTTATTTTTGTTTTTAAGTTCAGTTATTGATAGTTGTGAATTTGTTGTCTTTTTACTGTTCATACTTTTGATCATCTTCTTTTTCTTAAATGTTAAAATCCCTTTAACATTTCATAGAATAAGGGCTTGGTGATGATGAATTCCTTTACCTTGACCTTATCTGGGAAGCACTTTGCCTACCCTTCCATTCTAAATGAAAGCTTTGCTGGATAGAGTAATCTTGGATGTAGGTCCTTGCCTTTCATGACTTCAGATACTTCTTTCCAGCCCCTTCTTGACTGCTGATATCAGGGAAATCAGCTGATAGTCTTTTTGGTTATTGTTTAATAAGTATTTCTGGTTATTTTTTAATAAGTATTTCCACATCAGGAGTACATGGGCATACTGTACCTTTATATTAATAACTGTGAGTTTTGCTCTGTAAATGACAAAGATAAACAAGTTCATTTCCTTATTATTTAGTGTATTATTAAGTATGTGTTGTTTTATCATGAATGACATGCCAAAATAGAACTGCTCAGTCCTTTGTGAATGATTCTTCACTTTGAAATTTGGAAATTATGCCTGATTTCTTAACAAGTGGCCAGGGAAAATGATTGTTTCCCCATCTCAGCCAGCAGACACTCATTTTTCAAAACAGTGGACACTCACATTTTCTTTTCAATATACACCATTTATTAAATATCCACCCCCATTGCTGCCCTGATAACCATTTGGAACAGCTCATCATTTATGATAGCAATATCATTTCTCTGGGTCAGTTTGCAAAATAGCTAAAGAAACACATTCATCAGGTTTTCAGGAGCTACTATAAAGGACACATGAACAAAACCAAGGGGGAGGGTGGAAGCAAGAAATGGAGGGAGGTTTGGCTGGGTGGGGGCAGTGGTAGGGGGAAACACAGACAACTGTAATTGAATAACAATAAAATAATTAAAAAAATTTTTAAAAAAAAACACATTTGTCATCTACCTCTCAGGTTGTAAAGGGAAGTGAACTTTAGGGGATAATGAGTCTAGCTAGGGCTCTCTTTTCTTAGAAGAGATTGTAAAGGGAAAATGTATTCTTCAGTTTATTTGTTTGTTGGTTGGGATTTGGGGCATGAGCATTTACAATGACCCACTGCAAATCACCATAATAGTGTATAACACATGGAAAATATTTGCTCGACCTGGCAAGGGTATTTTTATGTTTGGCAGCTACTTGAAGGCTCTATATAGGGTATGATTCTAGAAAAATCAGTTTCTCTTTTGTAATAGTAAAATATATGAGGTCTATTTTTTATGCTAAATTCTAGATTTGTTTTAATCTGGTCTCTCCCTCAGTACAGTTGCAAAAAGTGGCTGCTACTCAAATTATCCAAGTTTATTTAGTATTATTGAGTATATCTTTTTTGGCTATTATATTAAAGTAATTCCATATAAGCTTCAAGAATGAATGCAATATTACACATTGCTAAGAGGACATTTGAATGTGAAGAATGTCTTTACCATCTGAGGTGGACATGGATGTGCATGGATCTGACATGCAAACTGTATCTTATTTTTTAACATTTCCCTAATTGCTAGTGAGATTGAACATCTTTTCATATGCATGGTGGCATATACATTTATTTTTCTGTGGATTTATGTATCTATTTTCCATTGATTTGTCTGTTCCCTCACTAAACCACACTATTCTCATCACTTTAGCTATGTTATGTTTGAGATCTGCATTTCTCTCCTTTTTTTATTCCTATTTTCCATCTATGTTTAGAGTCCCCCTCTTATCCATCTTCTATATTTAATTTTCATGAGAAATCTCAAATGTATCGATTCAAGTTCCAATGATATTTAACTCAGTCTTATTACTTGCTGAAAGTATTACAATACTGCAGTCACCTTGGCTGGTTTTTCTTCTCTCATTTGCCCACTATATTCTACTCTCTAAACTCTCTTTACAAAGAAATCAGATTATTTTGAGGTCTTATATAATATTTATAACAGCATTATTGAGATATAATGAACATACCATACAATTAATTCATTTAAATGTACAATTCAACTGTTTTTAGTCTATTCACAAAGTTGCACAGTCACCACTAATTAATTTTAGAGTATTTTTATCTCCCCAAAGAGCAACTCCATACCTGCTAGGTATGAGCCCTCAATTCTGCCATCTTCTTCCACCTTTACTGCCTGGCCAGCTCTATCGAGGAAACTACTAATCTACTATCTGTCTTCATAGATTTGCCTGTTCTGGACATTTGATAGTGGAATCATAATCTATGATCTTTTATGACTGGCTTCTTCCACTTAGCATGATCTTTTCAAAGGTCATCCATGCTGTGGCATGTCTCAGTACCACATTTTTTATGGCCAAATAATATGTCATTTCATGAAAATACCACATTTTACTTTTCTGTGCATCTGGTGATAGACATTCAGGTTGTTTCCACATTTTGGCTTTTATGAATATTGCTGCTGTGAACCTTATATAAACTTTTGAAGTTTGTTACATTCCAATAAAAATTCTATGGGAATTTTTGTAATTGCTTCAAATTTATAGATTAATTTGGGATAATTTTAATTTTTATTACAATATTCAGTATGTCCATGCAGGAAAATTATTTTCCTTTTTATAGTTATATAGGCCTTGTATATTCCCTGACATGAAGTTTTATAGTTTTCTTCATGAAATTCTAGTACATTTCTTTTTTAAACAATAATTTCTACTTATTTTATAATGTTTTGCTATTTTGATTGGAATTTTTAAATTAAAGTTTCTATTTGGTGAAAGCACAGAAAAGAAAGAGACACAGAGGAAAAGCTTCCAAATGACACAGGACAGAATTCTAAGGCAGGGGAGTCACAGCTATCATGTCCCTCCCCAGGAGGCCAAAAAACAGTAAATAGTGAAACTTGTTCATGGTTTGAGAGAATTTAACTTTTCTCTAATGTCACAAGACCTTGATGATTTCCTGTGAAAAGCTTTTCTTTCTGAGACACCATGTAGGAGTTTAGCAATCATAAGAGGGCATTTAATTATTTGCCCTTGCATTTAAGGTGCCTCATCAGTGATAGTATTGTCACATCTTATTACTGCCCACTCTTTAGAATGTGACTAAATGAACCCCCTTTATTGTTCTCTTCCAGGATTTCTAATGAACACTCCCCCAAACTCCAGATTCGGAGTCACAGTTACCTGAGGGCAGTAAGTGAAGTCTCCATCAACCGAAGCCTAGACAGCCTTGACCCTGCAGGCCTGCTCACGTCACCAAAGTTCCGCTCCAGGAATGAGAGCTACATGAGAGCCATGAGCACCATCAGCCAGGTGAGCAACTTGACCACAAGCCATTAACCGCACAAGGGTGAGGGGACACTGAGGGCACACAAAGTGAGGAAGCAGTCATCCCCCCAGGAGGCCACTGCTGGATCAGTGGGGAGGTCTGATCTAAATGCTACTTGTGTTCAGTCCCCGCAAGCATCTGGTATCAACAGTCTACCAGCAGGTGAAGGGTCCTCTGCAGATAAATAAAGCACATCAGGGAGTCCTTAGAAATTCATGAGCAGACACTCAACACCAGCAAATCTGTCAGCAAGAAGTTAATGAGTGACATGTAAGATGCTTGAAGGTAGAAGGACAGTGTAGACATCACTGGAAAAACCAAGAGGGTGTCTAATCATGAAAATACAAGTATTAAGCAGGTCATCAAGACAGGGACCCGGGCACAAGAAATGAGATAGAGTCTGTGTACCTCAAGTGGTCTTAGGTGAATATTGTGGCTTGGTAATGAGACGGAAGCCCACTTACAAGAACAGGACTGGGGATGGAGACTCAGTAAGGGGATGAAGACTCAATAAAGCTTTTCCAGTCTCTCCCATCCAGGATTTCAGAGGGTATGGGAGAGGGGTGTACTGCCTAAGCTCAAGGGTAGAAAGAACCTGGAACTCTTGGAGGACCTGAACTTACAGCTTTTAGGGACCAACAGAGAAGCAGAAAATGCCTCAGAAACTTCCTCTGGAAAGGCAAAAAGAAGGGTATTTTGTAATGATGTTTAGGATCACTTCATTTAACTTTATATCACAATTTTAAAAGTAAGTACCATACTTACTCAGCTAATATTTGCTGAGCAAAACACTGATCTGGATTATGCAAGGTATTCAGTGATGAATAAAACATAATCCCTGATCCTCAAAAGCTTACAGTCTAATGGCGAACATACAAAAAAACATAAAAGTGCTCTCATGACCATGATTTACGTACACCACAAAAACACTCTGAGGTAGGTAGGGCAAGAATTAACAATAAAAGCCACCTTTATTGGGTTAGACACTGTGACAACTGCTTTATATTTTTAAAATATTAGTCCTTGCCCTGGCTGGTGTAGCTCAGTGGATTGAATGCCAGCCTGTGAACCAAAAGGTCACCAGTTTGATTCCCAGGCTAGGGCACATGCCTGGGTTGCTGGCCAGGTCCCCTTTGGGGGTGGTGCACAAGAGGCAACCACACATTGATGTTTTCTTCTCTCCCTCCCTTCCCCTCTCTAAAAATAAATAAATAAAATCTTTAAAAATAAATAAAATATTAGTCCTTATAAATGCTCTCTAAGATATGTAAGTAATCACATGTCAAATGAGAATATCTATGTGGTCATGAAACTATTAATAAGATCCTGAAGCTAAGCAGAAAAAGACATTAAGTACTCGGATTTTAAAGAGAGAGCTTCTAGGCATGGGGTGTAGAAATGTGCATTTTAACAAATAAAGTAGTATTTGATTCTTACTTTGAAAAACACTAGCCTAAAACATATACAAAGAATAGAAAATGCTCTCGTTTCGCTGGAGCTTAGCATACTTAAAGAGGTAGCAATGAGAAATCTATTCTGAGTTCTGTTCTAGAGACATTTTTTTTATTTTTTTTAATTTTTTTTAGATTATTCAGTACAGTTTCTATCCTTTATTCCCATTCCAGCCCACCCACCCATCCCTCCCTACTCCCTCCCATTTCCAACCCTCCTAGTTTTGTCCATGTGTCCTCTATATTTGTTCCTGTAAACCCTTCCCTTCTCCCCTGAAATTCCCTCCCCTCTCCCCTCTGGGCATGGACAACCCGTCCTCTATTTCAGTGTCTTTTGTTATATTTTACTTGTTTCTGTGTTTTGTTGTTTAGGTTCCTGTTAATGGTGAGATCATATGGCATTTCTCTTTCACTGCCTGGCTTATTTCACTTAGCATAATGCTTTCCAGTTCCATCCAT
>CM052547.1:39359946-39496566 GCA_028533065.1 Trachops cirrhosus | reverse complement strand
TCTTCCTTCTGGTCCACTCCAATGATGTGAGACCCATCTTTCATTCCATCACTATTGGTTCCCTGTGCATCTTTCTTCATTAAACTTATTGTAACCTGCATTTTTTTATCTAATTTGTGACCAGAATCAACCAATTCTGTGAGCATCCTGATCACCAGTGCTTTGAACTGTGCATCTGATAGGTTGGCTGTCTCTTGGTTGCTTAAAAGGATGGGTTCTGGGGCTTTCAATTCTTCTTCTGTTTGAGCCATCTTTTTGCTGTTTTGTTGGGTTTTTTTTGGTCTTGTTGAGCTCCTGTAGTGAGGGGCGGGGCCTTAGGAGTTCACCAGGGTGGGGCACCCCAGTCTCTGGGTTGTGACACTGTATGTGGGGGCAGGATCCGAGAGGGAACGATGGCGCTTGCTCTGCTCTCTGTAGGACCTCAGACCCCTCCGCCGCTTTCCACAAGCTAACTGGGCCCCTCTGGGACCAATTCCCATGTGGGTGGGCCTGTGCACCCCATAGGACCTTCCTTTTCAGTCAGTGACTCAAAGCTCTATTCCCCAGTGCTGGGACCCTGAATTGGGCGCAGTGCCTTACTTCACAATGGCTGCCTCACTGGGTCTGCCGGTGGCCACCCCCTGGCCGGGGCCCACCAGCCACCACCACTTGTGAGCCCAGGGTCTGCCTGATGTGGACTTGCGTGCCGCCCTGGTTGCTCTGGTCTCTGCTCCGCGTCTCTCACCTGGCCCACCTCCGTCCCTCCTAATCTCTCCTACCGGTCTGGATGAACGTGTCTAATTTTAATTCCTTGGGTGTCCGACTTCCATACACTTCAATTTTCTGTCAGTTCTGGTTGTTATTTTGTTTCTATATTGTTGTTGTCTCTATCTTGGTTGTGCGAGGAGGCACAGTGTGTCTACCTATGCCTCCATCTTGGCCAGAAGTCTAAAACCCTGCAGTTTGAATTGGAGAAATTCATAGCCTACTTCTTTCCATTGAAAAGTCCTAGGAATAATGACTAACCAAGTAGCAATGACAACAAAGCTTCCTAGTGCCCAGATTGTGTTCTTGGGATACCAATTCCTGCTAATAGAAAAGAGGGATTTGGGGAAAAATACTGAGTCCAGGACTGGGCAGGAAATGTATAGGATGAGTTTGCAATCCTTTGTCATAACAGATATCAAGGAAGCTATCTGAGAGCACTAGCTTCATGCCAAAAGGACCGAGGAGCAAACAAAAGAGATTCCCACTGGCCAAAGCTGAGACAAATTTCAGTTCACTAAGAATAATAAATTAACTGGATTTAAAACTATCAAATATTTTTAAATCCATGAGTTTATTTTGATATTTTTAAAAATACATATCACTTTTTGTAGATAAGAGTGAACAAATATATTATCCTGAAACTTTGTAAATGAAAGGGAAGAGTTCCCATGTGAACTAAACCAGTGAGTAACCAAATAATATGACAGGAAGCAATTATTTATAAAACTGTTCCAACTAGTAACTGTAAAAGTTGATGGCATTAGAATATCACCATTTGCAGCCCCCCAGTGAATTAATAGACCTGGGCATTTGAGCACAAATGACTCTTAACAACATGAAGACAACCCATCAAGGAAAATAATGTGCCTCTCGATAAAAGAATGCATGACCTCTAGTCTTGCCAAAGGGATTGAACCTGAGTCTGATCAAAAGTCAGGATCCAGCTTATAATATTCAGGACATGGAAAAGACAGAAAAACATGCTAAATCCCATCATGAGTATGAAATTAGCAAATCCAATGGGAAACTCTGTAGATCAAATGACCCAGCTGCTTCAATTGATGAACTATAATTTTAAAAATGGATGAAGGATAACCTATATGTTAACAGTGAATTGAAAGATATACTAAGTCTTTAAAATGTGTACAACTCAACTATACAGTCCAGGAATACACACTTCAGTAAAAAATAAATAAATAAATGCAAAGAAGTAATTGCAATACAACTACTCAGAGTATGGGTTGTTTTCAGAGGGGGGTGGATTGTGGTTAGGATGGAGACTGTGGAGGGGCTGCTGAGTGCCTGGAGAAGTTGTTTCTTGCTCTGGGTAGTGCTTATAAGGGTATTTTCCTTATTGTAATTTGTTGAGTTATGCATTTGTTTTGTATGGTTTTTCTTTATGATTCAATTTTTATGAAAAATAGAAGAGAGGGTACATACCTCTGGAAAGCTAGTTACCCAAGTTTAATAGTTGTTACTTCACAGGGATAGATGTATTATTTCTTTGTGATGTTTGGCATGGTGATTAAAACAGAAAGTGTAATAAATGATATATATACCTATACATGTACATATACATATACATATACTTTGTTTGACTTTGAAATCATTGCAAACTTACAAAAGAGTTGCATGTAACTCTTTTGCTCTTTGACAATGAATTGCAAATATCAAGTCCCTTTAACTTTCAATGCATCTCTAAGTATTTCCTAAAAAAGCATGGATATAGATAATATATATTTAATTTTAATACATACATAATTATCAGCCTTGAAAACATGCAGGAATTATTAATATACAATTAGATAAAATATGTTAAAATACTATTTTAAACTATAATAAATTATTAAGAAATCCATGTCTCTTCCCACTTATGTACCTTTAGGAAATTGGTTCCTTTTATCTGAAGTTTAAAGAACTGGCAATTATTGGAGTGCATCTTCAGGTAACACAAAATGAGGAGACAGTCAAAAATTGTAATCATTTTCCCTGTGTTCTAAGCTTAATTATAGTTTAATCTGTTAAATTCTCAATTACTCATGAATTCGATAATAGGAATATTAGACATGTGAAGTTCTAAAAGAAACAAAAAGTTGAAAAATGCTCCCACATCTCTACAAAGTGATAAACTGAAGCCCTTGGACTGACTTATTTATTTATTTATTTATGTATTTATCCTTTTAGATGATGCTCAAATCCACTGTAAGTTATCTACAGAGGCATATAAATAAATAAAAACTCATTCCTCAAAAAAGAGAAGGCCTCATTTGGAAGATTTTTTAATGCATTTATAAATAATTTATGGACCATATCAGCTTTTTAAAAAGAAAATAAAAAGAGAAGTGAAAGCTTTAGACAGTTCATAGATAGTTTGAAAATCTTGACAGTGCTTTTCCAGACTTTGACATATCAGATTTGGTCTATTTTGGGGAAGAATATGAGTATCTTACTAGTAAATATAGGGCCTGTTTTTATACTTTACACCAAATTAAGCTTCAGTTGACACTGAAATTATTAGCTGAACTATTCACTTGCAAAGACACAATAGAAATACTAGTTTCAGGGACTTCCGGCCAAGATGGAGGCATACATAGACACACTGTGCCTCCTTGCACAACCAAAAGGACAACAACAAATTTAAAAGCAAAAAACAACCAGAACCGACAGAAAATCAAACTGTATGAAAGTCCGACAACCAAGGAGTTAAAGAAGAAACATTCCTCCAGACCAGTAGGAGGAGTGGAGAGAGGCATTGGGTGGAGAGGACTTGCAGCAAGGCTGCGGCTGGAGGACCTGGGCAGGCCCACATTCACGTGCAGATAAACCAGTGAGCGAGATAGACCAATTAACTCAGGGTTCCAATGTGCGGAAATAAAGCTGCAAACCTCTGATTGAAAACACCTGTGGGGGTTGAGGCGGAGGGAGAAACTCAGAGCCTCACAGATTTCCTTGGAGAGACCCATTGGGTCCTAGAATGTACACAAACCCACCCACCCGGGAATCAGCACCAGAAGGGCCCAATTTGCTTGTGGGTAGCAGGGGAAGTGACTAAAAGTTGGCAGAGAGTGGCACTGTTCCCTTGCACTTCCCATTGTAACAGGTGCACTGAGACAAAAAAAAATGGCCCAAATGAAAGAACAGATCAAAGCTCAAGAAAAAATACAACTAAGCGATGAAGAGATAGCCAAACTATCAGACGCACAATTCAAAACACTGGTAATCAGGATACTCATAGAATTGACTGAATATGATCGCAAATTAGAGGAAAAAAATAAAGGCTATGGTAAGTGAAATAAAGGAAAATGTACAGGGAATCAATAGTGATGGAAGGAAACCAGGATTCAAATCAATGGTTTGGACCAGAAGGAAGGAAGAAACGTTCAGCCAGAACAGAATGAATAAACAAGAATTCAAAAAAATGAGGAAAGGCTTAGGAACCTCCATGACATCTTTAAATGTTCCAATATCCAGATCATAGGGGTACCAGAAGGAGAAGAGGAAGAGCAAGGAATTGAAATTTTATTTGAAAACATAATGAAGGAGAACTTCTCCAGTCTGGCAAAGGAAACAAAATTCCAGGAAGTCCAGAAAGCTCACAGAGGCCCAAAGAAGGTGGACCCAAGGAGGAACACACCAAGGCACATCATCATTAAGTTACCTAAAATTAAAGATAAGGAGAGAATCTTAAAAGCAGCAAGAAGAAAGGAGACAGTTACCTACAAAGGAGTTCCCATAAGGCTATCAGCTGGTTTCTCAAAAGAGACCTTGCAGGCAAGAAGGGGCTGGAAAGAAGTATTCAAAGTCATGAAAGGGAAAGACCTGCATCCAAGATGACTCTATTCAGTGAAGCTTTCATTTAGAATGGAAGGGCAGATAAAGTGCTTCTCAGATAAAGTCAAGTTAAAGGAGTTCATCATTCCCAAGCCCTTATTCTATGAAATGTAAAAGGGACTTATCTAAGAAAAAGAAGATAAAAATATGAACAGTAAAATGACAACAAACTCACAGTTATTAACAACCAAACCTAAAACAAAAACAAAAATGAACTAAGCAAACAACTAGAACAGAAACAGAATCACAGAAATGGAGATCACATGGAGCGTTATCAATGTGGGAGTGGGAGGGGGAGGGAGTGGGAAAAGGTACAGAGAATAAGTAGCATAAATCGTAGGTAGAAAATAGATGGGGGTGGGCGGGGGTTAAGAATTGTATAGGAAATATAGAAGCCAAAGAACTTATATGTATGACCCAGGCACATGAACTAAAGGGGGGGAATGTGGGTAGGAGGGGTGTGAAGGGTGGAGGGGAATAAAGGAGGAGTGGACTGGAACAACTGTAATAGCATAATCAATAAAATATATATTTTTAAAAATACTAGTTTCTAAAATGTTTGTGCTAAAAATGGTTCCATTGAAATACACAAACTCTGACCATGGACCAAAATGTTGCTCCCTAGGTTTGTGTTTATAAATAAGATTAGCACCTGGGCACCCACCGGAATAAGTCTGTAATATAGAGGAAATAAAATGCATTGTATTTTCATGTCCTCAGACGCTGCTTTCTTCTGGGGGTTTGCAGTTTGCAGATGCTTGAAGGGAGAGGTCGCTTTTCCCCTGGGGAGGAGGAAGAGCATGCTGTGTGATGGAAACTTGTCTGTGTCCACAGGTGAGCGAGATGGAAGTGAACGGGCAGTTCGAGTCCGTGTGCGAATCGGTGTTCAGCGAGCTGGAGTCACAGGCGGTGGAAGCCCTGGACCTCCCCATGCCCGGTTGCTTCCGCATGAGGAGCCACAGCTACGTGCGGGCCATCGAGAAGGGCTGCTCCCAAGACGACGAATGCGTGTCCCTGAGGTCCTCCTCCCCGCCGCGCACCACCACCACCGTGAGGACCATTCAGAGCAGCACGGGTGAGTGAGCAGAGCAGCTGTCCCCTGAGTCCCCAGTGACACCATGCCACAGCCAGCCCCGCCTCTGCACCCGAGCTGTGGCACACTATCCCGTAAGAATGCACATTGTGCACACAGTCACCAAGTACCACCCATGCCCTACAAAGCAGTGGTTTGCTTCCCTGCCTTCCTCTTTCCCCAGCTTCTGGCTACACTCACACCCAACCTTCTTTCTCTGTCACCATCTCTGCTTTCAACAGAGGAGATTCCAACTACAAGACCAAGAGGAACATCATAAGGGACAGGTCTTCACAAGATCCCTGCACAGCATCCTAGGAGCCAGCAAAGTCATCCCTAACAACTCTTATTCTTCATAATCAATCTCTGACTTTTAGGGGAGTGAACCCTAAACAAATCACATGCCCTGATTGTTGAGCATCACAGAGCTGGAATGCTTTATTGATTCCAAGATACCCATAAAATGACTATCCCAAAAGACCTGAAATATCACTGTGAGAAAACAGGAAGGAAGAAATGATGATTCAGTAATATTGATGGAACAGCTGATAAGTTCCCTTTCATTGTAACAGAGGCAGATTTGTTTATTTTGAAACCTCTGTCATTTGTATAAAGAGCCTTCTTTTCCCTCGAAATTGAATTTAGTTTTATGCCATTAAACTGTATTTTTATCAATAGATTGTAGGCAGAAAGGGACAAAAGAGCTTAATTGATTTCCGTGTCGCTGGAGCCTGCACGGGAATGCAGCCATGAGTTAGGAAGAACGACATGTGTCTGTTCAGATTTACAGCATTTGTGTCCGAGAAGAAAATACCCTCCATCTTAACAAGGCTTAACTTTATTATTACAATTAGCATAACTCCAATACAGAGTAGTTCTACCAGATTATCCATCCTAGAATCAAGATAAATAATGATGAATAAATTAGAAGAAAAAGCCTGTACCAGAATATTGTATTATTCAATTTCTGTTCTCGGTAGATGAAATGTCAATAATTATCATTCAGCCTAGAACTTTGGCAGGCTTCAGAATTAATAGGTCCTCAAACCTCAGTTAAAATCCTACTAACTAGAGATAGGAGGTCGAAGGAGGAATCTGGGGGGAAAAAACCTTAGAGATTAAACAGCAAGCGTTCATTCTTGATCAATGCAAACAATGATCTCAGGGTTAGGGGGAGCAATGCTCCCTGGCTCCACGGGGAGCTCAGCACTCTGCCCTGGCTGCCTATCTCCAAGCAGAGATAGTAAATGCACATTCTTGTTCACTCAGAAATTCTATATAAGAACAGCCACAGATGAGATTTACAAATTAAATAAGGTCGATTTATGTAATGCAAAAACATTTTTTATTATCACTGGCATATTTATGTGTGTTTACATTTGTACAGTAAGTGCAGCTTCAAGGTCTGCCCTGTGCCTGTAGCATATCGCTGTGTCTTTAGGTGTTTTCCCATTTCATCCCCCCTACCCCATGCACAGTCCTTTACCGGTGTCTTGTCCATTCTTCACTCTAACAATCTCCTTGCCTGCCAGCTGCCCTCCTATATTGAACCCACCCCTTAAATACACAAAATGCAGATCCTTGCTCAGAAGAACCAAGGGAAGGAAAAGGGCCACTGGCTCACTTCCACCTCAGGGAACGAACGGCGTTATGGATAAAGTGGGAAGAGACTGCAGATGGCTTATTTTTTGCTCACCTCTCAGAGGATTTTATTATTTGAGAGACAATTTACTTATACTTCCTGCAACAGTTCCTGTCCCACGGTCTGGAGGTTCCCGGGTTCAAACAACAAGATTTCCAGATAAAATCCAGGTTGCCAGTTAAATTTAAATTTCAAGTAAATGGCAAATAATTTTGTAGTGTAAGTATACCCTAAATATTGCATGGAACACACATATACTACAAAATTATTTGTAGTGTTTGTAGTATGTGCCAAATCTGGCAAGCCTATCAGTGGAGATGAGGGATGGGAGGGTGAACTGGGTTGTTATATTTAGAATCCAAATCAAATTGGAGGGGCTTTAGCCAGAGGTCCTTTGTGGGAGAACATCCCCAAACAGGGAGAAGTAAATGAAAACACCACGGAGGTGACTGCCTCTGCTCCTCCTGGGCTCTGTGTGTCTCGTGCTAAGGAATGGGCCACTGCCTGTGGCTCTCTGGGTGGGAAGGAGGCAGGCTTGCCTGCAGCTGTGGGGCTGGCCTGGGGGCATTGGAAGGGCAGGAGCAGGAAGATGAGACTTGCCTTGGGAGTGGAGAAGCATAAAATATCAGATTTTTGCACAGGGCTTCACCCTTACATCAAACTGAACATTAAGATGCATCATCTTTATAGTCGTGGAAAAATAATTTGAGGAGTTATAAACCATTACAGTAGATGCTAAGTAAGTATATCAGGTATTTAGAAATATAACCTGAAGAACTTAATATCACCGCTCAGAGTTTCTCTATGCCATAGATTGGTCTTTTTTTAAGCCATTGTTTAATTATTTAATAAGGTTCTGTATTTTTCTCCCGTTACTGCTGTGTGCACCTCTCTCCCTTCTCTCTCACTTCCCTTTCTCTCTCACATGGTCTCAGCACTATCATACTAATTTTCTTCTTCTACTGGTTTCCTTCCTACATTGAATCAAACACAATTTCCTGTAGAAAACACAGAAAATCTACTTTCTCATAGAATCTACTAATTTTTGAAAGAATGAACTCATCTGTAGAAATCATGAAATTACTTTGCTCTAATTTTAACCATTTCCCCATGTACACAGATCAAATTTATATCCGTGTTTGGATGGCACTATGTAGAATTTCCTTTTGTTTCTCTCCCTTTGCTCATTATTCTTGAATACTCACAACACAATCCATTTTTCCTGAATTTCTCCTTGCATGAAAAAATTCTTCATTTTGGCAAACTGCAGTTATTAGCTATAACTTTCTCCCCACAATGATTGTTCAAATTTTCCACAGAATATACTTTCAAGCTTTTCTTTTCCAGTCTTGTTCATTCTTCATATTAGCAAAATGAAACCACAGGCAGAAGTCCACAAAAAAAGTGTTCAGTGCCTTTTGGGAGAGTCATAGTGATGGGCTGAATTCTGAGTGGCCCTAAGGATCCGCCAGCAACGTGAGGATTAACAGAATCATCCCAGCAAACCACAGCAAATTAGGAACTGACTTAGAGTGACTTATAGTTATGCTTCCTTTGATTTATTGACTTTTTAGATTATTTAAATATGATAGAGTCTGATAGTCTCTCAGCCTATATAATCTGCTTCAAGCATGGATTGAACAAGTTTTTATATAAACCACTGCACCTGAGACTTTTGGGTTAGGGTTAGAGCTACTGTAGGGAAGGAAAATGCAAAAGTGGGCAATTATCTTCACAGCTATAGGAAAACAGTCACCCTTACTTAGTCATCCAAATATTTTAGATAAAAGTAGAACTCGATGCCGGAAATATACCCAAATCTCCACATCAGAGTATTGGATTAAACCTGCCTCATACGTAATTAAGGATGTCTTCCTTTTACTTCCTAATCTGAGCATTTTCTGGGATCAAAAGCATTACCGTATTGTAGCTAGACAAACTTGTATCTGCTGATACCAGTAGCTGCTATAAGCAAGGACATTGTAGAGTAACCATCATTGGTTATACCCATCCAGATACACACACACCCACAAGGTCAGAAAGGACAAAAAATAAACCTTTCACAGCAGCTACCCAGAAAGTGGGAGGGTCAGATGGTTTGGCGAGAGGGAGGTTTTTCAAATAAACATTTATTGCTTTTTGTGATTTTAAAAATCAATATAATATTTGCATTAAAAATAATATACTGAAGAAATAGGCAAATTATCATGATACATAATTCTCTGATATTTTAAAGAGAAATTTCATTTTAACATTACATGCTTTCTAAAGAAACTTTACGTAGCAGTGTCATTTTTATAAAAAGTGGGTAAGTTCTCTTGCCACAGTGTTGCTCTTGGAGCTTGTTCTGTACTGTTTTTTATTAGGGGAAGCTCTGAAACCTGGTCAGGTGGAGCTGGTCTCCTGTCCTTCACAGAGCACCCCCAAGGTTGTGAGGGCCCAGGGTGAATGTCCCTCTAGGCAAGAAGCCAGTGTCTTCCAGCCAGGGAATCCACATAGTTTGCCCTTTTGAGTGTGGCTTGGGGCCATGGTGACAGCGGTATTTACAGTTTGATTTTTCTATAAAAAGAGATCATCTTTTCCCCTAAATTGAGAACCATTCTCCATAATTCTATTTCACATACTGTCCTAATTGCGTTCAACTCTAACGTACTTACTCAAGTCTTGGTATAGCAAAACCTTGTAGATCACCTGAGGTCAAACCAGTGTTCCAGGAGCTCTCCCACACATTTGGGTCTCCCACCCCCAGCCACCCATCTCAACGAGGAGGTTACATCGAACCTACCTTTGTGCACCCTGCTCCCCACCCCACCAAAAAAATCCTGAACACATAAGATCTTGAACAGAATGACATTAAAGTAATAATTTATATTTGCAATACACATAGTAGGCACTCAATAATGGAGGAAGAAAGGAGAGAGAAAAACAGAGAAATCTGTTTTTTAATTGTGATATAAGTGATATACGACATTGTGTAAGTTTAAGGTGTACAACGTGTTGATTTGATACATTTATATATTGCAATACAATTTCCACTGTAGTGTTAGTTAACACTTCTATAGTGTCACATAATTATCACTTCTCTTTTGTGGTGACAATATTCAAGATCCAGTGTGTAGCAGCTTTGAAGTATATAATACAGTGTTGTGGACTGAGATCACTTTGCTGTGTGTTAGATCTCCAGAATGTATGCATCTTCTAGCTGCAAGTTTATGATCTTTGACCAACAGCCTTCCCAATCTGCCCCCCTCGCACACACACAACCCCATAACCACCATTCTACTGTTTCTACAGGTTTATTGCTTTTAGACATTCAGACTCCACATATAAGTACGATCATACAGTATTGTCTTTCTGTGTCTGACTTAAGCCAGTTAGCATAAGGCCCTCAAAGTCCATCCTTGTTGAGAATGATAGAATTCCCTTTTTTCTTGTGGCTGAATAATATTTCATCATGCACACACACACACTTCACCTTCTTTAATCATTCATCTGTTCACAGACACTTAGGTTGTTTCCATATCTTGGCTATTGTGAATAATGCTGCAATAAACAATGAAAACTACTTAAGTACATTACAAACTGCATAATATTTATGAGTGAATAATTAAGGTGACTTTTCTAGGGAAATAGCATTGCTATCAAAACAGTTGAATCATAAAATATTAGCAGAAAAAACTTCTACATCATCTAGTCCAGGAGTTTGCAAACTATAGCCGAATCCAATTTGCTACCTATTTTTGTAAATAAAGTGTTATTAGCACAAAGTCACACCATTTGTTTCCATATTGTCTGTGGCTGCTTTCTCTCTTTAACAGCAGGTGAGTAGCTGCTGCAGAGACCATATAGCCTAAAAAGTGAAAATATTTACTTTCTGGCCCTTTACTGGAAAAGTTTGCCACACTGAAATTAATTCCCTGAACCTCTTTTAAAGTAAGGAAACTGAAGCCGGAAGTGATGGGCCACTAGCTGAAGACAACGAATAAAACCCGAGGCCTCCCAGCCACAGCCCTTTGTTTGCTTGGGTCCCAACTCTACAAATTATTTATTGCATGATTATAAAGTTGATCTGAACATCATTTTCTTCATGTGTAAACTGAAATTCTAATGCTGCATCCCCTACCAGCACTAGTGACCATTTTGGAGAATCCTTAGAGTTCAGAGAAAACTCACAGCTTTCTGCCAGGCACTAGTTAATTAACAGGTGTTTCTATAAAGCCTTCTCTCTGGGCGAAAGGTTCAGAAGTCCAAGAGACAGACTTGTCAGTCAGTTGTTTGAACAAAGAGCCTTTTCTTCTCTTCAAGATAAGATCAAGTAGTAACTAGATGAACATCCAGAGCTCAAATCATCATTCTGGAATCAAAGGGAGCAAGAAGAAAGAGAAAAAGGCTTTCTGGTCAGGACCGTCCAGTTTCTGGTGTGACTGGTGGGAAGACACACCAAATGGCCTTTGCACCACCTGAGGGCATTCATTTTTGGATCCTCAGTACCTAATACAAGTGCCAGTAGCCTAGCAGTTGCTCAATAAATTTTTAAAGGAAAATAAAATTTAAAACATAAGGCAAATATCAAATATTCTGATATGTTGCCTAGACTGGTTCCTAATGAGGTTCTCTTCCCTGAATTTCTCCAATATCCATGGAGATATCCATGTTCCTCCATCTAAGGAGGCTCTCGCACCAGAAAATAAAAAAAACAAGATTGTGGCACAGCCTATGCATCTGGTGAGGTAATTTGACTGGTTTTTGTGTCTGAGCAAACTGACAGTGATAACCTATGGAAGAATTTTCGTTATACTTTTCCTTTGGGGGGCACTCACATTGTCCTCTGTACTCTAATAGAAATATTATGGAGTCATAAAATGCAAAAGTCCTGTCAGACATAGAAGAAAATATAAAGTCTGAAGAACATCTTAGGCTTTCACCTCCTGCAGTTGTTTTGCCAAGAATACGGGACTTACCACCTGGGACTGGAGCTGAGCCTTGAGGTGTCGCGCTCTGTGAACAACGCACAAGTCCCCTTTCATCCATCTGAGGCGCTGTCACATGGCCCATAGTGAAGGGCCCCCACCCCCCAGACTTTTGGCCTTTAAGTTTGTTGTAATATTCAACTGAGATCATTAATGGAAGCACTATGTAAATTATAAATGGCAATGCCTCTACCCTAGCTTTGATTTTAAATTTCTCAGCCTAGCTTGGTCTATATTAATAATGATAATGGATGGCTAACCTCTAGGTCACTTACTATTGACAAGCGTTATGAAGCAGCTGCACAGATTATCTCGTGCAATGCTAACAATGCTCTATGACGTGACTGACGTAATTCCTGACTAGGAATGAGGCACAGGGAAAAAAGTAAGGCTTAGAGACTGTATTATACAACTTGACCAAGGCACTGCAGCTAGTGATGAACAGAGCAGACTCTTAAATTCTCATTACCTGTCAATAAATTTTAGTGAAATAGGGAATACCCTGAAATAATTTAATACAGATCTGTCTACTAAATGAGAGGATCCCTTTCTTTCATTCTTTCTTTCCTCAAATATTTATTTAGCTCCTGCCATGTCTGAAACTCGTTTTTACATTAAAATTTCTGAAAATCCCTCTTTTTATTTATATTTTTAAACAAGAAGCTCCATTCATTTATTTATTTTTTTTATTTTTTAATTTATGATTTCTTTTTAGAGAGAGGGGAAGGGAGGGAGAAAGAGGGGAAGAGAAATATCATGTGTGGTTGCCTCTCACATGGCCCCCATTAGGGACCTGGTCTGCAACCCAGGCATGTGCCCTGACTGGGAACCGAACTGGTGACCCTTTGGTTCACAGCCTGTGCTCAATCCACTGAGCTACACCAGCCAAGGCTGAAAATTCCTCTTTTTAAAAGAAACCATTTTGTGCACATATTATTGACATGGCTTTGCATGTTGGTTTATCTAACTGTGGAATATCAGTGTAAAGTGAAATTACAGATGTAAAAAATACAGAGAAATTAAAATGAATGGATAAAAACCATATGAGAAGAAAATACTCTTTGGGCTTAAAGTTTCATATAACACTTTGTCATTTTGGTATAACAGATTTAAAAGATCAAATTTCTAATCCTTTGATGTAGTTATAGTGTTGTTAGACAGCACTAAATAGAAAAAGGAATTTTTGCCAACTCTCATATGAACTAAGCAGGTGGTAAATTCTGTTTACTGGCTGATAAAATGATCAGAGGTCTCTGCCTTAGACTAAATAAAAAAATATGACATTTATTTAATCCTGATCTGACTGATCTCTTGATTGAATTGTAAAGCAAAGATGTGAGCATTCACAACCCAGTTACAAAAGTCAATCATAAAGCACAAATTATAAAATCAGACTCCTTTAATGTGAATACTTATTATATGGAAAATTTCTTGAAAAAATAATAACATGCCCTGGCCCGTGTGGCTCAGTTGGGTGGAACATCATCCCATTCCCTAAAAGGTTGCAGGTTCGATACCTGGGTTGCAAGTTTGGTCCCCAGTTGGGAAGCATGCAGGAGGCAGCCAATCGATGTTGATGTTTTTCTCTCTCTCCCCCGCTCTCCACCTCCCCCTCTCCCTCTCTATCTCTTTCACTATCCCCCATCCCCGCCTTTTGCTCTCTACAGCAATAAAAAAGTGTATCCTCAGGTGAGGATTAAACAATAACAATAGCCCTGACTGGTATGGCTCAATGGATTGAGTGCCAGCCTGCAAACCAAAGGGTCACCAGTTCAATTCTCAGTCAAGGCACATGCCTGGGTTGCAGGCCAGGTTCCCAGTAGGGGACTTGCAAGAAGCAATCACGCACAATGTTTCTCTCCCTCTCTTTCTCCCCGCCTTCCCCTCTATCTAAAAATAAATAAATAAAATCTTTAAAACATAATAATAATAACAATGTGACAACATAGGACCTAAAATTAAATGTTTTATCTTTATGATACCTGTTGTTTTATTATTAAACAGACTGCCACATTTAAAAGTCTTTATAATCCAGATTTGTCTGATTTCATTCATGTTGTACTTCAATAACTATAGCAAAGTAATGGCAATTAAAAACCATACACAGAATCAATGCTGGCAGTCGGACAACTCCACACAGCCACTTTGGGAGCAGTGTTATGTCGCTCCAGGTGGTAAATCCAAGGCCCAAGACCTTGCATTTCTCATTACTACTCTTGCCATTGACCTTCTGTCAAGTGTTCAGGGCAACCCTTCACTGCTGCCAAAAGACCAAAATAAATGAATAGTACCATGACTTTACTGTACTGGCAAATAAGAAACAGTCTTATACTTATGATGAGTCAATGATCATGCAACCATTAACTCTCAATGCTTTCTTTGCCATCTGTTGGTGTTCAATGACAAGCAAATTCCACCAACATACAAGATAATTGGTAGAAAAGAGTAAAAAAGAAAGAAAAATTACCAGTAAAAATTCTCTCTAAAAATATTACAAAGTTTCACAACTTAATTAGTTTTTATCCCTAAAATATTTTATGATTTTATGGTTTCAGAGAAATTAGTAACATTATTAAAATTAACTTTGCTTAACCAGTTTCATTCTTTAAAGGCATATCCCTGACCAAGACAGAACGCATCCTGAATTTCTGGATAGAATTGCCATCCTCTCTCTGAAAGCCAACCTTCAATTTCTTTTCCATCTGATATTCTTAGTTCATCACATATTTTCTCCCACAATTAATTTTTTTAATTTAAGAAAATCAGTTAGTCCACATCATCTACTGCTTAGCTTCTGAAAAAACTTTCTCTCTTCTGAAATGTTGATTATGGCTGAATATCATAATGAATTGTTTCCTTATCATTTTCAAGGAACTTCTTTCCATCATCTTTTAACTTTTTATTTAGATATAATTATAAATTATAGGGAGTTACACAGATATTACTAAGAAGTCTCTTGTACACCTCACCCAGTTTCCCCAGCAGCTACAATGTGGATAACCATAACACAGTATCAAAACCAGGAAGGTGACCTTAGTATAACGTCCACGGGGATCACATTGCAACTCCTGTGTAAACTCCCATAACTGCACTGCAGTGAAGATGCAGAACTGTTCCATCACCGCGGAGATCTGCTGTTGTCCACATTTTACCAGCTGAACAAAGTATAGAAACCTCACTCCTTTCAATTTCTTTTGTCCTCTCCCATTTATAATTTTCATAAACACTTTCTCTACATACATTGAAGAGGCTATCACACAATGTTGTACTTTTTGCTTCAAATGTCAAACATAATTTAGAAAATTTCAAAGAGGGAAAGTCAATCATATTTACCCATGGTTTTTATTTCATGAAATTTGGGACATTTTCACCCACTATCTCTGTGACTGTGTTCTCATCCCCACTCTCTTTCTCCTGTGCTTGGCACTCTGGTGACACAGTGGCCACGGCGCCCTCAATGGGGGGTTTAAGAAGAATGGTTTCCTTAGAAGACAATGTGGACGGGCAGTCACTGTTTCATCTCCATTATAGATGTCTTCTACCTGTCAAACAAAAAAAAAATAGTTCTTGCCACACGGAAAGATGCGCCTTCAACTGTGAGGAAACTTTCACTGATGGGAAACCACCCCAAAATCAAATTTAGCTACTACACACTGTCTGAAGGGCCTCTTAGCACTGTCAGAGTCCATTATCTTCCTTCCAAATCCCATCCAAGTATTACTTATCTATGGACTAAATTATATACTCTTTTAAAATATCCAGCTACTCAAAACAAAACTCAACAATCTTGATTTATAAAAGGTGAAGATAAAGAATTCTCAAAGACAGCAGTATCCATTGCCTCTTAAATAATCTAGGATGACTTTAATGACTTGTCAAGTGATAGACGAACTTTAATAGAGCACTACTTCTGTTAAAAATTAATACTAATACTAGACATTCTTTGTTTATATAGCTTATTAATTTTTTTGCTGTATTCACATGGGAGCCACATCAATATTTTTCTAACTTAAGGACAGCACATTTATTGTATCTCATTAAATTAAAAGAGTGATGTAAATCCAGGTAAAACTGACACAAATTACAGTAACTTTTTGTATTTAAAAATTAGTTTCCTGAAACATGAATAGTTGTCCATCAGATAAAAAGAAAAAGAAACCCACCCTCTAAAATCCATTAACACTTTCTAAAATTGTTTAAATCAAGAAAATAAAAGCTCTTAACTTTGGTTTATAGCAGTCTTGAACTCTGTACTAATTTATATAAGTTCTCTATCAGTACCTTGCAACCCAAATAATGGGTTAAAGAGTTTAAACCATTTATCATTTAATTACCATTTAAATTACCATTTAAAATTACCGTTTAATTTATAACTTTGCAGTGGTTCAGCAATTAGCCTTTGAAACACAAATCTACAGTTCTCCCACATAAGATTTGCCTCATGAATATTTGTTGCAAGTTGATTGATAGGTGAAAATGTAGGATTTCCTCAGGAAATTTTCTGCATCAATGAATACGGAAAGTTTCTTGGATAACTCCAACATCTACACAGAAGCAGAAAGTACTTTAAATTTCTCTCATGCACCTGGAAATAAACCACTTCATTTTAAAGGGGGTGGAAAGGTTGCATGTTTCCCTCACACCATCTTGAGGAACAAAGTTTCAATAATTTATTATTTGGGGAAAGAACGTCTGGAAATATGTGATAATAAGAATTCAGGAAACTGGAAAATGTTAACTTCTGCAAATAAAGTCTACCATTTTATTCTCAGGCTGTTAATTCCACTTCTGTTTTTATCCTTACTTCTTCGAGCCAAAGCCCTATGGAGATTACATCACTACCTTTTATCTCTCTCTTATCTATAAATATGAAACTTGTGTTAATAGTATCCTCAGTCCTGACCTGGTCTTAATGTTCTATTTAATCTGTGAATATCTGTATAAGAGACTTTGTGGGCTGCTGATCACATCTCTGGAATGAATATGAAAACATGAAAAAACCTATAAAGGATTTGCATCGCCATTTGTTCTTTCTATTTTTTCTAGCTTTCTCTTAAAATGCATCATATTCTTCATCCCCCCCAAAATTAGAGCACTATGAAAAAAAATGTTGATAAGCTCTAAAGCTGCTACAAACTTCTCTATTTTGAATTTCCATTAAAAAATTGTAAAAACTAGCCCTGGCTGGTGTAGCTCAGTGGATTGAGTGTGGGCTGTGAACCAAAGGGTTGACGGTTTGATTCCCAGTCAGGGCACATGCCTGGGTTGCAGGCCAGGTCCCTAGTGGGGGCCACGTGAGAGGCAACCGCACATGATGTTTCTCTCCCTCTCTTTCTCCTTCCATTCCCCTCTCTCTAAAAATAAATAAATAAATTTTTTTTTTAAATTGTAAAAACTTCTAAATTTTACTTCCACTCTTTACTTCCATCCCAGCCACAAGACACCACCCAAGCCACGTGCTTAAATCTCAAATAACTTTTTAATGGTCGTTATTTTTAACTTTTCATTTCCTTCTATGAATCTATTCTGCAGGAGTAATGTGAAACAAAAAAATTAGAGATGTTCACAGCATTATTTATGATGGTGAAAGATTTGAAGAACCTTTGTTGGTGATAAATACATTTCTACCAGTAGAAGAAAGCTTATGTAAATTATGGAACATCGACTTCCATGAATTATTAAACCAACTATAAAAAATGTGGTTGGAAGAGTTTATAATAATATAGAGGGGGTGTGATATGATATGATATGATATTAGAAATCTACAGCACATTGAAGCACTATCCAAAGTGTACATACAGATACACACGTGTAGTTCAGAACTGTCAAGAAATTGTGCCCAGAAAAATAACGGGAGAAAAAGCACTAGAATGTTAAACAGTGGTCATTTTTGGTATTGGAACCAAAGATGGTTTTGTTTTTTCTTTATACTTTATTATCCAAATTTTCTGTAGTATGTATGTTTTACTTTCATAATAAAAGAAACTTTAAAAATAGCAAACATTTTATGGTTAGGGTCCTATTGGAAACAATAATAGATCTCACATCAGCATGCCTTTCAGGTTTTACCTTTTTTCTTTTACTTTTTGATCAAATGAAGTCTCCTTGGCTCAGAGTTTAGACTGGATAGTTAAAGATGATATCTAGTAAGATGCTGCTTTGTAATTGTTGTTATGCATCTAAGCATATATATCCTTCTAGAAAGGAATTCTTAAAAAACAAAATGAAAACAAAAATGTTTAAAGAATCCTTTCCTTTGTCTCCCCTGACTCTCATCATGGTAGCAGGTGAGATTTTTTTTGTAGATTTTATTGTGGGGTTTTTTTCCCTTCAGATTCAGAAGCAGTTATTTGCAAATGACTGTTGCAGGTGTTTTCTGAGGAGAAGGAAGTTCAAGACAAAGAAATAAAGCTACATAAACCCAGCTTATAGTGTCTTTAAAAACATAAATCCATGCCTTTGTAGTTCTTACTCTGACAAAGCTCAACTCTCAGAGGCATGCTTTCAGCTTTCACTAGCCAGAAAAGGTCCCCAAGCAATTACGGTGAAAGAAAAGTTTTTTTCCGGAACCACAGTCTAATGTCATAGTGTGGGCCACCTGAGTTTTTAGAAAAGCACAAACTCTTTAGAAAATAGAAAAAGTGAAGTACTGAATGAAATTGTGGACAGCTGTGGAAAATACTCATCATTGTCCATTGTAATTCATTAAGAAAGAAAGTGATGTCGACAAATTTACACTAAAATGTATTAGGAACTCTTGTTCCCTGAGATGTGTCAAAGCAACAAAACAAAGGAGAGTGCTTCTTCAGATGCCGGTTAGCCGTGGGGCAGCACTCCGCCCGCCCTGGTACAAATGGAGGTTACTGGGTTAATTGATGACATTCTTCACAGCATCTGCCTGTTCCTCTCTCAAACCTCTTTCCTGGATTTCTCTTTCAAACCTGTAGCTCCCCTTTTCCTTATTCTTTTCCAGAGAACTAAAAGGCACTTGGCATTTCTAACCCATTCCAACAGCTCTAGGGGAAACTTGAGGAAAGATGAGAATAGCCACACTAACCAATTATCTTTTATCACAGTTGTTCTTCTGGATCTCTCTGTGTGAGGGAACATGGCATAAATGAGACCCAGAACCAAGCAGTTGAGGTCACACTGGACTGAACAAAACTCCCATAGGCTGGGGTACATTACCAGTAGGAAACATTACTTCAGAAGCATTGTGAAACCATCTGAGTGTAAGAGAAAATGCATTTGCTGTGTTATCTGCCTAATTTTAAAACCCACATGCATCAGTTCATACTTTTAAACCTGTTAGTAGGTCTATGGGATTTGAGCTGAACGTGTGTAACAGAAGAATTCCAGCCAGAAGATGATGAGCAAACTGAAGTTTATTTCCTGCCTTGTGCTTTAGGTGGTTGCCGTGAACCTTAATGATAACTGGATGTTCACCCAGAGCCTTCCTTCTGGGGTTATACTGCCACACAGCCTTTGGTTCTGTTTGAAAACAGTTGACAGTTTGAATCCATATGTAGTTTGTAATGATCCTTTCCAAATATAACTCTTCTTGACTTCAGCCACACAATGGGGAAGCCCTAAACTGTTACCAAACAAAAGTAGGGTTTGGCTGCCCACAGTCAAACACAGGCATAAAACAAAGGTTGATGGGAAAAGAAAAAGGTCTTTATTAAAACGTTGCACAAGTTAGGGGAGCAGGGGACTCCCTGGCTCCATGTAATTTCATATACAAAAAAAACAGCCACCCCCAGAACCAGAAACTCTGCTCCATCCTAATCCGTCCTTCTGGGGCACGAGGCTGTGAGACTGACTGCTGTCTGGATTCAGGCTCCTTACCTGGAGTGTGCACGTGTGGGGCCAGAGCCACCATCAACACACCACAGCTTCCAAATGAAGGGGCCCAGAGTCACTGTCAGTCACTGCAGCCGGTCCTGCAGGGGCTCCATCTGTGGGGCCTGGTGCCTGAAGATGCCCCAGCCCCTGGGCCCATGAGTGCTCTGGCCTGCACACTGATCTCAGAGGAAGAGAAGGGCATGGTCCGGGATGCTCCCTGCAGCACAACCCAGAGCAAGCCAGCCCCCAACCGGGCCAGTGAGCAGAAGGAGAAGGCACGAGTCTCTGCTCTTCCTCTGTTTAAATCTCCAGGCCCAAATTTTCATGGGCTCCAGAAGGGACCAACTTCAGCAGCCAGTCCCTGTCCTTTTTCCCAGGCTAGACTGGCATGTTAGCTCCTCCCCTGCTGCCATGTTAACCTTTAGGTGCACATGCCTCTGACCTATCAATTAGTAACCAGAAGGGGATAGCAGGGCTTTACATGCTCTAGCCTTGTGCAAACTACAGGCAAAGCTTCCTCCTGTGGTCTCTCTGCATGGGTGGGGAATCTGTCATCACACACAGTGCTAGCTCAGTTGCTCGGGCAATATGATGCTGCTGTGCTGCTTTGTTTACTGGGGAAGGCAGCCTCTCCCCCATTGCCTCAGCATGAAGCTAGGGAATTCTGTCATACACCATGCTAGCAGCACACACAGCTTCAGTCCCACTGCCTCTAGTGTTACCTATGATCCTTCCCTCATCCAGGGCCTGGCCAGGCCATCTACCTGTATCAAAACCATCTCAGAAAATCATGCATGATTCCAAAGAAAGGCCTAATAGGATTATGTTACTGAACTGGACATCCACACTTCTCTCCTTCAACTGGTCCTGAATCAAAAAATTTTTAAAGGAAGGGGAATTGAGAAATTTGTGGTCTTCAGATAAAATGCTCTCTTAATTATGGAACTATTTCTGAAACTAATACCACACCCCAAGAAGGATTTGAGCATTTCAGAAGAGGGAAGATTCTTAGTAGTATCCTCACTTGCTCGCTATGTTTTCCTATATAACTCAAAATTATAAATCATTTTTAAAACCTTTAATTTTGGGATTTCCCATATGTTAGTTTTCTCTTTTTCCACATAGGCTGAATAAAAGGTACCAGCAAATAGCTGAAGCATTAATGAATAGGAGTAGACCAATTCTGCTTCCTGGGCACTTCCCTGAATGCTCTCTGAGCAAACGTGGGGATTCTGCACATCGGTGAAACCATGCACACCTACCAAACATCTGCAGCAGGCCAGGCTTCCTGCATGTGCTGTGTTCACAAGCATTGTGTTTTTATATTGAGCAAGTGTCACACTGCGTATCAGAGGAAGGATCACCAAACAGTTAGGATGTACTAACAGTTGTGATCAGATGGAAGCAAACTCTGAGTTGTGAGAACAGAAGTATAAGCAAAAGCATTAATTATCAGTTTGCTTCTTACTTCTCCCTCCACCAAGCATGCTTCTATCCCATCCCAGATGCCTTAATTTTATCTCAAAAGGCAATTTGCTCATACTCATACTTCAAAATTACTAATGAGCTCCTGGAACATTTACTCTTTTTAATCTTTCCAATTACTGCATAAACCTTGACATCTGAGTTATGTGTCCACAGGCTTCCAACCCCATCCATCTTGGATTAGCCCATCTTCATCCTTCTCCTTCCTTGCTCCTAATCTTCCAACTTGCCTTGTTAATATTAGCTTTTGTCAATTTGGGAACCTATTAAATATTCTAGAAAAGGTGAGCAAGAGTTCAATCAGTTGCAACTCTGCAAACTCTAGCTCAGCTGATAAAGCTGTGAATGGTGGGGAAGAAGCAGAGAAAGGAAGCATTCATAGAATTGACTTGATTCAAAATTAACCCTGATTGTACTCTGTGGTGATTCAGGTTCTGTTTATGTATATAAATCTCTCTATAGCCAGGGTCTGATTTTGGGCCAAGGCATTGTTTTATGAAGCTTAATTGAAGATAATATGGGCTTTAAATGCTGACCTTTTGCAAATATTCCCTTTATTCTCCCCCAGACTTCTACTCACCACCCCCATCCATCTGAACACATATGAGGAAAAAATAAAAACAATATCTGTAAACTCCTTCACTATCTTATAAATTTGACTTTCAAACTGATGAATTGATTGAGAAATAATTGGTTCAGCTTATACAGAACTGCTTCTATTTTTGGTGTCCTCACTTAAACATACAGCTGTGAAGCTGCAAAAAGTGGTAACTTCAGCATTTTAACTAAAATTCGTTATCACCTCCTTTGCCTTCCCATATCTTCTGTTGGAGACCCCTACAATTTCAGCTGCAGTGGGCAAAGGAATAATTAGAGGGGCAGTTCTGTGACTTGACAAGTCCTTGTAACAATTAGCTCCCCACCGCCTGCCATTGGGCACCCCACTTTAGTTCCTTTTAATGGATCTGCTCAAAATCAGTCTATTAGTTGCTTTAGGAAAATAACACCTCAGGCAGTTTCAGCTCTTAATAACTGAGGTTAAGTAAGACGGTCACATATTTCTCCGAGGAGAGCCCCATGGAAGTTCACAGGTACAAATGAGAAGCATGGGCCCCATATAAGCCCACTTCCCGATGGAAAAGAAACCCTGGAGACCGAGGGTCTTTTCCATGTGAAACAGACCAATGAGGGCGGAGCTGCTGAGTGGAAGCCCCACACCTAGCACTGCCTGAGTCCCCGGGGTCCAGCCCACGTCTTGCCGCAGAGGCTGCCGGTCTGAGCCTTGCTGTAGTCTGTGCTCTCACCCACCACCTGTAGAACAGTCAAGAGATAAAGGTGGGGTGCGTTTCTCAAGAGGGGCTGAGAGGGCTATAAGTGCAGTGAAATTCCCCTTTATGAAATGTTCATTTGGGCTTGTCACCTCAGCTTTTAGGACAGAGAAGATTGAAAACCAAAGCTTCTAGCCATTCACCCATCATCTCTTTTTCCCCCTAGGCCCAGTGTGAACTTACCAAAAAGGCCTCTAACTGGGACCAGGCATAGTTTCTTAGGACCCATGTAATACAGCAGTCCCCTCTTTTCCAGGGAGATACATTCCAAGACCTCCTGTAGGTGCCTGAAACTGCAGATATTACTGAACCCTATATATACTACGTTTCTTCCAAAAATACATATCTTTTCATGTATAAGAAGCATTTTATGGCTTCTTTTTGGCATATCCAAATTGCCAGCATCACTAGAAATTCGGGGCCATTATTAAGTAAAGTAAAGGTCACTTGAATGCAAGTACTGCAATACCTCAGTGGAGACAGCTATTAAGTGACTGACAGGCTGGGAGCACACACAGCTCGGAGACACTGGACAAAGGGGTGGGTGCTTCATGTCCAGAGCTGGAGCAAGCAGGGTGGTGTGAGATTTCATCACACTACTCAGAGTGATGTGCAATTTAAAACTTATGAGTTGTTTATATCTGGAATTTTCCATTTAATATTTGTGGGCCATGGTTGACCACAGCTCATTGAAACTGTGGGAAGTGAAACTGCAGGTAAGGAAGGCTACTGTACACATTTCGATACATCCCCCTTCTCCACAGCCCATCCCCACCGCCTGTGTGCAAACCACATGACCAAACTGTATAATCACTATCAGCTGGCCTCCTGTCTCATTCCTAACCAGCCACAGCTGATTTTTTGTGGGATCCTTGACCCACTTTTCAGGTGGTTGGTCTATAAAGTCTCACCTGGGTAACTATTTCTATTTTTTTGTCTTGTATTTCATTTTCATTTCAATAGACCTATTGGGCGTAAACATTGTATAAACAGACCAATTCATTTAGCTATTCTTTGCCTCAATTTTGGTAACTCATAGAGATATGATCTGATTCACTTTTATGATAAAAGAATTGATCACTGGAGTCCCTGAGTGAGGCCTCAGGCTGTGGCTTTTATCATCTCCAGTTATCAGGTTCTTACCAGATTTCAGGGCCTGATAGGACAGGTGAAGTGCTTGTTACTTTTCTGCTTCCTTCCACATTGCCTTCTTACACTCAGGGGCTGAGGTCACAGCATTACATCCCAGGCTGTGGCCAGTATGGCCCCTGCTGCCTCTTGGACCTCTTCAGTTACTCTTTTACACTTTTCTGTTCCAGGCACACGACCTTCTTGTTGCCCCTCACCCACAGTGCTTCCCACCACTGCTGCTCAGGATCTGCCCGCCAGCCTTCTCAGGACACCTGTACCCCACTGGTGGCTCCCCAGGCACCTCAACCCGTGGGATGGGGAGCTCTGACCTTCTGACCCACAGCAAGCCTGTTCCTACCATAGGCTCTAGTGCTAGAGCTACCCGAACCTGGAATCCCCTCCACTCCCCACCCCCAGTCTTGTTCCTCCTGGCACTGTCTCATGGGACCCGTCCCTTGCTATGCTTTCTTTTTCTTCATGGCACTAACTGCTCCAACTCTTAGAACAGCAACATCTGTAATAGCTGCCTTAGATTATCTGTGGAATGAATGTGCGAAAGCAGCTGTGCTTTCCTCCCCACAGCTAATGGCACTGCCTCTCACGGGAGCTTTTCTGGGAACAATGTGAACAACACTCAGACCAGAGTCTTCAACTTTTTTTAACCCAGGCCTGCTTCTGATACAGGAAAACAAACAAACAAAAACCTCCTGTCCCACCGCAGGGTCTGCAGCTGGGGGCGGGCAGAGTGGAATGGGGCCGGAGTGAGGTAGGGCGCCCATCGCAACCTACAGGGCAAATGAGACTGTTCAGTTTATCAAAAGGAAACAAGAGCCACAAACCCTTCAAACAGTCTCCCCTACATATACCTTCTCTAAAGGTCAGGTAGGTTAGATACAGTTGGAGAAGCTCTTGGCTTATGCTGGTTCATCTGTCCTACTGTAAAATGAAGGACCTTAGGGTATTTATGGAGAGAACACGTTGCACAGGGAAGCATAAATCCATCCATGTCCCAAGCTGTCTGTCCTAAACGTAGCCACGCAAGAAGTGTTAGTCTCTCTACTACAAAACATTCTAGTTCTCTACTTAAAATGTTATCTGTGCTTCCTCTCATTGGCTGGAGGGTATTAACCTAAAAATAAAAAGCCAGCATGAGGGAGGGGGTGGGGGAGAATGGGAGAAAAGGTACAGGGAATAAGAAGCATAATTGGTAGGCATAAAACAGATGGGTGGAGGTCAGAATAGTATAGAAAATGGAGAAGCCAAAGAATTTATATGTATGACCCATGGACATGAACTAAGGCAAGGGGAACAGGGAATGCTAGAGGGTGGGAGGTGTAGGGAGGAGGGAGATAAAAGGGATAAAAAAATTGGGACAACTGTAATAGTATAATCAATAAAATATACTTTTAAAAAAGCCAATATGAAAGGCAACAAGCATTTCTTTGAAATTCAAAGAATACCTATTTGATCCCTGACCAGTGTGGCTCAGTCAGTTGGGCGCCATTTAGCAAAGCGAAAGGTCACGGGTTCAATTCCCTGCAAGGGCACATGCCTGGGTTGCGGGTTCAGTCCCTGATTGGGGTGCATACGAGAGGCAACTGATCAATGTTTCTCTCTCACATCAATGTTTCTCTCCCTCTCTTTCTGCCTCCCTTTATCTCTCTCTCTAGAAATAAATAAACAAACAAATAAATAAATAAATAAAATCTGTTTTTAGAAAAAGAATAGCTATTTGAGAAGTACCCATTCAGGAAGAAACCCAAGTAGTGTTCCAATTAGGAGGTGAAGGCGAGGGATATTTACGAAAGAAGGAATGGGGAACAATTACATCAATAGAAGGAAGGCATTCCTATAGGTGCAGATAAGCTAACATAGTGACATTAATTCTAACAGCATTTTTAATTTTCATTCCAGTAGTCATGGTATCTGCTTTCTTGTTATCTTTGCAAACAGTTATTTGAGAGACAATGTCACTTTACGGCCAGTCTAAAGGTTATTTTTAGCCTTATTTTGCCTTATTTCTAAGGTTTGGGGGCTGAGATGTATTAGGCAGTTCCTCTGAGATGGCAATTTTGCCTTCATTTTAAAGTGGTTTTATTTCTATCTTTTTTTAAATAAAAGATAGCCATGATTCATCATCAGTGGACCTGCCCTTTAGCTTGTGTACTGATCTATAAAGAAAGCCAGATGTGGTCCTCTCTCCTAGAAAAGGCCCCCTTGAATCCCAGAGGCAGGAAATACAACCCCTTTTCCCACACCATCTACTTCTGATTTCTGTATCAGCAAAGTCTGGTGGAGGTGGGAATGAGAAGAAAAGCAGAATGTCCAATATTATCTGGTCCTTCAGTCTAGTCAAAACTGAACACTCCTCGGTGCCAAACCACAGTTCGGGGGCTAGGAACACCAACGTGGTGAGAAATCATTCGGCCTGGAGTTTACAGTCCAGCATGAAAACCAACACTTCTAATTTCAACACCATCTGCTCCATTCTCAATTTTTGCACTGTTTTTCCAGTGGCAGAATGCTCTAGGACCCAGTCACTGCAAATGTACATGTTCTCTGCAGACTGAAAAGAGTCTGAAAACCATGGTGTAATCTGTCTTTTTAAATTACTACAGTGCTTTATACAGTTGACATGTGCAATTACTTTCAACTCTACTGGCATCTTGTTGGGAACCCAATTCTAACTCAAAAGTGCTAACAGTTTTACACTCAAATGGAGCTTATCAGATCCAAGGAGGTGGCTGGATGCTGCTGTTGGTTTATTTGTGTACAGTGAAGTATTCTTAAAATGTACTACCAGAGCCTTAGGAGGACTTCCATAGGGGTGTCTTTGGTGAAGAGCTGGAGGCTGAGTGGACCAGCACAGAGTGAAGGAAGGTGTCCTGGGGGGTCAGTGTCCACATTAGGTTGTACTGCAGTTTTCTAATTTTATTTAGGCTGGACTTGGATTTGAGTTTCCTTGTATTTTGTTTTCTTTTATAATGCTTATCCTCATTTGTAAATATATATTTCTATGAGCACCATGAAATACAGTACTGTTTGTTTTCCCATCATTGTATACCCAACACCTGTTATGTAAGTGCTTAATATATTTGTTGAACTAATTAACCTAGCAAATAGATTTTATAAGAGTGCCTGTGTCCCATTCTCTTTGGAGAGTGAATCCAAGTAGATTACAGGAGGTTTGAGGCATCTCAAAGACAGGAACCCCGTTACTATACTGAAAGAAATTGGGTTCCCCTCTCCTCTCTTCCTTCCACATAAGGAAAACCAGAGAGAGAAGCTTTAAAATGCCATATCTGAGTTACCGATGAGGGGCCTGGGGTAAGTCCCCTTTCGAAGTACTGTCAGCTGTGCTCTTGAGACTTTTTTTTTCTCCAGGGGAAAGCTCATTTAAGTCCTTTTGTATTCTTTTGTTTCATCACTATTTGCAAGCTTTAGATAACTTCTGGTTAAATTTACTTAGACTTTTAAATTCTTGCTGGAGAGCAGGCAGCAAAATTAAAAACCATTTAAGCCCAGATGCCCATCACAAACAGGTCCCCTTGCTTTCTGCCCTTCCTGAATGTGCAGGTGGAGAGGGGGCACTAAAGCAGAGAGGGACACTTGCAGTGCCCATTGCAGGGCCTTGACAGTGAGGTGGGGTCCTGGGCACTGGATAACAAGCCATGACTTGCCTGTCCCCAGCACTTCTCAGGCAAAATGAGTGAACACCACACTGGGTCATCTTCAAATTGGTGAATGAGCAGCCCTGACAGTAAAGGAATTGCTTTACAGCGTCAGTTATATGTTTTCTCTCAGACAGGAATTAAAAAGAATGAGCTGTATAAGGTATTTCTACCCTTTCCTCATGGGTGGAGCAATGCCATTCAAGGGACTGTCCCCCGGGAGTTTCACTCCAAGAGGGTTGTCTGCTGTCAGCACCACATCACGCAGCAAATCCAGCATCGATTCTTTCCAGGAGCCTCCCGCGATGGGGGTCCCAGGTCTGTGATATGGATCAAATCATTCCGTCACGTCCTCAGTTTCTCTCTCACCATATCGTGATATCACTTGACAAATGGCTATCATTCGTGAAAGCCCTCAGCAGTGTCTTCAAGTTGGCTCTGAGTCAACGCTTACATTTTCAGAGCCCAGTTATGTTTTCATATCTCCAAGCACTTTGGGTAAGAGAATTTTTATCATGTACTCCATCATCTTCTATCTTTGCCTGGGAGCTGTTGCTGTGTAAACTTTCCAGGGGGGATGAAGGACAGGGTGCAGCCTGTGCCCACGGAGTGGCCAGTGCTATTCCTGAGGATGAAAATGGAATGTCTCATCCATGCCCATCATCCTGCATGCTCAGGGTCTGGGTTTAAATGTAGGGTGGCCATTTAATTTATCGTCCAGACTCGGTCACTACTGAGAGTAAAAAAGATACTATTGATAATTGTCACTGAGAGACATGGTCATCCTATTGAAATGGTATTATGCATCTAGAATTGTGTTTAAGCCCAGGGCCCCTGATTAAGCTGGGTCCTACTGCTCCTTTGCTGATGGTTGAGGCAAAGCAGCATCTTATGGAGAATTACACTATAACTGCTGGAGTGTGATACAAACACAAATAATTCATTCCAGCTACAGTAGTCTACAGTACAACACTGGTCGAACAGGTGTGCAGAGCAAAACAAAATTGTGTTCCCCCCACCCCAAAGTCTTCTGAGAAGAAAGTTTAAAATGTTGCTTTCCCCAACATAAACTGAAATAACCCCTTCATTTATTTTAGATTCCTTTTAGATAGCCTTGCAGATGGTTTGCTGAAATCATCATGTACAAAGTCTGTTTGGCTCGAAAAATTAAAATAACCTTACCAATTTGTCTACATTTCCCTGTAACAAGAAACTGAATTTCTTATTTCTGTCTATTAAACTTATTTTCACACTGCATTTTGTTAACTGAACTACAGAAATAATTCCTCAAAGATCCCCACATTTGTCCTTTATTACCTAATTCTGGAACCCCAAAATACAGTGTTATGAATACCGACCTTGCCCTTGTTTGCTTTTCCAGGTAGTCATGTCTTTTTTCTTTGCACAAACCTCCTATCAAAAGTGTCCAAAGGACTGCAAGTCCTGATATCAGTACATCCTAGATGTCTTCTTTCTTCATCTACTTGCGTGTGCCCAGCCAGGATCCCTGACATCAGCTCAGTAACAAGGAGGTAAAGCTCCAATGGAAAGTGCTCCCGTCTAGGCCTGACCCCTGTGACACAGTGACCACCAGGCTGAAGAGCAGGGAACCACTGTGTACTCACAGAGGTTTTAACTCTAAGTTGTGCTGGGAAAAACTGAAAGGATATCTAGCACTGGACCTTCAAAATGACTATTTCTCACTTAGTCATGAAATGTAATTTTTTCTTTAATGAGAGAAAAAATGTAGTTTTTTCTTTTCTTTAACCCCTCCTCCTGCCGAAAGAAGCCCGGTCTCTGCACACAGCCCCTCGTGCCCACCCCCAGTCCTCCCATGCAGCACACGGCCCTCTCAGAGGGCCTTCTTTGCAGTGCTTTCTCCTCACAAATGCAGCGAGGTGACTCGTGACTTGGCTGTCACAATCCTAAATGCTGTCACTGCTGTCTTGTTTTTACATTTTTTAAAGCATCTGTTCTGGGTCTTGTGGTTTTACAAAGCAATCTTAATGTTCCCAATGGTATAATTGCCCAGATATAGCCATGCCTGCTGCTCTGGGAACTGTCAAGATTAGAAGCTCAGCATGTGAAGGCAAATTTAGGAGAAACTTGTGTAATGCAGGGCACATTAATCCCCAAGGAAATTCCTCGTGAAAAGCTGGCGGATGAAGTCTCCCTCTGGCGGCTGCCGAGGCACACTCACAGGAGACAGAATGAAAACCAGCTGAAATGCACTCCATGAAGTTGTTACAGGGAAAACATTTCAAGAAAACAGGGAATTTATCCATATCCAGTGAACTTTTGAGTATCCCCCCATCTTCTAAAAGAAAACAAATGAAAAATAGCTACTCATTCTTTGAATTCAGGCCTTCCTCACACTTCCATTTTTTCATCAGAAATCAGGACCACAGGTGCCTCACACTTACAGCAATTCTGGCAATTTCTCTTCTGTTTCCTCTCTGCCTAGTTTATTACCAGTCTCATTTACTGGTCCTTTATAATATTTCTCATATTTTCTGCCCTTCCTGTCAATTTCCCCAACTATAAACACACACCTGCCCAGTAGCATTTAAAGTAAATGTGAGCCCTTGTCCATGTGACACAGTTGGTTGGAACATTGTCCCATAAACCAAGGGGTCACAGGTTCGATTCCTGGCCAGGGCATATACTCAGGTTGCGTGTTCAGCCTCCAGTCAGGGAGCGTGCAAAACACAAACAATGTTTCTCTCTCACACTGATGTTTCTGTGTGTGTGTGTGTGTTTGTGTGTCTCAAAGCAATGAAAAAAGTTCCTTGGTCAAGATAAATAAATAAACAAACAAACAAACAAACAAAAGTACTAGAACTCAAAGCACATGAATCAGTCTCTCACTGACAGAGCTCTAGTTCCTTGTCAGGACAGCTCCAGACTTCCATCCTAAGGACCAGTTATATCTGGTGATCCTGGCCATAGTCTTCACATCATTCTAAAGATTCTGAAATCTGGAATAATAATCTATAATATCCTCCCCATCCTCCTTCCTAATTGTTCCTTTCCCTGAACCAGCCTGCACCCTCCACACCTTCAGAAGGCTCCACACCTTCATGAGTTCTGGGCTGATCCCACCTTCAAGGAATTTAGGACGCCCAAATGACCCTTGCTTTCTTTTGTCCTGGCAAGGACATTTTTCTGTCTATTTATAAAACCAAATTCCCATCTTGTCCTCTTTTCTAGGACTTGGATCCCTGTCCTCTGTCTTCTTACCCTGTTGCTTAGCTTCCTCTTGCCTCTCCTTCTGCTCAACACCAGTCGCAGGAGCTCTGCCAACAGGCTTCACTTCCTCTTTCTAATCTAGCAGGTGTATCTTTCCAGGTATGAGCCTTCTTCCTGCCCATGAAGCTTAAATTCTTCCAGCTACACAACTTGCTCAGACACCAGCAACTTTATTGAGACCACCTGCCCCTAGCATGGTGCACATAGGACCCTACAGCCTGCCTCACCCCACTGGTTCTCACATCCAGGAGAGCATTCAGGAAGAAGCCCAGCATCTCTGGGGCACCTCTGTGCAGAAGGTCCATTCCCCTGCCAGGCTCTACCCTAGGGGTCCACTATGCCTCTCCAGAACTGTTCCGTTGACATCCCACAGGAAATGCGAACAGGGTGACAATTTGTGCATCCCTGGCTTTGACTTATGGGGTAACCCTTCCCAACCCTGTCCAAGCCAGTGAAGGACTCATAATTGCACACCATAAAGCACCCCTGCTCTTTTAGAATGTAAGGTGGCCTTGGGATAGTCATCTGCAGTGAATGATAAATGCATACATCTCAACTTTACTGTGGCATCTTGACACACATTTAAAATCTTAAACAGTCACTTGCAGGAACTCTCTGTGGCTCTCTGTGTCCCACATGGCCCATCCCATCACTTCTCCATGATTTTTGAGATCATACTGCACCCTGGGCCCATAATATACCAGCACAGCTTCAAATGGAATGTTTTCTCTTCTTCCTCACCCAAAGTCCAAACTGCCCCTTGGACTCAGCCCCCCAGAGCTTCTCCACACCAGCTTCTTCCCTACTCCAGGCCTTGGTAGCCAGCCACAGTGCTCCAACTTCCTGCCCCCTGTTGGCCTGAGCTCAACCAGCTGGCACAGAATTCATCAAATGTTTAGAACCCTCTTTCCACCTTGCCCTATGATCTTCTTTGAGTTTACAACATTGTCATCCTCCTTAGCCCATATTATGATGCAAACATTCTGTAGAAACCAGAGTCCTCACTGACTTTCAGGGAGGGTGTGACTGCTTCAGGAGGCTCCAACACAGGACCCCTGTCATACCTTCTCACCGTTAACCAGAGCATCACACAGCAACATTACACATGGAAGAATGCCATCACCCTGGAGACCCATGCAGCCAAGTTGGTTATTTCTCCCTGCTTCACGTGGTATTTTGCTCCTCTGATAAAACCAGACAGTTTGTACACCTAGAAAGCCACCGTCAGCCTTCCTCAGCTGCTAAAGCAAGCAGTACCAGCACTTGAACCCTGAGCAATAGAGATGCCAAGGTGAAACAGGTCCCCTAGCTACCTCCGCACCCAACATGCAATCCCTTTCGTCCTTTTCAAATAAACAAATTTTCATTGGAGGAAAATACTTCCATTTTAATTGATTGGGACACTCTGACTTTGACTGTGAAATCACAGAGGAGTCGTGGCCCTGAATATAATTATAGTCATAATCATAAGTTGTGCTGAATCAATTATTCTGGACATCTGACTTTCCCTTTTTTCTTTATCTAATCATATTCAGCAAGAAGCTACACCACAAATCTGATACACATCTATGCAGCAATTACCTCCATATTAAATAGGTTTTCTGACAAGTTTATGCCTGGGCAGAGTATAATTAAATATTTTGCATTTCTTCAACATACAGATTAGTGTATGTAGAAAAGAGAAAAATCAAGTATTAGAAAACATGGGTTGCCTCATGTTTGCTCCTAGAAATTAGCAATCAAAGAAATGTAATGGCTTGTCCATTGAAAAACCCAGAATGCCTTAAGCAAACAGTTGAAGATCTTTAATAGTGACCAAGGTGCTGGCTTATGATGGCAATGCTGCCTGGATTTCATGAACATGAGCAAGTCCAGAATTAGTAACCTAGATTCTAGCTCCACTTCACCAGCAGGCCTGCTTCACTGGCTAGTTCTAGAAGAACTGGTCAAATGGAGAATCAGGAATCTCCATTCCTGGAGAATCTGGTTGAATTTCCAGGGACACAGCTTCTTGATTTCCTAACAGAGGAGAAAAGTTAATAAAGAAGGTTGGTTGCTAACAGTAATTCAGAGCTAACGTTCATTCCCTCATGAGCGTAACAGGAGAACTCAATAACAGGAGAGCGCTTTGAAGCTTTAAGTGCTGAATAGTTAGCAAACAGCTGCCATATGCAGATCTCTGCCAGACCTGTTCTTCTGACCCTCACTTGTCAAAAGAGGTTGCCTTTCCCAAGGCTTGAACCACTGCCAGTGTAAATAAACGGGAAAGGTATTGAGCGACCTTGGAGAGCTAATGCCTCCCTAATCCACTGTAAATTGAGAGTGAGGGTGGGCCATAGTGTACATTGTAATAAGATACTCTGATGCCCGGTAAAGGAATAAACTGCTAATTAAAATGATAAAATTGCCTTTGAATGCTGGAGATCATGCGAACTTTATAATTGACTCTTACAATGTGCTTTGGATGTCCGTATACAATTATTAATTTTTAGGGGGGATCCATTTTGTTTTGTATTAGCAATAAAAACACTCCAAAAAATACACATGATGAAAATGATTGCTTCTCTCCTTTTGTAAGAGGCACTTAACCTTTCATCTTGAACTATATTACAATACTGGAGGCGGCCTATAAGGAGCCAGGAATTTGTTTCCTTTGAGGTTATTTTGATGATATGTTATCAGTAAATTTCTCAGACTTCTCCTAAAGATAACTCCTTATATATTAAGATGAACTAAAGAAAATGACTTGAGCAAATATAGAGAAAAATATGGGCCATCACCTTGTCATTTTCAGGATTTTCTCCTCACCTTTCCCTGTGTAAAGTATTAAAGTAAAATATTAAATTAATTCCTCAACCCTTTTTAAAAATATTATTGTATGGTAGAGTTAGAGAATTATTTAGGCCAATATTTGTTATGTTTTTATAGTAGTAAATGTAAATACAGGCCAATACATTTAAAAATTTTTATTGATAAAAGTTTACTTGCTCAAAGCTATACTCATGTTAATTTAATCTTTCTGAGCAACTTTTTGTTCATCTGACTAATGTTTTTTCAAATTAGCCTATTAACCATGGAAATCATCTGGCCCAAATATAAAAGGAAGCTGCCTTTATCAGGAATGGTCTTTATGTGGGTGCTTTTGAAGTTTCCTACTAAACCAGACCCTCATATGTGCCTTTGATCTCTACCAAATCCTGTTTTGTGTAGCAGGCAGATATTGTCTTATTTCCTAAGTTATGTTTGCTTCTTCCTCACATTATTAGAAGCCAGCTACCCTGAGTAATCTGAACCATAAGTCTTGGTCTCAGTGAATAATGACATGAGATGTGGAGCCTAATTCTGTCGTTGGGGATCAAAAACCTAATATATCAGGAGACTTGAAGGGAAAAATTATGTGAAAACTAAAAAAGAATAGACATTATAAGGAAATTCCCATAGAAATAAATAGTTGAAGAAGAATGAGGAAACTAAGAGATCAATCACTTCCTTTCCTCATTTCTTCTTAAAACTTCCTTCTTCTCTAATGTGCTTCTATCAGCCTGCACTTTCTCTGGGCACTTCAATCACTTCATCCCATAACACACCTCAAAGACCCTGAGACCAGCAGGCCATTCCTGGCCATTCAAAGACACGGTGCTTCAGAATCAAAGTCCCCAAGTCAGGGGGAATAAATGGTAGCAGAAAGAGACTTGACCTTTGATGGTGAACACACAATACAATACATAGATGATATATTATAGAATTACACACTTGAAACCTACATGATTGTATTAAATAATGTTACCCCAATAAATTCAATAAAAATTTTAAAATGTTCCCAAGTCACCTTGGAATCCCCAAAGGTTTTTCCAAGAGCTAAACCACGATCAAGTCACTATTTCCTTCCTTGGTATTGCACACTTAAACCCTGACTCAGCCCTCAGGATACCATAAATAACCCTAGAGCTTAGAAATTTTTAACAATGCTTAGGAATTTCACAAAAACAAGGGGAGCGGGAACTTCTGTCAGCATTTCTCAAACTATATTCCAGGATTTCATGAGGTACTCTAGGAAAAAACTAACAAAAAATATATGTATCTCACCTATTGAAATACAGTCATACCTCAGTACTTGTCAGCTTTAGAACTCGTCATACCCTGTACTCATTGCATTTTGATGAGAAAAACGTGTTTCACCACTCAGTGCTTGCTCGATACTTGTCGCACTTGCTAGACCTTGTATGAGCCACCATACTGCCCCACAAGTGAAAATGCTTCATCATTTGTTGCGTGAAAAATTCATTGGGTACTCATCAGTTTCAGCACTTGTCACGAGTTTCAGAATGAATTAACAAGTACTGAGGTACCACTGTATATTTGAGTATATCTCAGATGTAAACCTCTAGGGAAATTACAATCTTGTTACCTAAGAAACTGTCCAGTAAAGCAATTATTTTTAATTCTCTTTAATTCTCATTAATCCAGAATTTTCCAAATTGCTCTAAACACGAAATCTTTTTCTATCTCATAACATATTTTTACATCTCTTAGGACCAGTCTTCCAAAGCTTATGATTTAAGAAAAAGTGAATGACTCTGCCACATTGACCTGGGTGTATTTGTATGGGTCCAAATCCTAGACACAGGAAACTGTAACTTTATATCCATCACCCATATTTTGGTTTGCTGAGGTGGGTAACACTCCTTAACATGTACCAGCATCCCACTGAAATGGTTACTTACCTTCTCTTTTTCATGATGATGTTTAGAGGGAGGAAATGATAGATCCACTAGAAAAAGGATACATGATACATGTTGTCTAATATACACAAGGACAGAGATTATTTTTCAGACATTCAGAGTATCACAAAAATGAGGGCAACCTGACCCTGGCTGATGAGAAATCTAAAATTACGTTTCTGAAATCCATTAAAGGTCAAGTGGAGAATAGAGCTTATTTGACAGCTGGGTTCTAACTTTATTGTTCTAGCTGATGAAAAGATTTGTCATTTGAAGATATCAATTATAGTCTAAGATTTGGGAACAGTTTGGAGCATTCAACACAAGCAGGGACATAAATGAACTTAAATTCTGCTAGAAATCACTGATCCTGCTTTGCAGATAATACAATAATAATGCAAAGAATGTTCTCCAAAGATTTGTTTCTAATTTAGTAAGCATTTGTTCAGAGCTTTGTTCTGCAAAAACATTGTGTTACAGTGAGACAGGATACAGGAGTAGGACCCTAAAACCTTTCTACAGAGACAGGTACATGCATGTACCTGATGTATATAAATTAGGGAAGACACAAAACTGGAGCAAAGTGAAGGCCTACTAAAGGTGTGCTGGTGATGAGTGAGCTAATTTCGGGGTTCTAAACTGCACCATTTTCATTATCAAATCTGTTTCTCATAAATACTTGCTTTGAGGGTTCTGGAGACCATAAAGGAGGCCGGATGAAAGAAGCCACAATCTCCCGTATACATGAGGTTCGTGCAAACATGTAAGGAATCCCCGGGGGGAGGAGATGGGAGGACAGACACTGCCAGATGTTTCTCAGCCATCCCAGATTACCCCTTAACCCATTCCTCAGCTTCTTAGCCTTTTGTCATCTTTAACTAGGAAAAATTTTTATTTCTTATTTCAGTTTTGTGTTGTCTTTTTTTTACATACCTAGAATATAATACCTTAAATTAAAGGTAATAAAGTAAATATTATCAACAGTAACATTCTATAGTTTAAGATATTGTGGTAGCCTTACATAAACAGGTATTTCACATTTTTCTTTTGTTTAGGATTTTTCAGAATTACATTGATCTTTCCCTTAAGTCACCGGGAAGTCCCATTCTATTTCCCAGGTCAACTTCTCTCTGCTTCCCTTCACAGTGCTGGATTTCTACTTTGCATCTTATTCCTCTCTCTGCTTTTAAGTCACACAGATTCTTTCATGTGAATCAAGAAATTTAGAGTTGATAACCATTATCCGTAACTACATACATTTTAGATGGATATCTGTAACAACATACATTTTAGATGATATCTGTAACAACATACATTTTAGATGGAAAAATAATTGTCTTACAATGTTATTAAATTTTAAATCAGTCTTTGAGGTTTGGGATAATTACCCTCATTATTAGAAAGCAGCTACTTGTTCAGAATTGCTCTTTAATAGTACAGGTTGTTCAATTTGTGTGGGGAGGGTTTTGTTGATTTAAAACATTTTTTTTAAGATTTTATGTATTTTTGTTGAGGGGGAGGAAGGGAGAAAGAGAGGGAGAGAAACATAGACCAGTTGCTTCCTGCATCCGCCCAACTGGGGACCTGGCCCAAAACCCAGACATGTGACCGGGAATCAAACCAGTGACCTTTTGGTTTGCAGGCCAACACTCAATCTACAGAGTCACACTAGCCAGGGCTTCTTCAGTCATTTTTATAATCATCATATGTACTTCACTTCCTAGCATAACATTTGTTTTGTGTATTTTTTTACATTGAGTTTCCAGTTTTCTCTTTGAAAATATTTTCTACAGGTAAATTTTTTATTGCTAGCAACACATTCAATACTTTCAGTATTTCTAAAAGCACTTTTCCACTGTGGTGACTTTATATCATTAGTTAATATTATCAAAGCTCTATTTAGAGCTTGGTTCCACATATTCAAGAGTAAATGTTATTCATAGTTTTGATAATTCTAAATTTGGGGGCCAATTTCTTATCAGATTTGATAAAATCATCATCTCATCATCATGTTTAACTTATAAAGTGATTAACGAAGAGCTATATAGCAAAGCAACTCAACTCTTCTATTTTGTTGTTTACATATGCTCGTATTAGTATTATCCATAATTTTTTAAAAGAATTTACTTATTTGTTTTGGGAAAGAGGGAAAGGGAAGGAGAAAGAGAGGGAGAGAAATATCAATATGTGGTTGCCTCTCATGTGCCCCCCGATGGGGACCTGGCCCACAACCCAGGCATGTGCCCTGACTAGGAATCGAACCAATGACCTTTTGGTTTGCAGGCCCATGCTCAGTCCACTGAGCTAAACCAGCCAGGGCCTATTATCTTTAATTTTTAAAACTATCTTTCCATTTTATGAGGGCTAATTCAGTGAAAACCAGATAATGTAATCAGAAAATCCTTCTAATTGTGCACCTATCAGCTGAAGTACACGAAAGGGCACTGAAAACAAAGATTTGAGAGAAGGTGCCAATATCAGTTTCTTATTGATACTATAATAAATCATCACAAACTTGGTGACTTAAAACAACATGAATTTATTATCTTGGAGTCCTGGGAGGTTAGAATTATAGCATGGGCTCCCTCGGCTAAAATCCTGTTGACAGGGCTACTATATTGCTTCCAGAGGCTCTAGGTAAGAATCTATTTTGTTATCTTTTTTGGCTCTTAGAGGCTGCACACATTCCTTGGCTTGTGGCCGCTTCCTCCGTCTTCAAAGCCACCAATGGCTGGTCAAGTCTTTCTCATCCTGCATTGCTCTGACTCTGACTCTCCTATCTTTGTGGGGCCATTATTCTGCCTATTACAATGCCTCCAACATCTGTTCTATGAGGAGGACCCCATGCTCCTACTTGCTCTTAAAGGGTGAGTGGTATGCACACTACTTTATTGATTTCAAAAGGCTACTTAGAACATGACCAATGACTTCTTTGGTTTAAGCTGGAACTCTTCTCTTCCTGAGGCAACTGAAGTCTCTTCCCATGATGAAGGCCTGTAGGGCAAAAGAAAAATTGCAGGAAAGAGGCACCTTTATATAAAGACTCCATTGCTCTCCACAGCATTAATATAAGGGAATATTAATAGAAGGGAGCTGAATCAAACATGCAATATTTGTCATTATCATAACAAATATAGCCCTTAAATAATGTTGCTAATACCATGGACAGTGTGCTCTGCTACAGTTCTCAAAACAATAGTTGTGTAACCAATCTTCCTCCATCCTTCCTTACTGCTCTGTTAGGAATTCCAGTCATACTTGACCACAATGGTCAGGTTTGCAAGAATGACCTCATGCAGCATTGCCTTGGTAAGCCTTGCTACTACACCATTCCATACTGAATACCAATTATTGTGTATGCTATAAAGACCCCCTCAGTTTCTAGGTTTATGGTTCTCTTACAATGAGACTCTAAAGGGTAGCACTTTTGGGTTTGCACTAGGAGACACTCAGTGCTAGAAAAATAAACCTTGTTCATTTTCATGTTTCTCTCTTTTTGTTGCTAATAGTGCCTCACACTTAAATCCACTTCTTCACAAAAGAACATTTTTGTTAAATTATAGTTACATCAAGGAGTGAGAAGGGTGCAGCTATTATTCACCAAATTATGCAGGCTTCTTGACAATGTTCAGGATTCTTATTTCTGATGCTTAGTGAAAAAAAAATAGTTCTTTTTAAGTAATGACAAATGTTGAAGTATTGGAACCAAAAAGAAAAACTCAGGAGTAATCTGTGCTTACAGCTTTCTCATTCAAATAATCCTTAGACATTTTTCACTATCTGCAAATCCTTGCTTGACTTTATCCGAGAGTTTGGCAAACTATGCTGCTTTCTCTTATAATATTGTTGGCAGTGCTGCCAGCTAATGATGATCCTTCCTGTACATGTTGGTGTGGTCTAAGTGCTTGGTTGTATCAGAAATCTTGATTTTCTAGAACAATTACCTCTGATTTATTTTCCTCTTTCCTCGGAATCTCAGAAATTTTTCTTGGCAAGTGAAAGACTCTTTCTCCAGGCTCTGCCTAGTATCTCTCAGACCAGGCTTCCAACCTCCCTGATGGGGGTGCCCCAGCCCCCTAATATCTTTCCTTCTTCAGTTTTCATAGATGATTAATTACTGTAGCATATCACAGAGCTGTGGGTGAGTTACTTTTCAGCTGGTCTGATTAAGAAAGAGAAGCTGAAAATGGGAGGGATGGGTGGGTGGGCTGGAATGGGAATAAAGGATAGAAACTGTACTAATAATCTAAAATAAAAAATTAAAAAAGATATAAAAATTAAAAAAAGAGAAACTGATTCATGCAATGAAAGTGGACAAGTCCCAACTTTTGAGACAATTATGAAAATGTCTGATTCGATCACATTGTTTACATGTATATTTTACAGGCTGTCACCTCTCATGGGGAACATCTTTCAGATCAATAATAGAATACAGTTATTTGACCAGCTGTGTCAAACATCGCTGCTCCTATTCTTAAATAATACTAGATACCAAGTATTGACCCCTTTTAAGTATCAGAAACATTTCTATGAAACATTTCTCTGAGCTCATTTACTCCTGTCACACCAGTGAGGGTATTACTTGTTCCATTTTACAAAGGAAAAAAAAATTAAGAACCTTAGAGAATAAATAATTTACCAAAAACCTTGCACCTAGTAAGAGGCCACAATACCACACTCCCTCCCAGATACTAATTTTATTTCATTCACTTTTTCTTACCATCATTTCTCAACAATATGGCAAACAGTGTTTATCTTTTACAGTCTTATGAGTATTCTCTGAGATGATTTAATACTCCTTAATTATTTGCTTAAAGCCTCATTTCCTCTCTGTGATCATAATCCTTTGTCTGCTCTTCATTATTAGGGAAATTCCTCATGTGGAGAAAGCTGCAGCTATGTTTATTTCTAGCCATTTATACAGTTATTATTTCATCTTTGGTTTTTAGTTGGGCCTCTAGAACTGAAGTGCATCATTTATCATCCCAAATAGAGATGAAAAAAATGGTTCTCTTTTAACAGATTTGGAGGCTTTCCAAGTCTAATCTTTTCTCTATAAAACCTCAGGCTGAGTTTCAATAAAGCTATTTCTTTTTATAGGGTTCTATCAGAACAGTTCTTGCTTATATATTGTTATTTTGAGTTTGGGTTGTTTATTATAAAGAGAAACTAAATTGATCTCTTGATATTTTTATATATTTGGCCTTTTCTCACTTGATTTCAGCATCTTCCCCATATTTTATCAGTTAGAGTACTCAATAAAAAATACACATTCACTGTATTTTTTTAAAGCTTTGGACACAATCATCAATCCAACAATATTCAAGTGATGGAGAAAGCACCTAGGAGTTCTGTATTGTAGAGCGTTTCCTAGAACCCAGTAAGAAGTCCTGTGCCTACACAAGGCACCAGTCCCCAGAGTTAGAATCAGAATTACAACTGGAAGAGACTTACTTCATCCAGAGCAGCTATCTCATTACAGATTAGGCAACAAAGATCAAATTAACTTAACCGTAGCCAAACATCTTTTTAGAGAAGCATCAGGACTCAAATCCATGCCTTCTGACTCATAAATTAATAGCATCATTAGAAAACTTAGAAACTTAGAGAGAATTGGGCCTAATTCTTTTTCTCATTTATGTTCTTTATTACATACCTAAAAATTGGTCATGTGGCCTTGGACTTTATCTAGAGCTTTTTCCAAAATATAATAGTCTCCTAGTAATAACATACTGGCTTTTTGCAGAGAAAAGGAAATAAATATGAAAACAACTATAGGGAATCTGCAATTTATCCAGCAGTATCAATTTGTATAAATATTTTACATGCCATTTGGTGAAGACAGATAAGCATTTTATTTAGTCATTATCATCTATCATATAAGATAACTAGAAATCAGAGTTCTTTGAAGATGGCTATTAAAAAATACCCTTGAGTTTTAAAATGCCTCACATTTTTATTAGCATCACACAGTGAATGAATATTTATCAGTCTGTGGAACTGGAAGCATAGCTTTCCTCTGAAGATCCTGGCAAGAGGCATTCTTTTTTATCGATACTCCTGGTCACAAATCAATGTGAAAACTGACCTGGCAGGGGAGGTAACCATGATCCTGAAGGTGGTTTCCCCAGAGCAAGGCTCACTCATTGCACTCCAGGTGTGCTGACCCCTACAGTTTCCGCAAGTGTGAGAAACGCGACTGCATTATTTTTGGTAGTGGGGAACTGCAATTGGGAGCCGGGTGGAAGCAAAAGAAAGAAAGAAAAAGGAAAACAAATCATTGTTATAACTGCCCTTTGTTAATTTTTCCAAGACATCATCTCTAATCCTAAAAAACCAACTGAAAAATGAGAAGATAGTGTTGTTTTCCAGTCCATGTAAACCTCTTGCAATTTCTCTAGAATGATGCCTATTCATATTTCCCTACTCTGGCCATGGAAGCAGTGATTGACTTGAATCCTGGGCAGACTCCATGCTTGTGCCTATAAACTGAGTTGAAATCAACCTCTTTGTTTTCACCAAGACAGCCAAACCCACACTTACTCACATCTCTCCAGATCAGTTGTGATTCCAGACTTGGTCTCATCCCTTTGGGACTAGCCCTCTTAGCTTGCTCTGCTCACCTTTCAGCATGATTACGGAAACCAGACCAGGCAGCACAGGTTCGACACAGACCTTCTCCCTTTGTCCTAGTTCCAAGTATGTGAATGATAGCATTTGTGTATAGAGAACACTACCATGGGTAAAAACAGCATTTTTCCCCTACATTTTTTATGACTAAGTTTTGAGGATGAAGCAACAGAACACATTTACAACAGGACAGAATATTTAAAATCAGGAGTTCCTCAGAAAATTTAGACTCTATGATGAATTCCAACCTGTAGTATTTTCTTCTGTCCTCAAGCCTGTGCTGTCACCACTGTCCCTTCTCTCTATGTCCCCATGTATCTGGACATCTGGGATAGGCGTGGAGGCAGAGTTCAATGGACATTTTGTTATTTTCTTCAGTTAACCCTAAGCAGCGTGGAGTGATAATTTTGGTTGGTTTTGCACCTATTTTGCTTTAGAAATCATATGGAGATAGCAAATTGGGATCTCAAGCCAATCTGACTCGTCATGCTACTGACTTGACGCTGTCACAGGACGTGAATATTCACCATCAACTAGAGACATGAAAGCCACAAACCTTAACCAAGATCTCCTGTAAGGAACTGCTGTGCTATTCTTTTTGGGAAATTATTCACACTTTATACTATTCCCTTGGCAAGTATCTCCACAACCTAACAGAAGTCAGAAAACCATAATAACACCTCATGTCCCTATTGGCCTTCTGAAAGAGCCAAGTCAGCAGAGAGCTCATAGGCCACATTTAGTCTCCCACAAACTCTGTAATGTGTGCTGCACATGTGTCCGCTCGTGATCGGTGACGGACTGAGCACAGGGGTGACCGAACTGTGGGGAGTGATTGAAAACTCTAGACAGTAGTACTATGCTCTTTCTTGTATTTGTGCTTTGCTTCCCATGAGACTCAAGGTGTCAATTGTACCAATCCAGAGCTGTGTTTCTCTAGAATTAAAAGTTGATATTAATTCTCACAACAAAAGGAACAATAATGTTGTCACACAAACCCTTTTATAGTTATAGAGACCTCATTCTTTATTATGTTAGGCAGGCCAACTAGTACAGAATTAAGTAATAATTATAAGAGAATGAAGGTCAACAAGAGCTTCCATGAAAATGTAAAAATCTCCTGGGGGCGGAATGAGAAAATGACATTTGTGGCGAAGACACAGGGGCCTTGTTGATCAGTAACACAATAGCCACAACTTAAGCCTGGACCAGCAGTGATGGTCACAGCTGTTCTTGTTCACTGACCTCTTTTGTGAACTGGGGATTAGCCCCAACACAGAGAAATGCAGGACACATCCCACATGTGCATTTGCCGTGCAAATATCCTACACATTGTGATGTATAGAAGAAATATGCTTACACTTTCATTTGCTAGAGTTTTGTTCTATATTTAGGTACAAAAGAGCAGTTTCTAAGACAATTAGAGGAGAAAAATCCAATTTTAAGTCTTCTATAATGGCTTATGGACTAGATGGAGGTGTAGGTAAATGCTATACTCACATTGTCCCACAACGCACATCAAAATTACAACTAAACTACAGAACAACCATCATTCAGAACTGCCTGAAATCTACCTGAATAAAAGTGCTACAACTAAAGACATAAAGAAGAAGCCACATAGAGACTGGTAGGAGGGGCAGAGACACAGAAGGGGCTGGATGGTCCCACACTCATAGGTGGCAGATAAAAACTAGAAGGGACATCTTGGCTTGCAAAGGTACCCCCTGAGGAACAAGGGGTCCCAGTCCCATGTCAGACCCCCAGCCCAGGGTTCCAGTGCCAGAAAAAGTAATCCCCATAACTTCTGACTGTAAAAACCAATGGGGAATGGAGCTGAGGGAAACAGAGGGCTCCTGGAGTCCCAAGCAGTTCCTTTTAAAGGGCCCTCATGCAGACTTCCCCAGATTCCTGCCTCTCAGTTCCAGCACTGAAACAACAGCTAGAAAAGCACCAAGTACATACTGAAATATGAGAAGGAACTAAATCTCTGGCATCAGGGTGAAAGCTGGAGGGGCAACTTTCTTCCAGACAGAAGTGCTGACAGAAGCCATTGCTCTTTTACTGAGCCCTCCCCTGACAAATTGAGCAGGTGGGCATTATATCTGAATCTCTATCAACCTGTCTATCACTGTTGACCCTGCCCTGGTAATTACCTGAGACCCCCGCCACACCCAACTTTTGGTCCCACCCACAATATTTCCAGTTTCTTTTCCATACAAATAGCCCATCTTGGCTCATTCTTCAGATTTTATTAACATCTCTTAAGCAACATCTGACCTTGGCAAGCTCCATACCTTCCAGTGGCCCCAGCCCAGCACTAGCAGCAGCTGGCCTTGGTTTGAAGCTTGACCTCTCCTGGGCACCACCAAACCCAGCATAAGTAGCAGCCATCTGCAGATTTCTTTGTAGCCCATGCTGGGAAGCACCAGGCAGAACACAAACAGCAGATGCCCTTGACCTGTACCTCCCAGGAGGCCCTAGAGCTTGCGCACCCAGTGGACAGCTTCAGATAACATCGAAGCACCACCCAATCACCTTTACAAGCGGCACACTCAAGCAGCAGACTCAGTGGGTACAAGAGCCCCACTGAAGTAAGCCCTGCTCTGTGGGGTGGGCCCCTGCACAGCTGATCTTCCATGGTGGTCACACCCAGTCCTCACAGCCAATCAGCCTGGGGGTAATCCCTCCCACTGACACACCAACAGCAATCAAGGCTAAACTACAACAGGAGAGTGTACACAGACCACACAGTGGGTGTGCCTTGAGTACCCACCTTGAGCAATAGGGGAGGCTGTGCCACTGGACCCTACAGGACACCTACTATATAAGGCTGCTATACCAAGCCTGGGAGAAGTAGAAGCTCTACATAATACATTGAAACAAACACAGGGAGGTTGCAAAATGAGGGGCCAAAAAAACATATCCCAAATGAAATAACAGAGCAAAACTCCAGAAAAAGAACTAAACAAAATGGAGACAATCAAGCTACTAGATGCAAAATTCAAAACACTGGCTATAAGGAGGCTCAAAGAACTTAGTGCGAAACTCAACAGCAAAAGGAGATCCAGTCAGAAACTAAGGGTACATTAATTAAAATAAAAAAACAGTTTACAAGGAATCAGCAGTAAAGTGGATGAAACTGAGAGTCACATGAGCAATTTGAAATATAAGGAACAAAAAACTAATTAGTACAGCATGAAAGAAAAACAATCCAAAGAACAAGTATAGTGTAAGGAGCCTCTGGGACAACTTCAAGCATACCAACATTCATATCATGGGTGTGCCAGAAAAAGAAGTGAGAGAACAAGAACCTGGAAACATATTTGAAAAATAATGACAAAAACTTCCCTAACTTGGTGAAGGAAATAGACATATGATTCCAGGAAGCACAGAGATTCCCAAATAAGATGGGTGCAAAGAGACCCACTCCAAGACACATTACAATTAAAATACCAAAGGTTAAAGACAAAGACATAATCTCAAAAGAGCAAGAGGAAAGCAGTTAGTTATCTACAAGGGAGCCCTGTAAGACTGTCTGCTGATTTCTCAAAAGAAACTTGTCAGGTTAGAACAGATTGGCAAGAAATACCCAAAGTGATGAAAAAGTAAGGACCTACAACCAAGATTACTCTATCCAGCAAAGCTGTTATTTAGAATCCAAAGACAGATAAAGAGCTTCCCAGATAAGAAAAACTAAAGGAGTTTATCACCACCAAACCATTATTATATAAAATGTTAAAGAGTCTTCTTTAAGAAGTAGAACAAAAATATGAACAATAATATGGCAATAAATACAGTATCTATCAACAATTGAATCTAAAAAACAAAATAAACAAACCAGCAGAACCGAAACAGAATCATATATATAGAGAATGTTTTGGTGGTTGTCAGATGGGAGGGGAATGGGGAAACGACCAAAAAAAGGTGAAAAGATTAAGAAGTACAAATTGGTAGTTACAGAATAGTCATGGGGATACAAAGTATAGCATAGGGATTACAGTAGCCATAGAATTTATATGCTTGACCTATGAACATGAACAATGGTGAGGGTATTGCCTGAGGGATTGGGGTGTGCTGGGTGGATAGGGGGCAAAGGGGTAAAATTGGGACAACTGTAATAGCATGATCAATAAAATATATTTTATTTTAATAAAATAAAAATAAAAATAAAATAAAATATATTTTATTGATCATGCTATTACAGTTGTCCCGTTTTCCGCCTTCACTCCCCTCCACTCTGTACACCCTCTTCCACACACATTCCCCCCTTTAGTTCATGTCCATGTGTCATATTTATAAGTTCTTTAGCTTCTACATTTCCCATACTATTCTTACCCTCCTCCTGTCTATTTTCTACCTACCATCTATGCTACTTATTCTCTGTACCTTTTCCCTCTCTCCTCCTCCTCCTACTCCCCTGTTGCTAACCCTCCATGTGATCTCCATTTTTGTGGTTCTATTCCTGTTCTAATTGGTTAGTTTGTTTTTGTTTTTGTTTTAGGTGTGGTTGTTAATAATTGTGAGTTTGTTGTCATTTTACTATACATGTTTTTATCTTCTTTTTCTTAGATAAGTCCCTTTAACATTTCATAAAATAAGGGCTTGGTGATGATGAACTCCTTTAACTTGACCTTATCTGAGAAGTACTTTATCTGCCCATCCATTCTAAATGAAAGCTTTGCTGGATAGAGCAATCTTGGGTGTAGGTCCTGACCTTTCATGATTTGCAATACTTCTTTCCAGCCCCTTCTTGCCTGCAAGGTCTCTTGAGAAATCAGCTGACAGTCTGATGGGAACTCCTTTGTAGGTTACTGTCCCCTTCTCTCTTGCTGTTTCTAGGACTCTCTCCTTCATTTTTACCTTGGCTAATGTAATTATGATGTGCCTTGGTGTGTTCCTCCTTGGGTTCAACTTCTTTGGGACTCTCTGAGCTTCCTGGACTTCCTGAAAGTCTACTTCCTTTGCCAGATTGGGGAAGTTCTCCTTTATTATTTGTTCAAATAACTTTTCCACTTGTTGCTCTTCCTCTTCTCCTCCTGGTACCCCTATAATTCGGATGTTGGAATGTTTAAAGATGTCCTGGAGGTTCCTGAGTCTCTCCTCATTTTATTGAATTCTTATTTCTTCATTCTTTTCTGTTTGGGTGTTTCTTCCTTCTAGTCCACTCCATTGATTTGAGTCCCAGTTTCCTTCCCATCACTATTGGTTCCCTGTACATTTTCCTTTATTTCATTTAGTGTAGCCTTCATTTTTTCATCTAATTTGTGACCAAATTCAACCAGTTCTGTGAGCATCCTGATCCTCAGTGCTTTGAACTGTGCATCTGATAGGTTGGCTATCTCTTCGTCGCTTAGTTGTATTTTTTCTGGAGCTGTGACCTATTCTTTCGTTTGGGCCGGTTTTTTTTTTTGTCTTGACATGCCAGTTACATAGTGAGGGGTGGAGCCCTAGGTGTTCACCCGGGTGGAGCAACCCAGTCACTAGGTTGTGACGCTGTTATTGGACAGGGGTCTGAGAGGGGGAAATGGCACTTGCTCTGCTCTCTGCTGGATTTCAGTCCCTTCCGCCGCTTCCCCAAGCAAACTGGGCCTTTTTGGTGCTGATTACCATGTGGGTGGGTTTGTATACATTCTAGAACCCTGTGGGTCTCTCCAACCAACTCTCTTGTGAGTCTGGGAGTCTCTCCCAGCACCTCAACCCCCACAGGTGTTTTCAGTTGGTGTTTTGAGGCTTTATTTCCCCGCAATGGAGTCCTGGGTTGCACAGTCTCTCTTACACCCCATTTCTCCTGGTTTATCTGCGCATGAATGTGGGACCGCCTGGTTCCACAAACCACCTTGTGTGCCCTACCCCTCCACTATCCTCTGCCGCCTAGTGCAGCCACTGGGGTCCGCCAGCCACTGTCTGTGCGCCAAGCATCCGCCAGCTGCTGCTTTTTTTTTTTTTTTTTTTGCCATGACCCCTCTATGCCCGGCCGCCTGACTCTGCCCCTCCTAGCAGTCTGGATGAATGTGTCTACTTTAACTCCTTGGTTGTCCGACTTCCATACAGTTCAATTTTCTGTCAGTACTGGTTGTTATTTTGTTTCTAAATTTTTTTTGTCCCTATATTAGTTGTGCGAGGAGGCACAGTGTGTCTACCTATGCCTCCATCTTGGCCAGAAGTCAATAAAATGTAATATTCAAAAAAATTTTAAAGTCTATGGGACTCAATAGGCACAGATAATAGAAGATAAACCCATAAACAGATTATGCAGAAGGAAGACTCAGTCAAATGGCTTGGGGGTGGGAAAGCCCAGGGTATGTTCAAACAAGAGCTAGTTTGAACATACTTGAGTTTGCCTGAAACACTGGATCCATGTAGTGATGGTTACAGATACACTGGGAACATGACCTCCCCAAACTATGAAAATCACTTGCTCTTTAGCTGAGAATTCTGCATTGAGTCCCTGAGAAACCTCTGGAGGTTTTTAAGTGTCTTTATATGTGCCCCAGAAATGAATAGATAATGAGTAATATTAGAATAGATACAAGTGTTAGTTGGTGAAAAGGCTAGAGAATTTTCTTGTTGAATTAGGGTCCAGGTTAGGTAGGACAATACCTGAAACCCACAGAGAGCTTACTCAGTTGGTAAAATAGAGACATAGAGATATGCTAGAGTTCTCCAATGGCCTTATGGGAGAGTCAGTCCTCAGAAGAGTTGATTAAGGTATAAGAAAAAGGGATTGTGGTCAGAGGAGCACTTTTATTCTTCAAGCACTTAGAGGTGGAGTTGTTTTGGGAAATGCTGAAGTATGATGAGGCTGGTAGTAGGAACTGGACTAGAGATAAAGATCACTAAATTTGAGGATATTTTGTGAGATCATAAACATGAATGTTGAAATCTTAGAGGATGGAATGGAAAGGTCAATAAAACAGGGACTAAAGTCATTGCACAAAATGGGGAATATCCTGAAAGTTAGTAGATTCAACAGAGAAAATGGTGTAAATGGACTTAATCTCAAAACAAAGGAGTATGTAGGATGGTGGAATAGAAAAATGGTTGATAAATGGCATTGGGAATGAAAAAGTATGGTGATCCTCATGAAAACTGAGAACATTCATTGATTGCCTCAGGGAAATAAAACCAGTGATTGGGAACACGGGTAGGAAAGAGACTTGTCACTGGCTACCCTGATGAATTTTGAAATTCAAGTCATGAAAATGTGATACTATTACCAAACAGCAAGTGGGGTCCTGCTGCCCACAGCCGTCCATTAGGCAAACTTCTGGAGGCAAAGTTTTGGTGATAAAGGAAAGGAGTTTTTACTGAAAACTACACAATTTTGGAATAACAGCATTCCCCATGCATTAGTCACTTAAGCCTATCTATTAAGGCTAAACTCTTTCACACCTGAGTTCTCCTATCATTCCCGTTGTTAATTTTTATCTGATTTCTATAGGGTTAGTTTACAAACTAAAACAAAAGATACAAAACCTACACAATTTTGGAAGAATGGCAGGCTCCTGCCTCAGAGCCCATCCCCTCTGGAACAACCAGAGAATAAACCTGCCACCCTCTGCCAGGCCAGCCCAATCCTAGGCTGTGCCCAGAGTGCCTTCCCATCCAAAATTCAACCAAACTACCTCCTTTGGGAAACACAGGAAGCTATAGTATGATCATCCAGGCATCCTCAAGGAAGAAAGCCTGAGAGCCAGTCTTTGCCCTCTTTTTATTTTAAATCTTCTGGCCCATAATTCCATGCACTCTGGAGGCATTTAGCTTCTCAGCCAATCCGTTCTAGACCTTTACCTCAGGCAACCTCCTCCTATGGCCCCATCCTACTCCTCCCCAGTGATCTGATCAGATCTCTCTGCATCAGTACCTTTTCTAATCAACAAATTAACGTATTTTTCTATGTATGCTGACCTGTGAGGAAAAGTAGACTCAAACTGGCAAGGGCTTCAGGGCAACGGGATTAACAAGGAAAAGTCAGTTTCCTTAAGGCAGAGGTATGGAAGGACGGAGCTGCTCAGGAAAGAAAGGGTTCCCGAAAGACTGGAGGTGGAAATGAACTGGATGGATGAGACAGCTGGAGTGCATGAAAGTGAACAAAGATAATAGGAATGAAGGAAACAGGAAACTGTGAAGTAAATGGCAGTATCTTATTAATAATAAAAAGAAGATCTGATTCATTAGCCCAAGTTTCCATTGAAATGCTAGTACTCTGACCAAGCTTCTGCAAATTTGCCCTCCTAATGTCAAATTTTGTTCATGACTTGCAGCTTGGAAAGTAAAGAAAGGCACGTGATATCATTGATCTTTGCAACAGATTTTCTCACTAGAGTTCCTGGTGAAAACAAAAGTGCATTAGACTCCTTTCACATAAATGTGTCCAATTTGCTGGTCATTACATAACATATACTGGACTCATTATTTTCCAACTCCTCCTTGCTTTTGATCTTCTACTTATAGTCCTCTTTTGTAATCACATTTTTAGACATAGACATAATATCTTCTATGGTAATTGAGATTACCCTTGGCCTTGCCTTGCTATCTAAAACCAAAAGTGAAATAAAGTACCTTGGATTTAATACAAGGAGCAAAATAGATTAAAATGCAGGTTACTGTTTTTGAGACAGAGGCTTTATGAGGAATATTAAAACCAATGGTTCATTGTATAATGTGCCTTATTTTAATCAAAACACACATACACTCAGTAAGCAAGCTGGATGTTTGCGGGGCTACTGACTTTTGCATCCATTATTGAATTTCAACATTTATTGTATTCTCACTATGTGAAAAGCACTGAAAGAAGAGCTGCAAAAGTAAAATGTGTGGAATTTGAAATGTAGGAGACATTTTGCCTAGAGATAAAGAGCTCAAACTTCAAGGTCAGAGAGTCCCAAGTTATAATCCAAACTTCCTCCTGGATCTATGTAATCGCACCAAGTTAGTGATTCTATGGGCCTCAGTTTTCCCATTGTCTGAGTGAGTCCCTCCAGCCTGCTCTAACAAAATACCACAGACTGAGTGGCTTATGAACAACAGAAATTTATTTCTCACAGTTCTGGTGGCCTGAGGTCAGAAGTCAGAGTGGCCACATGCTCAAGTTCTATGTCTGGCATGGCTTCCTGGATTAGAAACAACTTCACATGTGACTTCATGTGGCAGAGGAGCAAGGGAGCTTTGTCAAGCCTCTTTTATAAAGGTACTAATACCATTCATGATGGCTGTTCTCTCATAACCTGGTCACCTCCTACCAGTCCCACCTTCTAAGACTATCACTTTAACATTAGGATTCCAACATGTGAGTTTTAGGGGGACAAAAACATTCAGACCATAGCATTCTGCTTTAATTAGATTGTAAAGATGAAATGAGATCATGCATATAAAAGTTGCCTCAGTATCTGCTACTTGACATTGCTCAATGAATATTAATGGGTGGGGATGATAAAAGTGATAGACTTGGTGGAAATGATTAAAGTGATGTAAATAATGGAGGTGGGAAAGGTGGAGGTGGTAGAGGTGATATCGGTAGGGTGGTAGAAGTAGCAGAGGCAATTGTGGTAGAAATGGTGATGAAGACAATAATGATGGAGGTGATGATGGTGGAGGTGGTGATGGGAAGTGATAATGGAAGTGGTAATAGTAGGAAGAGGTGGAGTTCATGAGGGGGTGGAGGTGCTGATAATGGAGGTAGTGGAGATAGGTAGTAATGGTAGAGATGGTGATGGAGGAAGTGTTGATGGTGGAACTGATGATGATGGAGGTAATATGGTAGTGCTGGTTTTAATTATAACAATCATCTTCCTCTACATCACAACAGTAATTTGTGTACTAACAATAGTTAATACAATAGGTTTTTTTTTTATTTATCTTCAGAGGGGAAGGGAAGGAGAGAGGGAGAGAAATATCAATGTATGGTTGCTTCCTGTGCATTCCCTGCTGGGAACTGGCCTGCAACCCAGGCACGCACCCTGACTGGGAATCGAACCGTGATCTCTTGGTTCACAGGCCCGCACTTAATACACTAAGCTACACCAGCCAGGGCTACAATAGGTTTTTAACTAGAATTATTCTCTATGATTGTCCTATCAACAGGGATTTTCTATCAACTCTTCTAAAGAATAATAGTGTAAGATAACCAATGGAAGCAGTGCTCTAGAGGAAAGCACAGGTCACTAACAGTAACAGAAATATAAATAATTAGAATATTGTGTATTGCTCTGGCTTCTGTGACTCAATGGATTGAGTGCAGGCCTGTGAAGCAAAGGGTCACCGGTTCAATTCCTAGTCAGGGCACATGCCTGGTTTGTGGGCTGGGTCCCCAGTGGGGGGCATGTGAGAGGCAACCACATATTGATGTTTCTCTCCCTTTCTTTCTCCCTCCCTTTCCATCTAAAAATAAATAAAATCTTTCAAAAAAGAATATCGTGTATTAATGGCCATACAGAGATATGCAGAGTGTTAAAGGATGCAATAGAGGGATAGATTTGTGCCTAAAAAGGATTGGGAAGACTTCACTGTAAAAGGCAGTAAGTTGAGCCCAGGGAGTTAAAAGAAATTGTTCACATGGAGAATAGAGGAATAGACAAGGGAAGTTGCTGTTGCCACAGTCAGATCTGTGGCCACCTTAAAGCTGCCAGGACCCTCTGCTTCGCCGCCCCTCCCAACCTTCTCTGCCATGCCACCATGCCACAGGAGAACTGTAAGCGGCATTGCACCTTTGAACAAAGAGTAGAAGATGTCCAGCTTATCCAAGAACAACATCTGACTGAAATCCCAGTGATAAAAGAATTATATAAGGGTGAGAAGCAGCTTCCTATCCTGGATAAACCAAGTTTCTTGTACCTGTTCATGTCAATGTGACTGAACTCACGAAGGTAATTAGAAGGCCCTTACAGCTCAATGCTAGTCAAGCCTTCTTCTTGTTAGTGAGTGAGCACAGCACAGTGAACATGCCCACAACAACTTCTGAAGTGTATGAAAGTGAGAAGGATGAAGATGGATTTCCTGTATATGATACATGTCTCTCAGGAAACATTTGGAATGAAGCTGTGAGTGTAAGCCTAGGAAAAAATGCATGCTCTAAAATTTTTTAAGCTCTTACCACCAGGGGTGAAAAACAGATGTTACCAACTGAGATCGATCAGTTCATCTAATCACAGATCATGGAAACAGTAGCGCTCCTGCCTAGGAGTTTTCAAAAACTGTCTTCATAATTCAAGCAGAAAAACTGAGCTCCCAATGAGCACATTCAGCTTTGGGAAACTATTTAAATAGGCCATCTTGTCTTCAAATTTAGAAGTTTAAAAATAAAATACATTCTAAGTTACCAATAAAAAAAATAGGGGAAGGATTTCTAAGCAGAGAGGGTAGCACATGCAGTAGAGTGAAGGCACACAAGTATTGGGTTGGCAAAAAAATCCTTTTAGTTTTTTCCATACGATGGCTTTAGTAGTGCTTACTTGTCTTTAATCTCATTCAAAACAATTTTGTTAGGTTGAATTGTGACAGCTGTCATAGCAGCATATATTTCTAAAAAACTTATCAAAATTGGTGAATTTTTGTGCAGCCATTTTAATATTGAGGATGGAAGAAAATACACATTTTCAGTTGTATATTGCACATATTGGTATTATGCTTTATTATTTCAAGAAAGGTAGAAACGCAACTGAAATGCAATGAAAGATTTTTACAGTGTGAGGACAAGGTACTGTGACTGATTGACCATGTCAAAAGTGGTTTGCAAAGTTTCTTGATACTATTGACATTTTGGCCAAATAATTCTTTGCTGTGGGGCTGCCTTATGCATTGGAAGATGTTTAGCAGCACCTCTGGCCTCTACCCACTAGAAGCCAATAGCGGGAGATAGCTGACATACTCAAAATATCTACATCAGTTAAGTTTTTGGTGAAAATAAAAAATATGTACTTTATTTTATGGAAAAAAAAACTGATTGGACTTTTTGGCCAACCCCATACATGGTGTGTGAAGGAAAGAGTGAAGCCAAGGAACAGGATTCATGGAGAAAGTGATAGAAAAAGAGGCTGGATCTAGACTAAGATGGGCCTCAAATTTTCGTGTTTGGGCAATGGAGAGCTGTTAACAGTGTTTAGGTAAGGAAGTCACTTTTAAGGAGAATGAATTAAAGAGGGAAAAAGCTGAAGACAGAAAGACCAGTTGCAATATCTCTGAAAGTGCCCGGATGACAGGACATAAGGGCTCAGCCAGGTGGTAGGGACAGAGAACCCACCTGGAAGACAGTGAGAAAATAGTAACTACAGGAAAAGGAGTGCGTTTGCAGTAAGTTCTCCCAGGTTCTCGGTATCTAGCCTGACCTTATGTGGGAGATGTGCTTACCACACTTCAAAAGAAATACAGAATAAGAACTAGTATTTAGCAGCACATGGTCTCTAAACATCTTAAACACACCCTGATAATATCTAGTTCTCCTTAACTTTTAAGGAAGAGAAATGCAGAAGAAAAGTAGAAGTCAAATTTCTCCTGGTATATGTCTTTCTAATCAGCAAACAAAGGACTAAGTAATGATGATCATGTTTCCCCATTTAGAAAATCTTCAGAAAAAAATCAGGAATCTTCCTGATTTTTAATGTAAAAGAAACAGAACATGAACTTTCTAAAGCTCCTTTCTGAATGTCCTCTTTTTAATAGTGCTTTTGTTTTTCCTGAACAAAAACATCTCATTGTAAAAAGTTCTGAAGAAAGGGTAACAATAAATTCATAAATAACATGAATTATGCGGGACTTTGCTGGCAATTGGAAGGATTTGGTTTCTACTCCAAGTGAATAGGAGCCATTTCAGAGTATTAGCAAATGAGTTACATGATCTCGATTTTTTTTTTTTTTGGAGAATTTTTATGAGCTTATTTGAGCCAAACTGATGACATGCCAGGAAGCAAGATCTCGAATGCTCCCCATTATCTCAGTTTTTAAAGAATTATTCATGTTGTTCTGCTGGGAATAAAATGTATGGAAACAAAAGTAAAATCATCTATGATTATTCCTTTAAAAATAGATTCTAAAAAGTAGAAAATGGAATTATGTTTTTTTTTGTTTTTTTTTAATTTTTTATTTTAGTTTATTCAGTACAGTTTCTATTCTTTATTCCCATTCCAGCCCACCCACCCATTCCTCCCCTCCTCCCTCCCCTTTCCAACCCCCCTAGTTTTGTCCATGTGTCCTCTATATTTGTTCCTGTAAACCCTTCCCTTCTCCCCTGAAATTCCCTCCCCTCTCCCCTCTGATCACTGACTACCTGTCCTCTATTTCAGTGTATTTTGTTATATTTTACTTGTTTCTTTGTTTTGTTGTTTAGGTTCCTGTTAAAGGCGAGATCATATGGTATTTGTCTTTCACTGCCTGGCTTATTTCGCTTAGCATAATGCTTTCCAGCTCCATCCATGCTGTTGCAAAGGGTATGAGCTCCTTCTTTCTTTCAGCTGCATAGAATTCCAGAAAATGGAATTATGTTTTTAAGATTGTATTTGCTTAGGTTCTCTTGAAAATTGCACTCCCATCAGTGGTGCATAAGTATGTGTGGGAAAAAAGATTAGTTTAGAAAGTTAGCTCCTGGAGAGTTCAAGTTCAAAAACTGTTTTCTTCTTTTATGAAAATAACTTGCTCCAACTCAGACTTAAATAATCAACTTCCACAGCATGGTTACCATTTTTGTTCAAGTCCAGCCATGAAACAGGAAAGCATGAATTGCCAATTTAAGAGTAGACAGAATTAAAAATCCCTTTCCTTATTTATTAAGCACTTTTGAGCACCTACTATGTGCCAGGCACAGGTCTGCCCCTAAGGACACAGCAGTAACACTGACCCAGCCTCTGCTATGACATCAAGAAACAAATAATCTGAGGTGATGTTGTTGTTGTTCTTTTAATGTTTATGCATATAATTCTTACCATGGTTACAAGTACTTTATAAAAACAGAAATAAGAAAGTTAGAATTTTAGGACAACTGTGAAGTGTGTGGTCAGGGAAATTTTATTGCCATTTCCTCAAAGTCCTTGCTTGAGTTCCAGGTGAAGGAACATCAAAGGGCAAAAGCCAGAGGCAAGAATGAGAAGGAAAAGTTACCTGACTAAAAGAAGTCTAGAGTAGCAGGAACACAGAAATTGCTGGTGGAGAGAGAGAAGAGGAGCATACAAGAGTGATCTAAGCTAAAACAGTAACTAAGAAGGGCCCAGCGACCCATGCTGTATGCCACAGGAAGGATTTTGTAAGTTTACAACGGGAGGCTATTAAATGGTTTCTTTCTCTTCCTTCCTTTCTTCCTTTTGTTTTTCTTTTGAGAATTTTAAATGTGGTAGCAAGATTTTATTGCAGTTAAGGGAAATTATACACCCTCAGAAATGTAGAGAGTGGGTAGGCTCTAGCCTACCAAATATTTTCTTGGTTCTCAGTAATAATCAAGGAGCCATTCAAACTATCCAGTCCAACTTCCTCATGCTTCTTGGCCTTGAGTTGGGCCTTCCCATTCCAGGACCTACTGGGATTCCGGGCTCTCTATCCAATCTGATTACCTTTCCAGTTTTTTACAGGCTAGGCTCTGCCCCCTTATGGCCCTTACAGCGTGTTCTAAAAGTAGAAACAGCCCCCTGTGCCATTTTGACTTCTATTGTACTTGTCAAAAAGCTCTGTTAATTGGTTTCAACCAGGGTCAAGCAGCTTAAAAGTTTCAGATGCTCTTAAAAAGAAAAGGTATAATTGATATATAATATTATATTCGTTTCAGGCATATGATGTAATGAGTTGATATTTGTATATATTGCAAAATGATCACCAAAATAAGTATAGTTAACATCTGTCACCATGCATAGTTGTTCTTAATAAAGTGAACTAAAATAAAATTAACTGACCTTGACCTCAATGTGCTTAGCTATGGAAAAGTAAATGTTAAGTGATTCGTCGACCACTTTACTTTCCTGACATTTGTCAAATATTAATCTCAGGATATGCTTAATGCAAGCATGGATAATCAGAATTGTTGTTTACATCTAGAGATATTGAGATGGAAATTACTTAGAAATTTCTTAAAAACGTAATACAATGTTATGCTTGATTACACTTTCATTTTCAACTTAGAGAAGGAAAATCAACATTTTTGCAAATCATTTGCCAATGAAAATAAAAACCTCTAAGAAAAATTTGTTTCCGCAGGGTGGATATAGCATTCACATAAAACTGTAGCTGACAACAGAAAAGAATTGGGGGGATAAATAGGAGAAACAGCTGTCCAGGAAGTTATCAGTCGCCAGGTTTGCTTGGAATGGGCTGGAATGCCCAAAAAGCCAGAGTGCGCTCTGCCGGCCCATTAGCTTATTGATGGCCCTATGCCTTTTGAAATCACATTAGAGGGCCCATTGCTAAGTCTCATCTCTCCTTAAAAAAGGCTATATCTTTCCAAACTCCCACAGGATGCATAATTTTGCACCATTGTTAGTGGTTATCCCACCATTTATCTCTCCATTCATCCACTCATTGCATTTTGTGTAAGTCTGAATATGGCTTTGTACTTGTTTGAATGCCATTCCAAGTTACACTTCAAAGTCAGAAGTCAGTTAAAATTATCTCACTCTGATTATCTTGTCTCAACAGTAAAAAGATTAATCTTTCTGAACAGTATTCACTTTTTACATCTTCATCTATGGAAGATTGTGAAGATGCAGTGCCAAAAAAGAAAAATATGTAGAAGGCTTGGAACCCTAAAATTAGTATGAATTAAAGATTGGATTGTGCAATATAGTGAGGATTTATTTTTATTTCACAGACAATTATCCAGCACTTGTATTTGTCAGCCATTGTTCAATAATACTCTACAAATATTCAAAGATGCTGTACAAATATTAACATATTGAATATTATGGGGTATTCTATTTTTGATTTATGGTGGACTTATGTTTGTCATAACTTCTTAAACTGAGGATATTCTGGTGCGAGGTGGCAAGCTAGTTCTGAGGACCTGAGAAGAGAGTTAGCATAGTGGGGTCCAATATTTGGCCAAAGCCTTATAGAGACATGTGGAGGAGGAAAAACTTTTCCTCTACCCTCTTATGATCTTTCATGAGGATCCTGTAAATTAAAATGACAAAAGACAGGTTAGAAAGGGAAGACAGGTTTTATTTATGTACATGCAGGAGTTCACAGAAAAATATGACTCAAGGAAGCAGTTAGAATTTGAGGCTTATGTACCATCTTACTAAGAAAAAAACACTTACAAATGACTTTTAGGAAAGAGAAAGGGGCCCTTAGGAAAATAGATGAGAGATATAATAGTTTTAGGACAATGTCTGTTTAAATGCAGTAACATTTCTTCTCTCTGGTGATGAGTCCATCTTCTCTGGTTGCAGAAACTCCTGGGGAGTGGGTTCGTGACAATTGAGTTGTTTGTGCTGTTCTGCTTTTAGGCAGATAAGGGAGTTCAGAAAAAAGCCTATTCTCAAATGCCCTCACCTCAAAATAGTTTATGTCATGGTGGCATATTCTGGACGTCTTCCTAAAGAATCAGGGACAAAGAAAACTTTACCCCCATTCCTAGTGGCCATTCCAGCTCTGGACTACCTCTGAGGGTGGAGCTCTGTGCTGGAATGGGACAAGGATGGACATTCACAGACCCCAACATACTCCCAGAAGCCCGGGCATGCTGGCCTGGGAGTGTCAGAGATGTGCTTATTTCCAGGTTTGCACTAAGGCCAACCTCAAGGAAAACACCAGCACTGGAGAAGCCCCACTCCCGAGAACATTCCTTTTATTTGGGGGTTTTAACAATGGCTCATGGAACAAACTCAGCCAGGAGACTGTCTATTTCAACAGTACAGAATTTTTTTTCTTTGTTTGCCTTTTCTCTTTATTTTTTTAATTTTAATTGTTGTTCAAGTACAGTTTTCTGCCTTTTACCCCCATCCCAGCCCATCCCCCAGCCCTCTCCACCTCCCTCCCCAGAATTTTTTTTTTATATTTATTAGTCTACCATAGTGGGGAACTCACATGCTTCTCCTCAACAAACACTTATAGAGTATTTCCTAGGTTCCAGGCACTATATGCTATTAGTAGTATCTTTATTTTGATAATTGAGGAAACTGAGACACAGAAAAGTTTAGTGAATTTTTCAAGGTCAAATGGCTGGTCAGTAGTGTGGTCAATATTTGTGCCTATTTAGTTTGACTCCAAAGTTCAAGCTTTTAACAACCATGAACTGTGCCTTTACTATGCTTGCCTTCTTCCTTGAATTTTTTTTATTTAAAGCATAACAAACAGATTTAAGAAGCTTTTATTAAGAGTATTAATGTGACAATATTATAATAAAAACAGTCTTGCTAATAATATTGACCTTTTAACTCATCCTAATTCAATCAATTCTTCAGATCTGGTCACTTTTTTCTGCCCTAAAATGATATCCAAAGCAGAATAACACTGTATCCATTACGCATAGGTAAGTCTGACCCTTGGTTCATAGTCTCAGTTTCTTTAGAGTCTGTCCTCAGTACACACAACCTGCCCCAGACACTGATGTCTCGTGCTCATCGTCACTCAGCTCTGGGTCGATGGCCTTAATCAACACGCCAGAGTATCTTCAGTAAGAACACCCAGAAGCCTAGTTACTCCTAGAAATATATGCTCAAAAGAAATGTATAATTGAATTGGTGATAATGAATATATTCATGATCTCTCTAGAGTAGAGGTTCCCTTGGGGAATAAATAGAAGTTAAAATTTAAAGAGTTTTCTAGAACCCTAGATTGTTAGAGCTAGATACATGCTAGGTTTAGGTTTTCTAACCATTCTCTACCGTAATTAACATGGTGCCTGACAGTTTCAGGGAGCTAATCTGAGGACCATATTCTCCTGTCTCCAATTTGGTTATTATATTGACTTTCAGCAGCTGTTGATCAAGAAATGTACTTGATCATTTTGTGAACAGCACTGTTCTATGCAACCAAAAAACAACTCATTATTGTTGGACACACACCATCTGCCAGACGCTATGCGAGTCACATTGGATACAAACAGAAATCAGGTGTAATCCCCACCTGCAAGTTTCCATCAGAGAAGGAAGCATGAAGGCTGAGGAAAGCATGACAGTTATGTGTGTACCAAATGCCAAGAAGTCAGGAGAGGCTTTACAGCACAGGAGATATCTAGGTTGGTTCTTGGAAAATGGGTAGGTGTGTGGCAGCCTCTCACATGACCCTTTGTAAATTTAAAATTGGCCAGTTAGCATCTGATCCATTCTTTCTAAAAGCTACTTGAAAATCTCAGGAGATTCCACTGAGGGTGGTGAAGGACAGAGTCTTAATTTCGAAATACCATTCCAGGTCTTTTCAAACCTTGTCTGGATTTGAGGCAGTAAACTGTATTCTCTGATCCCAGATAAGACAGAAGCTACATCCTTACACAGCTTGATTAACTTTCTTTAGACTTCCCATGTAATGGTGTAACAATAGCACACAGACGCCAGGGGGCAATGCAGTTTCACCAAAGTCACAGGAAATGCTCCAGGTCTCATTTTGACTTAAGAGCTTTTACAACATCTAGTTGTAAAGGTGAAAGACATCTTTAATAAAAAGAGAGTTCTGCTAAGGGGGAAAAGAGTTTGTAAATCCTTTCTTTGAAAGCTTCCTGAATTGCCATCCAATTGCCTTTTAGCATTTGTGCACAGCTGAACATCTTGCAATATTCCTTGCAAAAGACTTACTATTCATTTTTTCTTAGTACAATTGCCTGATGTTTCCAGTTTCTGACCAACCCTCAAATCGTCTGAGTCACATTATTGGGACTCTGTTGTGGCCTCTGCCCAACCATAGGCTCTCCTCCCTCTGTGCCCATTCAGCCAATTCAGCTGCACCTTTGGCTAGAGCTGTGGTTCCTTTTAAGGTAATTCCAGTCCAGACTGTGTTTTGTTTCCCTGCTCAAAGCGCCAGGTGTCTGCCCTCTTTTAACCCCCAAGGATGAGAGATCAAAGGTGTGCCTACATCTGCCTCCTGGCCAGCTCTTTAATCTGTCACATGTTCAAAAGGGACAAGTGCAGTATTGTGCACTTAGGCCAGGAGGATAAACCAGAGAAGTAGAAACGGGCAAAGTGTGTACACTCACTAAAATGACATAAAACATGTTTGTCTAGATAATAGTTCTGCCATTTTGGAGTGTTTTTCTTTAAAATGAGCAAGGATATTATGGGTAAATGGCGATCTTCCTTTCTCTAATTGGAACTCTACTGAACTCATTTAATGAAATATTGTACATGGCCTTGGCTGGTGCAGCTCAATGGATTGAGTGCTGGCCTGCGAACCAAAAGGGTCACTGATTCAATTCCCAGTCAGGGCACATGCCTGGGCCTGGGGTCAGGTCCCCAGTAGGGGGCGCTTCAGAGGCAACCACACGTTGATGTTTTACTCTTTCTCCCTCCCATCTCTCTCTAAAAGTAAATAAATAAAATCTTTTACAAAAAAAGAAACAAAGAAAGGTTTTACATGGACCAATTTGGTGACTAGTATTAAGTAGAAATTTACAAGTCAAAGGAAAATATTTTTTAGATACAAAACGGAAATTATAAAGACATTTATAGATACCTAAGCTTATTTGTCTTACAACAAAAATGACAAACTAAAATCTTAAAGAAATAGAGCATAAAATATTTAAGAAAGACTATTTCCAATACATCATCCATTTTCCACATCCATAGGACCAAATAAGTGGGAAAATGCATTTTTAAAAACAATAGAACACAAATTAGGTATGAAGAAAACAATGTGGGGGGCAGTGCATATGAAAGAAAGAGAATCTTTCCGTAGACATCTGCCCTCAGGCATGCAACCGGCCCTTCCTCTTTTGAATAAAAGGGTACAGTAGAAAAATCTCTTAATCTAGTTAGAAATTATTTCTAAACTTAAAGTTAGGAATAATTTAAATGATTTGAGTGCCCACAACTTTCTTTGTTTTTTTAATTCTTATTATTGATTTTAGAGAAAGAGATGAAGGGAGACAAAGTCAATTTGTTGTTCCACTTGTTAATGCATTTGTTGGTTGGTTCTTATTTGTGCCCTGACCAGGGAACTGAACTCACAACCTTGGCGTACCAGAATGGCAAGCTGTAGCAAACTGAACTCCCTGGCCAGAGCCACAACTTTCTTTAGGTGCTCAGGAAAGCTCCCTGATTTTCACCAAAGATATAAATGTGAGCGGGCACTGATTGTTTTTTTCTCTCTGCACTCCTGTGCCCACGCACACTCAAAAGCAACCTTTCGGTTCCTCCTCTCCACACTAGGGTTACAAAAAGGAACTTAGCAACTTCAGTTGTGCTGAGCTGCCTTCACAGGCAAGGCAGTGGGAGTTGCCTAATATCATGTCACACTGTCTTTCCCAGTTACAATGACTTTGAATCCAAATGTTCACAGTATGTGAGAGAAGTGTGGCGCAGTTATTAAAGGCTGTGGTAAGAGCCCTTATAAGTTGCATCAAATATTTCATTCATCTATTTAACAAATATTTATTCAGCACTTACTTTGTCCAGACACACTCCTGGGCTTTGGGAATTCACTGATGATCAAAAAGTCCTACTCTCTTTTCCTGGAGTTTATAGTCTAAAGGTGGAGACTGGCATTAGTGAAATAAGTAATCACAGAGATAATTGCTCTGAACAAAAGAAATACAGTTTTATTTGTTTTGTTTCTGAGAGAATTTACTTCAATGATGAAACTAATCTAGAGGGTCAAGGAGAAATTTCCTGAGAAAAAGCTTATAAACTAAGAGCTGAAAGGTCAAGAAGGGTGAGGAGATATTAGTGTTCATGTTGCTGTTAATGTTGTGCTAATACTCAGAGAACCAAAAGTGTAAAAGGGCTGGAGTAGAGCTAAGAGAATAGCTGCAATGTGAGGTCCGAGAAATTAAGCACAGGTAACTGTTTCAGTTATCTGGCATACGTAACATATTACCCGAAGTGTAGCTCAACAGCTTAAAAACAACTACTTTATTATAACCTGTGATGGTATGCGTCAAGAATTTCCTCAGGGTTCAGCTGGGTGATTCTTTCACTCCACATTTAGTTAGAGGTTGGACTGGTCTAGGTGGTCCAGGATGGCATTATTCACATGCCTGCCACCTTTATTTCAATGTTTGGGAGTGTAGGCTCAGAGGAGACTGTTGAACAGAGCACCCATACGTGGCACCCCCAGGATTTCAGCTTCCAAGGATAATGTCTAAAACACAGGAAATCTTAAGGTCTGGGTCCAGATACTGCAGAGCATCACTTCACCATATTGGTCAGAGCAGCCACAGAGCCCTCCCAGATCACAGAGAATGACAGAAATGCCATCTCTCAGTTGGAACAATTTCAATTAATTTGTAGCCATTTTTGCTCAGCAGTGGTTCACCCTCTAATCTGTATACAAATTATTTAGGTTTCTTTGTAAAGCAAAATATATTCATTCTAAAGCCCTCCAAAAATCTTACCTCTTTATGGCATGAAGTTCAAGTTTGAGATTCAGATTCTTACAAATCTAAATAAAGTCCAGGTGTTGATGAAGCTCCTTTGATGTAGGTCTCTAGTACAGTTTCTCTCATTATGAAAATTTGTGAACTAAAATGAAAAAGTGTCTGCTCCACACACACCCAGCACATACTAATGATACAGAGGTGAGATCAAAGCACTGCGCACCCTCATTCAAGGAGTGGAGGAATGAGGGGCACACAGCAATTGCTGGACCGTAGCAACTCTGAAATTAATGCCAGGCCCAGTCCCGCTCTCCAGGAATGATTCTCTGCAGCTCTTGTATCCACCTTCCAAATTCTTGGTGGCACCTTTAGAGTTATCTTATTTGCATTATGTCTTAGTCAGCTCAGGCTGCCTTCACAAAATACCATAGACTAGGTGGCTTAAACAACAGACATTTTTTTTCTCCCAAATCTGCAATCAGGGTAGCAGCATTGCCAGGCGCTGGTGAGTACTCTTCCTCTCTCACCAAAGGCCACCACTCACTGAGTGCTCACAAGGCCTTTTATAAGTGTGTACCTGTAGAGAGAACAACATCTTATAAGGGCACTAAACCTACCATGGGGGTGCCACTCTCATCATCTTATCAAGCTTCATTACACCTCGAAGGCCCCATCTCCAAATGCCATCATATTGGGGATTAGTCAGGACCTCAGCATAAGTATGGCAGGGTGGTCGGGGGGACAATTCAGTCCATAGTCCATAAGACATGGTATTTGCAACTGAATGATCTTCTCAGCCTATCTCCTGACCATAGAAGCTTGGGGGCTTTAAAGACTCTTTAACTTCGAACTACCTCTGCTGATTTTTGTCCATGCTAATAATGTTTCCACTAATATACTTCTCTTAAAATCTTTGTGGGCTTCCTATTAATCTTATTAAACTTCACTCCATTTGACAAAACACACATCCACAATTCTCTTCGATATGGGTCCTTCTTCAGCCTGGGTCAGAGTCAGGCTGCCGTGGGACAACACCCTCGGGGTTCTTAGAAGCCCTTGGGTCTCTTCACTAGCTTATGAGGCACACACTTCAATCTTTCTAAAATCATGTACAAAGGTCGTACAACCACACCCACATGATGATTTTCACCCTATCAGTTTCTTACTTTGAGAGAACTTCTCTTTTAAAAGGTCTAGAAATGTGAAACTTTTTTATCTTTTTCTTTATACTGACAGGTACTAGCTCTACATTTTCTCTTAGTTTTTCTTGAAAACCGAACAGTTCTTCTTTTAACTCATTTTTATCTATATTTAGCTATATGCCACTATTTTAAAAAATGAATTGGTACTTTAAACATTCTGCCTGGAAATCTCACAAAAATTAAGAATTCACTAAGTATATTTTCTACTTTCCATAATAGTACAGGTCATAATGTTGCCAAACTTTCTGCCACTACATAAGAGAAGTTGCATTTTCTTCTAATCTCCAAGGACATTTTTTTCTGAACTCCCAGCTTCCATCCACAGTTTCTCCAGGCCTTCTAGCTCCTTCCCTCACCCGGTGCAGTTTATAAGAATGTCTGCACCTGGCCTCTCTCCATCATGGCAGTCTCAGGACTTCTAACCTGGTGGCTCAGGGTTCCAAGGGGGAGTGACCCAATAGACAGGAGAAAGAAGCTGTCTGTTTCATAAGGCCTGGGGACAGACACTGGGAGAGTATCATTTCCACTGTATTTTAATAGTCAAAGCAGGCCGAGAGCTTGCTTGGCTTCAAGAAGAAGGCACATAGCCCCAGCTCTCTATGAGAGATATAGAGAGGAATTTGTCACTATTTTTTATTCTGTCAAGGGTGACCTCATGAAGAGTTTTCCAAGTCATGTTAAGCCTTTTGATCTTTATCTTAAGAATAATAAAAAGCTATTAAGACTTTTAAAGGAGAGAGGGATAGCATATAATTGGACTTGCCTTTTGAAAAGATCACTCCAGCTGCAGTATGAGAATGCACTGGAAGAAGGATAGTAAACTGAATGGCTCTTTCTTAGTTCCTCTTTCTCCATTCTTATCTTATAATACAGATTCCTGTGCACATTGCCATGATAATTTGGCCTAGGGCGATGACAGTAGAGATGAGAACTGCAGATACTAGAACTATAAGGATATAAAATCAATTAGCTAATTTTCCTTGAAGTCCATGTAGGGCATTTCCTTGTCTTCAGGTAGTTGATAAACTTACTTCTTGGGTACCTTTTTAACACTACAGTCCTGAAACTTAACTACCTACTATAACTTATGTATATTCACTCCACATCTCAATGTTCTCCTCCATGAAGACTAGCCTCTGAGTAGAAACAGTAGTCATTTGAGGACTCTGCTCAACAATATCCACAGTTAAGATAACATGTTTGAAATGCATTTGCTGGGATACATAAAGTCCTCTTTTAGAACACGTGGCAACACTTGGTAATGATCAGTTACTCACTGGATAATATTTATCAGGTATTTACTCCATGTCAGGCACTGATCTAGTCAGGGGTGTCACAGCAGCAAGCAAAACTGAGCAGGTCCTTGCCCTCATTCTGCTTCATTCTAATGAGGAAGGTAGATACAAACAAGGAACCAAATGATAAATCAGTGATGTAATTCTAAGAGGTGATGATTGCTATAAAAAAATACAATAAAAGAGAAAGGTGCTCTAGAGAGTTATCACTAGCGCTGCTCCAAATACAGTAATCAAGGAAGAACTCCTTGGAAGTGACATTTAGAGTAAAATCTGAATGAGGAGAAAGAGCTAGCTATAGGAAGCTCTGGCAAGTTAGGGGAGAGCATTCAAGCCAGAAGGAGCAGCAAGGGCACTAGCCAGGAGCAGAAAGCCATTGGCTTTTGCAAAGCACAGAGAGAAGACAGAAGTGGCTAAAGCATCTTGAATGATGAAATGGAAGAAATAGGAAAATAAGCAGGGATATATCACGAAGGACCTGATGGCCAGGGTTAAAATTTTGATTAATATTCAACAACAGTAAGGTATCATTGAAGGGTTTAATGAGCCCCAGTCATTTAAACTTTAGCAAGAATTATTTTAACCTCACCCTTTCTCCAAAGAATTATTTTAGATCAATGGAAACTCATCATTAGGTGGAAGTGGTAGGAGGGAGGGCGGAGTGATTTTGGAATTGGAGAACTGCGCAGAAAGCACACCTAGTCAGAGGCTGCCTCTGACCCGCAGGAAGACAATCACTTGAATCACCCACAAGATGAGGATTTTACCAAAGTCACCAAGTTGAGGAAAGAACAGTCGGTTTCCTTTTCCTTTTCTCTCTCTTTTTTTCTATTTGATTTTTCAAATATTTCTGCAGACTGTGAGGAATTAACTTGGAGCGGGCAGGGGAGGGTCCCTTGTGTTCACATACACACGTTTGTGCTACTGCTTGCCTTGACTTCCAGGCGATGTGGCTGTCAGCCAGTTGCAACATAGCGTCTGCTGTGTGTCCCAGAAGTCAGCAGTGCTACACGTAACCTCAACATCAACGTCAATCATTTCTTAAATAGTCAAACTTTAAAATATATGCCTATTTTAACATAAAAGATGTATTTCCCCTCATTCTATAACTTTTCGTATAATGTTAATGTTAGCTATCCAACTACATTTATCTAATTCTAGATTTTCACTAAATATGGTTACTTCCAGTATAAAGGCCTATCCTTACTATAAGGAAAAGCTTGATTTGAGATTTAAAAAAAATAACAACAGGTCATATGGAGCTAATGAATCACCAAACTTTTTATTAAAATAATCTTTATCTAAAGATTAAATCTTTATCTAAAGAGTTCTAAAGTCAGGCTTTTATTTGTTTTTTAACTTACCTTTTCCCCTTCATAAATGTATTGCTGGGCTCCAGTCCACCACCACCCACGTCTCCCATAAGAATTTGTTTAGAGTTCTTGCTTTCCTTGCATACAGCCTATTTCTACACACTGATTAGAGTGCCTGGTTGTCCTTTTGTATGAATAACTGTTGCTGACATATAGTTAAACACAAAAATAAATATGGTTGAAAAAATATATTCTGACCTGGTTTCCTGTATAAAGATTCCATAGTTTAAAAAAGACAGGATCATTGTTTAATAAGCCAATGACTCATACCTCTTGGCATAGTTGCCTGACCAAAAGAATGCCGACTGCATTTAGGTTGTGTTCTTGTTGATTGTCCATGACTGTTATTTCCAAGGTAATCTATGTATAGGATATTTTTGCGTATGACGGGTTTAAGAGGTTTTGAAATTACTGGCAAAATAACAGTAAAGGCTAAGCTCACACACATTCAGCTTGTTCAATTAAATTATAACCCTTTTTGTGACTATCTCAAAAAGTGTTTTGAAGATTAAGATTTTCTTTTCTGAGCCTGAGTGGAAAGAAACATCAGTTATAACAATGCTACAGTAGACCTGGTTCATACCAGTTTGCAAGAGCCAGTTGTTACATTTTCAGAAATTTGGGGAGTCCATTATTAAACACAGTCATTATTACCAATTAAATTATTTAAACTTACAATTAAATAAATTATTTTAAAAACAAAGGTAATAAATACCTATGAGGGGGGGACCCCCAAAAAAATAGATTTATCTTCTGGAGGGCAGGCCCTTTGTGGTACAGGCTTCCCCTGCTACTTGAGTGTTCTAGGAACCCATCTGTACCAGTGTACCAGCTGGTGTTGTTATGAGAGGCTGTGTTCAGCTTTAGTGAAATTTTTTTGAAGACTCTTTCAACTCATTTGCCTGTTTTGTGATGGGTGATTTAGAAGTGCACCTGCCTACACCACACTGAGTGTTCAGCAGTTTTTAACCTAAAACAGCATGACCCCCATGTCCCACCCTCCCTATTCACCCAATCTCACTCCAAGTGACTTTTTTTCCTTTGTTTCCCTTGATGCAAAAAGTTCTCGAAGGGAACCATGTTGCCAATGTGGAAGAGGTGGAACAAAAAATGGCAGAAGCATTAAAAGGTATTAAAATCGCCACATTCAGTCATGGCTGGTGTGGCTCAGTGGATTGAGTGCCGGCTTGTGAACTGAAGGGTTACTGGTTCAATTCGCAGTCAGGGAACATGCCTGGGTTGTGGGCTGGGCCCCCGTTGGGGGCATGTGAAAGGCAACCATTTGATGTTTCCCTCCTTCTCTTTCTCCCTCCCTTCCCCTCTCTCTAAAAAATAAAATACATAAAATCTTTTTTTAAAAATCGACAAGTTCAAAAACTGTTTTGAGCCAGTGGAAAAAAGTTTCAATATGTGCATTGCATCATATGGAGAATACTTTGAAGGTGACAGAAGTTTAAACATGTGAGAATAAATACACAATTTTTTATAAAGTCTGTTTTTGGGGGGTCCCCCCAGTAAAAATATTTACATCCTCATCATTTGGCTACATTTTACTCTCTATACTCTTGAGGCTGTTTATATCCACTACCCTTGTATCGTGAACTGTAGCTCCGTGTTCAGGGACGTCACATTGGGTGCTGGAAACAGGTCCTGGTGGGAGTACTTGCACGGTGTTCAAGTTCAAAGGGTTTTAATTTAATGACAATAACTTATATGAAAGTGAAAAATAGTTTAACAGTAGGTCACAAAAAAGACGTAATGATAATAAATTCACTGGGAAGGAGCAGATTGGAGTGCTACAAAATCAGTGCATGATTTTGTCAAATCGTGGTTGACTTGCTGGCTGTGGATACCAGTGTTTGGCCAAAATCAACAAAGCACTGTGTGAGAATCAATTGGCTGTAACAGAAGTTGCAATAAAGAGCAATGTATATTCTATTATTATTTGTAGGTTCTGTGCTATCCATCATTCATATTAGCAAAATTGATAATAAACACACATACCAATATGTATACATGCTTTTTCCCCTGGAGTCTCTTGTTGAATATTGAGCAGACACTACTGGCTCTGCAGGAAACATGAAATTCAACAGGTAACTTGAAAATAGCCTTTTTGGAAAGTTATAATTGACAGCAATTTTGTCTTTTTGTGAACAAAATCTGTTAAAATCAGACTGTGTTCATGTTGATGCCAATTTAGTTCACCAGTTTTGTTTTCATTTTTAATTTGAAACTCTTCCAGCTTCAAAGAGAACCAGAATGTCAACTGAATGAAACTGTCGACATTTTTGCTCAGCCTAAATTATCCTGGCTATCACAGAGAGTTTGGGGAATATTGTCCATTTAAAACCAGGACTTGCCAAAAAAAATGTTTGAAATCAAATTATTGAAGCAGGTCTAATTTATCTTAGTTTAGTATTTTCACGTTTAAGTCTACCAAAAAGGCACATGAATATACAGCCAAGGGTAATGTCACTTGTTCCCTGAATAATTTGGCGTGCTCAGATAGCCCTTTCACTGTCTGACCTTCAGGAAGCAGGAATGCTGAACACATCAGACCAGAAACCACCCGCAGCCCAGCTGCCCCAAAGAAGGAAGTTGCCAGATCACACCATGGTTTTCAACTACCTGTTACATATTTCAGCAGAAACCCTGTTCCAATATGTATCAAATGATCTCTATACACAATAATAAATAGGAAATAGACACTAGTATCCTAATGTGGGAAGTTTTATCAGTCCACTGTGTAGCATGATTTATACCCAGAAATAGTCAGCCAGACAGGCTTGGCCTTTGTTCATCCCAAAATACGTCAGATCCATTTAGTGAGAAACCCCCCAAATGATTTTAATGGAAAAATGAACACACTCATGATTCCACGATGTCTAATCAAGAGCTAAAAATTACTTAGATCTTGAAGTTGACATTTGTTTAGTTACATTATCAAAATATCAGCAAAAAAAAAATCCAGCTCTGAAGCAAGCTCTGAAACATGAAGCATGCTCTCATGTTTGTTATGAGAAGATTGGAAAAGGTAATTCGGGTCCATTATATAACTGCCACTTTTTGTTTTTATTCAAGGTGTCATAAAACTGAGTTCTGCTGTTGAAGGTACGTTTTACAACCACAAAATCAGTAATGTTTTGCTTAAAGGTTGCATAGCGTGGCTTTGTAGCTAGAAAGCTTCTGTGGCGGTGGTGTTTGATGCCATGTTCTAACTGTCAGCTATCGCCATTCCATCTGTGTTTCTCTTCATTCTGGTCATTTTCTGCCACAAGTCTCTCCGCCCTCCACAAGTGGCATTAACGCTGACCCGAGAGCGCAACGATCATGTCTGTTTCTATTTTCTGATGTGGTTGCCTTATATCCAGTGCTCTGTAGAGGTCCCCTTGCTCTGCAAAGGTTTTATTTGAGACTAGGCATTGAGTCTTGCCAGCAGCCTTGTTCCCATTATTTTAGCAGGGCCTTCTTTAGAGTGTGTTTTCGGTCCCTTATGCCAACATAGCAGACATGGAGTCATCAAGGCTTCCTGATGAAAAAAATTAAGTAGCTAAGGCCTTTACTGGCTCAAACGCAGGTTCATCCCGCACAGTGTGATTCACCACCCAGGAGAGATGGCAAGCACCCACTTCCTTTAGTGTTCTCCATGTCATTCATACCAGGCAAGGGCCAGTCCCCGCTCGTTGTGCATGCAAGAAGCTGAGAAGGAGGAGGGATCTAAAGAAAGAGAAGAATCACTGGGGAAGAGAGGTTGTAGCAGTGTTTTTCTGAGTGACCCCCATGAATATTACAAACACCTTATTGTTTGAAATGATTAATTGGTTTTGGCATAAAGTTGATTCCCTTACCCTCATAGGAGCATACAATCTGAAAGTAGAGAATGTGTAATTTTCTCTCTCTGTGAGTTTCTGTGTTTGTTTTGGGCTGTATGTTTTCTTATGTATCGGGAGTTTGTCGATCATGCTTCGGAGGTGTCTTCATCCCCGCTTAATCAGGGGAGGCTCCTTGGAAGAGGTGGTGGGGTTTAAGGTGAGTCTTCACATTTAAAGGGAGATGTGGCTTGATCAATGGGCAATGCATGGAGGTGGGGAGTGGAAAAATGCAGGGGGGTTGGAGTGGTGAGACCATCCTCTTGACTCAAGTAAAGGGGGTGGGAGGGCTAGAGTTAGAAGGCTGGAAGAAGAGAGGGGGCTCACTAATGTGCTCATGGACTGGCAGATCCACAGTGGGGGCTCTGGGTCCTCTGTAGATTTAGTACCATCACATTTTTCAAAACTAAGCTTATAAGACAATATTTCTGACACTCCTGGCAGAAAGTCTCCTGCTTCTCTAAAATAAGGAAAATGCCAGGAGAAGGCACGTGCAGTGGTGTTTACAAATCAAGAGGGAGAAGCAAAACAATGGCACCTCACAGAGCGAATGAGGGCACAGTGCATGTTTCAGGCCTCCGGGAGGCCAAGCAAGTGTTCACATTCTTCATGCTTGGTAACAAGGAATTTTATTGAGAGGCTATCCAAACCTTTCCCTGCCCAACAAATAATAGGAGAAATGGCAACAAAAGCAAGTAGGACCAGGAGAAAGACCTTGCCTACAGAAACTCCCAAGGCAAGTGGGTGCTGAGTTTCAGTTAATTATCTGTAGAATTCCAGATAACAGTTGGTCCACTCCGGGCTGTTTGATGTTTTATCAAGAAATGGCTTTGAAGTCAGAGCTTTACATTGCCTGCTAGGCTTAAGCACAGGATTCCACTTGCAACAAAAGGATAGGGGGGGAAATGTATAGAAAGCCCAGAAAACATTAGATAATGTAAAAACTATTATTCTGCTAGAATTATTGTTCTGTTCATCATTTTGCTAGTAACTAGTTACTACTGAGTAGCAGGGCCTGTTGAAACCCCAAAAACATGTTTATGGTCTCCAGAGAAAGATTCGAATAAGGAAGAATGAGGGTAGGAAGCAGACTGACTGCCTGGGGCTTTTTTGGCAGACTCCTCACCACCTCCTCTGGGTCCCTGGGGCTCACAGGAAGTTCTCTGGAGTAGCCATGGGTACCAGAGGTCAGACCCACTTCAACTGCTGCTTGAGCATCTCTTTGGCAGTTGATTGGCTGAGGGCTGTAGAGGCTTGAAGGCTTGGGAGCATGCTGTGTTGTGACTGTGTTAAAATGTGTGTGCAGGGGCTGCCAGGATGCAGTTGTTGGATGGGGTGTGTATGTGTGTTCAATGCATGCATTCTTGGCGCATCTGGAATGTGAGATTTTTGACAAGCATGCTCAGTGAAATGTGTGTCGGACACTATCTCTTGATTGAAAATCAAACCTCAGACGGTAGTCCTTGTGAATGTTTAGCCAACTCCTATACGTGCCATTTTCCATCTGTGGAATAAACTCAAGGCATCTTCATACAGCTGCTTATCATGTCAAGGACTATGCAAATCAGTGGAGGGGATCCACTGCCAGAAATGAAACCTATTTCCTTTTCTTCAAAAATGACTCTGTTCTGGATTATCCTAGAACCCTGAAAATAATATTAATGTTTTAGGTAGGTTATCTTTTCCCTTTCTGTTCTCTTTAAGGAAAAAGATGGTCAAAGTCATGAAAGAAAATTGACACATTTCATTTGCTACTTTCTAACAAGTATTTTTGTCATGAAGTTTTTTCCTTCTCTTTTTCTGAAGCAGGGTTGCCCCCTTCAGCATTTTGCAGCTTCGTGTAAGTTTTTAAAATCAGCAGAAAGAGAAAATCTTTATCACATTAATGGTAAGGTTAAAGTAAATTTAAATTGTCCTTCCACAATTTGAAGATTTAAAATTATACTCAAACAGAAACACACATCGATACTTCAATTATTTTGAAATAAAGAAATGTTTGAACAGGAAAAAACAAGTTAGAAAGAAATAACTGCAAAGTTTTATTGATAATAGTGATGAATTCTGGACTCTTGACTTTAGATTGATAATTCCAAACTCTGGGAAAATTGGAGTAAGAAAGAAATCTCTAGACAGCAAATTGCGGGGAAAGGAGACAACAGGGGCAATGGCAAGGGAAGAAATACCATCCATGGCAAGAACTCCATGAAAAAATCTTCTAAAAGGGACTTTTCCCTCTTGAAATTGATGGAGGGTGGGGAGACACATACTCTATTTCCACGAGTAGAACCAGTGCACCAGCCTAATCAAAGAAAAGTGAGAACAGAGGTCACGGAAGAGCTGAGTCATGCCTAATTAGAACTGCTCTGATATTCTGTAGGCAGCAATTTCTTTCCAGGGAGGGAAGGTCCCAATCAGAAGCTCTTTATCCAGCACGCAAGATGTGTTCAGACACGCAGAAAGTAGGGAGCATTCAGGCAGGGAGGCGGCAAGTCCGAAGGAACAAGATGGGGCAATGGAAGCTGATGACAGGCCTTTGCAACTGATAACCAAGGTGTTTTCCATGATGAGACTTGCCTCACAGGTGATTTGTTTATACCTTGTAGGTAGGTGAGATTCCAAATACCAAAATGACATCAAATTCTTTTCAAAGCCTATATAAGAGAATGAAGTTCGGCTTTTTTGGAAAAGTTCCATGTTTTTAAAAATAGGAACAGATGAGCCTTTATGAAAATAATTGAATATACAAGAAGATTCTTCGAGCCATTGCCCATTTTCGATGGCCTCTTGGTGGGTACACTGCAGGGTGTCAGTTAGCACGAGAGGTGCAACTGTACAGCTTCAATTTCACAAACAAAAGTTCCCCTGGGCACATGAAGCTTTTGCTTTCCCTTTTCCTCCTTGTCACTTCTTTTTATTTAGATACTGACTGCTAAAGTGTCTTATTTCTCCCTGGTAATGGTTCACCAGCCACTAGAGCAGGGAACTTAGGACTGTGGTCACATCCGAGATGGTGTTTTCCATGACCCGGTGGCCTCAGACCCAGTAATTGCAACAAATCCTCAAGTATAGGAAGAATAAACTAAGTAAATACTTGTTGCAATCTTTGTTCCCTTTTTCAAAACTCACAATACCCACAGCTTCATGTTTGTCTTTCAAACCCATAAAAATAGAGCTGCTTTTCTGTTGCAAAGCTCTGATCTGACTTTACATGTGTGTTGAGGACTGAAATACTCATTTACTTTGTTTAAGAAGTTCTATTTTCCCAAAATATCCCTATCTTAGTCTATTGGGGCTGCTATAACAAATTACCATACATTGAGTGGCTTAAACAACAGAAATTTATTTCTCACAATTGTGGAGGCTGGAAGTCCAAGATCTAGTCAACAGCAGATTTGATGTCCAGTGAAAACTCTCTTCTGGGTTGCAAACTGCTGACATCTTCCTGTGCCCTCACAGGGTGGAAGGTGTGAGGGAGCTCTCCGGGGTCCCTTCTATAAGGGCACTAATCCCGTTCACAAGGGCTTCACCCTTATGGCCTATTCACCTCCCAAAAACACTACCTCCTAACACCATCATCTTAGAGGTTACAATTTCAACATGTGAATTTTGGTGAATACAAATATTCAGTCCATAGCAACCGCGAATGATTTTAACATTTAAAAATATTCCAAATGTATTGATGTCATTTCCTCCCCAGGTGAATTTTGTTTTTGTCGCTGTGTCTACTTTTTGAGCAAAGTTACATCTTCATTGTCAGGTTAGACTGTGGTAAATCCATTACCAAACAGATCGCTGATGGGCCTATTTCTGGTAATAAATTTGGAATGAAGTTTCCACATTTTTACTATGGAAATCAAAGTAAAACATCTTTACAGACCTACAAGTCAGATTGCTGCAGAGGTAGGGAAGGGCTTCCTCCAGGGAAAGAGTGAAAGGTGAGAGTTTCAGGAATCTAAAAATGCAATATTGTAGAAACTGAAAACAAGACTCAAGAAAGTTGCTTCTGCAAGGGAAAAGAAAACACAAAACACCTAGACCTCCTGCTTACAGAACTAACCTGGAAGCTGGACCATCCTACTAAGCAAATAAATGTTCTCTTCTCAGATGTATTTTTCAGAAAATTGTCATTATACTTTTGGCAAAATGTTCCTATTGCATAGCATTGTCTCTGGGAGGGCTGAGCACTCAGTTGAGAATTTACCAAATAGCTTCTGAAAACTAGGACTCTCCCGAAATGGCAAAAACGGAGCCTGGTGATCCAGAAACTGGAAGATGGGTCAAGGCATGCCTAATACACGGTCTGCTTGGGATTACCCTCACCTCAGATAGAATGAATCTTGACTAACTACTGGCAGCATTTCTGAGCTCTCTCACATTCTTTCTTTTTTAGTGTTTCTTTTCCCCTCCCTTCCTTCCCTGTCCTCCTCCTCTGAGCCAGCTGCACTCCTCTGTTTCTGCATAGTGCAATAGAAGGTGCAGAGTAGGGGTTTCGGGAGACTTCAGGCAAGAGAAAGCCAACCATTTACTGGGTGGTTTTGGCAAGTAACCACTATTTGCCTTGGCATCCTCACCAATAAATGAAGTTCTCTATTTCTTAAGGCAGCTGTAAGACCAATAAACGAAGTTCTATTTCTTAAGGCAGCTGTAAGACTACACAACTGATTTAACACAGTGAATAGAATACCATAGGTGCTCAATAAGCTTTTGTTCTCTTCTTTACCATTCCTCTTTCTCTGCTGACTTCCCTGAATTCCCCCACCCATTTCCATCGTCCAAAGATCTAGCAAACAAATGATCATTCCTCTAAGATTATATCATAGCACATCACTGAAAGTCAGTTTCACTTGGGGCAAAGCCACAGACAAACAACCAGCGTAAACCACTATTTCTCCAATTTGAGAGAACTTAGGGGGAATGGAGTTCCTGATTACTTCACTGGGAGCCATGACATCTTTGTGGGTCTGGGAGAAGTTGCCCAAATGAAATTTGCCAGTAGCCAATCACAATCCCAACTGAAGGTGTTCCCATCAGATGGAATCCATCCCCTAACCTGCTCTTCCAGTCCTGGGGGGCGGGAGAAGAGGCAAGGTTTTCAGGCTGATCCAACCAACAAAGAGACAAAGACTGATTTCATCAGTATTGATTGTTTTTTAATGAAGCATGTTGTTAAATTCACTGTTAGCGAGCATGCCACCTGTCAACACTGATCAAAAATACGGAAGATTTTGAATAAGGAGAACTAAAGCGACAACAACCACAGATATCCAGAGTAGCCTTTGTACATCTTGGAACTTCAGTAGCCCAAAACTAATAGTTCATGCTGAATAAGCAGCCTTGAGCACCTAGCAACAAACTAGCATAACTCAGAAGTCAGTTTGCACCTAAAGCACCATAACCTAGTCTTCACTATGCTCCCTGGGGCAGGAAATAGAAATGATATACTAAAAGCAAGCTATAAAGGAAAATCTGCCAGTTTTAGTCACTGATTTATTTTCTTTTTGTTTGTTTGTCTTTTAAGAGTGTAAGTTTCTATGTCTTACACTGTCTTAAGACGTTGTTTTTATTATTTTTAGCAACCTACTGGAAGTTTTTAGCAACCTACTGGAAGTTTGCAATGTAAATGAAGCTCTTACTTTAAAAGAATAACCAAACTTATTAAGCTGCCTAGGAAGGCAACTTTTAAGGACCGTGGTCTAATGAGCAGTCTTCGAGGCCAATTTGATAGTGATAGCAAACCACTTTTGTATTTGAATCCCAAATTTTGAAAATGGCCTTTACATTTTCAATCTAAAATTAGAGTCTGACCTTACTGTTAATTTTGGAACACACCATAATTTAGACAACTGCTGAAATCACTTACTGCTGTGATTTGGAGTGTGAACCTGGGAATCACACCCTCTTAAATTATACATCACACCCATTAAAAGTAACTGTAAAGTCAACTTCATGTTGATCCTATGTGTATTTCATATTCAACTAAGATGCTTACCTATGTAAATATCGCCACAGCTGTATATACAACAGTTCAGTTGAAGCCATGAATGCTTTAACTTGGAAGAACATACATTATGACTTTTGTTTGGTTTCACTGAGGAAAAAGCCAAAGCATTTTTACAATAATATATCAATGAAATGCAAAATCAAACACCAATCCAAAGCTTTGTGGATCTGAAATGTTTTGGAAAAATGTGTGGATTTAGGTATTTCCTAGTTTTAACCAACATGTATCATTGGGTGAAAACAGAAAGCTGCTGGATACAACTCTGTTGGGCGCAGGGTTCACTGAACCTGTGCTGTTAGGAGGTATAGAGGCAAGTTGGACTTCCTTTTAAGTCTTCTGCATCTCAGTGCTGATTTTATAGATGGTCTCCTCAAATACACTCCTAACACTGAGTTTAGAACACACTCCTGTGGAAGAAAGTATAGAATAATAGGAAGGGCATTCTAGATTCAAGCCTTGTAGCCATAACTTTGTGACTGTGTTGTGATCTGAAGCAAGTTACTCTCTCTGAACCACATTTTCCTCACCTGTAAAATGGGGTTAAAGCTTCTTAGCACTCCAGATAACAGGTTTAAATAAGATAAGATCTTGTTGAAGTGCCTAGTAAAATGTTTGGCACAAAGGCAGTCAATATATTTTAGATGTTTTTTATACTATTTTGTTAGCATTTTTACTTTTTATTATATTGGCTCAAATACTGAATTATCAAAATCAATGTTACTACTTTTGTTTGATGTTATTTCATAAGTTTTTAAGAATAGTCAAGTGTCTGAGTTATATGAATTTTTTTACTAAATCAGATATAATTTTACTTCATGTAATATTATGGAAATCTAAAAATGGGGTGGACACAATCAAAACCACCTTAGGGAAGTGATCAGCATGTCTCCAAATGTCTTTTATTCAACTGTTTCTCTTTTTTTAAACCTTGTTATTGATTTGGTTTAAATTCAGAGTGCTTTGTTTTCTTTTTCTTTTTAATAACGTTTTGGAGCAGCATTGCTCTAGCAAATGTTCATCAACTTTAAAATAGAGTCTTTTAAAAAATACTACCACAGCCCTGGCTGGTGTAGCTTAGTGGATTAAGCGAGGGCCTGTGAACCAAGAGATCACGGTTCGATTCCCAGTCAGGGCACATGCCTGGGTTGCAGGCCAGTTCCCAGCAGGGAATGCACAGGAAGCAACCATACATTGATATTTCTCTCCCTCTCTCCTTCCCTTCCCCTCTGAAGATAAATAAATAAAATAAAATAAATTAAAAAAAAAATACCACCACAGACTTACTTAGAACATACCATCCTTTTCAGTATCATAGCACACAGAGAAACATTATATTTGAAACCACACTGAGGGAAAGAATTCAGGCTGCTGGAGGACTATGGCAGCAGGAATAGGTAGACTCCATTTTCAAACGTAACATTTTATTACGTCATTGTTATTAATCTTTTATTTATGAAAAATTAATGGATAAATTATTAAATGCCTATACTAGGCCATGGGGATAGAAAGATGACCCGACCTAATTATGCTCTCTAGAAAAGGCAGCATTTTTGTAAACAGATCATTATAATTTAATACAATAAAAATTCAACAGTAGACATATATAAAAGGAGCTATGTGACCACAGAAGACAGCCTAGGCTAGGAACTCTGCCTGGCGGGATCAGAGAGATGCCCCAGGAAAGATGTCTAGGTCCTGAGAGACATAGAGCAAGGGAGGTACATTCCATTAGTGTGAACAAGGCCAGCTCCAGCCCAGCTAGCAGTCGGAGAGATGAAACCACCTGATACCTCCGGGAATCAGACGCAATCAGATGCAGCTGAAGCACTGCACCCAAAACAGAAAATGGCCAGGCCTGAAGTGGCAATAGAGATACATTTTCAAGGTTTCTATGAGCTGTAAATAGCCAGTAAAGGATTTTATTTATTTTTAGTATCTATGTTTTTAATTAAAAAATTTCACATAGCTCAAAAATCAATATACAGTAAGAAAAATACATTGACTCCATGCCCAGTTTCTATTCCCCTTAACCCACCATTATCAATTTTCTTTCTTCTGTATAAATATATATTTGTGGCATATTGAAACCTTACAAATATGTGTTTTCCCCTTTGTTACACAAATGATAGTTTGCTATATATAATATTGTACAACCTTTATTATTTATTTATTGCTTAATAATAGCATGGTAATATTTTCACGTTTCCCTTGAGAATTTCCAATTATGTTTTACAACTACATAGTATGCCATTATATCGATATATCACAAATCACTTAACCAATTTCCTCTTTGCCACACATTTAGATGTTCTCAGTATTTTGCTATTTTAAGCAATAGTTTACTGAATGATTTTGCATATACATCTCATTTTATCCAGGATGTCTTCAGGATTACTCTCTAAAGTGTAATTGCTAGGTCAAAGGTCACTTTAATTAGGTTAGGTTTTGCTACAGTAACAAACAACCCTCAAATCTCAGTGGTTAAACTTAACAAAAGCATTTCAACTCATACTGTATGTTCCAGGAAAGCTGGCAGGAGGTCTGCTCCACACAGTCTCTCAGAGACCCAGGCTACCACATATTGCTATATTCCCCTTTGTAGGAGTTATAACTTTTGTATTTCTATCAGCCTATCTCTTGGATGTACTTTTTAAGTCCTGGACAAAGAACTATGCTATTGATAGGGTATGAAAGCTAGTAATAATACTATAAGCTAGCATTAGAGGAGCACTTATAATACCTTTGTAGCTATGACACATTTGCAAGCAAAGGAAATACATACATTATCTCATTGAAACCTCAGAGCAACTCAGGGGCTTCTCTTATCATCACCTGATTTACAAATGAGGAAACCAAGGCATGGAGAAGTTCCTTGCTCAAGGTCATAGAATTCCAAACCCAAGACTACTAAGCCCTTGAAGTCATCCACCATACTATCCTTTTTCAATATTCCTGTTTCTAGATAGGCCTAAGAGTTTCTTTCTTTCAGTTTCTGATAAACTCTCTAAGGGAGATGGCACATAGTGAGATCTCCAGGCTACACATAGTGTGAATGCTTTCAGGCACAATCTCACAAAGTCGGGTGAGGGAGTGGCTGGTGAGTTTTTGTGGATAATTACAATGGAGCACAAATCAGTGAACCTACTCCAAAATGTGTGTCTATAGTAAGGGGCACTGGTCTATGTGATCTTGTTAAGGATGTCCCTGAGGACACTGAACAGAAGCAGCATTGTGCCTCAGTGGTGAGGTTTGGAGTTGCACCTCTGCACTTGCTGGCTGGCCGTGGGCATATCCTTTCTTCTGCGTCTGGCACCCTCCCGTGGCAGTGAGGGCAACCAGGTGCTTTAGGGACTCCTTAGGAACTCAGGCTCTGCTTCCTTTTGAAAAGCCCCCCTGTAACATTTCAAACATAGTACAACGATCCACATCCTCTTTAAGTGAATTTGTTTCCTGGATAAGTACTTCAGAAGAATTTTCATCCTTTTTTGTCTAGTTACAATTATGTATGTAAAATTTACTTAGTTTGATTACCTATGATTCCTTTGTAATCTTACCTATATAGGAATTCCTCACAAAATGGAAAAAAAATCTAATCCACAAAGCATTTTCAAATGTAATATAACTTTAATTGTTTAACAATAAGTGATGCTGACATAGTAATATTAGTTTATAGCAGCATTTAATTAAATCTCTATTTTGTTTTGATTTTGCAGTTTTTTATTCATGGTTTAGTGACAGTAACCCTTTTCCAAGGCTCACCAGCCAAGGCCTGGCCCCTGCAGGGCACAGGACACAAACACAAGAACGCCGGCTGGAGGCCCTCACAGGATCACTGTGGGGCTATGTGTGGCATTGCTGTGGCTGAGGGGGAATGAAAACCTATTCGAGAAGCAGGAGGTAGAAACAACAGACATTTCTTCTCTCACAATGCTGGAGGCTAGGAAGTCCAAAATCAAAGTGCCAGCATGCTAGATGTTCAGTGAGAACTTTGGTTTTTGTCTTTGGTTGCAGATGGCTGCCTTCTTGCTATGTCTCACATGGCCTTTCTGCATGGAAAGAGAGAGAGAGATCTGGTGTCTCTTCTTACAAGAGCACTAATTTCATTATGGACACTCCACCTCATCACCTCATCTAAACCTACCTCTCCAAGTCCCTATCTCCAAATACCATCACATTGGGAGCTGGGGCTCCAACACATGGATGTTGTGGGGGCACAGACATTGAGTCCATAAGCAGTGCCCTTGAGTGCATATGGCCTAAATCAGATGTAATACAACCAATGCCTCTTGTGAGTTAAACAGGATAAATTTGAATTAAAAGTGGACAGGGTACTCTTCATCTGTTTGTTTCCCCTGTTCTTATAAATAGTCTTTATCATGACCTTTGGCGATTTCTTGAATCTTAAAGTTTCTGCGGAGGAAAAATAAATAGGCTCTCCCTTCTAAGAAAGATAAATCTTAAAGTTTGTGGGATTCGGCGGCAAGTGAGCGCGCCACAAAGGGGAGGTCAGCTCAGAGAAAATGACATGCAGAAAAGAGCCAGCAGCCTTGCCAAGCAGTTTCCTTTGAAATCCCAGAGCCTGGAGCAGCCCTTCTGGTTTCCTGGAATGCTGTCTTCACGCAGTGTCATGTGGTAGCTGAGGAAAAACCCTGCTGCATCGAGGGGCGAACTGGAATAATACTTCGTCGGCCATGGGGGACAGATACCCCAAGTGCTGCATGGAGCCCTGCACATGCTCGGGAGCACAGCCACCAGTGACCAGTTGCATGGGGGCTCACTCGGTGGCAAGGTGTCCCAGACCCACTCTCACAAACGGGCCGTTGACACCAAAGTCACCAGTGCCCACCAGCTCCCAAAGAGGCTGGCACAACCACATCGCACACGCTAACACCAGTCAGGCTCGTTTTCTGTGTCACGAGAGAGGTGGAGCCGAGGTGACTGAGGGAAAGTCTGGTTTCCCCTAAGCGCTGGCATTTTATTAATCTCATCGCAAATGCTGTCACCCGGAAAGGTCGTAAATGCACCTCACTTCCGCTTCTGAAGCAGCAGGATGTGGCGGCAGCTGTCTGGGTGATGGCGGATCGGCAGAGGAGGAGGGAGGAAAAATACTAGATCTGACCAGACGGGTCAGAGGAATGCAGGCAGTGAAGGGGAAAGGGGAAACCTCCACGCTCAGGCCAGCCACATCCGGGGGCGGGGGACCCAGGCTCCTGCGAGAAGTTCCATCAGCTGGGAAGCTATGAGAAATGCCCTCAATTTATAGGAGGCTTTCCCTTTTTTCACAGAACCTTGAAGAACCTCAACAGGAGATGATTAACAGAACTTCAAATGGGCTGAACTTGTGAATTGGATCCCTTATATATGTGAAGCCTGGAAACAGGAGGCAATGAATATCAGGGCTAGTGTAAACAATAGCTATTAATTTCAATTAATAATATTAACTACAATGAATGGCAATTAGTAACAAGACCATTAGGCCTTTAATTTTTTCTAGGTCCTACACTAGGACCTTGACACATGTTATTTCACCTAACTTCTCAACAGCTCTATCACAGAAGGACTTTCAGCATGCCCTGCCTACGGAAAGGGCACTGAGACCAGAGAGATCACACACCCAAGATCACCCAAGCGATAGGAGGCAGATCCAGGACTGAAACCTATGTTTATGTGATTCTAGGACTTCTGGAAGGGATAAGCACACTCTTGTTTTCAAAAGTATCTTTCCAGCTAGACAGTATAGGGTCACTTCCAGCAGGTAAGGACGTTGAAGATCAGAGGGAAAGGCTGGGACAAATGCATGTAACAGTGCAGGGCTCTGGAATGACCATCCGGCCAGATTCTTGGCCCCTTGACTATAGGCACAGGCTAGGTGATGGGGGTGGGGACTTGTAAACACATGGAGACTGAATTCCAGGCTCCCCTTCCTCCCACATTCCCCCTGCAGAGCCTGTCACTCAGATTCCTAGTCAAGCATAAATTGTGAAATAACTAGTTGAACTGTAGACTCAATAGGAACACAGACACTGGGGGTCCACAGGTACCCTTCGGTCATGAAAAGCTGGCTCAGGTCACTTATTTTAAGGTGAGCCTTGGTAGGCAACAAAATCACCTAATGGGTTTGTTAAAACCCAGACTGCCAGGCCCCACCCCCAGAGTTTCTGAATCAGTGGGTCCCACCCCCAGTTGCTGAACCAGTGGGTCTGGGGTGGGGGCTGAGAATTTGACTCACATCCAGGTGCTGCTGACACTGCTGGTTGAGAGATGACCTTTGAGGTCCACTAGTTTAAGGGATAGAAGCTTTAGCTTTGTTATTTTATTTCTGGGCATCAGCCTGTTTAAATGTGATAGGAGCTGTTTTCCAGCACTTTCATTTTCCCCACCTGTATGGGTTTCCTAGTGTTGCTGTAACAAATTACCTCAAACTCAGTGACTTAAAAGAACAGCAATCAACTTACATTTTAGAGGTCAGAAGCCTAGAATGGGTCGACAGAGCTGCACCATCATGGAAGCTCTGGGGGAGAATCCATTCCAGCTCCTTGGAAGAGCCTTTCCAGCTCCACGAACAGCCTGCCGTCCTCGCCTTGTAGCATCTTCCTCCACCTTCAAAGCCAGCAGCAGTGTAGTATCTTCAAACCTCTCTGTCAAATCTCCCTCTCTGACTCGGACTCTCCTGCCTCCCTCCCGCAAGGGCCCTTGTGATTACATTGGGCCACCTAGATAATCCAGGATAATCTTTCCATTTTAAGAGCCTTAACTTAATCACAGCAAGGAAGTCCTCTCTGCCCTGTTAGGTAACACATTCACATTCCAAAGATTTGGAATTTAGGGGCCATTATTCTGTCTACCATCCCACCCATACCCTATCACCTGCTTATACAGCAGGTGTCCTTTATCACCCTTCCCACAAAAGAAAAACCAAAACCGTATCAGGGTTTGGATGATACAATCCCTTCTTCTGACTTTCCTGGTAATAAAGCATTCTTGCAGGAGGGGTGGGTAGGAAAAGCCCTAGAGAGAGGAAGAGCTGAGGGAGGAGGAAGGCCTGCTATGCCCAGAAGAGGGAAAGAGTTAAGTCTGAAACAGATAAGCCTCTTAGACTATGCCTAAAACAACTACTAAGTCTTGCTGGACTTCTAGAATCTACAGCCATGGTCCCTCCCCTTCCGAGCCAGCGGCCCCAGGGGGTTTGGGAAAGGTCAGCCCTCATCCCAGGCTCTGCCACCAGGACCACCTACTTAAGCTGCCAGTAGACCACTTGTGAAAGATTCAGAAAGAGAAACTGTGTTGAAAGGCTTTCTTGACTTTTGTGTTAATGATTATTACCTTCAGAACTTTTCTGGACTGAAGTCCCAACCTCAAGGCTGTGAACTTTCTGTTGATGGGTGTATCCATTTACTGGGACTGCTATAACAAAAAGTACCACAGACTGGGGGCTTAAACAAAAGAAATGTATTTTCTTACAGTTCTGGAGGCTGGAAGTCCAAGGTCAGCCCGTGGGCCAAATCTGACCCTCCGCCTTGTTTTATTCAGCCCTGCACCCTGTTTCTACCAGGCGGCAGCATGGAGCTCTCGCTTAACTGTTAGGGAGTAGTTACATTTATACAGTCCTAAAATTACATTTGACCCTTTGAAGGCAACTGTGAGGCTGATGTGGCCCCCAGTGAAAATGAGTTTGACATCCCCGCTCTAAGGCCTCTCTACGTGTCTTGCAGATGGCCATCTTCAGCACATCCTCACATGGCCCTCCTCTTTGAACCTTTCATGCCTCTCTCTTCTTATAGAGACCCAGTCATATGGGATTTGGACCTAATGACCTCACTTTAACCTAATAACCACTTTGAAGACCTGAATACAATTAATCTGAAGTACTGAGAGTTAGAACTTCAACATACAAATTTTGAGGGAGACACAAGTCAGCCCATAATTGTGGGCTAATCTCTGGAAGATTAAAAAAGACCACTTCCATTTGTTTGTGGTATAACAAGTGGCCTAGGCAATTAGGGTGAGTGGGGAGAGAGGATTCTAAGACCTTGACTTTGAAAGTGTGTGCCTAGGTCCAGACCTGCCTGTTGGTCTTAGGTTAGGCATAGGGAAAAGCAGAGAAGGTCAAGGAAGCCCCCAAAGGCTGTCTTAGTCTGTGTAAGCAAATAGTAGATTTTAGCTGATTCCCTGCAGGTTTTTTGCTCAATACATTATTCACAGCTAGTCACAGCAATTCTACGAAGTCAGTGCCCACCCTGGACACAGAGGAAATAAAGGAGCAGACAGTGAGTGCTTGTGTTTGATGCTCTTTGAAAGGGCTGTGTGAGAGAAAATGATTTCATTCTCAAGGCATGGCTCTGAGAGGGAAGTCAAACAGCCCAAAGTTGAAACAAATCAAACAGCCTTATCTTATCCTTGACTCATGGGTTCCTCTTTCTTCCAAGCCCGTTACAGGCAGGACACTGAATTGTCCTTGTTAGAACGAGCACTGTTGCAAGATCCTTCCTGGGAAATGTTGCGTCTGTGACTCACAGGACCTGAAGCTCTGACATTTTTCCTTGACAAACCATTGCTACTCACTGGTAGACTCACTAACCAACACAGGTTAAAATACGAGCATATAAACATACAAATGCACACACATACTCTCACACTAAGTGCAACAAGCCAGTCACAAAAGACAAATAATATATGATTCCACGTGCACAAGGGGCCCAGAGTGGCCAAATTCATAGAGACAGAAAGTAGAACGGTGGTTGCCAGGAGTTGGGGTGGGGAGCAATTGTTGAATGGGCACAGAATTTCAGTTTTTCAAGACGAAAAGAATTCTGGGGATTGTTTGCACAACATGAGTGTACTTATTGAACTGTACATTTAAAAAGAGTTAACAAGGTAAATTTAATGAAAATATATTTTAACACAATTTTTTTGAAAATGGCTGCTGGAAGCAATCATGTAACAGAAAGAATACATGGTTGAGGTCAGGCCAACCTAGGTTAGGATCCCCTATCTGCCACTCACTAGTTTGGGAGCAATGCTCTCTGTACATGCCTTAAAACAGCAATCATCTTCTCCCTCAGTTTCTATGGGGCAGGAGTTTGGAGGAGATTCAGCTGGCTGTTTCTGGCTCAGTGTCTCTCCAGAGCTTGCAATCAGGGGAAGAGCTAGAATAACTGGGGGGTGGATGAGCATCTCCCCTCTTCTCACAGCCTCAGGCCTCTCCATCTCTCCTCAGGACCTGTATGGGCTCCCTTGCAGCCTGGGGGCCTCAGGACAATTGGACAGCTTCTGTGGTGGCTCTGGCCCCTGTCCCAGGGAATGGAGATTTCATTGCCTTTTCTGATCTAGCTTCAGAAGTCATGCAGTGTCACTTCCTTCACATTCTCTTGGTCACAAGCAAATCACACTGGGTTCAAGGAGAGGGTAATTAAACTCCACCTCTTGACAGGAAGTGGTGACGTTCTAGAGCAGGTTTAGCAAACTGTGCCCTGCCATGAAATCTAGCTCATCTCTTCAAGACAGCCAGCCTGTTCATTTACATACGGTCTCTGGCTTTGCCACAGTGGCAGAGCTAAATGTTTGGGGTCACAAAGCCTGAAATGTGTATGGCTCTTTATCGAAAAGTTTGCTGACCCCTGTTCTCAAGAACATGTCAGATGGAAGACATCGTTTCAGTCACCTTTAATAACTGCCACCTACCACAGGCAGGGTAACAGCCTTTCTGATCTTGACCTCCAGCTCCATATCTGTAAAATGGATCATAAGTAAAAGGTACTTAGCACAAATCTAGGGCTGTAACAGATAAAGTATAAAATTCAATTCTTCCCTTTTCAGACTTAAATACAAATTTAGTACTGTGGAGGAAAGGAATGTTTGCAAGAATTCTTTTAAAAATGCAATCTTCACCCCACATTCCTCAGTGCATTCTTTTATCAGACTAGCTATATTTTTACCTTTCAAAGAGCAAGTACCTAAGGGAACAAAAAAGATCTGGGAAATTTGGACTGAGCAAGTAGGAAAGAGCGGGGTGCAGCGTATCTCCGACTGCCCATGGCAAAACAGACTGGAGAAAGTTTACGTACTTCCCAGACAAAGCATTGAAAAATGTTTTCTTGGCCTCCCCTTACCCTGTGCCTCCCTTTTTCCATTGCCCGGACTTGCTATCTCTGCTCCAACCTCCTCCCGCCTGCCAAGAACTCCTTGAGCCTTTTTTCTCTCCTCATGTAGAATTTCCAAGGCCAATCCTCCAGAACATCCAAGAGATTATTTGCCTGTGACCTGGCTTCTCCTCCTACTCCAAATTCAAAAAGGGGCATAACGGAGCGTATTGATTAAGCACCTCTGAATTCCTTCTCTTCAGAAGGAAGCTTCTGTTCAAGAAAATAGAGACCTCTAACTAACTGGAGTAACATTAGACCTTTCATTGCCAACTTTTCTACCCATTTTCTCCAAACCATCAAAATTAAACTATCAGTTCTATTTATGCATACTTAAAAATTATTTTATGTCTTCTCTTCAAGTTATGTTTGATTTGTCACTTTTATAATCTACTTAACTTCATCCTAAACTACGTTGGAAGAATTGTTCCCTTTTAATGAAGTTATTTGTCACTGTTTTATTTTTATATCAAATATTATGAGGGGGAATGTGCAATTTGATTAGAGACCATTCCCTTTGGTCCTATTAATTTGTACAGCATTTTCCCCTCCCATTGAGCCTAAATTTGCAACTTCATGCAAATTTTATAAAATATTTCGTGGTATTCCCAGAGTCCCAACTCAATACTAGCCAAAAGCCAAGTCAATTGCTGCTCCGAGGAAGAATTATAGTTTAGAAAAAATTACTTGGCTGGCTCCCAAAAAAGTAACTGTCCGTACTGCTGCTGTTGCTGCTCCTACTGCGACATCTGCACAGCATTTTACCGGGGCTCACACACGTGCTGCCTGTTCACTGTGCAGAGGCAGCCTCGAGCACAGCTGCGAGGCAGGTAAAATTTCTCGTCTTTCTTGCCATCGGCAATCGACAAGCGAAGATTTGCTGCCACACCGCTCTTCCCTACTCACTCAAATCCCAAATTTCCCAGATCTCTTTCATTCCCTTAGGTCAGCAATTTTCAACCCTTCTCACCACATGGCACAGATAAATGAATTACTAAAATTCTGTGACACATCAAAAATATATTTTTTGTAGCTCTGAGCAAAAAAAATACATATAATTTTGATTCACTCACACCAGTCTGCCATGGTTGTGTTTATTGTTGTCATTTTTTTTCAATTTGACAATTTAAGGGAAAAGAGGTCAGTGCCCCAACTACATAGTCAGATATTGCATGTTTTAAAAATTCTTGCGGCACACCAGTTGAAAATCACTGTCTTGTGTGATACAATTTGCCACAGGGAATCATTTAATCCAACAAGTACATACAGTAGTGAACAAAAATCTACCCAATCACTGGTTTTCTCTGCTTTCATCCAAGAGCACTAGAGTAGGACCGGAGCAAGCAAACCGGGAGGACTTCTGTAATGAAGATATGTAGCAGGTGCTAAAGGAACCCAAATTAAGAGAATCTTGATGAATGAATAGGAGTTTTCCAAGCAACGAAGGACACTTAGCATATATCAAGACATCACTTAAGTGCCTAGCCAAACAAATAAATAAGCAAATATACAAAATTTTAAAAATAAAATCAAAATGACTTAGCTGGTAAAGGCATTTATTTTTTCAAAAAATAGCAAGTCTAAAGGAAGGGCAGCCAATGAGTGTATCAAACCCAGCTTCTTGCTGTCTTTTCACCCGTGGCCATCCCTACGGGCTTGTCTGCTCAGGTAGAATACCCCTTGTGGTCCCCAGATGGCAGCCACACAGCTCAGAGTACCTCTTGCTGATGACAATGTCCAGGGGAAGAAAGGGACGTTCCTGACTCATGTCATGTAAAGAGGGAGGTAAACCTTCCCCAAAGCATTCCCACCAGACTTCCCTTCTCCTTTGCCCTACAGACCAATGAGGTTCAGCCTCCAAATCTAGGGAGGTGCTCACCTCCCCCCTGGAAGTCTTAGCTGTGCAGCAAAGTCAACAGCATTGGGGTCTTCTTGTTGGCAAGGAGGGCAGTTATCAGAAAGCAAATGTGTGCCACAGGCAGAAAGGCAGGTAAAGATGGCATTCTGGAAGGGGTAAGTCACTAGGCATGAAAACGTCAGGAGAGGCAAACAAAATCTGCCACTCCAGGTGGTAAAGGAGTTACATGCTAGTGTTTGGCTGTGTCTTGTGGATCGGCGTTCCTTAAGTGTTTATAGTGTTACAGAACACAGGGCCAAGGGGGGGTACAATATACTACTACCAAAAGAACCCCTACTAGGTTCACTTGTCCACTGCCAGAGGAAAGAAATCTCTCAATGCCAGAGATTTGTGAAAAGGAAAGGAAATGTTTATTTAAAGCTATACAAACTTAAAGTAGTGACCTAATGTCTTCATTAAAATATCAAGGTCCTTTAGGATACCCAGAGATGCACACAGTGCTTCCTTCTCCCTCTGCCCTAAACTGGGGTACCGTATCTCAGGAAAAGAAGTAGAAGTCCGTGATTCAGGCTGCCGGCACCATCAGCTGTGTTGCTGTTCAGGATCTCCAGTTAATCCAAAGCCATGTGGCACCTTCTCATGGCCTACTGGCAAGAGTTCTTTCACCCTTCTTCCAGGCAAAGTCTCTCCTGCTTCCTAGGCCACGTGGCCAAAGGGAGCACCCCAAAGCTGTGTGGTCCTCTTCTACCAAAGCTGTGGGGGACCCCACTCTGGCAGAGCTGAGTGGTTCTCCCCCTACTGTCATAGCCGCATCTCGGTTTAAATCTCCACACCAATCTTCCTCTGCACCCCCATTTCCAGCTCCTCCTACAATCAGTTACACCTGCCAGCATTCCTGTACTATTCCAAGTTTACTGGGCTGCCATCGTGATTCTGGGCAGGTGTGGCCCCATGTCATGGAGCCAATCTTGTCCAAGTTCCCACGCAGGTGCTGTAACTGGGGGACCTCCCCGCCCCAGTTACATCTTGGGTGGAAGACCCTTCCATCCCCCAGCTCAGAGCATGGCCACAGCTATTTAACATATCTATGCAACCAGTTAAAGGTTATAGATATGTTAAATGACCATGCCAGAGGTTAGTTGCAAAGCTGTTGCTGTACGAAACAACCTTGCATGATCCTGCTCCATGTGTCCCTTCCCCCAACTCACACCTGTTGGGGGGAAGGGGGAAGGACATCCTATATATCTTTCTAATATTTCCTGGACACCTTGAGTTCTGCACCCCATTCCAAATTCCTATTTAGGGCCCCCCTCTTGGCTGCACACTGTTTCAATAGAGTGTGAACTACCAAAGGTTAAGCGTTTTTCATTATTCTTTTTTTAAAATGTGGAGATCACATAAAATTTTCTTCATGAATAAGTGGTTAAATACAGAAAAATACACAGCAACATATATGAAAAAAATAAGATTAATTTAGTCAAGGTCATAGCAATGAAGACATAATAGTGTATCTAATTTTTATTCTAATATTTGCACTTTTTTATGATTACAGTGGTAATGTGTGTTCATTTTTCTAATTGGACAAATCAGAGAAGCCCAAAGAATAAAATAAAAATCATCTCTCAGCCCATCACTGGACTCTTAACTATTTGATGCCAAAGTTGGGTCCTCGTGTGCACAGTTGTGTTACATGAAGTTATGGTAGTGAGTTTCTTTTTTATTCTTTGTAAGAATGCACTTCAAAGTCAATTTCTTCTTACCATAATTTCTTGTCAAATTTTGTGTCAAACAAAAGCAAACAACTGCTGGTCTTTTTAGAAGGAAGAAAGCAACAAATAAAGCAAATACACACACTGGCTTAAGTTATAGCTTACAACATTATTACATTTAAAAAAAGAAAAGTAATATCACTGTTTTAGGGTTTTTCTCCCAAAGGGGTGTCTTTCTGTCAACTTTCTACTTTGTAGAGCAGGTTATCCAAACCCAGACTCTATAACATAAGTAAGTAACGAAAGCAGGCAAAAACAGGGACTTCTTCAGAAGCTTCTGGCAGGCGTGGGGCATGAGAGAGTGGTTACAAGAACTGAAGCCAAGTCTCTTTTTGGTAAGATATAGTGTTGGCCTTGAGAGTGGTTACAGGTCAAGGCCCCAAGTCCTCAGCCCTAAGAAAGGTATTTGGATGTGTTCACTGGCACCTTCAGGAAGCTGTCCATTGTGCCTGCCCACTACAAGGTGTCAGGATGTGCAAAATTCCTTAATTTTTCACTTCCAATTTTAAAATGGGATTCTGAACATCTTACCGTTTAATAACAAACAATAGTAAGATTGTTTTAAAAAGTGTTAGGACCTGCCTAGGCAGAACTCCATTATGGTTACTGTTTTTTTAAAGTGCCCTTTTCTTTAATTTTATGACTTTCTTTCTCATAAACTTAGTGGCACTGTCAAGTTTCTGGGTAAGGTTATGTTTATTGCAGTTTGTTGTTAAAAATCTATAGAAAGGCTAACAATATCCTGCCCCTAAAAAGCTGTTTTAACCTTGGGAATAAATCACTAAACCTTTCTGGTCCTTAAAAGGAGAAAGTTTAAGTTCAGAGTGGCAGACTGGAAGAGAGTTTAGAAATCATTTAGTTTTGTCCCTCCTTTTACACGTGAAGGATCTGAGATTCAGAAGAGTGAGCGACCAGCCAGAAGTTCAACATCTTTCTCCAAATTTCATTATTTCAATTTCTAAGAGTTCAGTGAATTTTTAAATTAATTAGGTTGTTTTTGAAAAAACAACTGAACAGGAGATACTGAAGTGTAAAAGAATAAAAACAAAAGCTTTGATAAATAGAGATACTTTATAATAATTATTCAAATTTATATGTAGAAAGGAAATGGGAACCATGTAAAACGTCAAACATGCAATGCACAATAATTACCTAACAAATGCTTACTGAAGGCTCACTTGGAGCTTAAAGTCCAGTAGGAAATTGAGAAGATAATTGTAACATAGTAAGTGCTCTGTCAAATAAAAAGTGCAGTACTAACCTAGTAGAAGCATTTAGGACATTCCAGAAGTGTGCCTAGAAGAGGCAACACCTACGGTGATACCTGAAGGAGAAAGAGGAGGAAAGAACTTACTCGGTTTGCAAAGGCCAGGGAACTTGAGGGCTTTAACAACTAAAAGTAAAAGTGGTCAGGAGAGTTCTGAGACCTGAAGGGTGAGTAGGAAGGAAGTAATTCAAAATCTCCAAAGCCCCAGATTTGAGACTTTACCCTGAGGGTAGTAGACCTGTCAGCTGGAAAGCAACAGGGTCTGTTTAGTATCTCCAACTCTTGCCTGAAGTGTGTGCAGCAATGAGGAAGCAGGGACGAGACAGACCCAGGGAGACCAATTAGAAAAGTATTTCTCAATATATTTTGACAAACACAATACAGTACGTACACACATCTAGACACACACACAAACTGAAACAAGTTTTATGAAACAATACTTACTTTTCCATTGTTGAGTGCATTTTCTAATGACACTTTCTAATCTATTTCACTTTTTGAAAGGTGAAACAGCATAACCCATCTCAATTGATTTCCTGACCCATTAATAAGTCACAGCTAGCAGTCTGAGAAACCTCGAGTTAGGAAGTTCCTGTGATCCTCCAGAAAGGAGGTAATAGGATCTAGGGAAGCAGCAGGGTAGGTAGAAGGATGTGGAATGATTCCTGAGGGGTTTAAGAGACAGAAGGGCCCACAGGAATGAGAGATAATACCCACAGTTTTGGCTTGAACTCTAGATAAATAAAAAGGTCATCTGCTGAGATGAGGAACGTTAACTGGAAAATCTGTTAGGAGGTTAAAGATACTGAACATTTGGGAAATGCCCATTTTTCCCCCCTTCCATACTAAAGACTACATTATATAACTCCATAAAGTGTTCAAGCTTGCCTAAAAGAGGGAACAAAATGGTGGAGATGGGGAGGATGAAATCATTAATGGAGAGGCGTGGGCTCCAGAGGCTGAACCTGAACATTTTCGTTGGAAAGGACAAACTATAAATCCTGGAGAAATTGCCCAGATCAGAGACTCACCTGGGGCTTTCCTACAGCAGCTATCAGGACTTTTGTGAGCCTGAGAATAGGGTAAGCATAGCTTTTGGCTTTTCGTTTAGCTAGCAGGTTGGCAGAAGTTAGCTTCCTAACACATGGTGTTGGCATCAGACACAGAATTCCGATCTCCAGTTCAGAAACATAACAGACATATCTTATGCACTTCTTATAGAAATGGAAATCCATTAACTTTATTTTTCAAGCACGCCCTCTGACAGCACTGGGTCAAAGGGAGTTTTTTTCCTTCCTCTTTTCATAGCTTCCACAGCCCCAATCCTTCTCCTTCTAAATCTTTTATTTTACAAAACAACAGGGAGTGGTGGTAGCCTGTTGCTAGTTGAAGATTTTGAACAATAGGTGTTTCTGAGCTGGGTTTATTGAAATGGTCTTGTCTGTGTCCTGGGGGAGATTGTAAATGAGATGTCAACAGGAGCTCTTTTGTGTAGATGGCATTCAGCCTGAAAGAGAGGAATTTCCTCACTGTGCTAGTATTTAAAGTAGATTTGTTGCTGCTTTTGCTAAAACTTTTTATCCAACTGCCTGAACCAACAGCACAGAATGAGTCACTCGGTTGATTGTGACTTCCTTCCCTGCTTAGCGAAGCACTGACTCAGTCATTTACATTTAGAAAGGAGAGCTGCTAAGAAGCTTTCTTGGATTTTCATCAGCGTGAGCTTCTTTCCTAGACCATCACGTGGAACTGAGCTGTCAGCAATCCTGGGCCCCCCGGGAGAGGGCAGCCTAACCAGACTGTTTTTCTCACTCCCAGAAAATCTTCTGGCTGTTTTGCTCACTTTCTTTGTAAAATCCAAAGAGAAGGAGGAAGACAATTTCCTGCTTTAAGCCTCTTCCTTTCTCCCTCCCCCTTTTTCTGTAAATGACAGGCAATTTCAGTTAACTCTAATTACCATGGGCTGAGGTTGGATTAATTCCACCATTAGAAGATAAGGCAACTGTTTTTATTACCTCTCAGCCAGGTGCTGGAGAGTGACAAGACTTGCCTGTATCTGGAGACCTAACAAGGTTATCAGCAACTGTAAACAGACTGAACCTTTGAGCAGCAGCGTCGAAATGCTTCCTTTCCTTGTAATCCATTTCCCCAACTTTTATTGCTAGTTAATTTTGATTCCTCTAGTTTTTCCGCATTCCTGCATCTTAGCACTTAAGCAATCATATCACAATCAGAACTATGAACAGTGTAAGCAGCAACCATGACCCAATCCCAAAACATGAGCATAATATTCCAACCCCAGCCCCAAACATACAACGCAGAATATTTTAACACATTCTGACTTGGTAGATGGGTATCTACCAAGATATGTAAAAATCTTTTTTCAAAGAGTTGATATGTAAAAATCTTTCACCTCTGACAGTAGAAATCCAAAATACATTGTATTGCCTTTACTTTTTATGGTTCCTTCTGAAAGTAGAATGTCATCCACACCTGGAGATGGTGCAGTGATTGTTTTAAATAATAAAAATTTCTAGTGCTCAATCTATATCTGCAGTTCACTAACACAGTTTTAGTAAACCCATCAGTTTATTCTTTAATTCAATCTATGTTACTTACATGGATTATCTGCATTAGATCTTGGGTTGGAAATGTGGTATAAAAATGTGTATTTTTTTCAACTGTCCATAGTAGGTAACACTTTAATGAATGAAGAGTGTCACTGCAGATAAACTTGTAGGTGAGTGTCCTGAGTTGCATCAAATCAGCGCTGCCCCTGGACCTAGCATGGAGCCACCCCCTGTCACTATAAATTATAATGGTCCAAGGAAAGAATGTTGGTTTTATGGATTGTTCTGTGAACTCAGACTATAGCTTGAGGATCCGGGATAAGAATGAGGAAGAGAGTGATGGAAAGGATAAGTTAAAACACACACACACACACAACCTTGCAAATATGAACTGTTTATAAGAACATGTCAGACTACCCCATTCTGTAACTGGTATAGAGACTGGTCCATGTTGTGGTAGGAAGACAGTTAAAAAATTCTACTCGTACCCTGATTATCCTTATAACAAAAACCATAATGGATGTTTCTCATAGCGATAAACCAGTAACACCCCAAACTCCAACGTAATCAAAGAAAGAGAGACAATGTCAGAGGGATTATCAGATCTGATCTTGGATTTCTCTTTTCCTTAAAGATATAGAAACCTTGCCCATACACAATGCCAAATCCAGCACCCCCTGCCACCCTCCCTGTGGGCTTGGTTGGGACAGAGCTCCAACCAGCTGCTGCTGAAGGAAGCCCTAGAAGGGAGCACTGACTGCTCCAAGGCATCTAAAGCACTGGGTGGACGTTATTCCTTCATCTGCAGTTCTGTAGGCCATTGCCCAAAGCCTGACCTTGGAACTACTTGCAGTGTAACTGTTCTGCTGCTTCCTGCACACAGACACCTTAGAGCATGTGATCAAGGGGTGCTCCCCCAAACCCCCTGGGTGTGTCAGGTATATTAGCTTTCTACAGCCAAAACAGTTCTGAATCCCAAGCACATTTGACCAGCAGATATTTGATAAGGGCTTTGGGATGCAGCCATTGTTCTCACAAGGGTTCAAAGGGTGATCTTAAAGAAAAAAGTATATATAAGGCAGCTCTTTCAAATACCAGTAAAGAAGCTTAGGTGAGAAGAGCCCAGGTTCCAACCAGACTCCACCCTGGAGAACATGGACAACCCACACTCTCCAGCTTCCTTGTCCCTTGGAGAACTGAGATTGTAGATACAATACCTGGTTTATGAAGATGATGGCGGGAGGTAGGCAGAGTGAACTGATACAGATTTTAGTGCTGGCCACACCAGTTTCCTGGAGTTTTTTACTTAATTTTGACAAGTGATAAAAACCCTGCTGTACAGTTGAATGTTAAGTGGCCCTTTATGCTCCAACCGTAAAGGCTAGTGCAAGGGCTGAAGTCATGCTTGCTGTGTGATGCAGACAGACAGCTCTGTGGGACACCTGGACGGGCTCTTCTCTGGATTTAGGTCCTCATCAGTCAGTGACATATTCGGGTAATGAGGTGTCATTTAAAAGTGCTGATCCTGTTATTTGAGAGTTAGTAAGGGACTGGTATCCTTTCTAGGCCAAGCAGGTGAACAAAAAACAGTATCCCACAGGTTAACTCAGATAGTTTTTCCTGTTTTGACTTTGAAAAGGCGGGTTTCAGGGAGGAAGGAGGATGAATAATTAACTGCCTAACTACACAGACCAGGGCCTCCTGTGGCCTCCCACATGCCCTGTTCTCCAGACTCAGGTAATTATTCCTCATCATGCTGAAACCAACAGGAAGGAATGGTGGATACATTTCTTTCTTCTTCACTTCCCCATACATCCTGTTTTCCCAGGTTTGGGGATTTGAGTTTCCCTTGTGCAAAAATGTCTGCTTCAGGTCAGGCTCTCCCTCCCAGCCCTCTGTCCACAGCCAGCAGCACCAGGCTGCTTTGATAGGTCTGCCTCCCTTCCAAAGCCCAGACAGCTTCCAGTGGGCAGAGGTTACAGATAAATCCAGCCTGAAGTTTTAGTTTGGACTTAGCCTGACTGGATTCTCATTACACATGACCTACCTGGTTTGTACACAGGTCACTCACTCTACACGTCTCTCACCTTCTTGAGGGAGACAGGTTGGCAATATATGCCCGGTACCTTGTTCCCATCGAGAACCAACCAGTTACTGCACACAGCCTCGGGGCACTTAAGTTTTATTTTGTTTACCAGACACACAGCTACAGGGTTGGAGAGTCCTGTTCAGTTGAGCAATTCCACTCCAGACTTTTCCTTGTATTCCAGGCTCTAGCTCTCATTGTGCAGGTAGTCCAAATGCTCATGAAATGGGAACAAGAGGCAAAGAAAGTTCCCTGGCTCTCAGATACCCATCTCATGCAGGTAGACAGAGCACAAAATAATCAGTCAAATAATAAGAAGTGAAACGAATGGAGGAGAAGAAAGGCAGCTACACGGGATAGGGCAGTTAGCATCAGGGACCTTCATACAGCCATCTGCTCAGTGCCCATGGGTAAAGCCAAGCAGAGAGGTTGGAGGAAATTAGGTGGATAACCCATAGGATCAACTGTTTCCCCTGACATGAGGTTGGTCTTTCACATACTAGCTCCATGTCAGAAGTCAGCCAGTCACAACTGCATTTGGCCAATGCCAAAACAGAAGTGGGTACTGGTAAAAGGACATTATATTGCAATATCCAAGATCAGTGAGAATAGCTTTAGTGAGTATTCATTTTACTTGAGCCCTAGTGACCTCCTTGTTAGTGTCTTCTCTTTGCCAAGAAGTCTCTTCTCATTCCTGTTCATTTTTTCACATAACAAGTATTTACCTTACACGGTACTACTCCGTGCCACACATGTTCTAAGTACTGTGGTCACATCATGAATAAAACAGACAACAATGACTGACCTACGATTCTCACTTCCTCAACTAATTCCTTTCTCTCAGTCTGGTCAGGAAAAAAACAATCACATGAGAGAATACAGGAAAGTATTGCTGAGAAGTAACATCTGAGAAGAAATGAAAACTTGTTGATGAGAAGCTTAAAAGAAAAATTTCCTTCCCTACTCTGGCACTATCCCTACCCCAGTACTCCTAGGCATGCTGTCTTTCAACAAAACTTGGTCTGCCCTAACCTGAGGAGTTGGTACACCAGCTGCCCAAACAGGAAACCTTATATAATTCGGTAACCCTGACCTTGGGCCCTGAATCTTCCCCTTCTGTAAACAGTCTATTCAACCCAGGAAGGCCTGCAGACCTCACTGGAACAAATTTTGAAAGATACATCATGTTACAAACATTGAAAAAAAAACCTAAATTCTAGAGGAAGTGACATATCTGATTCAGTGGTTGAAATCACTTCATAAACTAATGGAACCAAAAGAAATTTAATCCCAACAGATGAAACTGCCAGGGCAGTCACTTGTGTACATGGATGACTCAATAGCACCTGTTGGAAAGGCCAGGAAAATGAGCCGTGAAATCCTGATCACATTCTCTACTGGAAGCAACAGCCCTGCCTTGCAAATTAGTAAGCCTGATGTTCTCAACATCCTGACTTCAACATGTGTGCCTAGTTCTGAAAGGCTGTGATTCACCTTAGCTACTGGGCAAATGATTCTTACTCAGAGCTCTGGGTTTTTAATCTTTAGTAGTAAGTGGTCTGGGCAAATTTTACCCAAATGTCTACTTTCAAGATGTTCCTTTGATATGATTGATTTCAGGCAACAACTGGTTTTACATATGGTAACCGTCTATTTCTAATACTATTTAACTTGTTGCCAAGCTTCATTAAAAGTCCAAAATACAAGTTTTAAACCTCAGCGCCTGGACGTGGGCCTTCTAAAATGACTTTCCTCCAAACATCATTTAACTTCCTTTAATTTAGTTAATTAATGGAACTTTTTGAAGAGAATGGTTCCTTTGATCTGAGCCTCTTTCTTAGTTTCCAGTTAACATCTCCAGAGAGGGAGAGAGAATGGACAGCCTCGCAACTGGCCAGAACTACCAACAAACAGCTCACAACTGTAGTCATGCCTCCAAATCAGAGACAGAGCGGAGGACAGAGGGCCCAAGAGGAAGAAGACTGGTGAAAAATACTGCCTTTGGCATTTCTGTGGGTGTGTGCCCCACACAGAGATAAAAGAGCTAAGGGGAGCAGCTGCAAGGCATGCTCTCTGGGAAACTGGGCCTACCGTCTGAAAATCCCAAGTAATCCTTGCAAACAGGCAAATGGGGAAACCAGCAATGTAAATTACAAATTCTTCTGCCTGAAAGTTTTCTGCATTCAACATAAAAATTCAGATAAAAATGGAAAATGTAAGTCTCACCCAGCAGGGATCCTCACTGCCATCCACCACACCAAATGGCTACAACAGTTCTTGCTTTTCAACTTGCCATCTTAACAACAAAATGTTACTCTGGCAGCTGCTTAAAAAAAAAATCTGCAACCTCAAACCAGAGATCTTACCCTGAAACTAGACTAAAATTTTTGTTAAGGCGGTAAGTTAAAAAGCAAGACATTCTGAGTCTTGACTTCCACTCTTTATGCCTTTTTGGAAGATGAGTTCAGCAAAGATGCCCACCCCTTTCCACGAGCATTACTTACTTACCTTGGAGCTGAGCAGCGGAATTCAATGTAACATCGGTGATGTTCCAAGCTTGGCCACCAGGGGACACTGGAGAGCAGGGTTGCCAGCCCTAAAGTACTTTGTTTTCTCAGACTTTTAAGTTGGGAGGGAGGGGGATGGGTGTGGGGGTGGTGCGGGAGTTACAGCTGACTTAAAAAAAATTGTTCTCTGAAATTATGCCACTTGCCATTTTTTAAAGCAAAAGTTGCCACGTTACCTGTTGCCAGGTTCCTGAGAATGCTTGGGGAAAATGTGGGCGAGAAAGGTACAGCACAAAGTCCTTCAGATTGGTGGCTTTCAAGCTCTGTTGACGGGCTGTCGCTGACATTTGGAGAGCAGCTGCCGCGGATTGCCTGAGCATTGTTTGATTGTAGTTCTAACAGAGGAGTGGCTGCGTCTTACATCATTTCCAGGCATGAAGTGCCTGGGGCTTTTTTTTCTTCTTCTTTTTTTATGACTAACTTTCTGATCCCTCCCTCTCTATATTTAGGTACAGTACAGGCACTGTGAGCAACAGACTCACCTCAGGAAGCCCAAGTTTTGTAGCAACTTGTTAAAACAACTTGAGTGCCTCTTTTAAAAAAAAAATGTGACTAAAACAAACCTTTCCATTCTTCTTTCTGAGAACAATGTTGTGTTTGATTAGCTTCAGAGCACTGCTCCGTGAAAGGTCTGTTCTCCCCACAAGAACGGCTGCTATCAGTTGAATAGATCTCTGAGCCAGACATGCCGAGGCTTGGGGCATTTGTCTGGCATTAGGAAGTGTCTGGAATACTAGTAACTACCAACTGGCAAGTCTTATGACTACAAGAGTTATTACACCACTCCTCCCTCTCTGTCCACATTCCCTCTCCTTCCCCTACACGCTCACACAAGCATGCTTTTTTCTACTTCAATGGAGAGAAGGTTAACTAGTCTTTGTGGTTTCCGTGGAGGATGACTTTAGTGGAAATCATTCTCATAGCTACATCCCTTGAGCCAAAACTAACCAGGAGAGAAAGCTAGGGGAAGCTCTGTGCTGGTCCCAGCAGCCCACATCTCCCCACCCCACAGCTCTCTGCTTTCTCACCATGACGTGGGCAGGGCAGGGACCACTGACCGCCACACTTTGGGTGGCCTGTAAATGTTAGGCTGTAAATATTTTGAAACACGGGAGCAATTTTTCTATGTGTATTTTATTTTGTGGAGTTTCTCCTTTTTTTGCAGTATTTTTAAAGTTGTGGCTGGTACACCCCTTGTTGACCACTCCACATTCATTCATTCTCCAAAGCTTTGACAAGTTCCTGCAGGGCACAAAGAACTGTGCTAGGAGCAGTTTCCTGGCAGTTTCTCATGGAAAGCATTAGGCTTAACTGGACAAGGTGTTGAAATGGAAGGTTTAATGAGGGCATGAATACAGGTGGTTTCGGTGAAGGATTAGAGATGAGATGTAGAGTCCTGAGTATGCTAACTGTACCACTTAGTAGCTTGATGATTTACCTGCTCTGAGCATCAGTCTTACTGTGAAACAAATGGGGATAGTGAGATCTTCCTCTGTCATTAGACCATGTCTATTAAATTCTTAGCACATTTGTTAGAGCAAGGACTCACTCTCTGACGGTTAGGTTGGTCTAATAGGACACCCAGCATATGGACGAATTCTCCATCTCATCATCTTTGTTTTCACCTGCATTTGTGCTTTTATCCTGTGAAGGACTCCAGCCAGACCACTGATTGGCACTGGGTGGAGAGTCTGCCCTGTGTAGTGAATCACCATGGTGGCCCAACCTCCACGATCCCCTGTAAGCTCAGCACTTCTGGGCCTACTGATTGGAAGCAGCGGCAGTGAACCTCTCTGGTAGCCATTTTGTCCTCAGCTGTGCCAAAACGTGTGCCCAGGATGCCAGAACATGTGTCACTGCTACCAAACAGCCTGCTGGTAACGTAATCTGGCCCGTCTCGGCTTCCTTCTCAGCTCTGTGACATCGCTCTCAGTGGGTCTCTACTGAAATACTTTTTAGACTTCCATTCATATTCATAAAGCCACAGTGCTCCAGTTTGAAAGAAACCTTGTCACCTACTTCAGGTGCCCTCAAGATGGTTGTACAATTTCAGTAACTTCCCAACCAAAAGATGAGCTTGTCTGTGTTTGAACAACTTCCAGGACTGAGCACTCACTATCCAGGAAGGTCCCCATGTTCCATCTTTGGGCAACTGACTGGGGAAATTCGTTTTTATACCTCTCTAAGCTTTCACATTGGTCATTTTCCTGGGTCCTTATAGAAAACAGGTCCATGCCATCTTCTACACAATAGCCTTCAAAATAATTAAAAAGCCCTCTAGCTTCCTTCCCTGGCAAACTGAACAACCCTTTTTCTTCACATAGAATCATGAGAGTATAATTAAAAAATAAAAACAAAAAAACTTAGGAGGGAAGAAGGGTTTAGGGCTTAGCCTGAAAAGCTAGGCAAGAGTGATGCTGGGAAAAACTGGGGGATTGTATTGTATGAGTTCCTAGGGCAGCCTTGAATGCAAAAGATTTGAGGCATGAGAAGGAAGGGAATTGTGAGAAGTGCAAGCTGCGTGTTGGATCTTTCTTCTGCTTCAAAAGGTAATCTTAAAGATCTGAACTCCTCCTCATTCCTATTTGATGACTGGCAGTGGTGCTTGCTTGACTGACTCCTGCAACAGAACTGTGCCAAGCTCCACACTGCAGCGAAACCTCATCCTAAAGCCCCTGGGATGAAACATGGTCGATGGTTCTCGACCTCTATGCAGCTGCCTTATTTAAAGGGGAAGATCTTAAATTCTTATCTCCTTAGGGCACTGGAGCTGGGCCAGCCTGTTAGGGAAGACCTAAGTGCAGGGTCCTCCCTGTCCAATCTAACCCTGGTGGGCTTCTGGCTCTGCGGCTGCTCTCTGGACGTCCCCATTGATCAAAATGCTAGGGGGACTAAAAGAAAGTATTAACACTTTCCCCCCACTTTCTAAGGCCTTCTGGCTGGGCTAATAATCAAATTAACAGAGACAGATTAACAGAAGCAAATCAAAGCTTTAATACATGCACATGGGCAATTACAGAGACATGAAAACTCCAGGAAAGACCGTGAGGCAACATTGGGTATAGAAGACATTTTTGAACAAAGGAGAAGGGGGAAGCGGGGAGGGGGGATTAGATTTCAGAAGTGAGAATGGGCGATTTACAGGTAGTTGAGGGAGACGGGAACCTAGGAGTCTGGCAAATTCTTGCTAGGCAACTCCAAAACAATGGGACACAGGGGGTATCTAGCTAAGAGGCTTGGAGTCTTCCTGCTAGGGTGAAGATTCTTAAGGTGATTAAGACAAGGCTCCTTTTAAAGCAGGTTTCTCTGTCTGAATATCTTGGGCAGGAAAGGGGGGAGGACAAAAGTTCTTTCTGAGTCCTTTGTTTCTTGATAAACAGTTTAAGATCAATATCCCAAAAAGCAGCTCCCAGGTGGCAAAAATTCAGTTCTCTTCAGCACCCAGAGTTATCCCTATGGGAACTGAAGAGGAGCTGACCACAGCCCTCAGATGGCATCAAGTTACAGTTAGCCCCAGAGAGTGTCCCCAAGCCCAGTCATTGCACTACAAATGGTGTGTCCCTCTACTTCTATGCCACACTTACCACACTGTGGCAGAATTTGTACTGTAAGTCACAGCACATGAAATGATACTCTTTCTCTTCATTGTCCAGTTTTGACTGTACACATTAGAAGAGGAAATTGGGGTAGCTAACCACAAGCAGTAAATCATCCAAAAGATTAGACATTTGATGTTAGAATATGGCATTTAGTTTCTTTGGGATATGAGCAGGCCAAATGTCCTGACAAACCATTTTGAAGAAAATAATGAGTTCATACTGTAAAGCTTTGTCTTGGGAGAAAAAAAAATGATCTAGTCTCATTTGATTCAAATAAATTCTATCCTAATTATGGTTACTCCCCGCTCTCGTCCACTCTGCTCTTCAGATGAATGACTGAGACTGAGTATTACTCTGAGCAAGGCTATCATGTTCATACCTCCCTAGGAAGCAGAAGATAACTCCGCCAATAGGGACAGTGAGTGAAACTAAATTGAGTGAGGTGAAATATCGACAGTGCTCACCTGGAATTACTTGGCCAGAAGCTTCACTGCGGCCTGTGGGAGAACCTGAGACCAGACTGGTTCTGGCCCTGGCTCTACACCTTGCAGCCCCTGTGAGCCTCCACCGGTCACATTTCCTCTCAGGTCTGCTCATTGTTGCACTCTGTTCCAATGTAAAGCTGTATGTTTTACTCAATAATCCTAAATGGAAGGGTTTCCTGAGGTGAGCCTCTACCAGTCATCCATCCCAGATAACTGACAGGGGACATATGTATTATTCACAGTGCCCTTCCCCCCATCCACAAGAGCACATATGATATTGTAAAGTGACATCTGTGTGGGATTTTTTCTTCAACTCTCAAGCAATCTCTGGGAAGTAGCCAAACATCTCTGTCCCTATGTCTTCTATGGTTAAGGAAATTACTCTGAATCACAGGGCAGTGGAACAGCAGGACAGCATAATAGGGTCTTTCTGTTTATTGTTCAGTATTGGATGCTTCCTTTGAGTGGCCTCGGGAAACATCCTAGGTATTGAAGTGAATACTTAGGATGTACTTACTTTCCCTCTGCAAGATGGCCCCAGTGCCAGCTAGAGCCAGGGGTTAGGAGTTGGGATTGTGTGGTCAGGACCAGCTGATGTGGTAGAACAACAGTGACACAAGCTGAGTGGAAAAGGCACAGATAGGTTGGGGGCGGGGGCGGGGTGGGGAGCAAGTGATGGAAACTCTACAGTTTGAACCATGTTTTAAAGGGACTAAACAAAGTCTTTAGAAAGCTGATTAAGGAATTGTTCTTTAGTGGTAGGGAGTTCCCACTTGGACACTTAATAATTCATTTTGATTTGTATTTTTCTATATCATGCTACACAAATAGAAAGCTGAAAACCAGATAGATATAAAGCTTCTTCAAGACCCTCAGGGTTATAATCAGATGGTTGGAGAAAGGTCCTAGAGGCTGCTTCAGCTGGAGCCTCAGGAGGACCTTAACTAAATCACACAAGTCCAAGAAGGGCACCTCACTGCATAGATTCAGGCCCTTGAGTTGATCAAGTCACCCTGAAGGACAGCACATTATGGGGTGGGTCCAAATGGACCACACACGCAGAGACGGCTGTATAAACTGGTGTGTACATTTATTTTACAACAGGAGACGTCAGGGCAGTGTATTCCCTCTTACTAGGTAGTTCTGCTCGGAAACAACAACCAAAAAATTCAAAGCAGAAGTTTATGTAGTGAGCACCTGTGCAGAAAGAGAGAGACAGAAAAGAGAGGGTGAGAGGGAGAGAAGGGAGGAAGGAAGGAAGGAAGGAAGGAAGGAAGGAAGGAAGGAAGGAAGGAAGGAAGGAAGGAAGGAAGGAAGGAAGGAAGGAAAAAACTGGATGTTGATAAAGCAAATAGCAGGAAGCTATGCTAACATGCTGTGTACCCCAACCCTATCCAGGCACCTCTTACTGTTACTAGGATTATACATGTTCACAACCTCTGTGCTTTCCTTCTTTTTCCAGTGTTTATCATCAACCATCAGAATCTTCTTTAATGAGTTACTTTATTTAATATTACTTCTATTGGATGTTTTCCAGAGAAGGCCTGACCCATGTGTATACATTATCCCTCAGGGTGCACTGTTGCCTGGGAAGATTTCTACAGATGGCTAATCATGTCTATTTTATGTTGATGCATATTAATTTCCATTTCAGAAACTTCCATCTCAGAGATCGGTGTTTTCCAGTCTTTTGTCCCCTCGATTTTATGGAGATGTTACCTCATAGAGGGCCCTGAGGGCCCAAGCAGGAATTTTACTTCGTTTGTCAATGGACTTGTGCTCACGTTAAGTGTCTTAGTGTGTTTCATGTGCCCTGATTTCCAATGGATGTCAGTTACAATATCAGAAATTAAAACCCATGCAGAAATCACAGTGTCTGTTTTCACTGTCTTCCAGTGTCATCTTGCATTACAACATATAAGAAGACACCACCTCCAGTCCCACCCAGAACTACCACGAAACCTTTCATTTCTATCACAGCCCAGAGTAGCACAGAGTCTGCCCAGGATGCCTACATGGACGGCCAGGGCCAGCGAGGAGACATTATCAGCCAGTCTGGACTGAGCAACTCCACGGAGAGCCTGGACAGTATGAAGGCTCTGACAGCTGCCATCGAAGCCGCAAACGCCCAGATCCATGGCCCTGCAAGTCAACACATGGGCAACAACCCTGCCACTGTCACCACCACGACCACCATTGCCACCATCACTACAGAGGACAGGAAGAAGGATCACTTTAAGAAAAATCGATGCCTGTCTATTGGGATACAGGTAACAGGCTCTCTTCTGTCCTTGGAAGTAGAAACCCCAAACTAAGAAACATGACTTTTTATTTTCCCAGAAGATTTGCTGTCTTGCCATTTTGGATAATATAGGTATGTCTAGGACCCGATTTTTAAATTATTGTCTCTGGACTCCCTATATTGTTAAACACGATGAAAAAACTTAGGAAGGCATTTTGTCTATCGATATTATTAGCAGCTGTTATTTTTGTTCTCTAAATTGAATGTGTGACTCCGAGTATAGGATAATTAGACAAACATGAGCACAGTAAAACACAAAGTGCCCTCAATTCCTAATGCACATTTTGATTCACAATAAAGGAGTGGACATCCAAGAATAACCAGGGTTATTGGGTTGTGTTACTGTACATTCAACACCCTTGAGTAGCCAGATGAGAATAAAAATGTGAGTCATTCCTCATAGATGTGGGAGGGAGAGCAAGACCAAAGAGCCTGATGGTGTGGAAAGCAATAACTCACAGCACAGCCTCAAAAGAAAAGAATGCACAGCAGTTTCCATGTAATTGTTAGCTATTTAATCAAACATCTCATAAAAGTCATCAGACTTCTCATTCACTTCACTATATTCTGCTCCTCAAATATAACATCAAACTGATTCCTTCTTTTCACATCTATTCAGCTTCTCTTACCCTGCTAGAAATTTCCTTCTATCAATGGGGAAGAGTCATTCTTCCCCCCCTCCCCCCATTTTGTTGGGCCTTGTCATTTTGCAGGCTCCCTTTGAATGGTAACTTCCTGATGCGGTGTGCAATAAATCTATCCACACTGAACCAACACTAGGGCACATCTAAAAGCCAGGTGTGGAGTACATTTTCACAACAGTGATATATTTTCACAGTCCATTCTGCAGAGTCCACTTTTAAAGGGTAATTAAACTTTCTCTAGTAGTGATGAGTCAAATGCTTTTTATAACCTGCAGGTTACCACAACACAAATTGTCAAGCTTCCTAAAAGAACTTGTAGCCTTGGTGCTTGGGACAACATGACACAGCAGGAGGCATGGGCCCAAAGCCAACCTCCACCCCACACGGTGCACAGCTCCCTAGAAGCTAATTCCCCTCCCACCACCCAAAGGATTTGGAGGAGTGGGGAAGAGCAGAGGTCAGTCCTCTGTGTCATCCCAGGCCATTACTTCATCTTCCTGAGCCTGTTTCCTCTTCTATCCCTCATAGGATTATTCTGAGAATTAAGTTTCCTAAATCCGCTTCCGATGGAGGTGCAGAGCCTCAATGAGTAGGATAAGTGGTAATGGCAGCACAGCAATGTGAATATACTTAATGCCCCTGGAACTGTTTTAAAAATGGTTAAAATAGAAACTTTTCTTCACATATGTTATCACAATTTTAAAAATATACCTTAAAATACAAATGGAAAAATTTCAAAATGTAAGTTAATAAATGGCAAAAGTGTATGAATATCCCATATGTCAACTTCATTAACTGTTCAATCTAGGATTCATAAAAATTTCCTTATATTGGAAAATAATTTGTAGATTTACATAGTCGTTAAGAGCATAGATTCTGAAACCAAATTACCAGTGTTGAAATTCTGGCTTCTCCATTTATTGTGTTACTTCCAGCAAGTTATTCAACCTCTCTGAACTTCAGTTTCCTCATCCTCTGTAATCTTACATATAAAATGGAGATAATTATATCACTGCCTCATAGACTATTGAAAAATTAAATAAGCAAAATACTTAAAACTGTGCTCGACACATTCTAAGAACTAGTATGTATTAAGAAAACATTTTCCAAAGGAAAAGCAAATTTTCTTTTATTTGTAGATAATACACATGACTGCATAGGAAAGCTAATGGAAACCGCTGAAAAACTATTAGAATTCAATAGAGTAAAAGAGTACAATATAAATACAGAAAAATCAATAACTTTTTAATATATTATTAATAAACAGAAAATGGAGCAAAAAAGTCCATTTACAATAACAATAAAAACTATAAAAGAACAGGATTAAACTTTATAAAAAATATATAATACCTATCTAATATCTAAAAACAAGTTCACTTTGAAGATTTTAATACCTCAAGATAATCTAGAGACTTTGGGAGTTTTTAAAATTACATTAAAAAAATAATTACAGGATGAGATTGCCATAGAAAATATCAAGATTTATTATCAAATTACAAAAACCAGGCCTATATCGATAGAAACAGAACACAAGAAAGTTGGCATCTGAAATCAAAAAGATGAATTAGTAGGAGCCAGATCCATTGGTGATTCGTGTGTTTGTGGGAGGGTAGATTGTTAGAGCTCCACTTTATATCTTACACAAAAACATGTTAGGATAGTGGATTTGAAAATTAAACATGAAAAAATGATAGAATAGTAAATATAACAGAACCTTTAAAAAAATAAACTTAGGGTAGGAAGCCTTTCTAAACTATAAATGCTAGATTGACTACATAGTAATTCAAGATTCTCTACAATGAAGGACAAAATTTAAAAGACCAAAGATAAACGAGAGAAAATATTTACTGTATATATAACTGAAAAAGTGTTATTACAGGTCATAAGATATAAAAGAGCTCCTACAAATAAACACAACTCAATAGATAGAAACAAAAAACTGGCAAAGGTTGTGAATAAGAAATTTACAGATAGTACAAGAGGACACTAGATATTTTTGACCTGTGATATTAGTGAAAATTTAAAAGTTTGCCGACATTTACTATTGGTGAGGGTGTAGGGACATAAAGACTCCCATACAGTGATTATGGCAGAATGATAAATGCTTTTTTAAAAAGGTTTTATTTATTTGTTTTTAGAGAGATGGGAAGGGAGGGAGAAAGAGAGGGAGAGAAACATTGATGTGCGAGAGATACATTGACTGGTTGCCTCTCACACATCCCCAACCAGGAACCTGGCCCACAGCCCAGGCATGTGCCCTGACTGGGAATCAAACTGGCAACACTTTGGTTCTCAGGCTGGCACTCATTCCACCGAGCCACACCAGTCAGGGTGGATGATAAATGTTTTTAAGAACAATTTTGCAATATCCCTTACAGCTGAACCTGCTCAGTACCTTCCATTTAACATTTCTACTTCTAAGAATTTTTCCCAATCAACAGTTACACAACTGTTCCAAAGATTCATATGAAATATTAAGTGTAGTACTATATGTAATAGCAACAAAGAATTACCTTGAGGCCCATGTTGTTTATATGGTCATTAAAAGAAATATTTATGTAACCAAAAAAAAAAAAAAAGATAAAGGTAGACCTATATTTACTAACATGGTAAAATGCCCAAAAGAAAGAAGTGTTAATGAATAAAGCAAATTGCAGAAAACTATATTTAATATCTCATCTGTATAAATTTTATATTAATACTTTTATATTTAATATATATTAAAAGATGGTCAAATATGCATGAAATTATTGACAGTAATTCTTGAGGGACTTCAGTTTTTTACATTATATATTCCAGTACTTTAATTTTATATAACTTACATTGAATTGCTCTTATAGTTAGCAAAAATAATTTATGAAATACATTGGAAAAAAGAGAAATAAACCTCTTTTCTCTAAATAGTCATAGAATTTATTTCAAATTTGGCTTAGGCCTAATTTATCACATAGGCTCTCAGTTATATATAGACATGTTTTCTATATGAGCTGCAATATAACTATTTAGAAACTATGGCATGATATTCAGCCAACTCCTTGGTTGAAGGGGAAAAAAATGAAGATACTCTATAGTTTGTCTTAATGAGGTAAATACCTAAGCCTCCAAATATTAATAATTCTTACTATAATAAATTAATTTTCTTCCTTCTTTTTATTTTGTTACCTGCAAATTTAAAATGTCCAAAAACATATTTCCATCTAGTGCTCACAGGTAAGTATGTACGAATCTATGGAGGAATCATAGACATTTATTAGACACTTTTTAAGTGACTAAATTTGCATTTTATGGAGATCACCAGAGTCAAAGTGCATGATATAGTAATGTAGTGATGTCTCTCATTAAATACAAAAATATTAAAGAAAACAGTTACAAATCACAAAGCATTCTAGTGCAGATGTTTCTAATGAAAAGTGACATTTGTTTTTCAAATGAGATAACTAAAATAGAGCACCTCTACATATTTGATTGTTTCTTCAGGTGGATGATGCTGAAGAACCTGACAAAATGGGGGAAAATAAAGCACCCAGTAAGTTCCAGTCCATAGGAGTGCAAGTAGAAGAAGAGAAGTGGTGAGTCCACATGCGTTCATCCTCTTTCGTCTTGATGTTGGCAAGTATGGTACAAGTATTTTTCCCCACGATAAACCAACAGGACTCAATGATATTTCCCATTAACTTTTGGGAACATTTAAAGGGTAAGCTTGAAATAATATTAGCTGATTCCCTTCTCTACTTTAAAGTAGAGGCCACTCAATTTAAGGTTTAGCTGGAAGAGTAGAGTAGACACATCACATTCACATACACATAAACAGTATATATTACTGTTGTGTTGAAAAACTCTGCCTCTTCTAAAAACATTCCTGTTTGGCACTGTAAACTTTTTAAGAGAAGAGGACCTATCTTATTCCCTCTTTCCCCCAGCACTTAATAATGGCTGGTGTTTAGTGTGCACTCAACGAATGATAAAGAATGAATGAATGAATGGGGAAGAGGAAAAAGAGAAAATTTCCTATCATTATCCTAAATCACCCATTCCTTTAGAATGCTCTTTAAAATAAGCTTACTCTAGAGTCATAGGATCTAGAAATGGGAAACTTAGGGCTTCAGAACATTATGGAATCCAGAAGGTATTACTGAGGTCAGTACATTTATTTTGTAAGTGAAAACTTGAATCCAGAGAGGTTTGTGAGTTTCTTGATCAAACTGTGAGGACCATAATGTGTGAAACTATATTTTACTGATAATAGTACCCCTAGCTTCCAGAATTATGCTTTGCATGTAATAAATATGCAGGAAATATTGGTGAATAGAGTAACACTGCAGTTACGGTAAGAAAAAGAGCTCTGTGTTATAAATCAGGACATCATCTAAACTCAGCCACTAGCTTTCTGTGTGTTAATTAGGAGGAATCAGTTAAATGTCATCCATCCACCATCTATCATCCATCCATTCAATAAATATGTATGGAATATCTCCTATGTGCAAGGTTGCCTGTAACACATACTGAAAATCTGAAAAGAAGTCATGCATCAGTTCATGGAAGGAGTCCTATTTCAGAGCTTCCTGGTATTGACTCTGTTCTTGTATTTAAGAGGTTTTCTATGTAATTATATTTCATATAATTATACAATGCAAAAAGCCCAGAAAATTGGTATAACTCTTTTGGAAACTATTATGACAGAAATTAGCAATAGTGATGTATCTATCCACACCCATTGACCCAGTAATCACATTCATGGAGCTATCCTGAATGGAGTTAGTCAATGGAAGGGAAACATGTATGGAACACTATCTATTATTGAAAAAAATTAATTATCAAATGTCAAACAAGAGAATGCTTTTGTAAATTATAGCACATCATCACCAGAGAAAATATTATACAGCTATTAAACATACGTTAATTTGTGAAGAAAATATGAAAACATGAGAAAATTCCCATGATATAATGTTAAATAAAAAAGTTGGGCACATAATATCCATGTATAATTTTCATAAACATGGACAAAGACTGAAATGTAATCTTGTAAAAATGGTAAGTTTAGAAGTGGTTTTCTTTTACTCTAAAATACTTTCCTACTGTATTTACTGCAAGTGTTAGTAATTATTATTTTTAAGTCAACCTTTCTGACACATGTTTCTTAATTAAGTGTTTTAGAAATTTTTTTTGAAAATGTAAACTTAGGAGACATGGAAGATCTCATGGTAGGGAAACACATGCGTTCTGTCCAGAAGGTATCCAGCCATATATTATGAAAAAGAGACATTTATTTTTTTAAGATTTTATTTATTTATTTATTTATTTATTTATTTATAGAGAGGGGGAGGGAGAGAGGAAAGGAGAGAAACTTCAGTGTGTGGTTGCTTCTTGTGTGCCCCCTACTGGGGACCTAGCCTGCAACCCAAGCAGGTACCCTGACTGGGAATCAAACTGGTGACCCTTTGGTTCACAGGCCGGAGCTCAGTGTACTGAGCCACACCAGCCAGGGAAATAGAGACATTTATTGATGAAGAAGGAACATTCTACACAGGACAATGACGCTTCAATCCCTTCAAAGTAGGCATGTTGGGTCCACACACAGTCCTACCAATCACCACTAGCTGCCCAGTTGTATTTTCCTGAATATCCTTGACCGTCTGAAGTCTCTTCCCTTTCAAAGATTATTTTAGTTTGGGGAAAAGCCAGAAGTCACAGGATGCCAAATATGGGCTGTAGGGGGACTGAGTCACCTGTGTGACTTGATGTTTTGCCAAAAAAACTCTGCGTGAGATGTGATACATGAGTGGCTGCATTGTCATGAGGAAGCTACCAATCATGGCCTTCTGAATCAACCAAATAGTTTCCACAGAGGGATGTTCAAACTTAACACAAAATTTAATGCAGATTCATTGCTCTACTCAGTCATTTTGAATGCAATGGCCACACAATACACATGCCCACTCAACAGCATCTACCACCCGCACTGACTAGTACAGTGAAGTCATCATTGTTCACATATTTGCATTCCAGTCCACTCTCCTTGGCTGCCAGGTTACGTAGATGTTGCACAAACTGTTCTCGTTATATTAACAATGTCTGTTTTTTTTTCCAGACAGACCTTGTATTTCTTCTTTACTCACCAGCCTGACTTGCTTGTTTTCCTCAGTGGTGTAGTGGTTAAGAACCAGTGGTCTTGATCCGGAACACCTAGATTCAAATCCTGTCTCTGCTACATAGCAGCTGGGGGGACTTGGTCAAATAACTAAAAATCTTTGTGCCTTGTTTCCTTATATGTGAAAAGGATATTATCTGTGAAAGAAACCACCCTATGAAAAAGGGCAGTTTCTGATCCAGCATGTAAGAAGCTTAGAAATCACCATTCTGTCCTAACAAGTGAAACACTGAGCAAATTGAAAAATCAACAACTCTTCTTAAATCAGTCAGAGAAGTAAAGTCACAGGGCATATCACTTCCCCCAAAATTGGAGACAGATAGACAGATACAGAGAATCGGAATGATAGTTTACTAGAGTAGAACCCAGAAGCAGAACCCTCTGTGGAAACCAATTATCAGGGTAGGAAAACCTAAACTGTAATTGACAACTTGCTCAGTGTGGGTAAGGCTGAGAGTCAGAAACCTCAGAGGGACCCAGTTACACAGGGGGACTACTGCACTCTTGTGAGGTTTACCTCTAGGAGCTGTACCAGTTCTTCACACTAAATATCAAGAAAAATTCCATCCAGAGAAAGAGGGAAAGAAACTATTTTTAAATATACCAGAATACTTTGTTATTAACAAGTTTGCTTTCAGAAGAAACTATTTTATCAGAGCCTAACCTGTGTGGGTTGCATCAGAGCCTAACTGACCTGGGGGAAAGGAAACACGCAACCCTAGCGCCCTCTATCCGTTCTGTCTCTAGGGGAGGAGAGGCTGAGAAGCTTCTCAGCTGTTGAAGTGCAGGATCACAGGATCACCAAAAGGCTGAGACCTGGTCAATCAGAGTGCTTCCTCGCCTCACCACCACATTAGGAAAGGCCTGATCACTATAGTTCTTATACACAGGACATAATATCTACATTTCAATGATAATGTATAAAGCTTACTAAAATGTAAAAATCAAACAAACAACAAGAACAAATAACACCCCAGTCTGATGTTACTGAACCAGCATCAGAATCAGAGTCATATATATGGCAAGAATTATTTGAATTATCAGACCAAGAATTTTTTTTTAAACTATGGTGAATATCCTAAGGGCTTTAATGGAAAAAGTAAATAGCATGCAAGCAGAGATGGATAATTAGGCAAGGAGATGGATTTTAAGAAAGAATAAAAAAGAAATACTAGGGATCAAAAACACTAACAGAAATGAAGGATGCCTCTGATGGCCTCATTAGTAGACTAGACACAGCTGAGGATCTCTGAGCTTGATGACGTAACAATAGAAATTTGCAAAACTGAACAAAGAGAAAAAAAACATGAAAATGATAATAACAGAATATCCAAAAACCATGGTGCAATTATAGAAGATGTAATAAATGCATAATGAGAATACCAGAAGAAAAAGAGACGTAAAGGAACAGACGTAATATTTGAATCTGTGGTGACTGAGAATTTTCCTGAATTAAAGTCAGACACCAAAGCACAGATCCAGGAAGCTCAGAGAAGACAAAGCAGGATAAATGCTCTATATGCTTTACTTAGACACATCACACTCAAAGAAAGTCATAAGGAAAAAACTCCTGAAAGAAGTAAGAGGGAAAAACCACCTTTCTTATAGAGAGGCAAAGATAAGAATTACATGCTACTCTTCCTTGGAAACCATCCAAGTACAAAGAGAGTGAAATAAAGTATTTAATATTTGAACCCTGACCAGTGTGTCTCAGTTGGTTGGGTATCATCCCGCAGAGCAAAAGATCGCCAGTTTAACTCCCAGTCAACGCACATGCCTGGGTTACAGGTTTGGTCCCCCGGTCAGGGTGTGAGAGGCAACCAATCCATGTTTCTCTCTCACATTAATGTTTCTCTCCCTCTCTTTCTCCCTCCCCCTCTCTCTAAAAATAAATAAATAGAATCTTTTTTAAAAGTATTTAATATGCGAGAGGAAAAAACCCATCAACCTAGGCTTCTGTACTCTGAAATTAGCCCACAAAAATGAAGGAGAAATAATGTCTTCTTCAGACAAACAAAAATTGAGGAAAGTTTTTGCCAGTAGACCTGCCTTGTGAGAAATGTTAAAAGAAGTTCTTCAGAAAGAAGGAAGATGCTGTAGGTCAGAGACTCAGATCTACATGAAGAAAGGAAGAATGTTTGAAAAGGAATAAGAATTTTTGTTTTTCTTATTCTTAGTTGACCTAACAAATAACAAATTGTTCAAAATAATAATAGCAACAATGTCTACAAACACATTTGCATAAATGGAATTAATGATAGCAATGATACAAAGAATAGGAGGGAGGAATTAGGGACATTAAGTTACTATAACGTACTTGCAGTACTCCTGAAGTGGTATAGTGTTATTTGAAAATGGCCCTGGCTGGCATAGCTCAGTGGATTGAGCGCGGGCTGCGAACCAAAGCATCGCAGGTTTGATTCCCAGTCAGGGCACATGCCTGGGTTGCGGGCCAGGTCCCCAGTGGGGACCGCATGAGAGGCAACCACACATTGATGTTCCTCTCTCTCTCCTTCTCCCTCCCTTCCCCTCTCTAAAAATAAATAAATAAAATCTTTAAAAAAAAAAAAAAGAAAATGAACTTGTATTGGTTCCAAATGTATAGTGCAAACTCTAGAGCAACTACTAAAAAGAATAGAAATATAAGTATAACTGATATACTAAGAAAAGAGAGAAAATGTGTGAAAGACAAAAAATAGGAGCAAAGAACTAGAGTAACAAGTAGAAAACAGTATCACATATGACAGATATTAATCCAACTATATCAATAACCACTTTAAATATCAATGAGCTAAATATACTCATTGGAAGACAGAGATTGTAAGAATGGATAAAAATAATAAGTTACATGTTGTCTACAGGGAATCCACTTCAAATATAAAGGCACATACAGCTTAAAAGTAAAGGCATAAAGAGAGATATACCATGCTAACACTAATCAAAAGAAAAAAGGAGTAGCCCTGACCAAGTGACTCCGTTGGTTGGAGCCCCATACACTTTGAGTCCCATACACTAAAAGTTTGCAACTTTGAGTCCCAGGCAAGGCACATAACCTAGGCTGTGGGTTTGATCCCTAGTCCTGACAAAAGGGAGGCAACCAATTGATGTTTCTCTCTCACATTGATGTTTCTCTCTCTCTCCTTCTCTCTCTCCCCCTTCCTCTCTCTCTAATATCAATAAACATATCCTCGAGTGAGGATTGAAAAACAAAGAAAGAAAACAGGAGTAGCTATAACAATTTTAGAGAGAGGACTTCAGAGCAAGGTAAATTATCAGGGATAAAGGGGAGCATTATATAATGATAAAGGAGCCAATTCTCCAAGACATAACAATCCTTAATGATTATATTCCTAACAGGAGTGTCAAAATGTATGAGACAAAAATGATAGAACTGCAAGGAGAAATAGATAAATCCACATTATATTTAGTTGGAGCCCTGACAGGTGTGGCTCAGTGTATTGGTCATCATTCTGCAAACCACTGTTATAGTTGGAGACTTCAACACCCCTCTATCAGAAACAGATTGCTCACATGGAGCTCTGCCCCATCACCTTACAGGTGCTCTTTTCTACTAGACCATGCTACTAAGACATGGAGTCAAGTAGCTGTACCTAATACACAGAAACAAACACAGGGAGGCTGCCAAAATGAGGAGACAAAGAAATATGGTCCAAATAAAAGAACAGAACATTGCCCTGGCTGGAGTGGCTCAGTGGATTGAGTGCTAGCCTGCAAACCAAAAGGTCGCTGTTTCGATTCCCAGTTAGGGCGCATGCGTGGGTTGTGGGCCAGGTCCCAGTAGGGGGCAGACTAGTGGCAACCATACATTGATGTTTCTCTCCCTCTCTTTCTCCCTCCCTTCCCCTCTTTCTAAAAATAAATAAATAAAATCTTTAAAAAAAATAAAGAACAGATCAAAACTCCAGAAAAAGAACTAAATGAAATGGAGATAAGCAACCTATCAGATGCAGAGTTCATAACACTGATTATCAGGATGCTCCAGGAACTCATTGGGTACTTCAACAGCATAAAAAAGGCCCAAGCAGAAATGAAGGTTACATTAAATGAAATAGAGAAAAAGCTATAGGTAACCAACAGTGGAGAGGATGAAGCTGAGAATGAAATCAACGATTTGGAACATGAGGGAAAAAGAAGCATTCAACAAGAACAGCAAAAAGAAAAAAGAATTCCAAAAAAATGAGGATAGGCTCCTCTGGGACATCCTCAAATGTACCAACATCCAAATTGTAGGGATGCCAGAAGGAGAAGAGGAAGAGCAAGAAATTAAAAACTTACTTGAAAAAATAATGGAAGAAAACTTACCTAATTTGGCAAAGGAAATAGACGTACAAGTTCAGGAAGCACAGAGAGCCTGAAACAAGTTGGATCCAAAGACAACCACACCAAGATACATCATAATTAAAATAGCAAAGGTTAAAGATAAAGAATCTTAAAAGCAGCAAGAGAAAATATAGTTATATACAAAGGAGTTCCCATTTCGTATATAGTTGTATACAAAGGAGTTACAGCAAATTTCTCAAAAGAAACACTGCTGGCTAGAAGGGACTCACAAGAAGTATTCAAAGAGATGAAAAACAAGGACCTACATCCCAGATTGCTCTATCCAGCAAAGTTATCAGTTAGAATTGAAGGGCAGATGAAGTGCTTCCCAGACAAGGTAAAACTAAAAGAGTTCCTCATCACCAAGCCATTATTACATGAAATGCTAAAGGGAATTACATAGAAAAAGAAGATCAAAATGATGAACATTAAAATGGCGATAAATTCACAACTATCAACAACTGAATCTAAAAAACTAAGCAAACAAACAGAATAGGAACAGAATCCTAAATGTGGAGATAATTTGGAGAGTTATCATTTGGGAGGAGAAAGAGGGAGAATGCGGGGGAAGTGCAGGGATTAAGAAGCACAAATTGGTAGGTACAAAATAGGGGATATTAAGAACAGTATGGGAAATGGAGGAACCTCCGGCCAAGATGGAGGCATAGGTAGACACACTGTGCCTCCTTGCACAACCAAAATAAGGTCAGCAACAATTTAGAAACAAGATAACAACCAGATCTGACAGAAAATTGAACTGTATGGAAGTGGTACAACCAAGGAGTTAAAATATACACTTTCATCCAGACTGGTAGGAGGGGCGGAAGCGGGCAGCCGGGTGGAGAGGGGTCACGGCACAAAAAGCAGTGGCACTGGGTGCGTAAGGCATCCCAAGAGCACAGGTGGCTGGCAGACCCAGCGAGGCAGCAACTGTGAAGCAAGGCACTGCGCACAAGGCGCCTGGCTGTCCAGGCCACATTCGTGCACAGATAAACCAGGCGAAATTGGGCAGTGAGACAGACCACGCAACCCAGGGTCCAAGCGCAGGGAAATGGAACCTTGGGACACTGATTGAAAACACCTGTGGGGGTTGAGGCGCGGGGAGAGACTCCCAGCATTGGAGAGACCCACAGGGTTCTAGAATGTACACAAGCCCACCCACATGGGAATTAGCACCAGAAAGGCCCACTTACCTTGGGGGAAGTGGTGGAAGGGACTGAAATCCGACAGAGAGAGGAGCAAGCACCGTTTCCTCTCGGACCCTGCCCCGACATACACTCACTACTCAGCAACTGGGTTACCCCACCCTGGAGAATACCTAAGGTTCTGCCCCTCATACGTAACAGGTGCGACCAGACTCCCTGCCCCGCCCCCCCACCAAAAAAAAAATGGCTCAAACGGAAGTACAAATCAAAGCTCCAGAGCCAATACTTTTAAGCAACCAAGAGATAGCTAACCTATGAGATGCACAGTTCAAAGCACTGGTGATCAGGATGCTCACAGAATAGTTTGAATTTGGTCGCAAATTAGATGAACAAATGAAGGCTACGATAAGGAAATGGAGTAGCTAAAGAACTTATATGCATGACCCATGGACATGAACTAAGAAAGGATTGCTGGAGGCAATGGGGGAACCAGGTCAGGCGGGCAAAGGGGGAAAACTGGGGCAACTGTAATAACATAATCAATAAAACATATTTAAAATGTTTTAAAGCATAAAAATAATAAAATGTCTCCTGTCAGACTACAGTGGAATTAAACTAGAAATCAGTAATAGAAAGTTAACTACAAATTCCCCCAAATATTTTAAGATTAAACAGTGTGCCCCAGAATGACACATGGGTCAAAGAAGATACAGAAATTTTTTAATTTGTGAATTAATGAAAATAAAAACAGTATCTATCAAAACTTGTGGCATGCAGCAAAATTAGTATTTAGTGGGAAATTCATAGTAAAGAATGAACAATACTTAATGTGAGAAATTTGAAGTTTTCCTGCTAAAATCAGGATCAGAGCAAGGATGTTTCCTCTCACTATTGCTTTTCAATATTGTACAGGAAGTCTACCTAATGCAGTAAGACAGGCAAAGGAAATAAGCATACAGACTGAAAAGGAACAAAAGACTGTTTTCAGAAGACATGATCATCTATGTAGAAAATATGAAAGAATAAAAAAGTAAAACTCTTGACACTAATAAATAATTAGAGCAAGGTTTCAGGATACAAGGTAAATATATAAAAGTCATTCATTTTCCTATATACCAGCGATAAACAAGTGGAATTGGAATTAAGAACACATTACTGCCCTGATCAGTGTGTCTCTGTTGGCTGGAGAGTCATCCTGTGTACCGAAAGGTTGCCAGTTAGATTCCCAGTTACGGCACAAACTTGGCTTGTGGCCTTGATCCCCCATCAACACATATATGGGAGGCAACTGATTGATGTCTCTCTCTCACATTGATGTCTCTCTTCCTCTCTCTCTTCTTCTCTCTCTTCCCCTCCTCCCTTCCCCTCTCTAAAAATTAGTGAACATGTCTTTGAGAATTTAAAAAAATACCAATGGTTCCTAAAACCCTTTTTAAAATAAAATAAAAAACACATTACCATTTACATCCCCAAAATGAAATACTTAGGTATAAATCTAATGATATATGTGTAATAGCTACATGAGGGAAACTGTAAAATTCTGACAAAAAATATCAAAGAAGAACTAAAAAAAATGAAGAGATACTTCATTTTTATGAATAGGATCAATCAATATTGTCAAAATACTATGTCTTCTTAACTTGATCCATAGATTCAATGCAATTCCAATCAAAATCCTGGTAAATTATTTTGCAGATATCAAAAGACAGATTCTAAAATGTATATGGATGCCCTGGCTAGTGTGGCTCAGTACTAAATGCCGACCTGGGAACCAAAGGGTTGCTGATTCAATTCCAAGTCAGGGCACATGCCTGGGCTGTGGGCCAGGTCCCCAGTTGGGGACACGTGAGAAGCAACCACACATTGATGTTTCTTTCCCTCCCTTCTCTAAAAATAAATAAATGAAATATTTTTTAAAAAATAAATAAATAAAATTTATATGGAAAGGCACTGACAATACAGCTAACACAATAATGAAGACGGAAAAGTCAGACTGACACTCTCAACCTCAATACTTTCTGTAAAGTTTCAGTAATCAAGACAGCGTGGTATTTATTGGTGAAAGAACAGACAAATAAATCAATGGAACATAGTAGAGAATGCAAAAATAGTCCCCTGTAAATATAGTAAACTTTTCCTTGACAGAGGAGCAAAGGTAATACAATGGAAAAAAACGATTTTCCTTTTTTCAATAAATGATGCTGGAAAACTAAACATCCCATTAAAAAAAAAAAGAATCTAGACACAGACCTTACACCCTTCACAAAAATTAACTCAAAATGAATTACAATTCTAAATGTAAAACACAAAACTATAAAACTCCTAGAAGACAACGTAAGAGAAAATCTTAGGCACCACGATGACTTTAGATACAATGTCAAAGTCACAATTCATGAAGGAAATAATGGAAAAGCTGGACTTCATTAAAATTTAAAATGTTTCTGCAAAAGACAATGTCAAAAGAATAAGAAGACAGCACTGGCAGGTGTGGCTCAGTTGGTTAGGCATTGTCCAGCAAAGCAAAATGTCACAGGTTCAATTCCCAGTCAGGGTACATGTCTGGGATACAGGTTCAGTCCCTGGTCAGGGCACATATGAGAGGCAATTGATTGATGTTATCTTTCAGGTCAATGTTTCTCTCCTTTTCTCCCTCCCTTCCCCTCTCCCTAAAAGTAAATAAATAGAAATCTTTAAAAATAAAGAGAATAAGAAGACAAACCACACACTGGGAGAAAATATTTGCAAAAGACACACCTAATAAAGGACTGTAACAAAGAATCCTTAAAACTCAACAATATGAAAATGAACAACCTGATTTAAAAACGGGCAAAAGACCTTAACAGACACCTCACCTAAGGAGATATACAGACATCAAGTAAGCATATGAAAAGATGCTCCACATCATATGTCATCAGGGAATTGCAAATTAAAACAACCATGGGACACCACTATTCACCTATTAAAATGGCCAAAATCCAAAATATTGACAACACCAAATGGTGAGAAAGTAGGGAAACATTAATTCTCATTCATTGTTGGTGGGAATGCAAAACAGTACAGCCACTTTCACAGACAGTTTGGTGCTTTCTTACAAAACTAAAAACATTCTTATTATATGATCCAGTAATTGCACTCCTTGATATTTACTCAAGGAAACTGAAAACTCGTGTCTGAGCAAAACTTGCCCGCAGATGTTTAGAGCAGCTTTAGTCATAATTGCCAAAACTCAGAAGCAACAAAGATGTCATCAGTAGGTGAATCAGCAACAATATAATATTATTCAGCATTTAAAAAGAAATGAGTTATCAAGCCATGAAAAGACATGAAGGAATATTAAATGTGTATGACTAAGTGAAAGAAGCCAATCTACAAAGGCTACCTACTACTATATGATTTCAACCATATGACATTCTGGAAAAGGCAAAGCTATGGAAGTGAAAATGTGGTTCTCAGGGATTGGTGAAGGAGGGATAAATAGGCAGAGCACAGGGGTTTTTAGGGCAGTGAAACTATTCTGTTACACTACAGTGATGGTCTCATATATGGGACTTAAATATATGTCATTACATAGCTGTCAAAATCCATCTAATGTACCACACCAGGACTGAACTCGAATGAATCTGTGGTTTTGTGTAGTAATGATGTGTCAGCGCAGGTTCGCCGACTGTAGCGAATGGACCCCTCTGCTGGGGGGTGTTGGCAGTGGGGAGGAGAGGGCAGAGGGTATATGGGAGATTGCTCAATTTTGCTGTGAACTTAAAACTGCTCTAAAAAATAAAATGTATTCATTTTAAAATGTGGGAGGGTAGACAGTTTTAATCTCAGAGTGTTTTCCTGGGGGCGTGTTGTGTTTCATATATGTAAAACTTTAGAAAAACACCTGACATAAAAGAAGCTCTGTATAAATGTTTTCGATTCTATTATGTACCAAAATAGAATCTCTCTAGAGATTGAAATCTCAAAAAAGAAATGATACCATCTTTTCTTTAAAAATAAGAGAAAATAACCTCAATTTCTATGTTTTAATTCAAACATTCCTGCAGTCAACTGTTCTCTTACCAAAATAATGCCCTGACATCGGGCCAGCAACCAGAATGTGAAATATTGCATTATTTGGCCAGAACTGGGAGCAACCCAAAAACTTCAAATGAGCCACTTTTATCATGTTATTGAAAAGTCAAACATTGAATGAATTATTGAAGTTTGTGGGATGGTCAGTTCCTCAGTAAACTGAATAATTTATTTAAAATCCATTCTCCAAAGGGCTAGCAGACCTAATTTTGGTGCTTAACTTTTTAAAACATACCCTTCTTCAAAGGTCACTTTATAGTTAACCTCTGTAAAGTAAATACAAATTTAAATTGATGTTAATGATTGTTTCCAACCTCTCCAGAAGAAATCCATTGTCAAACAGTCAGGGATTACTTATATCTTCTGTCTCTAATTATAATTTTTTTATAATTTTGCTGGTAGTAATTCATTTAGATAGGATCTTAAAAAGCAAAATTGGGCAGATAAAATTACCTAATGACAGACAGGGGATTTTAAAATGATTTAGTGATAAAGCTGAGACTGTTGTTTTCGTAATAAATGGCCAATACCATTCATCTTGTCCTTGCCCAAATAAACAGACAGATACTCAACAGTAACCTAACAGAAAGTGAGAGAAAGTAAATAGAGCCAGAGAAAGATAGTACAAAAAGAGGAAGAGGAAGACTCCTAAGAGGCCAAGAGACTCATTATCACCTTTTGAATTTGCCACAATTTAGGAACCAAAACTAACATAGCAAAGTCCACCTGGCTGATTTGTCTATTAAAGGGTAGACTTGTAAATATAGGATGCTCTTCGGTGTTCCAAATCAAAACAAAAGTTGATAACTCATTAGTAAAAAGTAAAATGCACTGGGTAACTGCTCTGCTTCAAGAAGAGGAATCAAAATAAGTATTACGAATGTCATTAATAGCAAATGTGCCACGTTCACTCTCCACGGCTGCCTCCTGGTGGGACCGCACACCGAGGTAGTTTAAACGCCCTGGCAGCACCAAGCCAGGGATGATGAACGGAAGTGGTTTTGAAACAAGACTGCGTATCTTAAGCCCAGAAGAAACTCCTCATCTCTATCAAACATTAGCTATCTTTCCTCAATTCCTGTTTCACAGGTTGGCTAGCGACACTGTTTGACAGAATCCACTGCTGACCAGCAGGACTGACGCTAAACAAAGCAGGCAAATCTGTCCAACCCCTCCCCCAGGAATACACCCCTCCGCCCTGGTTCTCTATCCCAGTGCCTCCTAGCATCCTGTCTCCATTCTTTCTCGTCCTTTTGAAGACCCCAGGGATTTGCATGAGGTCTTCTTGTCTTTCAAGCTGAAAATTAGCAAATCTAGAAAACCAATCCTTTCTATTTGCTAAGGTGAGAAAGCTAAGAGCCTCCCAGGGATCTCACCTTTCCTTGTATATAACAATTGTATTTCAACAGTGGTTGAAACTAAACTTGCATTAGCCCGTCAGTGACTCTAAGACTGTAAGAGTGGACACAGAGGAAAAATATTATTTTCATTATAAAAACAGTATTCAAATTTACTTGGAAGAAAACATACAGCAGCATAATAACAATTTATAACTCTCTGATGGGTTTTAGAGTAATAAAAAACCTGATTATATATGTGTACATGTATAAATATATATTCTTATTCAGTATTATCTATATTTTCTATAATTGAATAATCTAATTATAAGAAAAGTAATATAGTATTTTATATTATGAAAATTTATAAATTACAGAAATAAAATAAAGTCCCCCATAATCCTATCCATTAACCATGAACTAATATAGGGGTATATAGTTTTACCTATACTTTTTCCAGGAATATTTTATTTTATTTTGTTTTATTTCCATTTTGTGTTTATTACAAAAACAAAGCAAAACCATCAAACTTCCCTGTGCTACTTGTTTCTGATCATATTTTTTTTCATAAAAGTCAAGCAGACACAGCTAAGGCACTTGATTTCATACTGTTAAAAAAATTTCTTAACTTCAAAATTATTGATACAAAGATACTTCTCGGAATATCAAATTGTCATTGAATCTCACTCTATAGTGATACTCTGAGGCTGCCCAGGTTGATATTAAAACCTTCCCCTTAGGAAGGTAGGATTGAGGGTGGGAGTGGGGATGGGTGGGGCTGGGAAGAGTGGTCATGGGGAAATGTATTTGAGCAATATTAATTAATTAATTAATAATTAATTAAAAAATAAAACCTTCCAGTTAGAAGTTAAACAATCTTGGACAAGTATCTTAATATATGAATAAAAATTACGTGTATCCCAAAGATTGTTAAAAGAGATAAATTAAATAAGAAAATAATATGCTTAGTCCAGTGTCTAGTCCTAGTGAGAACAGAGTAAAAGCAAGTAATAATATTAGTAATGGTATTGAAGTAATATTTGTTTATTTTTATTTTTATTTTTCAATTACAGTTTCCTTTCACATTTTATGCATTGGTTTCAGATATACAGCATAGTTTTTAGACAATCATATACTTTACAAAGTGTTCCCCTGATATTTCCCATATCTACCTGGCACCATACATAGTTATTACAGTATTATTGGCTATATTTCCTATGTTGTAAACATCGTCATGACTATTCTGTAACTACCTTTGTACTTCTTAATCCTTTCAGCTCTTTCACCCAGTTTCCCCTCCCCTTTGGCATCCACTAGTATATTTTCTGTGTCTATGACTATCTTTTCATTTTGTTTGTTCATTTATTTTTTATTTTAGATTTCACATATAAGTGAAATCACATCTTTGTCTTTCTGTGACTGACTTATTTTACTGAACAGAATACCTTCTAGGTCTATATATGCTGTCACAAGTGGTAAGAAGTCATTCTTTCTCATGGCTGAGTAATATTCCATTGAATATACGTACTATCACTTTTTAAAAATATATTTTATTGATTATGCTATTATAGTTGTCCTATTTTTTTCTCCCCTGAATTCCCCTCTGCCCTGTACCTCTCTCCCACCAGCATTTCCCCATCTCAGTTCATGTCCATGGGTCATACATATACGTTCTTTGGCTTCTCCATTTCCCATACTATCCTTAACCTCCCCCTGTCTGTTTTGTACATACCAATTATGTTTCTTATTTCCTGTACCTTTTCCCTATTCTCCCTGCTCCCCCTCCCCACTGATAATCCTCCATGTGATCTCTATTTCTGTGAATCTCTTCCTGTTCTAATTGTTTGCTTAGTTTGTTTTTCTTTTTGTTTTTTTAGGTTCAGTTGTTGATTGTTGTGAGTTTGTTGTCATTCTACTGTTGGCATTTTTTTATCTTTTTCTTTTTCTTAGATAAGTCCCTTTAACATTTCATAGAATAAGGGCTTGGTAATGATGAACTTATTTAATTTGACCTTATATGGAAAGCACTTTATCTGCCCTTCCATTCTAAAAGATAGCTTTGCTGAATAGAGTAATTTTGGATGTAGGTCCTTGCTTTTCCTGACTTTGAATACTTCTTTCTAACCCCTTCTTGCCTGCAAGGTTTCTTTTGAGAAATCAGCTGACAGTCTGATGGGAACTCCTTTGTAAGTAACTGTCTTCTTTTCTCTTGCTGCTTTTAAGATTCTCTCCTTATCTTTAATTTTGGGTAATGTGATTATGATGTGCCTTGGTGTGTAGTTCCTTGGGTCCAACTTTTTTGGGACTCTCTGAGCTTCCTGTACTTCCTGGAAGTCTGTTTCCTTTACCATATTTGGGAATTTCTCTTTCATTAATTTTTCAAATAAGTTTTCCATTTCTTGTTCTTCCTCTTCTCCTTCTGGCACCCCTATGATTCAGATGTTGGAATATTTAAAGTTGTCCCAGAGGTTTCTAAACTTCTCCTCATTTTTTTGAATTTTTGTTTCTTCATTCTGTTCTGATTGAATGCTTATTTCTTCCTTGTGCTCCAAACCGTTGATTTGAGTGCCAGTTTCCTTCCCTTCACTGTTGGTATCCTGTACATTTTCCTTTATTTCACGGCTCATAGCCTTCACTTTTTCCTCTATTTTGCAACCATGTTCAACCAATTCTGTGAGTATCCTGATTACTGGTGTTTTGAACTCTGCATCTGATAGGTTGGCTATCTCTTCATCACTTAGTTGTATTTTTTCTGGAACTTTGATCTGTTCTTTCATTCGGACCATATTTTTTGTCTGGTTTGCCCGTTATGTAGTAAGGGGCAGAGTCTTATGTGTTTACCAGGGCAGGGCAACCCATTTCACAGCTATGTGATGCTGTATGTGGGGGAGGGGTCTGAGAGGAAACAATGCCACTTGCTCGGCTCTTGGCCAACTTTCAGTCACTTCCCCCACTACCCACAAGCAAATTGGGCCCTTCTGGTGCTGATTCCCAGGTGGGTGGGGTTGTGTCAGTTCTAGGACTGTGTGGGTCTCTCCAATGAACTCTCTTGTGAGGGTGAGAGTTTCTCCTGTGGCCTCAACCCCCCACAGGCTTTTTCCAGTCAGAGGTTTTGAGGCTTTATTTTTCTGCACTGGAACCCTGGGTTGTATGGTCTATCTCACTCCGGTTTATCCGCACATATATGTGGGACTGCCCAGTCCTCCAGCCGCCGCCTTGCCTTGCCGAGAGTCCTCTCCACCCAGCTGCCCATCTCCACTCCTCCTCCCAGTCTCAATAAATATTTCTTCTTTAACTCCTTAGTGGTCAGACTTCCATACAGTTTAATTTTCTGGCAGTTCTGGTTATTTTTTGTTTTTAAATCTATTGTTGTCCTTCTTTTGGTTGTGCAAGGAGGTAAAGTGTATCTACCTATGCCTCCATCTTGGTTGGAAGTTGCCACTTTTTTATACACTTGTCTGTTGATGGGCACTTGGTCTGCTTCCATATCTTGGCTATTGTAGATAATGCTGCAATGAACATAGGAGTGCATATATTCTTTTGAATTAGTTTTTTGGGTATAAATACCCAGAAGTGGAATTGCTGAGTGTAAGGCAATTCTGTTTTTACTATTTTGAGGAAACTCCATACTGTTTTCAATAGTGGTTGCATTTCCAGGAAATTTCAAAGGTTGTTGAAATCATCCTCTGTACAAAATTTAGTAATATTTTAAAAACCAACTAACATTATAGAAAAAGCTTTATCATTATTAAAGATTTATGACAAATACTTCTTTTAATGACTATGCCATATTTTAAAATATTGATGGACCATAATTTGCTTCCCCTTTCTTCTGTTGCTGAATAGCTACATTATTTCTAGATTGGCTTTTGATTCAAAATAATGAAAAAATACACACTTCTACAATATCTCTGAGGCCTTCTGAAACTACATAATAGTAAAAGGATTTCTCTTCTGTTTTGGCACATATTGCCAAGGATGAAGAGAACAGGAGAGGGAAAACACACACACACAGAGCCAACTTTGAAAGCTGGAAGGCAGATAGACAAGTGATAACCTACTTAGCTGACCAGAGAAACTGAATCTAAAGCCATTGATGCAGAAATCCAAGATGTAATTTGATTTAAATTTCAGAACCCACAAAAGGCATTAAGTCTTAGGTGAGCTTTAGGGTTTTTGTAGATGCTCTTTATTTACTTGAGAAAGTTCCTTTCTATTCCTAGGTTTTTGAGAGTTATGATCAGGAATTGATGTTGGATTTTGTGAAATGCTTCTTTTTGCATGTATTGAGAAGTCACAAGGTTTTCATGTTAGACTGTCAAAATGATGGATTGCATTGATTGATATTTTAAAATTATGGTAGAGTACATATAACATAAAACTTACCATTTTAAGCATACAATTAAGTAGCATTAAGAAATTTACAATATTGAGCCCTGGCTGGTGTAGCTCAGTGGATTGAGCGCAGGCCTGTGAACCAAAGGATCAAGGTTTGAGTCCCAGTCAGGGCACATGCCTGGGTTGCAGGCCAGTTCCCAGCAGGGGATACATGAGAAGCAACCACACATTGATATTTCTCTCCCTCTTTCCTTCCCTTCACCTCTAAAGATAAATAAAAATAAAAATAAATTAAAAAAAAAGAAATTTACAATATTGTGCTACCATCACCACTTTCTAGTTCTAAAATATTTTTATTATTGTAAACAGTGATCTCATACACATGCCGCAAATTTTTTTTTCTTTGTTGTTGTTGTTGTTGTTTTTTAAGAGAGAGGGGAGGGGAGAGAGAAAGAGAGGGAAGAAAACATCAATGTGTGAGAGCAACATCGATCAGCTGCTTCTCACACATGCCCCAATAGCACACCAGGCCTGCAACCCAGGAATGTACCCTGACTGGGAATCAAACCAGCAACCTTTCACTTTGCTGGATGATGGTCAACAAACTGAGCCACATGGGTCAGGGTCATGCGGGAAAATTTTTTACTACAAATTCAACTTCTTTAACAGAGGACTGTTCAGATAACTGATTTCTTTTTTTAATTGATTTTATGTATTAATTTTCAGAGAGAGGAGAAGGGAGGGAGAAAGAGAAGGACAGAGACATAGATGTATGAGCGAAACATCAATTTGTTGCCTTTCGCATGCCCCCAGCTGGGGACCTGGCCCACAACCCAGGAATGTGCCCTTACAGGGAACCCAACTGGCGACCTTTTTGTTAGCAAGCCAGCGCTCAATCCACTGAGCCACACCAGCCAAGCCTGGATTTCTTATTGCTTGAGTCTTGGTATTTGTGTCTTTCAAGGAACTTGTCTAATTTATCTAAGTTATCCAAATTATTGGTATAAAGTTATTCATACTATTCCTTTAATATCCTTTTAGCCCTGGCCAGTGTGACTCAGTTGGTTCAAGCATCTTCTCACAACAAATTATCTTCGGATTTAATTATCTTTAAATTTAAATAATAAGAATATAAGTCTCATATTTATCCACAAAGTTATGATTTCCAGTGTTCTTCATTCCCTTGCATATTCCATCTCGCATCATTTTCCTTCTGCTTGAAGAAATTTTTTAAAACCATTCTTATACAGGGCACATGCCTGGGTTGCAGGCCAGGTCCCCAGTGGGGACCACATGAGAGGCAACCACACATTGATGTTTCTCTCTCTCTCCTTCTCCCACTCTTCCCCTCTCTAAAAATAAATAAATAAAATATTTAAAAAAATTATCACCACCTTAAAAATAAAAAAAAAGTTCTTATAATACATCTCTACTCATGATGAATTCTTTCAGTTTTGGGGCATTGAAAAAGCCATTCTTTTGTCATCATTTAAAAAAGATCTTTCTGCTGCATATAGCACTGTAACTCATCAGATTTTTCTTTCAAAGAGGAGTAAAGATTCCCCACACACTGAACGTAGTGAGTGCTCCGTTGGGACCCTGTGCAGATCTCTGGTGTTTTCTCTGTACAGTTCTTGCCTCTGCCACACTCTGCCTTGCAAACTCAGCTGCATTTCTTTCCTCAAACTACCAGTGATGTTTCATCAAGTCAGGGAGACCACTGGCTCCACAAGGGGGACCACTCCCTGTGCTGTGGTCCCCCTATCCCCAGTCAATGAAGAGAGGCAATCATAGACTTCATCTGTCCCACAATGTTCATTTTCTGATGTCCAATGGTTTAAAAGCAGTGCAGTTGTTTCATATATTTTGCCAGTTTTTTTAGTTGTTTCAGATAGAAGAGTAAATTCAGTCATTCTTATCTCATTATGGCCAGAAGCAGAAGTCGTCCATATAGATTTTATCTGGCCTATAACAGGGGCAAGTCCTGTTATGTAGCACTGTCTGACTTGGAAGGTCATGAAATGTATTGTAGTCACAGGGGGATAAAGAGGATCATTCTAGTCAAGAAATTTGAGTTGAAAATGGATTCACCTTTCTGTCTCTAGATCTGAGAATTGAATACAATTAACATTAGAACATTTTTTGGTGTAAGTTCACTGATTCAACATTCCAACAGGGTTTCCTCAGTTTTCAGTTAGATTATGCATAGACGGAGAATCTTAGCTGAGGTCCAGGCCCAGCCTCCTGTTGTTGCCATCTTCCTCATGTTGCCGTATTGCTGTCACAATCTGTAGTTCAGCCACAAGAGGTAAGTGTGAGCTGCACTTATCTCTTGTGTCTGAACTAGATCATGACTCAGCTTTCATAAGGTTAGATATTTATGATATATTTTGGAAAAACTTATAAAGCAATGACTTTTTATTTTCACAACTAAAAGTATTAAGGGAAGGCGAAGTTTTGAAATTATATGCTTTTTGGTTATTTGTTAACATTGTCAAATTAACAAACCGAGATCTGTTTTTAGTGGTCTTACAGAGATTTTCTAGAAAGGAAACTCCAGAATGTCATTTTTTTGGTGTATGTATATTTAATATTTTCATCCATGTCTTTATAAAAGACCGCTTCACTGCCTGGGATCTTTATCTAGAGATCATCTATGAGAGATATTGTGGTACAATAATGACAATTTGCCTTCAGCATCCAGGAAATTAGAGAAGAAAACTTTAACCAGAATAAATGGGTAGTAAATCACTCTGTGAGTTCTTTTCTTCCTTCATCAACTCCCTCACCCCCACCATTCCTTGTGAAATAGATGAAATTAGATAATAGTGAATGTCTGCAGTAGGATTAGTGTGTTGGGAGGTATGTGTATGCAAAGGAAAGCCAAGATCCCTTCATTTATATTGATGTGAGGGGAATGGGAGCAGATGGATATTTTGCTGATTTGCATAAAAGCCTCCGGTCCTTCTTATCTCCAGTTTGTGGAGCCATCTCCTTCTCTCCTTGTATACCTTTTGTATATTACATAATAGCGCTTAGACCTCCAGGAGACGCTTAGTGCTGGGGTGGGGTTGGGTGGGGTGGGGGGTGATGCTGGCATTAAAATATGCTTGAGAATGACACCTACTCATTCAGCAAGTCGGTGAGTGCACACTGAGGCACAGGTGTTGGAAGAAGGTTCCGGAAATCTATCATGAGTGCTGCTCTCCATTTCTAGAAACAAATGCCTCAGTGAATGAGATTATTATACTTTCATCACCTAAGTTACTTCTATTTCTATAAAACTCTGGGTTTTAAAAATCATGCTTGCCTCACACATTCAAGTTTATGGCCTTATAACTGGGTGGAACAAGTGTGTGGAGAGGTAGGTAGCATTGTCTTCTTTTATCAAATGTCAACTACTATAAATGATCTGTTTTGATTGCAAATGACTTTAGTGTGTAAACTTTGGGCTTCTAGTAATTTGTGCCTTTTCAGCTAAGCAGGACTTAAAACAAAAAGCCAAAATTGAGACAGCATTTTCTGACAGCCAATTCAGGGAACACAGACTTGGAAAGACCTTTGGCAGTCAAAAAGCATACTTCCTTTGCCAACTCAGAAGCTTTGGATCAATCCCCACTCCTCACAGTCTGCTTGGAGTACTGCATAGTCTAGTACCCGCTATTGATTTTATATTTGGCAAACAACCTCTTTTCTTTGCCAAGTTAACAATGCCATGATCTAGCCAAATAGTTCCTTACAGTATACCTTAGTTTTAAAGGTGTGTCATTCATTGTGTTTCAAATTTCAAAAGCCTGAAACTTGGCATAATTCCTGATATGCCTCATACACTCTTTCCTTTTCTTTCTCTCTCTCTCTCTTTCTTCCTCTCTTTCTTTATTTCTTTCAATTCTCCTTCCTTCCTTCCTTCCTTCCCTTCCTCCTTTTGTCTGTTTTTCTGTCTTTTCTACCTCCCTCTCCTTCTTTCTTTTTTTGCATGTTTTTCAAGATAATTTAATTTACAAAAAGAAAACCAAGCATTTAACTCACAGGGCTATGGCCTTCATTTGACCCCAAAATAAGACCACAGTAAAAAAGAATTGTGAGACCTGTCAGGCTTTTAGTTACCTGAGGGCAATAGTCAAGGAGTGACCTAATATCCTGGTTGCTGAGGGAAAGCAATTCCTCCTGCTGCACACAGACAGTTCAAGGATGTTCTGCTGAGACTTCTAAGCAAGGTTTTTATGGTGACACCTCATGACTGCACTAGCACCTGCCCAGCTGGTATCAAAAGGAGACTGGCAACAATGCGGGGTCCTCTCTGAAGCTATCAGATGATAACAAGTCCACTGTGGTTATTTTCCATTTCCTCCCTTTTTTATTTGACAAATATATTACAATTATGTGGAGTAGAGAGAGTCTTTGTGTTGAAAACCTATTCTGTTTTCCTTTTCTTAAGAGACTTTAAATAACCAATAGATGCTTGTGTTGAGGTAGTTTTAAAATCCATTGAAAGGACAGAATTTGTGAAGAAGGGTTACATTACACCTAGGTTCTTCCATGAACTGTTTTAACTGGGAAGTTACGTGAAAAGAAAGCATGAACCTCTTTTCTAGGAAGTTCTAATTCTTGATCTCAATCTCCTCACCCCCACACCTTTCTTTTGACCTCTTTTTTTTTTTTGAGGTGTCTTAGGTTTTTACATCAGTGAAACGGTACCATTTCACAAAATACCAAGATGATTGCATTTTTGAAGAGTAACATTTTGAGATCCCACACATATTCAGTCTTGACAGAAGGCTTAGTGGAAAATATGTGAAGTCCCCTACAAAGAACAGAATAGGACTAGTGTTTCTCCCTTTGAAACTAGATTTAGCCCTGAAAAGCAACCATCATGTGAATGAGAGGGATAAAGGATATCACCAGAAGCCGGAGGATTCTGTAACAGAATGACTGAGGTAGTTTCATTAAGATAATTTTATGACTTGAGTCTCACATAGTAGAATGCCTTGCAGGTCCAAAGCATATGTATTCTAAAGAGAACATCTGTGCTTAGCTTTTGTTCATGACTTATTTTGTTTAGACAGCCCCATCAGACAGGGGAGATGAGAATGGGCCTCTCGGATTCACCATCCATGTGTTGATTTGCAACCTGCTGTACAGAAAAGTCTCGGGATGGGGACAGAAAATCCTCTAATTGAAATACAAACTGGTTTTATAAGAGGAACACAAAGCAACAGCAGAGGTGAATACTAACAAGTGACTTTCCTCTTGCTATTCAGAACAGACAAGGTATTGTGTGCCATACTGGTTGATCCAGTCTTTAGTTTCATGGTTTTTGCTCTTTAGGCCAGAATATTGGCCGGTCTTTTTTCAGAAGTTGTAATTATTACACATTGTGCCTTTAGGGCATGAAGGACCCAAGAAGCTTCAATACTGGAAATTGTGAGTTCAAAAATAGCCAGACACTGGGTTTAGCTTTTAGATTTTTACCAGCAACCAGAAACTGATCTATTCCTTTCAAAAATACAGAAATTAATGCAGTGATTCCTTCTGTGTTTTTATCAAAATTTTAAAACAACAACAAACAACTCGATTACATCCTTCACCGAGAAGGAACTTTGCACATGAAAGACTTAAAATGTTTTGTAGAGCAGAACATTCTTTGAAAGCTCTGGGTGGAAGAAAGCACTTGCTTGAGGAACTTAATTGATAGAAACCGTGCAGCTGGACAGGGCTGCCTGAGTTCAAAGGCACCGCTTTTAATCCAAAACCATTTTCATTTTACTTAACTTTTATTTCTTTCTGGGTGACTAACTTACAAACTTCTACTAATCTACTGCCAAGTAATTTTTCTTAAGAAGGTGGATATTTTACAAGATTCATAGCCAGGAGCCTTCTGTCAGGAATGCTGGTGGTACAGCTTTGTGTAGATAAAAACAGAGGCACAGGAAAGTAGGTCGTCCTGTTTTGTATGTGAAACAGACTCTGTCTCTGGCAAGTTTGCTCCAGTTGAAAACAATAAGGCACTGCTAGTCCGTCTTTAAGTCTGGAAATGCAATGCCTCTGGCAGTACTTGATCTTGGAGAGTGGAGCCTAGAGTTTTTTCATAGTTGGGATTTTGTGTTAGTAGAACAACCAGAATGTCAACCGTTGCAGAGAGAGCCATCCAATTCACACATATGCAGCTAAAGAGAAAGCTCAGCTTCAGGAGATGACATTTAGCATTTTGAGGATAAACAAAAATATAGAATGGCCTACCACAGCCACTGCTAATACAAGAGATCTGTAACATTGCTTTCAAACTTTCATACTCTGTGATGTTTTTAATGGCCCATTTGATAGTTTAAAACTTGTAAAATGACCAAGTATAATGCATTCAACAGCAGTAATTTTTTGAAAATAGCAAACAGTGAAACAGGCCAGTTTTGTCTGTTCTATATTCTTAAAATGAGTAATACATTTGATCATTTGGCCACCCCAAATAACTAACATAGATCAATAATGCAGCCACTTTTTTTTACTACCTATTTATTTATTGTCTAGGAGAAAATTTTGATTTATGGAAATTATTGGTCTCTCTTTGTTCGGTGACTTTCAGGCTTTCTGAAATAACTTAGCAGTTTTGTTCTGGTATTCTTCGTTTTTGATGGACCAGCATATTAGTCTTAATTGGCTTTTAATGTATGTTCCAGAAGAGTTAAGAAACATATCTGGTTTATTAAATGTTATATGGACGTTGTTTAGTGCACTATCCTTTAAGGCTGGCACTATGGAACATGAAGCAGTAACTGAAAATCGATGGGCAAATAAGCAATCTTAAAATGGCGTAATCTGCGTGGGCTGGAATGGGAATAAAGGATAGAAACTGTAATGAATAAACTAAAATAAAAAAATTTAAAAAAATTAAAAAAAAATAAAATAAAATGGCGTAATCATGAACTGGTCAAGAAAATGTACCACCTCCCACACATTAAAATTGCTACTGTTAAAAAAAACAGAATAAATATTGAGAAGGATATGGAGAAATTGGACCCCTTATGCACTGTTCATGGGAATATGAAACAGTGTATCTGCTCTGGAGACCAGTATGACAGTGCCTCAAAAATTAAAAACAGAGTTACCATATAATTTAGTAATTCCACTTCTGTGTGTATATACCAAAAAGAAATAAAAGCAGGATCTCAAACAGATATTTCTACACCCATGTTTATTTTTTTAAAGATTTTATTTATTTATTTTTAGATAGAGGGGGAAGGGAAGGAGTAAGAGAGGGAGAGAAACATCAATGTGTGATTGCCTCTCGTGCACCCACCACTGAGGAGCTGGCCTGCAACCCAGGCATGTGCCCTGACTGGGAATTGAAGCAGCAATTCTATGGTTCCCAGGCCTGCACTCAATACACTGAGCCACACCAGCCAGGGTTTTACACCCATGTTTATAACAGAATTATTCACAATAGCCAGAGAGTAGAAGCAACCCAACAGTCCATCAAGAGATAAACAAAACAGCCCTGGCTGGTATAGCTCAGTGGATTGAGTTCCGGCCTGCAAACCAAAGGGTCGCTGGTTTGATTCCCAGTCAGGGCACATGCCCAGGTTGTGGGCCTGGTCCCCAGTAGGGGATGTGAGAGACACAACCACACATTGATGTTTCTCTCCCTCTCTCCTTAAAAAAAAAAAAGATAAACAAAACATGGTATGTGTTAAAAAACATGGTATGCACATACAATAGTCCCCATTATTTGGGACTTCCGGCCAAGATGGAGGTAGACACACTGTGCCAAGATAGGGACAACAACAATATAGAAACAAAATAACAACCAGAACTGACAGAAAATTGAAGTGTATGGAAGTCGGGCACCCAAGGATTTAAAAATAGACACAGACCGGTAGGAGGGGCGGAGTCGGGCCGGATGAGGGACCTGGAGCCGAGAGCTGAGCAACTGGGGCGGTGCGCAAGTCACCAGCAGGCCACCCTGGGTGCAAAAGCAGTGGTGGCTGGTGGGCCCCGGCCAGGGGGTGGCGACTGGCAGACCCAGCGAGGTGGCCATTGTGAAGCAAGACACTGTGCCCAACTCAGGGTCCCAGCACGGGGAAATAGAGCTTTGGGTCACTGACTGGAAAGGAGGGTCCTGCAGGGTGCACAGGCCCACACACACCGGAATTGGTGCCAGAGGGGCCCAGTTAGCTTGTGGAAAGCGGCGGAAGGGTCTGAGTTCCTACAGAGAGCAGAGCAAGCACCATTGTTCCTTCTCGGACCCCGTCCCCACAAACAACGTCACAACCCAGCCACTGGGGTGCCCCGCCCTGGTGAACTCCTAAGGCCCCACCCCTCACTACAGGAGCTCCACAAGACCAAAAAAACAAAAAAAAACAGCAAAAAGACGGCTCAAACAGATGAATTGAAAGCCTCAGAACCCATCCTTTTAAGCAACCAAGAGATAGCCAACCTATCAGATGCACAGTTCAAAG
>CM052547.1:39322399-39359446 GCA_028533065.1 Trachops cirrhosus | reverse complement strand
GTGGGTGGGAGGGGGTGTTCAGGGTGGAGGGGAATGAAGGGGGGATAATAGGACAACTGTAATAGCATAATCAATAAAATATATTTTAAAAAAAGAAAGTTAAAAAAATAGTCCCCATTATTTGATATTTGCTTTTAGAGGTTTTAGTTACCAGCAGTCAACCATGTCCAAAAGCATTAAATGGAAAATTCCAGAAATAAACAATTCATAAGTTTTATCCCTTTTAAAATTATTTTATTTTCCAAGTGCAGTTGACATACATTATTGTATTAGTTTCAGGTATACACTCCAGTGCTTAGACATCGTATAACTTAATAGGTTATTTATCACCCTGATAAATTTTGTAATCATTGGACACCATACATAGTTATTAGAATATTATTGATTATATTCCCTATGCTGTACTTTGCATCCCCATGTCTATTCTGTAACTACCAATTAGTACTTGTTGATCCCTTCACCTTTTCACCTATCCCCCAGCCTCCCTCTCATAATATTTCTGTCAAAATGTTTTCTGTATCTATGAGTCTGTTTCTGCTCTGCTTGTTCATTTATTTTGTTTTTTAGATTCAATTGTTGATAAACATGTATTTATTGACATTTTATTGTTTATATTTCTTCTTCTTCTTTCTTCTTCTTCTTCCTCTTCTTCTTCTTCTTCTTTCTTCTTCTTCCTCAAGAAGATCCTGTAACATTTCATGTAATACTGGTCTGGTACTGATGAACTTTAGCTTTTTCTTGTTTGGGGAGCTCTTTATCTGTCCTTCAATTCTAACTAATAGCTTTTCTGGATAGAATAATCTTGGTTGTAGGTCCTTGCTTTTCATCTGTTTGAATATTTCTCTTTTTTTCTTTATATTTAAAAAAATTTTATTGATTTTTGTTGTTGTTGTTGTTTGAGAGAGGGAGAAAGAGAAACATCAATTTCTTGTTCCACTTATTTATTCATTCACTGGTTAATTCTTGTATGTTCCCTGACCTGGGATTGAACCCACAATCTTGGCATATTGGAACAATGCTCTAACTAACTGAGCCACCCAACCAGGGTTGGAAATTTCTTACCTATCCTTGGAAATTTCTTACCAAGCCTCTTTGTAGTCTTCTGGCCTACAAAGTTTCTATTCAAAACTCAGCTGACAGTCTGTGTGTGTACCATTCCTGAAAAACTGCAATACCAGGTTGATGTGTAGAGTGGATAGAGCATGCTCCTATTCCATATCCTAATCCCAGACATCCACTTAATATATTGATCTTGGATAAAGGGCATATCAGATATTAAACTGATAAGAATAGATACTGCACTTTATCTTAGCAAAAGACTGAGAAGTGATAGCTGACAGTCTTATGGAAACTCCCTTGTAGTTAACTAACTGCTTTTTTTCTTGCTGCTTTTAAGATTCTCTCTGACTTCAAACTTTTACACTTTAATTATGTTGTGTCTTGGGACTCTCCACTTCCTAAACTTGTATGTCTATTTCCTTTACCAGGTTAGGAAAGTTTTTTGTCATTATTTTTCAAATAGGTTTTTAATTTCTTGTTCTCTCTCTTCTTCTGGCACTCCCATCATGCAAATGTTGGTACCCTTGAAGTTGTCCCAGAGGCTGCTTACACTATCCTTGTTTTTTTCTGGATTCTTTTTTCTTCTTCTTGTTCTGATTGGTTGTTTTTTTGCTTCCTTATGTCCCAAGTCATTGATATGATACTTGGCTTTATCTACTCTACTGTGATTACTCCCTGTAATTTGTTCTTTATATCAATTAGTATATCCTTCATTTCTGACTGGATCTTTTTTATGCTAAGTTCCTTGAGGTCCTTATTAAGTTCCTTGAGCATCCTTATAACCAGTGTTTTGAGCTCTGCATCTGAGAGATTGCTTATCTCCATTTTGTTTAGCTCTTTTTCTGGAGGTTTGATCCTTTTTTTAATGTGGGCCGTGTTTCTTTGTCTCCTTGTTTTGGCAGCCTCCCTGTGTGTGTTTCTATGTATTAGATAGAGCTCCTTTGACTCTGTGTCTTGGTAGAGTGGCCTAACGTAGTAGGTGTTCCATAAGGTTCAGCAGCACAAACTCCTCGATCAACCAAGCTGTGTGTGGGCTATGTACACCCCTCTCCTGTAGTTGAAGCTTGATTACTGTTGGCATGTCAGTTGGAGGGATTTAGCCCCAGATTGATCAGTTGCAAAGAATGGTTGTGATCATGACCACAGATCTCTGACCACAGATCTCTGACCACAGTGGTCGATCAGCTGTGCAGGGGCCCTCCCTCCAGGGCAAGATTTACTTCAGCAAGGCTCTGGGTCCCGCTGAGTCTATCCTTTGGTGTTTTGCTTGTGGTGGTGGTTCGCTAGTGATGCTTCAACATGGTCTAAAGCTGTCCACTGGGTGTGCTGGCTCTGGAACCCCCTGGCAGGTGCAGACCAAGGTCAGTCACCAGCTGTGTTCTGCTCAGGGCCACCCGACTTGAGCTATAAGGCATTCTGCAGATGGCTCCTACTTGTGCTGGGCTTGGAGATGTCCAGGTGAATTCCAGCTGTGAACTAAGGCTAGCTACAACTGGTGCTGGGCTGGGTCCACTTATCAAGAAGTACAGGGTATGCTGAGACCAAATGCTGCTTATTTGAGAGATTGTAGGAAAGTCCAAAGCCTGAGCCAAGACAGGCCATTCATATGGAAAAGCCACAGGAAACAGCTTGAGTGGGCCCCAAAGTTGGGTGTGGTAGGGTGTCAGAGAATCACCAGGACAGGGCAAACTGTGAGCCAGCTTGATGGAGGCTTAGTTATGGCATCTGCTTGTCCACTCTGTAAGGGGAATGGCTCAGGAAAGGAACAATGACCTCTGCCAGCACCTCTGTCTGGGAGAGAGCTGCTCCCCCAGCTCTCACCCTGATGCTGGACAATTCAGTTCCTCCTCATATGTCCCTGGTGCTTTCAAGCTGCTGCCCCAGTGCTGGAGCTCAAAGGGAGTGAGTCCAAGTAGGTTCATTCATGGGCCCTTTAAGTGGAACTGCTCTCAATTTCTCTCAGCCTCAATTCCTGCTGGTTTTTATGGGGACTTCTCTTCCTGGCATTGGAACCCCGGGGTGGGGGACCTCGTGTGGGGTTGGAACCCTATGCTCCTCAGGAAGGACCTATGTAGCCAAGATATCCCTCCCAATTTTTATCCACCACACGTGGGTGTGGGACCAACCTGTTCTCCATCTCTATTCTTCTTACCAGTCTCGATGTGGCTTCTTCTTTAATTCCCTAGTTGTAAGACTTCCATTCAGCCAGATTTCAGGCAGTTCTGAATGATGATTGTTTGGTAGTTTAGTTGTAATTTTGTTGTGGCTATGGGAGGCTCATTAACCTTCACCACCATTTTGTTCATAAATCTATAATTCTTAAATTTTAAATTGTGAACAATCTGAGGAGCGTGATAAAATCTTGCTCTGTGCCACTCCATTTCTCCTGGAAGTGAATTATTCCTTTTATATTGTATTCACACTGTGCATACTCTGTTCCTGTTAGTCAGTAGTGAACTCAATTACCAGACTGACCGTCCCAGCATCTCAGTGTTTGTGTTCAAGTAACCCTTTTTATACTTATTGGCCCTGAAGTACAAGATCAGTGCTGCTGGCAATTCAGATATGCTGAAGAGACACTGCAAAGTCCTTTCTTTAAGTGAAAAGGTGAGTGCAGCACAGTAAGATATTTTGAGAGAGACTAAATTCACATAACTTTTATTACGGTATATTGTAGGAAAAAAAACATAGTATATACAGGTTTCAATACTATTCACAGTGTCAGGGATCCACTGGGGATTTTGGAACATATCCTCACAAACAAGGGGGGACTATTATTCACCCTTTAGAAAGAAGGAAATTCTGATGCATGCTACAACATGGATGAACCTCGAAGACATTATGCTAAAGGAAATAAGGCAGTCACAAAAGGACAAACACTTTATGATTCCACTTATATGAGAGACCTAAAGTAGTCAGATTCACAGAGACAGAAAGAATGGTGGTTGCCAGAGCTTAGGTGGGGGTGGGGGATTCTAATGGATTGTAGTTATTTAATGGGTGTAGAGTTTCAATTAGGGAGGATGAAAAAGTTTTAGAGCTAGATGATGGTAAGTGTTGCATAGCAATGTGAATAATGGACTTATGCTGCTGAGCTGTACACTTAACAATTGTTAAAATAGTAAATTTTATATGTATTTTTACACAATAAAACATTAGATTGAGAAGTTACCATTAAAAAATAGTGCCCTGGCCCTGGCTGGTGTAGCTCAGTGGATTGAGCACTGGCTGTGAACCAAAGGGTTGCTAGTTCGATTCCCAGTCAGGGCACATGCCTGAGTTGTGGGCCAGGTCCCCAGTACAGGGCGTGGGAGAGGCAACCGCACATTGATATTTTTCTCCTTCTCTTCCTTTCTCTCTAAAAATGAATAAATAAAATATTCTTTTTAAACAAGTGCCCTGGCTCATGTGGCTCAGTGGATTGAGTGCTGGCTTGCGGACTGAAAGGTCTCCAGTTCAGTTCCCAGTTAGGGCACATGCCTGGGTTCAGACCAGGTCCCTAGTTGGGGGTGTGCAAGAGGCAACCAATCAATATTTCTCACATCTATATTTCTCTTTCTTTCACCCTTCCTTCCCCTCTCTCTAAAAACAGGTAAAAATAAATAAAAGTAAACTGACACTGATCTTAAAAGCAATATGTAAAAAAAGAAAAGAAAGACAGAATGTAGTAACAGACACATGATGCTGCCTTCACTGGGCTTATATCGATTGTTTCCTGCCCGTTCCAAGAGCCAAGGATGCCCTTTTTTTCCTGTGTTTTTAATTACTCCACACCCACACCTTCCCTGTCCCCTTGTCTGAGAAATATTTCACTGTTCCTCTGTTCTTTCCTCATTGCTTCCATCTTCCATATGTCTTCACTTTCTTACTCCTGGTAGGAGTAAACCAGAGATGTACAGCTGGGAAACGCTGATGGCAGAGATGTCCATATAAAATGCTCAGACTGAATCTCTTAAAGTTGTCTTTTATCACCTTGGGAGGAGGACTGTAGGAAGGGAAATTGAAGGCACAGGGGAGGATGGTACAGGGGAAGTCAAGAACTATGAGCTGATTTTTGCCCCAAAAGCTTTGTACCAAATAATAACAATGACCTATATAATCAAGAGAAAGGTGAATCCTTACTAGGAAAAGGAGTCTTAATTTTAAAAGGAACCTACCAATTTTTTGGTTTGCTCTTCAGGAAGTCTTACTTGGTAAGAGCTGCCCACAGGAAAATGTGATTTTGCAGGATTCGCTATAGTCTTGGCCCAGGTTGGTTTGGTTCCCCTCCCCTCACTTCTAGGCAAATTATTCATCATAATATGTAATTGAGTTGCTCCCTTACCCCTCACCTATCTGAATTTCAGGATTCAAGCTGTTCACATTTGGGAAGAAAGTTGGACATTGGACATTATACTGGCTTTGATAGCTATATACATTGCCCCACTTTAAAAATTTCTCTAAATATGCTTTAATATTGAACAAATATTGGACATAGCTCCTTATTAATAGCTATGACAATTGATATGCTTGCATAAAGGGCCTACCTCTGCAGACTGAGAAGATGAGACTCCCTATTGTCACACTCAAAAAGAAAAGTAGAAAAGTGGTGTTGCTTTAAGAAATATCCTTGAACTAAATCTCCGTCTATTCCTCCAAGCTTCCGTAGGTTCACCCGATCCAACAGTGTGACGACAGCAGTGCAGGCTGACCTAGACTTCCACGATAATCTGGAAAACTCTCTAGAGTCTATAGAGGACAACTCATGCCCGGGCCCAACCGCCAGACAGTTCTCCCGGGATGCCAGCACCTCCACTGTCAGCATTCAGGGCTCAGGAAACCATTACCACGCCTGCGCAGCTGACGATGACTTCGATGCGGATTTTGACCCTTCGATTCTGCCTCCCCCGGATCCCTGGATTGACTCGATCACTGAAGACCCCATGGAGGCCGTTCAAAGGTCAGTGTGCCACCGGGATGGCCACTGGTTTCTGAAGCTTCTCCAGGCAGAACGAGACCGCATGGAAGGGTGGTGCCAGCAGATGGAGAGAGAAGAACGGGAAAACAACCTGCCTGAAGACAGTAAGTAACACAGCTGTGCACATCTGTACACGCAGCCCAGGGGTCTACGCTAACCTTGTGTCTCTAGACTTTGTGGTTCTATCTCGTCAGTTACCCTGCGGTCTAACCCTACCGCAACCAGAACGTGCAGGACAGCTAGTCGATAGCAGCGGCGTCCAGACAGACGCCCCTGCGCTGCACAATAAGAACCGGAGCGCTGGTTTCGCCTTCACTAGCTCTGGATGTTTTCCCTCCGAAAAATACCAAACTCCTACATAGGAGTGGCTTCTTGTTCCTAACATGATTCCTCTTCCCCAAGATGTTACCGAAGGGGTGCTGATTCTCAGGAAAGTAACGGTAATTTTAAATAGTTTCAAGGATCAACATGTGCATTGGGCACTTATAATCTTATGATTTTATTACTTTCATTAACATAACAATATTAAAACAAGCTAGTAGTCTATAGGCCAGTAGGAGGCCCACGCTTATGTACATTCTTAAGCCTGCTGTGTATGCAGTTTCTTTCTCATGTTTTAGGGAAGGCAAATCTTCAGCCATTAATTTAACACAAGTTCCAATTTAATGCTTTAAAATAAACGATAAAATAAAATATGATGAATAAATAAATAATGGAGACCTAGCACATCATTATATTTAAACTTGGCCTTTTGGCAACAACAGCTCCTATTAAAAATTGACAAACAAAAATTAGATTATCATAATTTTGAGGCACCTTTTGCAGATCTTCAACAATTCTAAAATTCAATATAGTTTACACTCAGTGTGTATTCTAATGCTGTGTGTTTGTTTTCTTCTAAAACACTATTATTAAATGAACGGTGGGTTGTCCGCCCAGTGACATTTTTGAATCAAAGAAATGGAGTGGTAGGTTGCCTTCGTTTTTTGTGCAGGAGCTGCCTAGAAAAGCATTGTGCTGGCCTGGCTTTTTAGACCTATTTTTGAAATCAGTATTTGACTTTCTACTATGAAAATGTTAAAACATGCACACAAGCAGAAAATTTAGTACAATGAACCCCCATGTACCCATCATGAAGTTTAACACTTGACTAGTCTTTTCTTATATACCCCCACTTATTGTTATTTTACCAGTCTCTTTTGAAAAAGTCTAAGGCATCATGTCACTTCACTAGGTTTCTCACTCACACTGAGGACTTTCTTTTTACATAACCATCATGCATTATGATTTCTAACAAAAGTAATAATTTCTAAATAATTTGACCCAGAGCTACTATACTATAAACCATGTTACAAAGACTTACTAAATAAACCAAGCTCATTGTGTCAAGGATCAGTGAATTTTCTATAAAGGAAAAAGTTTTTGATGAAAACTAAGTCTGGGAAATAACAGCAGGTTATGGGATTTTCTCACTGTGTCCACTTTCATGCTCACATCTTTTCTTTCTGCTCCTTACTTCGGCTTGGACCCTACCCACCAGCTGACTAGCTTATTTGTTAGCTTTATGAGCAGGTTGAAAAACCTATAAATGGGTTTCTGTAACATTCCTTTGCTTCTTTCATATTATGAGTGCAAACAACTTAGCAGTGGAAAAATAAATCTCCTTGGCACTTGCCCCTAAAAGTTGGTGCCACTGCGGTCTCCCTTGAGTGTGTATCCACAAGCAGATTTAGAGTTTTGCTCTTATAACAGGTGAATGAGGCACCAGGAGGAGCAGTGGGCAGGGATAGGTTTCAGTAAGAAAGTCTTAACAGTTGCTTCTTACTGTCTTTTCTCCTTGTGGACATACCCAAAGTTAACTAGATTTTCCTAGGGAAAAATCAGTGTCTCAGGGGCAATGGCCTTTGAGTGCTGCTCAACAGAACAAACTTAGATTTTAATCTACGGAATTCATTACTTTGGGATCCATTCTACCTCCCTCGCTGGCTTTCAACAGGACCTGTCTTTGTATGTGAAGGTGCGACTGTCCCACCATTAATAAACCATACTCATGAGGGTGTTTTCTTCAGAATAGTGATGAATTTTCTCAGATCTACCTCTATTTTACGAGGTTGCTGCCTGGGCAGGAGGTTGGGGGAGAGGTGATAAGGTTGTGGTTGTTAAAACAAGCCAAGATAACTAGGGGTGGGAATATTTTTGGTGTTTTGCTTAAAAGTACCCAACTGAGTAAATTAGCCTTAGAGGATAAGTATGTAATGAAACCGTCCTCATGGGGAGTTATCTGCTTTTGTAGTTTGAAATATCTTTTAATATCAGAACCCCCATTTCTAATTTAAAAAAAATACACTCAACAGCCCTGGCTGGTGTGGCTCAGTGGATTGAGTGCTGGCCTGCGAACCAAAGGGTCACCAGTTCAATTCCCAGTCAGGGCACATGCCTGGGTTGATGGCCAGGTCCCCAGTTGGGGGCGCATGAGAGGTAACCACACATTGATGTTTCTCTCCCTCCCTGCCCCTCTCTCTAAAAATAAATAAATAAAATATTTTTTAAAATATACACAACATCCCTAAATATAACAGGAGGAACAGTGAAGCACTTCTGGTAAGGACCTGGAGTCCTGCCTGCATAGTGCTAGGAGTCCACAACCCCCAGACAAGCCACCTAAAAACACGCCCATCCTGCCCCCAAATCCTGGACACCTAGAATACAGTTTGAAAGCTAATGGTCTATAGTGAAAAGTCCAAAGTATTATTTTTTAAAATAATTTTATAATTTTAGATCTAACTGCTGACACAAAATTTAGAGGAAAATGCCCTTTACACAATGCTTTTTAAAAATGTACAAAACTGATCCAAATTAGTAACATCTATTTATATAAGTCCAACTACTTTATAATATGTGGCTCTTCCGTCAAGTCTCAGCTTGGGCTTCACTTTCTAGAAGTCTTTGCAGAATGCCTCCTCCTCAGGCTGAATTGAGGGTGTTTCCCTAGCGCTTTCTGTAATTGCCTGTATGTTTCTCTACCAGGTGTTTCCAACACAATTTTATGATAATCTGTGTATCTCTCTCCTCCACTGAAAAGTGAGCTCTCTGAACAGAAATTATCTTGTCTCATTCCTCTTCAAATTTGCTAGCATATAGCAGAGGATCAGTAAATAGTTTTGAATTTTTGTTTACAAAAGTATTTTACCTAACAAAACATTTCTTCCTAAGGAGCTAAAAAATCATCAATAAGTAACTAGCAATTACTTTTGCCAGAAGATGGAAGGGGCATACCCGTGTGAAGTGATGAGCCCTTCTCATCAGAGCAAGGATTTGGCAGAGAGAGAGGAGCACCTGCCACAGAAACAGTAGAAAGGACTGCTGTGTTTGTCAGCTGGATGGTCTAGACGAGCCCTTTCAGCTTTGGGGATGTGATTCTATCCTGCCAGCACTTGAAGGCCTTCTCTATGTTTTATGCTCTGCGAGGTACAAAGAGCAGCTCCAATCTACTAGCATTCGAGACCTAAACTGTGCAGAGGTAAACTCACATGCCCAGGTCTAAGAATCGCCAGTTTCAATGAGGCAAATCCAAGTGAGGATATGACCAGAAAGCTCGAGCAAACATCTCCCATAAGAAGGGAGAATATAAGCACATGAAGGAATATTCATCTTGTCCTTACAATACCCTCAGCAGCGGGCTAGAGTCTTTGACAGGTGTTGTTTTATTTGCCCTGAAAACAGCTCTCAGGCAGTATCTTGTCCAAGGTCACAGAACACAGAAGTGTCTCATGGAACAGATATAACATGAATAACATTTGACAAGATAATGATACATTATGTGTTGCTTGGTGCTGTCCTCTAAAGCTCTTTCTACATAACTCTCCCTGGCTTCTTGGCAACCAACCAAATTCTGTTCTGATAACTGGGCCTGGACTTGCACAGGGTTTTTGTTTTACTAAATCTCTAATTTAACCTTTTCTTTTTTTCAAAAGAAGGGCAGGAAGGAAGAGAGGTCAGTCCTGTTTGACAGGCATAGCCAATTTCAAAGTAACCAGCTTTAACAAAAAAATCTGTGTGTACACCCAGAAAAGTAGCTTTGATACATGGGTCAAGGACAGCTGTGTCTATCTCTTGGTCAAGCCACCTTATGTGCTGTTTGGGTCCTACGCAAGGAGGGCCTCTCTTCAGGGAACACGACAAAGATGGCTCCTTGACAACTCTCTCCCATGAGAGCTAGCCTTCAAAGTGTTCATGGGAAGATAAAGAGGATAGAGGGAGAGAAGGGAAAATTCTAACCATACCTAATTTAGTTTGTGAGCCACCATAATTATCCCAATTTTATAATCTTTTCAAATATTTGCTGAATGCACCTGATGTCTCTCTGAATTGTACACTTAAAAATTATTAAAATGGTAGCTCTTATGTATATTTTACCATAGTAAAAATAAAATCCCCTGTTCCTAAATAAAATATCTGCAGCAGCTAAAGGTTGGTAGAACAAGTACGCTAGCACCATGTTCATAGTTATTCATTACGCTTATGAGAATGTAAGGTATTTTATTAAATGTCTTCTTGAATTCAAAGTACAGTTGACCCTTGAACAACACAGCTTTGAACCACATGGGTCTGCTTATATGAGGAATTTTCCTTTCAGTGAACACCTGTACTGTTTTCGACCTACAGTTGAGAGTCTGTGGACAGGGAGGGCCAACTGTGTGCTTTGATCTAAGCTATTTGATATTAGGGGACTTGAACATCCATGGATTTAGGTATATGCTGGGTCCTGGAACCAAGCCCCCACAGATACCAAGGGGCTACTTAAGTTTTGGGAGAGTCAAAAGTTATTTGCTGATTTTCGGCTATGAAGAGTCAGTGCCCCCAACCTCTGCACGGTTCAAGGGCCAACTGTGTAGGATGCCCATGGTAGAAAAGGAGGAGCAGTGTTAGGAATAGAACATACTTGCTCAGTGGGGATTCGAAGTACAGATTTGGGCTTGGATGGTTGCAATCATCCTTCTCTACTAGAAAGATGATGAAGAAAGGCGCCATCTAACTTTACATAATTATTAAACTATCAACTGCTTTATGATGCCATTATCCTCACCCTGACAGCTGCTTCCTAGGCATTTGGCTTTTGGCATTCCCAGGCTAGAAAACACTTTCCCAGTTTACCTGAAACTGGATAAATGCGCACCACGCCAGGCAGAATGAAAACAAGTCCTTGTAGTCGCCTCATAACCTCCAGCTATCTTTTGAAAAGTATAAATTCTTTGGGTGTGTGGAGCTATTATTTTCTCTGATAAAATAAAAGCAGAGCAAGGACTTTAGTCCTTGTTTTAAACCCTCATGCCTAATAGTCGATAGTAGGTTTTTGGCTCGATAACAAAATAATGAGAATCTGCAGTGACTGAGTTTTCCTCCAAACCGTGGCAGCTGACAGAATGCTTGTTCCTGCAGCATTCGAAGTAAAATGATACAAGCTTTTGTCAGACAATGAAGCCCTTGTGTGAAACAGCTGTCTCGGGGAGATGGCTCACTGCTATTTGACAGTGGCTTGTATGTTACATAGATACGTCTGGTATTATCTGACCGGGAATGAAATGACCAGATGGAACTGAATGCTTCTAACTAGGAATGCTGTCTACCAGTGCGGGTGAAAAACACAGGCTCGGGTTTCAATGGCCCTCAGATGGAATACTAGTTGATTGTACTTGGAAATCTATCTTCGCCTCCTGAATTGTGGACAACTTATATGAGGAATTTTCAGGCTCTATCTGAAACAAACTGATAAACCTAGAGCGTGTGTAGGAGGCAGATTAATTCCACTTTAATTTTGCCTGGTAATAGCATCCAAGTTAGTGAAACTTGGCCTTGAGTCCCCCAGAAGGCTTGTGAGCCTTGGCAGCAAGTGTGGGACTGGTAATGAAACCTGAAATGGGGTTTGCCTGGTTTCAGGTTGAGTTACGGAAGCTGTGCACAGTCATCATTGCGACCGTCTATCAGTGTGATCACTAGGCTTACTCTGCCCAGTGCCGCCTGTGGCGTGTCTCTGCAGCCTGTGAAACAGTGGGTGGCAGGCAAAGCAGCACTCACGATCTCTGCAATTCATCTGCTCAAGCCCTTGTGTATTTCTAAGCAGGGAGAGGTGGGCACATCCTAGCTACTTTCTGTTTTAGTCTCATCCTACTTTTGAAGTAGCCTTCAGAAGGTCCTTCCCCATCCTTCCCCCAACAATGCCCACCCCCGCACATACATTATATAGTCTTTTTTTTTTAAAGCATGGCCAACCTGAAATTAGTGACTGCAGAAGAAGTGAAAGTAATGAAAAGGAAATGGTGTGTAATGGGCTTATGTTTAACCTAGAATGCTCATTTCATTGTGCTTTGCATAGTACTGGGCACAAAGAGGAAGGTATTCGTGCCAGAAGGACATTACAGAGCATGTTTTTGTGGGTGTGTTTCACTGGGGGTGGTCTCAAGGCTGAGGAGAGTGCTCACGCATGGAGAGGGGAAGTGTTATGGCAAGCTGAAGACAGAACCAGGCCTGGAACCGGCTCTCCTGCTCCCTAGGCCAGTCGGTGGTTTTCCCATTATTTCAGACTGGAGTAAGTTCCGCCATTCCTGTACTGCAAAGAGGCAGAGATTACAGAGAGGGACTGACTCTTGGAGCAAGGTCTTCAGTTGTTTTCTCTAACAATAACTCTTTCTGTGGAATATAATTACAATGGACTTCAAACAGCACTGAGTATTTTTCTTCTATATTACCAACAGAAATGTTAACTAATTTCATTTCCTTCAACTTTCAAAGGCCCAAAAATTGTATTTATCTATGTGATGCTTATGATGTTATAGTTACTATTTCACTGCTGATGTAAACTGAAATATGGGTTGCAGTGTAACCATCTTTTATGAGTATGGCTCTTGGAATAGGGACTAAGGGGGAAAAAGTTAAATTAGCTGGGTTTTTGAAAAGTTGCTCTTTATAAGCCAATCAGTATTCCCCCGCTTCAGCATCCCTCCCTCATGTTTTAGCCCTATGGAAGCCCTGGTTTCAGTCTGTGGGAAAATTTCTACTTGTGAATTTCATTCTTTGTTCATTAGCCACCAAGCTGAAGCTAAAACACAAATAAATAAAATAAAAGCACTCTTGTTAAATGCAGAGCAACAACTGTCACCAGGAATGAAACAGACCCATACTTTCTAGGGGAACTTTTGTTGACATCAGCTTGGGATCACAACTCCATTTGAGAAGCAGCTGGCCAGTTGGTTGGAGAAATTCTTTTCCACGAGGTCACGCCTGTAAATAAGAATGTCTCCACATGGGTAATCCCAACTTGAAATCACATAAACTCAGTCTAATAAATCCATGGGACTTCAAGTGGGTGGAACCACTTTTTTAAAATTCCTTTTTCCTCCTTTAGCCCTAAAGTCTGCAACATTGAGAGGGGGGCAGGCGGAGCCTGGTGAGTACTAAGAAGTCAAAACCTGAGGATAAGGAGGTTTGATTCACACACAAGCACATTCAACTTACCCCAAATGGCTTGGCTCTTCCACCCTAAGTCAGCTCAAATAATATTATAAACAGAAACCCAAGAGGAATAATAGTCTAGCCCAGACTATATTAGCCAATTAATATATCAAGATTATAACTTGAAAAGTGATGTTAGACATGGTAAAACCTTAAAGAATCAGATGCTTAAGGCCCAGATGTTGCAGTTAATTTATTTTTCTGGTTGACGTCAAAGTTTGCAGATGAGCCCTGGCTGGTGTGATTCAGTGGATTGAGTGCCAGCCTGTGAACCAAAGGGTTGCTGGTTTGATTCCCAGTCAGGGTACATGCCTGGGTTGCGGTCCAGGTCCCCAGTAGGAGCCACACGAGAGGCAACCACACATTGATATTTCTCCCCCTTTGCCTATCTAAAATTAAATAAATAAAATCTTTTTTTAAAAAACCTTAAAAAAAGTTTTTAGATGAGTCAGTTAATTTTGAAACCTAGTTCTTCAACAGGATACCAGGGATTCCATGGGCACAGTCTATGCCATTGAAGGGCTGGTCATCTGGTTAGAAAGTGAGACATATAACTGGGAGATGCTGGGGAGCATGTGGGAAGGGAAAGGACAGAGTTGTGCATGGGAATATGAGGAGCATTGCAGAGGGGGAGGTGAAAGGAGATAGGGCTTTCTGGAGGATGTACACCTGAGCACGGGGGAGGGGCTAAGGTAGGCACCAAGGCAGGAGGCATCCCCAGTTTAGTGTTTGGCCTGAACAAAGACACTGAGGAGAGATACAGCTTTGAATTTGGGAACTCTGGGGGATTTGAGAGAGTGGGCAGAGGTAAGGCTGGGCAGGTGGGCCTTGCCTGCAAACCATCAAAGGGAGTTTGCGCTTATCCCATGGGCGATAGGGAACCATGAAAGAGTAAGAATTATGAGATAGGAGGACCCTCTAGATCCCTTACTAAAACCAAACCTCCAAGATTAGAAAGGGAAGGAGAACATTAATGGTGAGGAGGGGGTGACCCAGTCTTGTAGCCCTAATTGTAATCAACTAGGGAGTTGGGGAAAGACGAGAGGTGTTGGGTGGGTGCTTAAATATGCTTGGGGGATTGGTAGACACTGGAGTTACACATATGAGGAACTAAATGTATTTACAGACTGGTTAAAACCAGGAGAACGAGTGAGATCACTGGAGGGGAATAAGGGAAGTGGGCTCAGGATTGAATTTGTGTTCAACATTTACAAGGTAAAGTGTGAGATAAAGAATAAGAAAGACAGTGTCGAGCCAGAGTGTGTTATAGGACCCAAGGAAGCTGGGCTTCCTTTGTGTCAAATGCAGAGAGATCCAGGAAGGTAAGGAAGGTAAAGAGGGAGGGCCTGGAGGGACAAGTGGAGTTGAGGACAGAGAGAGAACAAAGGCAGTCTACCCTTCGCAGAGTCCAGCGTTTAGGGGAATGTGTTAGATTGGCAGGGCTGCTATACCAGCACGGGATAAACTCTCCCAAGGTCAGCAGCTTTTAAGTGGCTTCGATGATCATTCCTGACTCCAAAGCCTGTGTTCTTTCCAGTGTATTACGCAGAGAGACAGCCTGGAAAAGGAGCATTACAGTAGGTGGATTACAGTGTAGAGGTGGCAGGACCTGGGAAGCGCTCAGCCAGTGTGTCCACTGCAGTAACCTTCACCACTGGAAAGACAGCCAGACATGTTCCTTCGTATTCACATGTACTGTACAGGTTTCAGGGAGGCAATGTTGGGGGTATAACAAATATGTCTATTCTCCTGGGTTTCTGAAGCCTAACATGTGATCACGGAGTTGGGTAGAGTAAATAGAATTGGAAGCAGTCAGAGAAACCAGTGCCTGTGCCTTTCCAGTTCAAGAGACCTAACTTCTCTTGGAATATTAAAGAATACACATATTAATTATGCCTACGGATTTGAAATACTGATTTTTTGACTCAGCAAAAAGTCAGGCATTTCCTGAAAGGAAACAGTGTTTTGTTTTGTTTTACTCTGCTACCACAGCAAACTGAACTCTGTGCAGCTTTGTTACGGAGTCACTTGCAGGGTTAAAAGAAACTTCATTCCCTTCACCCTGTGCCTTTACCCCGGGGGAAGGGGGTGGGAGGGAGGAGGTACACTCTCTTAAATGTCTGGGGTTTTTACTGAATGTAGCCAAGAGATTTTAAATCTCAGTTTTTGTAAAAAAAAAAAAAAAAAAACCATGCCCAAAATAGTCTCTCTGCTTCTTATTACATGCATAATCTTTAAAAGAAAAAACAAAATTTAAACCTTACACGCCCCCCCCCATCTCTTTCAAGCGATCCTCCCTGGTTCTTCCTTCTTTTCACAACTGAAATTTCTTTGTACAACAATGACAGTGTAGATAGATGTGCTTTGCTCTTCCTATAGGGACTGGGTTGCTGAACTTCAGATTCCCCCCTCAACTTGGTATAGCCATCCCCTTTCTATCCATTTGTGCTGACTAGAAAGTGTTGATAAAAGAAAGAAATCACCATCAAGTGGCTTCATTTCAGGAGATTCTGACTCGATTTGCAGTAGGTGTTGAGAGGAGAGCACAACTGGACCAGGAGTGAGAAGACAGGGATCCAGGACAATGGGGCCACAGGGAAGGCACCTCTTAGTTTGGGCCCAAATTTTCCAAGTGAAATGATGATATCTGCCCTGCCTCAGCATGTCCTATGAGCATCAAATTAGATGTGCATGGGAAAGTGCTTTGAAATACAAGATAGATAAGATAGATAGGCAGAGTTTTGCAAAAGCCAAACAGTGATGGCCTTCCAAGAATCTTCCTGGCTTTATGTGGCCAATTAACCATCTAATGTGGGATGAAAGATTTCTAGTATTATAAATGGGAGAGTTAATAAAGAGGTGCCTGCTTTTAAAATAAAGGAATTTAGTTCACCAGTGTTCATGACTGCTGTTTTGTACTTCCACTGAGGGACAGCCTAACCAAGGAGCTGAGAGAAAACAAAAGGCAGAAAGTGATTTAAAAATTCACTATCAAAGTGTTAATAAAACACCTGAAGGAACCACAGCTATCTACATAAAAAGAGTGGCACTGCAAAACAAGGCCTGTTATATGATTAAATATTACACAAATAGATGGTATAAATTATGGTTGAATGCCATGCCTGGGGGACACAACAAAGATCATTATTCTGGAAGATGCACTGAATGTGCCCTAAGTGAGTTGGGTGGTAAAAACTGTCAGCTACATTTGGGTTGAACAATCTGGAAAGACTGTATGGATCAGAGTCTGAAGGAAACCGACTAAACAGAGCCCCAGCAGCACATCCTCCTCCTGGACTGACACAGCCTGAGAACCCATCTAACTTTAAGAGAGGCTGCTGCTTTAGGCCATGGGCTCTCAACTATCCTAATGGGGTTGCCCCAGTGTAACGCTCTGTTGTTTATACTTGGGAAGGCCCTTAGCTATCACCTCTAGGACCAGGGGAAAAAAACCTTCATTTATTAACTCAGGGATGGGGCAGGAATGTTCATTGTCTAGTCTAGTGGTTCCCTTTGGGAGGGAGGCAAATGGAACAGAAGTGGAGTGTACTTTTTCTGTAGGGCTTTATTTCACGAGAGAGAGAGAGAGGGAGAGAGAGAGAGAGAGAAGAAAAGAACCCTACACTTTCAGGCTCCTCTGGCTTTTTTGGGCATGTCCTCGCAGGCCATGTCAGCCCCTGCAAAGTTAACAAGTGCCACACTACAGTAAAAAGACTGAGATGCAAGGCTAACCCTGCAAAGTTGCACTATATTGAGGCCTCTTCCAGAATTTTCTAATACCACATTGGGCTGTTTTACATGCACAGGAAAGCCTACAGCTGAAACCCATACATCTCATTTCCTATTGCTCCTTTATACTTCTCTCGTAGCATCCCTGATCAACGTATTTTCTTTGCATTCTGCTGGACGTTGGTATGGATTGTTTCCGAGTAGCTTCTAAATGACATTAAGATGCCTCTTTTTCCCTTATCTCATTTCTTTACCAACATTCCCTTTTTTTCCCTACTGTTCACTTCCACTGGTGTTTACCATTTACTATTTATTAGTTTTGTATTTCCTTAAAGCCTATGTAACAAATACGAAATTTACTTCCAGGAGAAAAGAGTTACCTCACACACCAAGTCAGTGTCTAATGGACAAACAAAACGGAACAAACCCCGTTAGAGTTCTCTTCCCTAAAATTAAAGTGGATTTTTAATTCTAAAAAAGAAAGTGCAGAGGACAAAGAAGTAGCAGTTATCATCTGCTTGTCCTACACCCTCCTGTTCCAGCATTTCACTCCTGACTCAGATCATCCTCTCCCTTCCCTGGGCCTCAGAAAGACCATCACTTGGACACTGGAAATGCAAATAATCCTGGAGCCAGTAAGGAATTTCCCCTGAAGGAACATGATGGCAAAAACCTGGGAAACAGAAGGACCACAACTCCACCCCACATATTTTTGCTCCAAAGCTAGGGTTCGCGCCAGACCACACTGAATGAAGAAAGAAGCCCCTTGTTTCCCCTAAGAAGAAATCCGAGTTGGTGCCTGCCTACGTGGTTGGTGTTTCCTGGATGATTGTTCTGAGCAGCACTTTCTCCTCACTTGAGGATCACTGTCTTACTCAGCTACTCTTATTGTGGCAGTCTGTTATATAGTGCAGCCATTCAGCTGTGACAGAGAACCTTAGCTCAAAGTTTGAGTTATTTCAGAATTGTTTGGGTTTCTGTGACAGTTCCAAGGAGCTAAGCAATCCCCATCAGCAAATTGGAGACTTAGGTATTAGTTCTAATCTCCCAGGAGTCATTCTGAAATTTGCTGGTGTCAAAATCCTACCTTTCAGCAAGGTAATTCAGGAACCTCAGAGTCTGCCCAAAGCCACATGTTCACTTAGGAAGTGCCTCCTCAGACCTACCTGCCTCAGATCTAGGACAGGTCATCAAAGTGCATGCCTGTCCCAGGCAACCTTTGAATAACCCAGACTTTGTTTTTTTTCCTTTCTCTTGTGGGCAGAATAAGTGTGGAACTCAGAGTTGGCACACCCAGAGAGGAAGTGTAGTGTACTAGTCCTAGATAATAATATGTATTTATTGAGTGCTGGCTATATATCAGACACTATCCTAAGCAATTCGCATACATTACCATTTTTAACCTTAATAACAACCATACAAATGGTACCATTAACCCCATTTTACATATGAGAAAGCAGTGGCTGGTCCAAGAGTTGGCGCAGGACCCTTGGCTCACTCAGGACCTGAATTTTTAACTACTATAGTGCCCTGTGTCTTCATACACTGTCCCTTCTGCTTCTGTGTTAAGAAAGAGAGAGGAGGCCTCAAAAAACTGATAGATCAGTTAAAGAGGAATGGGCCCTGGCTGGTGTGGCTCAGTTGGTAGGAGCATCTTCCCATAACCAAAAGCTTGTGGGATGGCTTCCTTGTTGGGGTGCATACCTCGGTTGCAAGTTTGGTCCCCAGCCAGGCACATACAGGAGGTAGCCGATTAATGTTTCTCTCTCCCATCAACGTTTCTCTCTCTCCCTTCCTTTCTCTCTAAAAGCAATGAAAGGGTGTCCTTGGGCAAGGTGAGAAAAAAAAAGAGGAATGAGATAACCATCTCAAAAGACTTTAAACAGATTGAAAAGAAGTGAAAACTTCTCCCTGAGCAATGGCTGCCAGACAACTGTCAAGAGGACCCCTTGTTATCACTGAGTAGGCAAATTTCTGCACTTCAGTATGGTGTGACTGCCCTGAGTTATGTGTCTAGGAATGCCAAAATATTAGAGCAATACCTAGGTGTAATGTGCATCATAAACCATTAGCTGGCCTGGCAGTTTTAAACAGAGAAGCAAATTTCTAGAAAACCCTGGCCCAAATGAAGTTTCTTTTTCTTCTGTTTTCTTCTCCTCAGACTTTGTAGGGAATGGGGTCAGGAAAGGAAGACCTGATTTCACTGTGTGTTTCAGGCTTTGCAAATTCATAACAAAACAACAGCAAAACCATTGCTTCAGTCCTATTATCTGTCTCCCCCAGAAGATTTCAAAGCAGGGCAAGTGCACTTTGAGGAGTCTCCCCCTCTGGCTTTCTATGTGGGCCAGGAAAGGGCAAGCAGGGTGCCTTCTCTGCTTCCTTCCCAGCAGGGAGGGCATGTTGAGAACTGCCTGGTGGCAGAGCTCCAGCAGCGCAGCTGTGCCCTGGCCCTCCACCGGCTGGAGGGAGAGACTTTGGGACAATGCAGACTTGAGAACAACTCTGTGCAGGGCACTCTGCCCCGTCTCAGCCCGCCCATCAGTTGAAAGGTTCTAGCCTTAGCACAGAAGGCAAGAAGTAGCTTGCAAAGGGGAAGATTTTCAGCACAGTGCATAGGGAATTAAACCTATATTAACAATAACATTGAGCTGTAGAGTGGAAAAGCTGGGACGGTGCTGGTGTTCCCTAGGCAACAGACTGAAAATGTTCACTCCTTAGAAAGTCTTTCAACTGGCCATGGCTCTTTCTGGACAGTACCAGTGGCTGAGCTCCGGAAAAATAATGAAGGCTATGGATGGGATATGGTGAGTGCCAAGAGGTCCCCCTCCAAGACAGAATGGCTTTTCTTGTGTTTGGATTTGGGTTAGAAAAACAAACTATCAGATCATGATTGCTGACACAAATAAATCCATAACCCTACGGGTAAACACTTGCAGTAAAAGAAAAAAAAATGGTTTGCCTCTTCTCTTGGTAACATCCAGTGCTGCGGTGGAAAACTCCGTGATCCCTGAGAAATATGCACGATGAGCATGTGGTTATTTTTTCCCAGTTGATTTGGTACTTTAACCTGGGAGCCTCTGTTACCCAGACCAGCAGAATAATGACCGTCATGGGGCTGTGTGCCTGTGTGTGTGCACTGTGTGTGCTGTTTTCCCGAGTTATTTCAGCGTAACTTCCTCTTTGCTTTACCAGACTAAATCTCAACAATGAGACATAATGTGTAAACCTCTTGAATGTTTGCTCTTTTCAGTTCTAGGGAAAATCCGAACTGCAGTGGGCAGTGCCCAACTTCTCATGGCCCAGAAATTCTACCAGTTCAGAGAACTGTGTGAAGAAAACCTGGTAGGTAACATTCCCCATCACTACCATTTCCCTGCTAGTACCGTGAGACGAACATGCCGTCCAGACTGGCCCAGCTAGAGTGAAACTGATTTTGAACCGAGTCAAGGCCCACTGGACTCTCTCACCTGGAACAGAGTTTTCTGATGCATCTTATTTCCTGCATTTCTTAAAATTAAAAACACTTATTTCATACTTAAATAATCTTAGAAGAAAAAAACCCAATCAAGTTGAAACTCCATTTCCTGCTTTATGGTAACTAAAAAATTTCCATTTTCCTGGCTTTCACATGGCATCTCTGATTTCGTTATTCTTACCAAAATAGAGAGCACGCTGCTAGTTCAAAAATCATATTACAGAAAATCATTTTGGATAATGATTTTCTTTCTGAAATAGCCATCAGGTTGTATACCCTAATCAGAGTTCTCTGTTTAATTCGAGGGTCAGAGAGGGAGGGCTTCACAAAGTGTAGATTTTATCTCCCTGAGACAAATGGGTCCTTCTTGGACATACAAAAGCAAAATAAAGTAAAACATCAACAAAAGCACCACTACCAACAACATGGTAAAAATTGACTACAAAATACACGGGTGAGTGCTCCCTCAGTCACATTTACCTTTAAAAAAAAACTGCTACTATCTCTACAGGTGTCATTCCACAAGAATAGCTTTTATTGGCCAATTGTTGGTGAAACTGCATCTAAAACAAAGATAATGAAAAGCAACTTGTTTATCTTGTTGAAAGTAAAAACATGCCTATATGTACTCTAATTGACCCAAACTATGATTTCAGAGTTTTAACCACATCTTCTTGTTAACAAGGGCAAATACAGACTGAAAACGATTTATCTAGACAGCACTGAGCCAAGAAAAAACAGAAAGTGTGCAAAAGTTAGTACTCTCCCTCCCTCTTCACCAGGCTTTCCTTTTGGAAGTCTCCCTTTAGGACTAACCCTTCCCTCCTACCACCACCAACCCCTCTTAGCAAAAATTACTTAATCTTTCCTTCATTTCAGAAATTGTATTCTGGATTATGAGATAATGTGTATTAGTAAATGTATTGGTAAGTGAATACAACAAATATTTTTTTGAGTGTCACTTTGTGCCAGGTGCAGAATTCCTGCTAATTTGTAAACTTGGCAATGTGTCACAGATCTTAATTAGCATGATTCTTTGTCTTTAAATATAGGAAAGCCATACTTTACTCACGTAAAGCCATACTTCTCAAACTGGCTGCTAGATATACCTGGAGCCCACTACGTATACAGTACAGGGCATTGAGCATGCCTTGTAAAAGAATTACATAATGGGCAGGTATATTATGAAGTAGAATACAAACATTATGCAGATTTTAAAGATGAAATTGCAGACAAAATGTTTTAAGAACTTTGCAGACTTCTAGGGAAGGTTTATCTTGTTAAAGCTATCTTTTGATTGTTCCTTGTTCCTGGTGGGCTCACATTCCTTGGCCACTAGAGGAACTTAGATGGGAAATTATGAGAAACATTATTAGAGGTAGCCGGAAGTGGAACTACACTGGAGGCCAGGGGCCACTGATGGCTGGTCAAACCGTGCCAAGGAGGGAAGGTCAAGAGCCCACTGTGTGGACCTTATGGAGCAGATTGTGACATTATTTTTATGATGGTTTGACCATTGAGGAAAATGGGCTTGGAAAGGCTAAATAACTTGATCAGGGCCTCATGGTCAGAGGCTGAACGAGATTCAAATCTCAGTCTCTTTGACCTCAATCCCTGTAAATCCACTACCCACTCCTCCACTCTACTTATCCCCCCCGGAATCTGAGTTGCACTCCTCATCCTCATGTAGGGACCTGGGGTTGATCAATTAACTCTACCTCCTCTTCAGCAGAAAGCCTGGTTGCCTGGTGGTGGCAAAGATGGCACTAAGATTGGTCACAACCAGACCCAGCTCTCTTTTCTTGAGTTCTTAACTCCGAGGAAGGGAACACTTGAATACCTGTACATTATCTCAGACTATACTCTCAAGAATAGAATGAATAGCTGAGAATTACTTTTTCCACCAAGACTAAACTGAGGAACCCAGCCCTCCTCATCTTTTCACACTCTTCACCACCTCTGACCTCTAAGTGGCCCAGTTCGGACTAAGTCTACTGCTACAACTTCTTGTGTGTGGGATGTCACATGATCCACTGATTAAGAGACTGGCTGAGTGCCTAAGCTCTTTCTGTTTCCTCATCATGATATGAGGGCAAAGAGATTCTTGGTGAGAAGGGAACAAATTGCCCATTATACAGAGTTAAAATAACTCTTTGCCAGTCATTTCATGCATTAGTGCACTGAAACAATTTAGCTATTAGGGCTTGTGACCTAAAAGACTCTAGTGAACTCCAGAACATAAGCAATTTAGTTTTGGGTTATCAGTAAGATAAGGAAATACATTGTGAGATCATAAAACTCCATTTGAGAAGTACTTTGTCAAAACTATTATTTGTCTTTTCTGAACCTAGATATTAAGAAAACTTTTGTTTAGTTTGCTAAATCAAAATGCTACAGAGAAACTTTCACTAATTCAAGTGTCATTAGCATAGACTTAATAATGAACCAATCACAAACTTTAGAATTTTCTTCTTCCAGTGAATTTCAAAACTATGGGTAGTTTTAGAACTGTAAGTTTATAAAAACATCCTTATTTTCAGTCTAGACCTATAATGTTGGTTTTTGCAAAGGGCTAAAATGTTCTCTCCAATCTATTAATTTGATGATAACTGACCTTACACCTTCTGAAATCCTGATATCATTTTTGTAGTGGTTAGTTTTAAAAATACAAATTGCCTCAAGTTATTATATGGCATGAGGTTTCACAGTCTATCCAATTGCCCGGAATACTTAGAGGTAACCAAAACGGACCCCAGCTGTAAACCTCTGACACGTGGAGGCTCCTACCAATCTGACCGTGAATGCTTTAGCTGCTACTACAGTTAGTGATTAACAATGAACACGACACCTTCAGTCTCTCAGTTATGTTTTTTCTGTCTTAGGCCATATAAATTTGTGGTGCATACTTTCTAATTCTTGTTAGGGATATGCGGATAGAGACAAAGAAAGTCAATCCTTAAATAACAAAGAATGTTTAATAATATCTAGCAAATGGATCATAGAGGCTCTATGTGTACGTAAGGATATGTGTTCTCACATTTACTATGTTATGTTATGGTCAATTTTGAACTAATTCATTTCCAAATGATTTTGCCAAAGTACTCATATGATAAAATGACTTCCTATATTAGTAACATTTTAATTGTTAAATACATGTTACTTTGAACATTCAGTTACTTTATTACTCATCATCTGTTTACCCTAGCATTTCACTCAACATTAGTATTAAAACAACTCATATTTTTAGATTCCATATCTGTTATCTAAATAAGTAGGGTAGCAGGTAGTCAAATACTGACTCTAATATACTTTTTTTCAAAGATGGTATTTTCATATGCATCTTGTTGTAGATCAGACATTCTGGATTTTCAAATGTTTACTCTCTTCCCATACTGTACTGACAGATGTTGTATTACAAGAGTTTTACAACCTTGGCATTTGAGAATTACTGTCTCAAATGGATGTGTGTATAAATTACCATGTGTAGTGAACTCTAAAAACATGTTGAGTTCGTAGAAACAGAAGGGGAAAAGTGGTTGCTAGGGGCTGAAGGGTGAAAGAAATAGGGAGAAGTTGGTAAAAGGGTATAAACTTGCAGTCAAGAGATGAACGTGGTCTGAGGATCTGATGTATAACCTACTGATTATAGTTGATAACACTGTACTGTATAACTAAAATTTGCTAAGAGACTAGAATTTAATGTTCTCACCAAAAATATTTTTAAAAGGTAAATATGTGAATAATGGATGTGTTAATTAACTTAGAGGGAATTCTCTCATAGTATATATCAAATTATCATACTGTATACTTTAAATGTTTTATGAGTATTATTTGTAAATTATACCTCAGCAAAGCTGAAAATACATACATTAATTTTTAAATAAAATTACCATTTATAAATTACCATAAAATTACCACTTTTATCTCCTGTCTGAAAACCAAAAAGAACTCATCCTCCTTGTTATTTGAAATATTTGAAAATGTCGCTTTGTCCTGTGCTTGTTATGAATCACTTCTAAAGCACACATATTCTTCTTTCTCTTGTACAGAACCCTAATGCTCATCCAAGGCCCACCTCCCAGGATTTGGCGGGGTTCTGGGACATGCTGCAGTTGTCCATAGAAAATATTAGTATGAAATTTGATGAACTTCATCAGTTAAAGGCCAATAATTGGAAACAGATGGATCCCCTTGACAAGAAGGTAGAACAATGTAGATTTTGTATGGTTCATTTAAAAACCTGCACAAACACTGGACAGTCTAAATAGGCTTCTGCATTCAGTCTTGCTGTTTACAATGTGAAATGGAGCTGATATCATACTAATTTCATTGTAATGACAATGTTTACATAGTAATCACTTGGGATATTATCTGTAATATGTTTCAGGCATATTTTTAAAGAAAAATCTGTCTTTGTGAATTGGAAAATGGGAATGTGGCTTTTTTTGTTAATTAAACGTTAAGTTAAACCATTTTAGTCACTGGAAGGAACTGCCTCCATTTTGCTTTTTAAACTAAAATAAATGACATCTTCAGTGCATGATTACATAGAGCAAGAGTTTAACTTCCTTACTACTAGGATGTGTTTCCGAGAAAAATAGGAAGCCCTGAAAACTAATCGACTTTGATAATCATTTTATAAATAGAGTAATAAAGAAACCACTGTTGTTCAAGTCTAAAAATATACACATCATCAGTTTCACATTGATCAAAGATGTTGGAATTTTTTCTTTTTAAGGAAGTTTTACTTTTGGTTGATTTGCCTTGGGGAATATTGCTCATTGGGTTCCTCATGCTACAGTTTAGAAATAAAGACTCAAATATTTTTTACTTTAATTAATAAACTGCAATTTTCACATTTGATTATGGTGATTCCACCAGGCTTACACAGATACACATCTTCTACCTCCCTAGGCTGGGCTGTCATGCACAACTTTTTATCACTTTGTTTTCCTATGGCCTAAGGTCGAATAGTTCCAAGAGATTCAACCATAAAAATTACACATGGCTATGACCCTGAAGCACTGGTGACCCTGTCCTTTTCAGATCTCCTCACCTATCACAGAGCTAACAGCCATCCAATCCATCCTGTTGCCACCCATCATAATACCAGGGTTCTTGGGGTCAGGGGACTCCCAGGAGAAATCCAGTCCCAAGGGACAGTGCATGGTAGACAGGAAAGCAATGCTATCATCGTTACCCCTCATTTCCTTCTGTCACCATCAACCTGAGGGTTTTAGGGGTAAGCATCAAAGTACCATTGATACATGTATGTGTGCCCTCTTGCTTAGGAAGCCAAACACTTGCACTTAATCTAGTTTTCTTTTTTAAATCTGTGTTTAAAATTGTCTTCTAGATAAACTTCTGAGTTGGTCTTATTTTAAGAAAACGCTACAGATGTACACACATAGTGACGATTTACTTTCTGGAGCTGAACCAACTAATGTCCCATTTATTGATTAAAAAAAAACTATTGTTAAAAAAAACAAAGTGTACAAATATAGGAAAATGTGACTAAAATTGATCAATATTCATACTTTAAAAAATATCCACCAAGTTACCCAACAATGAAGATTTAAAATGTCCATAAGGAACGATGCTAACCTATGGGCATTCACACAGTAAATTGTTAGTTAATCTGATTCCTAAATCATTATACACTTTGTCTATGATTAGAGCTTTTCATCACCTCATGAACTTTAGGGGGAAAAATGAATGAGCACAATCAGAGTTGGCTGAACACTGTTTGCACACTGTGCTCCCTTTTTCTGTCCTCTGGGCCACACAGACTCTCACTCAAACTGCCCGAGGGCAGCAGCCCCAATGTAATAAGTTTAAGTAGGCACTTCACCCACATCAGCAAGGGGAACTGCTATGATGAGCTCGAGTGTGAAGGCACAGGGAGTGCCCTTTGAAGAATCTTAGAATCCATGTTTTTTAAAATACTTTTCACATTTATGAGACATTTCACATTTCACATTTCTTTATGAGGACAGGGGGAGTTTTATTAAAAACAAAAGTATTCACGAGGACCTCTTCGCAGCCGGACAGTTTATCATCCTTTTAGTAAAAGTCATTTGTGGTCTAGATTTCCTTCTCTCCCACTGCATTTTTCTTTTCTACGTAAGTCATGAATGGCTTTTGTTTTCTCAATGGCATTTAAAAATATCTAACTGTTTTATAGTTTGCTATTGCTAAAGCAGATGAACTCTTTCAGTCCTGGGTTAAGTTTTCATGGCAAAGTGTCTGTCCCTGTGATCGGAGTAGCCTTCTGGGCCACAGTCATTCTGAGGTCCCTGAGTGACAGACATCCCAGCTGGGTGTTTTAGGAGCCATTTTGGAACTGATTCCAAGCCAGAGTGTAGGAATTAACGGTGTCTTCCCTCCAGGATGACCCTGGAAAGTATATTGCTGTGTGTTTGTGTGTGGTGTGCAAAGGGGTGTAACTCACTGTGGCATCTACAAAGCTAAAAAACACAGTCTTATCATCTCTTCTTCGTCATTTGGCTACTTAGGTTTGGGTGGGCCTGGAGAGAGGGCGGTGATGGTTTTAAACTCTGAACCCAGCTCGCACCAGCTGCCTTGCCTCCTTAGAGGGCATGCAGAGTTCTAAGATGCTGCTGCTGCCGCTGCAACCCTTTCCCATCTCTAGCACCTGGAAGAGTCTGGAACCTCCAGAGAGAACCACACTAAATGTGCTGGGAGCCGCAGCCTTTCAGCAGGGGGCATTTTAAATACCCACAGCCTTTCCTTGGAGAGACCTAGTTCTGCAATCCAGCCTACCCTTGGCCTTAAGCTTACTGGTATATATATATTTTTCTGCATCTTTTGAATACCTAAGCAAGAATAATAAAGAAAAATATATATACAGTGTGCAGATCAGGACTAACCATCCTTAGGTTTAAAAAAGTGTGTTCTAACTACTGACCTATCCCAGTTTTTCCCAAGCTTGTCCTGAGAAGCTGTGTAATGTCCTGAACCTTCTGCTTTGATCAGGAGAGAAGGGCCCCTCCTCCAGTGCCAAAGAAGCCGGCGAAGGGCCCCGCGCCGCTGATCCGGGAGCGCTCGCTGGAGAGCTCGCAGCGCCAGGAGGCCCGCAAGCGCCTGATGGCAGCCAAGCGCGCCGCGTCAGTCCGCCAGAACTCGGCCACCGAGAGCGCCGAGAGCATCGAGATCTACATCCCCGAGGCGCAGACCCGGCTCTGAGGCGTCCGGGCCGCGCCACGCGCGTCCCGCGGCGTCAGAACCCAGTGTCTGTCCTCCCCTCCTCCTCTTCCCTTCCCGCTGCGCCCTCCGAGCCCGTCTGTCTCTGAGCCCAGTGACTTCCACTGTCGCAGTGTAGTTGTTCATCTTGCAGAAGCCGTCCCCCAGTCACCCCTCTGCCCAAACCAGTTTGCCCATGTTCTTCACCGAGCTTAGCCACCTGTATTGATGCGTCACCCTGCCTCATCGGGATAGCCAACCCTTTCTGTTCTCAGCAAAACTAAGCCCACCTGTGTAGAAATAGCCCCTTTAAGTCACTCACCATCCTCAGTTCTCTCAAGTTAGTCTGTCCCTAGAGCTCAGCAATATAAAACCATAGGGTATTTCAGAAATCCAGTATCACAGGGTGAATCTTTGGGACTTAACCGTCTTCCACGTGAAAGAAACTAGGGCTCCGATTCCCTGTATTTCCCCTAAACGGTTATTATTTTGCAAAGCAGATGGAGCACTTTTATTTCCAACCTCAGAAATCACACCATCTCACCGGAATCAATGAGTGACAAACCCGGAGAGGACCGAGCTGGGCTGGGGGTGGAGGACCTGGATGTGTAGTGGGAAAGGGAGAAGCAAAATCTGCAGGTGCTGGGGTGACCTGCACCACTCACAGCTGCACAAACTGCCTCACTGTTACTTCATCAATCACTGCTTCAAATGTTTCAATCAGCAGAAGATTGTAAATTCGATCTTTCAGGGAAATTAATCTATTCTGAAAGGCAATAAAATGAAGAAAGGCAAGACAAAGGAAGCACTGAGTTTAAGATACTACATAAGGGTTTTATTTTTTGTCCTATTGTTAAGAAAATTTAGACCTGAAGTGTTTTATCAACTTTTATTGTGTTATGTATATTATCTTGTCGTGGTGGGGGGGTCTTAAAGGGGAAACTGTTGGTTGGTTCTATTAATGTATTAGTGTCCATCCCAGGGAGCCTACCTAATTACACCTACGTAAGTACACATCTGCTTCTGAAGTGCTGTTCTTGGCAGCCAGGCTGTTTTCAGAGATGAGTGGATTTTCCTGTCACCCCTTTGAACGCTACACATCCATCCCTTTTAAACGGTTAGTTCACATCGCAGACATATTTCCTCCTTTAGTTTCCTCTCACTCTTACAGAGTCCTGTCATCCATCAGGATAAGGATTTTGTCCTATGTCAACTCGATAAAATAAATTTTCTACCCCAAAAGACATGCCTCATTCCAAAGACCTGCCACTCATCTTAAGTCCCAGGTAGTGGGAGAAATTTGACTTACAAGGTTCAGAAACCACAAGGAGAGGGGGAAAGTCACGACTCACAAACATTGAAAGAAACCCAGGCTTTTGGCAGAGATTGTTGATTTACATTTTTAATCATGATGATGGGCAGTATGCACTTTGCGTCCAGCTGAAGTTATCTTTAAATGCCCTTACTCGTAGCAGTTTAAACATTTAGAATGTGATGATCTTAAAGTATCACTGGCATTTTGTGTCCAGCTCCCACCCTGAAGTATTAGAAATTACCATTGAAAAATGAAAGACTTTTAAAAACATACATCAAATATGCTTGCACCAGAGAAGCTTTTTCAAAAATATATACTCGCATAGCCAGGTGCTAATTTAATTTTATTTATGAAATTAAGAGAGGTGATGGGTTCTGGCAACAACTATTTTCAAGGACATATTCTAAAACCACTAGAGAATTTGCTACCTCTCAGAGCCACTGATGCTTTGAGCAATCTTTATAAACAGGGCACAAATGTTTACTGCTGTGGTTTACAAGAAAAGGGCTACTAACTTATTAAAAAACAAATTTTTAACTAGGGTGAACAAAGCACCTTGAGTGCTTTGTAAAACTGGAGCGTGCAGAGATATTAAGCTTCAAGTACTTGCTGGTTTTAAACAGAATACATCTTTACTTCGTAACTGCATTGGAAGGTCACACAAAATTGGCATCAAGTAAGGCCAACTGCCACCTTGGGTAGCCTATGGTCACATTCAATCCTGCAAATGACTTGGAACTCACAAATTAGCATGAAGGAAGCAAAATCCATTTGAAGACCCATGTTCCCAACTACAGCTCTGTGCCCTGAAGTAGAGATAAGATTTGGATTAAGAACTAGATTTCTAATATGACTCAAGATCATCCTACAACATTTTCTTTGGAAACTGGTTTAGCCCAGGATATTTTAAAGAGAGACAAGAGAAAGCCTATTCATCTTGTCTATGTGAATGGTATTTGTATATTCATAAGCTATTTTTGGTAAGAATTTTAAATCTTTTAGCTATATGCCCACAGGCATCATGACCTTTGCCTTCCTTAAAGACACAAATTGTGCAAACACTTTATAAAGAGCTAATTATTGATGTTAAAACATGACCCCACATAAAGCTGCTTGTTAATCACTTGCCCCCTTTAACTGACATCCATGAGTATAACCTTTGTTACATTGTTCTTTTTGATGTAATTTGTAGAAATGTTTTTTAGTTCATAATGGAAAATGTACTTACCCAGAAAAATTACTTATTTTGTTTAACTTTGGTATAAAGATGTTTGGGCATTTTCTCGGGGAGGGGGGATTACAAAAGAAGTTTGCCTCCCACATCAAAAAAGTTCAAAGAAATTAAGTATTTATTATATTTTTTGCAGATGTTTCCATACAATTCACATAACCTTTTTGTAAAGAGAGATGAAGAAATGGATTAAAGATTTTTAATATTTGAAATGGTAAATAGAACTAATTTATTTGTAATATATTTCTGTTATTTATAGATGTTTCCTTAATGTTTTACTGTGCATTACCACTTTAATTTAAGCCTTATCCTTGTGAATTTACCATTTCTTTTTAAAAACATGTCTAGATGCATATTTTAAATAACTGGAGTGTAAATCAGTAGCATATCTCAATTCCCAAATGTAATTTTTAAAAATTATTTTGGTTTGGAAAAAAAAGATTCATTTGAAAGCCTTCAGATGGAGGGGTGGGGAACATTTTTATGGCTTTATGAATTGGAATTTCATAGGCTTATCTACCTAGATTGTGTGTGGACAAAAAAAATGTAAATAGATGAATGTTTCCCATAATGTAAAAAGATGAAATTAATAAAATAATTAATGCACTGCTTTCAGGTCTGCATGTTTTCACTACAGAGTCCTGCTTCTTCCAAAGTATAATTAATAGCCTTTTAGGAGTATAATTAAGCAATTAAGCATACCATTCTAACTTTCATTATAACAACATATATGCTAGTCTCTGTTGAGCCAAGGAGTAGACCTACATAAGGGGTTTACATACTGAAAACTAAAAGTCACTTTACTATGATGTTCGCACACATGTGAAAGTTTCAAGTCAAGAGCTGTATATTTCATGAAAGAAGTTACTAACTTCTCAAACTTGTGCAAATCTGTATCTATTTTATCCACTTGAATTTCTTGGCAAATATTTCATCAATTTTGTTTTCTACACAGTTCTCCAGGGTAGGAAAAGTCAGACTAACCCTTTGTGGTTTTCAATTATTCTCATAGTAATGAAAAACTGTGCTCACTGATGTTTAGTGACTTGCCCAAAGTGACATAATTGTTACATGGCAGATTTGAGTCCAGCATTCAAGCCTTCATTCAGCTCTTTAGTGAAATCTTTATCATTCTTCCAGTATTTAAAATTGGTAATTATTTGTCACTGTTGATTTTGTTTGGGTTTTATCTAGGTCATATAAACCTTACTTCATATACACAAAAGACAGACTTACATTTTTTCAAAAAGTAAATTATAATGTTTTATGAAGTGACTTTGCAATTACCTGAAGATGCTGTAATTGAAGATATCTGTATCCACACTGTTTCCTCCCCACCAAGTTCTTTGCCAAACCCATCCACCTATATGCAACAAACTTAAAAATTGTTAAGCAGATAAGCCACTTCCTCTGATTTCTATACATAAACAAAACCTGTACCAGTCACCAAAATAATACAATGTACTTTTGAAACTACTTCAAAAGAGTTTGAAGTGGCTGGATCCTTGTGAGGTCGCAAAGATCTTGTAACTTGGGTTCATGAACTGACTATTCCCAAAGTCTGAACCGTGATTACACTTAAAAAGTTTTGCCTTTTAAGAAATTAACTCTTAATATTTTATTGGGCCTCCTTAAGTGTTTCGGCCAATATGCAAACCAAATGAGTTAGTTTTTGCATGTGGAAATTTGAATTTCAGTGAAGCAGTTTCCCATGTTATAGAGTTCACCCCCCAAAAATGTGATTTCATTTTTGATAGAAATTGAACAAAATTGTTTGCTTTGAATATGGATTTCTTTTTATGTCTTTGAAATCCACCCCCTTGAAAATATAATTTTATTTTGGTTTAAATAAATGACATTTAAAATCTATTGTGTCTGAATGTGTTCATTCTCAGATGCCAGTGATAGATATTAAAGGGTGCAGAAATTTGAAATTTACCTCGGGTTTGCTCCACTGGTTGACTTTCAGCTGCTAAAGCAAGATTAGATCAATTCTTTTTGTAAACAGAAACTAGTGGCCCTGTTTGAAAACCGTCTCAGGGTCCTAACTCATGTATTAAGTGTAAGTTTACAAAATAGGTCTTAAATTCCTCTGTAAATCACTGTCATCTCCCCTGAAGCAGAGAGAGGAAATGGCGGGCTGCTTCCTGGTCCATATGCTTTCCTCGGGGCTTTCTGCTGGCAATGGGAGCCCTCATCAGATAATCACAGGAATGGGAAGCCCCAGTGCACTCCTGATTCCCGAGTCTCCGTTTAGCCAAGCCAATGCATTATTTCCATGTCTGCTATGAAAACGAGCACAAGCCTGAATTTATAGACAAAGGCTGAAACCAAGAAAGTGTTTTAATAAAAACACCAGAAGTCAAGCTCTGCCATGTAGCTGATAGAACTGTTGTTATTCATTGCACCATATGTTTTCACTAGTTCAGCTGAAGATTGTCATTCTTCCTCTTCACACTTCCAGCCTGCCTTCTGTGAGAAGTACCTGCTAATTTCCTCTTTTCAGATTACTTGATAGGTAAATCAGTGTCATGAGGGAGCTCATATTGAGATCTCAATAAAGAGGTTGTTCCCTACAAAAACTCTCCTTTTCCCTTTGGAGAGGAAGGGCGAAACAGAGCCTCCGTTTTCATAGGGGGAAATGCATTCTTCCTATTATCTATGGGAGATTATGCACAACAATTACAGGTTTCAATCCAATGCTTTCACAGCTTCTAGGGGCCAATGCTCTACAAGTAGAAAACACTCCTGCACAGCTAGCCTTCTGAGATTCGCACACAATCATTAACTGATGATTCCTTCCTTGTTTCTAGTGCTTTCAAGTCCAACACCCACCAGCAGTTTAAATTATAAAAAATTAGGAGAAACATCTAAGGAGTTAGATAATCCTGTGGATGGCCCATGAAGTGTGTTATAGGAAACATCTCTTCACATTAAAGTAATTATATTCTACTACTGTCAGTGACACTTTTTAAAATCCCAGCTGTGTCACATCATTTCTTTTTTAGAATAAGACCTAATGTACCTTACAACCTCAGCCAATAAAGTGTCTTTCCATAATTCTCAAGTGTGAGAAAAATTAGATCTCAAAGGCAGAACTTGAACAAAGGTGAGAAAGAGATAGGTTAAATAATTTTCTCTTACATTCCTTTCCAGTTTGATTTAATTTAACACATTCATTGAGAGCCTGCCTCTCCCCAGCTTGCTCAAGGAAGAGAACCTCCTGCCCTGACTGCCATCCCCGGCCGGGGTTAACCTTTCCTCCCTCCTGCAGCCTGGCCTCTGCAGAAGCAGTCAGTACTTGGGAGGCCTTGGTGAGCCTGGCCTTCCAACACTGAGCTTGACAACCGTGAAAGAGGAACTCAAGGGCTTTTGAATAGTTTCTTATGTTAATCAATAAGTAATGAGTCTGAGCTGTTTGAAGGGGGATCCTTTTCAAGATGCTGATATCTTTGTGCCGGGCCTTGAGTTGGTGCCCCCAGGATCCCTTGACCGGTGGGTTGTTCAAAATGAAGTCTGTTTACAGAGAGTGGAAACTGATCAATAGTTTGAAAAATTGCAAGAGTGGAGAGATGTTAACCCACAAAAATGAGTATTTCCAAACTGAATGCTAGTGGGTGTTAAGCACTTTGTAACTGGTGGTGAAGTGAGAAATAATTATTCAGACAAGTCTGAGTAATTCTGAAGATAAAGAGAGAAAATAAAACACTCTGTGAACTCGAACCTAAGATGTTTTGGCATCTGACTATTCAGGATTTGTCAGTGGCTGATTCATGGTATAATCGTTCTCAAGGGCACTTTATTTTAAGATAGGTTATTAGGAGGCTAAGGAGCTTTCTTCTAGCAAAGGCATCACATTAGAGTTGGGTTAAATATCCAACTGAGAACCTGGGTTAAATATTAAGAAAAAGCTTACCTAAAGAATATATGACATATGACATTCTGCCCTGAGAAACTCGGTACACTGTCCTGAGGGATGTCATGACAGAATTGAGTCACCGAACGATCCTTACTTTCCTATTTTCCCTTTTCAGGGAAATAATGATCCTTATTTTCCCTTTCAGGGAAAGTCCTTCACAACTTTTAGTATTTAAGTTTGTTTATTAGATAATACATACAGAAAAGATAGATTGGCACTTGCATGCACACACGCGCGCGCGCACACACACACACACACACCATGATCTCTGTGGGCTTCAGTCCAATGTGAAGTAATAATTTCCCAGCAGGGTTTCTGTCAGTGACTCCAGATCCATGAGCAGAGAAGATCCAGCTAGGGGAAAGCCAAGGCAAAGGGAAAAGTCCCCATACACCCCACCAGAAACACCCATGTGTCATTTTGATTTTAATATTCTAACTTGGGGTTAGGTAGCAAAGCAATGCCCTACTCTTGTAAGACATTTACAAATATTGCCAGCTTTTCTCTCAGAAGCTGGACTGATCTTCTTGTCAGCCTCGACATCATGCCATGAGTGAGCCTGCCTGCCCAGCAGGGACAGGGCCATTCTGTAAGTGGGGAAGACCTCAGGGTATGCAACAGGCTGCTTGTGTTTGAATCCTAGCTCTACCACTTACTGGCTGCGTCTTTTTCGACAATGTACTTAACCATTCTCTACTCCAGTTTCCCTATCTGTACAATGAGGAGGAAAATAATAGTTACAGCTCTTTCTCTGCCATCATGGTTTATGCAATTGATTCTTCTTCACCATGACTTCTTACAAGAATTTCAAGATCACAAGGTTCCTGGCCAAGAAACAAAAGCAGAGTCAGCCCATTCCGCAATGGATTCAGATGAAAACTGGCAATAGAATCAGGTATAACTCCAAGAGGAGACATTGGAGAAGAACCAACCTGGGTCTGTAAGGAATCAAACATAAGAGATGGCTTACATATTTATGCTGTACCAAGGTTGCCTGCATCTTGAAATCACTGAAAAGATCACTACCCTCTGGACAGTTGGGTATTTTAATTGTGAAATTATTGGATAAATGATTTTTCCTGTTGATTTTTTCTGCTGTAGTAGGTTGGTGCAATAATAAATGTGAACTCTTTTTAAAAATAAAAGAAAATAATACTTACAGGATTGTTCTAAGGATTAAATGAATATATGCAAATATGCAAGTGAATGCCCGACACATGGTAAGCACCCAAATGTTCAATATCATCATCACCACTACATGTTTACACTTACGAGTTTCGTGCCATGGCTGCACTATTGCATGTGCATTTTGTAACCCTATGAGACAGTCACTACATGTGAGTTACCAAGAGACTAAGGAGCATTCTAAGGTCACTGGAAAGTGACAGAGCCAGTATTTGAATCCAATCTAACTCTTCATATGTGTGTGATGTGTGTAAGACAAAGCAATTTACCTGTCATTTTTAAAATTTAGCCATGTATTGTTTTATTTCAGAACATTATGATCTACCTATTCTCTTCAGTGACTCCACAGCATTCCATTTTATGGATGAACCATTAGACATTCTGTAGTTCCCTTATTGATGGACATTTAAGCTGTTTCCACCGCTTGCCATGACAAGCAAAATTTGTAGTGAAAATTGTTTTACACTGTATCTTCAGTACATATGGAAATGTATCTACAAGCTATATTCCTAGATAAATGGACATGCACTTTTGTTTTCAAATATCGCCAATTGACTTTTCAAAAAAACTACCTTGATTTCCATGTAACCGAACATGTATGGGTTTTAGCACCTACCTTTGCAAACAAGGCATTCATAAAGTAAATTCAGAGCCATGCTTAAAAATTCAACAACAAAAAAACCCAGGAGTCTCCTTGTTGGCTTTCAACAAAGAAGGGGAACAAAGGTCTCTAGAAATGTGGCAATCGTTTTAATGCACTTTTTTATGTAAATCCCAGAACAAAGATGCTAGAAGTGAAGGAAGGAATAAGCATATGTCAGCCCTAGGGTGTGAACTTACCCAAGAGTTGGGCCTTTGTCACACACCTTGGAGGACAGCCTAAGAGGCACCTCCTGCAGCAGGTCCAAGGCCACCACAGAGGTCCGAGCCAGGACTGGAAACAAAGGCTATGCACTTCGAAGGTTAGTAGGTTTACACCACAGGACACCAACTCCTGTGCCTGGTAGTTCTTTTGTTTCTTATCAGGACCCTTTCTTTCTTTCTTTCTTTCTTTCTTTCTTTCTTTCTTTCTTTCTTTCTTTCTTTCTTCCTTTCTTCCTTTCTTTCTTCCTTTCTTTCTTTCTTTCTTTCTTCCTTTCTTTCTTCCTTTCTTCCTTCCTTTCTTTCTTCCTTCCTTCCTTCCTTCTTTCTTTCTTTCTTTCTTTCTTTCTTTCTTTCTCTCTCTCTCTCTCTCTTTCTTTCTTTCTTTCTCTCTCTCTCTCTTTCTTTCTCTCTCTCTCTCTCTCTTTCTTTCTTTCTTTTCTTTCTTTCTTTCTCTCTCTTTCTTTCTTTCTTTCTTTCTTTCTTTCTTTCTCTTTCTTTCTTTCTCTCTTTCTTTCTCTCTTTCTTTCTTTCTTTCTTTCTTTCTTTCTTTCTTCCTTTCTTCCTTTCTTTCTTCCTTTCTTTCTTCCTTTCTTTCTTTCTT
>CM052547.1:39278433-39321899 GCA_028533065.1 Trachops cirrhosus | reverse complement strand
TCTTTCTTTCTCTCTTTCTTTCTCTCTTTCTTTCTTTCTTTCTTTCTTTCTTTCTCTCTTTCTTTCTCTCTTTCTTTCTTTCTTTCTTTCTCTCTCTCTCTCTTTCTTTCTTTCTTTCTTTCTTTCTCTCTCTCTCTCTTTCTTTCTTTCTTTCTTTCTCTCTTTCTTTCTTTCTTTCTTTCTTTCTTTTCTTTCTTTCTTTCTTTCTCTCTCTCTTTCTCTCTCTCTCTCTCTCCCTCCCTCCCTCCCTCCCTCCCTCCCTCCCTCCCTCCTTTCTTTCTTTCTTTCTTCTTTCTTTTTTTCTTTTTTTTTTAGTAAAACTTCACTTCTAAAAAGGCTTTAAGCCCTGGCCAGGTAGCTCAGTGGGTCAGAGCATTGTCCAGATATGCCAAGGTTGCGGGTCAGCACATATATAAGAATCAACCAATGAATGCATAAATACATGGAGTAGCAGGTCAATGTTCCCCCTTCCCCTTTTCCCCTGCTCTTCCTCTCTCTCTCAGATTAAATAAATAAATAGCTTTAAGACAATTTATAGAATTAAATCACAAAACACTGAATACTTTTTAAATGAAAAAGAAAATTGGTAGATAAATAATTTCACCAAGATCCCACCCAGGCCCCCAGGATCCTGAGTTGTGGCAAATGAATACTAAAATTCTTTCTAGGCTCCCTGATGGTCAAGGCAAGTGGTCAGCATTTTTTACTTTGTTTCCATTTGGTTTTGGAAATGCCAAAACTTTGAAAGCTCCTTCTGTGCTCAAAGAACCACCAACATGATTTTGCATCCATTGCAAACCTAGTATATGAGCTCATAGAACAGGGCTGCCTTGCTAATCACAGCACTGACAAATGACACCAGGTACAACTGTGTCTTCAAAATCAATCCTACTTTATTTAACTGGTTCCAGTGATTTTTGGTTCTTGGCAAACAAATGGTCTCAGATTTAGACAGAGTTAGTTTAACATCCTTGTTGAGTCCAATATCCTTTGGAGTTCAGTCCAGGAATGTGTCCTTCCTTTTGGGAAGTAAGCAATATTTCAGTGGGTATGTTTCTTTTCTTTTCTCTTCTCTTTTTTTCTTTTCAAGCAGGCAACTTGACAAAGAAGTCCTCGTTTTCCTGTTCAGACGGACCCATATCAGAGTGTGTGACTTTCTAGACCAACTTGTCCATAAGCAGGAACTCTTCATTTCCTAAATGTATTCCTTTGCCTGCTAAAGGTTACCATCCTTTCCACCCAGTGGTCTCCTGCTGCTTCTGCACTGGCTGGAAGATGAAAGACACTGCTATCCCTCAGAGCTGTCACCACCTAACACCAGTGTTTGTGCTAGGACCCAGAGGACAGTTCCAATTCATTTAGGCACACTGCCCTGTGTCTTTTAATACACATTAGGACAGAAGAGTCATCCCCAGTGTAGGAAAGCACACAGAGGACTGCGCATTGCAGCTTTGGTTTTGAGGCCTGTTTAATATTTCATCCCCAGACAGGGAAAGGCTATGCTTTGACGTTGAATTTAAACCACCATTTCTTTATTAAATGTAAAACACTGGGCTGAGCTGTTCCTACCTTCCAAAAAGTAGCCATACTCCACTGTTTAGAAATTGTGGAAAAGGGAAGAAGTTGAATACTGCAAATGCCAAAGAAACAAAGCAAATGAAAACTTGAAAATTAGCCAAAGGATTCTGCCTTTTATAAAATACATAAAGTGATTACTTGAAGAGAGGGGGGCTAAGATTTATGGAAGATGGGGTTTGATTTGCAAACATGGTTCTCAAACTTCAGTGTTTCTAAGAATCACTTAGGAATCCCTTAGCCATCCCCTACCTCCCTCTACCTCCCCCTACCCAGCAGATCCTGAGTCAGTGGCTTTGTTCAGAGAGCCAATCTGAATTTCTAACAAATATACCCTGGTGAGGTGAGTCTAATGCTAGAGTTCATGGGCCACCCTCAGAGGACTGCTGCCCAGCAGTGATCTTCAATCTGGGACGTTTCAAAACTCTGCACAGCAAATTAACAACATTAGAATGTTTGGGTGCAGCAAAGGTTGAGCACTCCACCTCTGTGAAGATATTTTTCAGCTGCACAACCATGGGCAAATCACTTACTGTTTTATAGTCCATTTGGGCTGCTATAACAAAAATACTGAAGACTGAGTGGCGTAAAAAATATTTATTTCGCACAGTTCTGGAGGCTGGGAAGTCCAAGATTAAGACACCAGCAGATCCAGTGTCTGGTGAGGACCTCTTCCTGATTTGTAGGTGCCCATCTTCTCACTGTGACCAAGAGAAAAGTCTCTGGTCCCTTCCTCTTCTTAAAAGACATTAATCCCATCATGACCTCACCTAAAGCTAATTATTGTACAGATGCTCCACCTCCAAATCCCATCACATCGAGGATTTGGACTTCAACATATGAACTGGTTAGGGAAGATACAAAGAGTCCATATTCTATGGTCCCTCAGACAAATAGAATTAGTGTTTGCTTTGTTATTAGTATAGTGCTTAGTAAGAAACAATTTGAAAACAGCATTTTATATTTTTAAAAAGTGGGTATAGTGGTTTTGCATCCTTTCCAGAACAAGGTGGGATGTATATCCCACATAGTGTGTGTGTGTTTCTTATTCTGGGGTCTTACTATTTTCTTCCTGAAAATAAAATTTTTCACTAAAAGTGAACATGGAAATTCCGGTATGAGAAACAGTGGTTTGGGAAAATATTTCCTTTTTAGTTATGAAGTTTTTTCTTTTTCTTAAAGATTAAAAAAAAATTTTAAGTTTTTAAAAAAAATCATTGATTTTATAGAGAGAAAAAAAGAGCAAGAGAAGCAGTGATTTGTTAATTCTATGCACCCAACGATTGCCTCTAATATGTGCCCTGATCCAGGATTAGACCTGCAACCTTGGCATATTGGAATGATGTTCCCACCAACTGAACTGGCTGGCCAGGGCTGAAGTTTTCAATCAAACTTTTAAAACATAGCCAAAACAACGAGCTACCAAAAACATAATGTGCGGGCTCTGAATATCCCACTGAAAGGAACTAAGACTTTTTGGGAAAAGAGCAGCTTTCTGAGGCCGAGGTAATAATGTATCAAATAATTACAGATCATCTTCTTACCCGGATATCAAAAACACTACAGATGACCATCATTTCAAAAGAACCTAGGAGCCTACTTGAAGAAGCTCTCACTGGCCAAAAATGGGACAATTAGAGCATCAAAAAGAAAGTAACTGCACATGGAATATGTGAAATCTGTAAGTTCATAATAATACCCTACACTTTATATTCTACACCCACCACTGATAGAACTTTATGCAATGACAGAAGTGTCTGTGTCTATACTGGAACATTCTCCCCACAGATCTTTCTTCCTCACTTCTCTCAGGTCTTCAGCTGAAAGTCTCCTTCACATCCTATTTAAAATTGCATCATTTGACATGCAAGCATTTCCTAGCTCTTCCTATTTTTCTCAATATCTTTTATCATTAGCTAACCTAGAACAGACAATCAACAAAACACAAAAATAAATGTCTTCTAGAACATAAACCCCTGGAGAGTAGGGATTTATTTTTTAAATTCTTAAAAAATACTCACTCGAGCATATGTTCACTGGTTTTAGAGAGAGAAGAAGGGAGAGAGAAAGGGAAAGAGGGAGAGAAACACTGATTTGTTGTTTCACTTATTTATTCATTCATTGGTTAATTCTTGTATGTGCTTGATTGGGGATGGAACCTGCAGCCTTGGCATATTGGGACAATACTCTAAGCAACTGAGTGATTTGGCCAGGGCTGTCTGTTTTATTCACTGCCATATTTCTTTTTTAAACATTTTATTTATTTATTTTTAGAGACAGGGGAAAGGAAGGAGAAAGAGAGGGATAGAAATCTCAATGTAAGGTTGCTTCTCACACACCCCCTACTGGGGACTTGGCCGAAAACCCAGGCGTGTACCCTGACTAGGAATCAAACCAGAGACCCTTTGGTTCTCAGCCCATGCTCAATCCACTGACCTACACCAGCCAGGGCTCACTTCTATATTTCCAGAGCCAGAACAATGCCTGGCATGTGGAAGGCACTCAATACATATTAGTTGATGGCATTTGAGGTTATTTCTTACACATACTATAATAATCCTCCATTATTCTTATTTCTTTTATAAAAAGTTGTTTCAGGTGTTAGTGTTCTTCTGGTAACTTAGATATAGAGGAATTAAATCAAGAGCACATGGGGTAACAGGATGGAAAGAAGACATTAACTGTAGGAGGTAAGGTGGAAGTTAGGTAAAATCAGTTTCAGAGTAAAAGATGGTAATAAGCGTGTAGGCTCTTAGCTCCCCTCCTCTAAAATTATTAAAAATATTGGGGCAAGGAGTAGGAGGATACTATACTCTCCTCATCAGACGAAATAGGGGATAGAGTGCTTTTAGAAAGACTTTAAAAGAAAGCATGACTGAACTCAGGAAGCAGGAAGACTAGAATTTGAGGTTACTCAAAAAGAGGGCCACACCTCAATAACTCAGAGCTGATGCACTGGGAATTCACAGGGTAATGGAAATATCACAACCCAGGAAGCAAACTTTTCCACATATCTGAAATGTCACTAAGTGCTCCATGGAACAATTAACCTAAAGTGGAATTTGGATGGTCGTTTTATAGTCATGAAATGTCTATATTACGTTATGTTTGCCAATACTTTAGAAAATGATAAAGCACTTCCCTATGGGTTGCTCTTACTTGATTCTCCCAATAAGGTACTTCACAAGTGTAGGTTTTACCATTGATCAGCCTTCCCTAGTTAAGGAGCCGAGGAATTTGCTTCTACACCAGTAATGCACCTGCCCTGTTTGGGGTGTAGGAGCTGGAAGAGTTCACACAGAGCCCATCTTGGGGCTTTAACTGCAGAGTCAGCCATGAGCAGTGTGCCAGCAGCTACAGAGCAGCTGTCCTAATGCCTCAACAGCACAGGAGGGTGATTCTTTCTAACATGGAGCCTGCTGGTCTGGTGTGCACGGTGCCAAGCATGGGCTTGACTTGAACGCTTCCATCTACCCTTCTCTCTACCTCCATATCAGCACCTCTCATCACCAGCCCCCACCATCTACAAGGCCATGAAGCCCCATCTCTCTTCCCTTCCCTACTGCAGCCCTGGGGACTGTCACCTCACCACCTCCTCTCCCCTCCCCTCCCTGCTGTGAGTCTGGCAGACAATTCCTCTCTTCAACCTATTGTTATGGCATAAATCTTATGCCTTGCTACTCCTTCCCTACCTTTGATTCTCAAAAGTGTACTTTCAGAGTAAAACCAAATAACAAAATGGCTGCATCTTTCGTTTTGTGTTGCTGCCATCACTCTCCTCATGGTCCTCACAGCCTGTGGTTGTTTCTGGCTGAACACAGAAGAGGCTGCACAGAGTGTGAAGAGGGATAGCACAAAAAGTCCTATTCTTTCTCCACATGGGTAAGTTTTGTTGCCTCCATTCACATGTGACGAGACTGAGGTGAAGAAGGATAAGTGACCTGGGTAAGATCACAGCCAAGCCATTATACATAGGTAAATTGGGAGCAGCCCATGTACACTGGAGCTTTTTCACTCCATCAGGTGTCTTCCCAGAGATCCACCAACTAATATATTGTGTATGGATAAACCTAACTTTCCTGTCAACTTTATGACAAAGTGTCAATAAGGTTAAGGAAGCAGGCAGGATGGACTATAAGATACTGGTTAAGAGCTGTGTGGGACATCATTTAGCTCAGAATTCAAATTCCAGCTCAGTCAGTTACCAACTCCATGGTCTCAGACAATCTCCTTTATTTAGCCCACTGAGCCTGTTTCCTTGTCTGTCGAAGACAAATAACTATATCTATTTTACCTACTTCATGGATCATCGTGATGATTCAGGTGGATGATACACTTCTTAGAAACATTCAGAAGGGTCCTGGCATAGAGTAAGTACTCAATAATTGCTACCTTAACATTTTTACAATAGCAGAAGTTTTGAACTTCTGCTTCTTAAGATGAAAGCCTTTAGTTACATCTTAGATTAGCTATTAAATCCAACAGCTTTTAACCAGTTGAACAGATTAAAAGTGTTAATTTTTTCCACATTAGTCATGAAGACTGGATGCCAAATCACTCATTTCCCCCTCAACATTTTTCAATGATACAGCCAAATCAAAAAAAACTTTCAAGTGAACACCCCAATGTTTACCTGCTACCCAGATCCTACTATTAAATTTCACTGAATTTGCTGTGCCACCTATTTATCCATTATCCATCCCTCTCTCTAGCTATCAATCTATCTTTTTTATGTATTTCAAAAAAATTGCAGATATTTCTCCCTGAATATTTCAGTATACTTATTATAACTAGACTTTAATTTTGTTTACATTTTTTAATCATTGAATTTTTAGTTAAAAGGTACATTGGCATTCATTCTGTCTCACTTCCTTCATTCTGCAAATGTAGAAACAGTCAGCAAATTTTTCTGGAAATGGCCTTAGTATTGAGAGTGATGATCCCAAGCAATATTCATAACTGTGTTTTAAGATTTTTTCCATTTCAATTATTTATAGTCTTTGTTTCCTTTTTAAAAATACTTTTTTTAAAGAGTAGCTTTAGGTTTACAACAAAAAAATTGGGAGGAATGTACAGACATTTCCCATATGTCCCTATTCTCATACATGTATAGCCTTTGCCATTATCAACATCATTCACCAAAATGGTACATTTTTCAGCAAGGATAAACCTACATCAACACATTATAATCACCCAAAGTCCATAATTCACATTAGGGTTCACATGGTGTTGTACAATCTATGGATTTGGGAAAATGTATAATGACATGTATCCATCATTATAGTATCACACAGAATAGTTTTACTGCCTTATAAATCCTCTGTGCTCTGTCTATTCATCTTTCCTACCACCCTCACCTTTGGCAATCACTGATCTTTTTACCATTTCCCTAGTTTTGCCTTTTCCATAATGTCATGTAGTTGGAATCATGTAGTAGGTATCCTTTTCAGATTGGCTTCTTTCACTTAGTAACATGCATTTACGCTTCCTCCAAATCTTTTCATGGCTTGATAACTCATTTATTTTTAGCACAGAATAATAGTTTATTTCCTAGATGCACTAGTTTTTTTTAAGATTTTGTGTGTATATATATGTATACAAATATATATTAGAAAGAGGGGAAGGGAGGGAGAGAAACATCGACATGAGAGGGAAACATTGATTGGTTACCTCTGGAATGCACCTTGACCAGGACCAAACCCACTACCCAGGCACTCACCCTGCCAGAGAATCGAGTTAGTGACCCTTTGCCTCATGGGATGATGCCCAACCAATGAGCAACACCAGTCAGGGCCAGATGTAATACAGTTTATTTATTCATTCACCCACTGAAGCACATCTTGGATGCTTCCAAGTTTTGAAAATTATGAATAAAACTGCTATAAACATCCATGTGCAGGTTTTGTATAGATGTGTTTTTAACTCCTTGGGTAAACACTATGGAGCACAATTGCTGGATCGTATAGTAAGAGTATGTGCAGTTTTTTTAAAGGTTTATTTTCTTTTCATTCAAGACAAAGGAGAAGGGAGAGAGAAAGAGAGACAGAGAAACATCGATGCAAGAGAGAATCACCGATCAGCTGCCTCCTGCACTTGCCCCAACTCAGGATTGAGCTCACAGTTTTGGCCCTGACCAATAATTAAACCAGTGTCCTTTAGGTTATGAGACAACGCACTAACCAACTGAGCCACACCAGCCAACTATGTGCAATTCTGTAAGAAACCACCAGATTGTCTTTCAAAGTGGCTGTACCATTTTGTATTCCCACTAGCAATGGATGAAGTCCTATTGTTCCACATCTTCATCAGCACTTGGTATATCATTGTTCTAGATTTTGGCCATTTTTATTAAGTGTGTAATGGTATCTTATATTTGTTTTAATTTGTATGATTTTTTTGAAGTCCATTGTGGGCTCTTCTTGATAGTGCTATGAACTGAATTGTCTCCCCAAAATGCATATGCTGAAGCTTTATCCCCAATGTGATGGTATTTGGAGAAGGAGCCTTTGGGAGGTATTTAAGATTAGATGAGATCTTGAAGGTAGCAATGTCATAATAGGATTGGTGTCCTTATAAGAAGACATACCAGAGATCAGGGTCACTCTCTCTCTCTGCCAAGTGAGGACATAACAAGAAGGGTCCTGTCTACAGGTCAGGAAGAGAGCTCTTGCCAGAACCTGATTGTGCTGGCACTGTGATTTTAGATTTTTCAGCCTACAGAAATGTAAAACAGCCCTGGCTGGTGTAGCTTAGTGGATTAAGCACGGGCCTGTGAACCAAGAGATCACGGTTCGATTCCCAGTCAGGGCACATGCCTGGGTTGCAGGCCAGTTCCCAGTACGGAATGCATAGGAAGCAACCATACATTGATATTTCTCTCCCTCTCTCCTTCCCTTTCCTTCTAAAGATAAGTAAATAAAATCTTTAAAAAAAATGTAAAACATACATTTTTATTAGGCTATCAAGTCTATGCTATTTTGTAATGGCAGCCTGAGCTGACTGAGATAGCTGTAAATATACTGAAACTATTGGGTAATCTTATTATAGACTACAAATTAATGCCTTGCAGAAAAGACTAATGCAATCTCAATTTTTGTTGAAAAAGAGTTAAATAAAAATTATGAACAAAAAAATGTCATGGTAGAAAAAATATTTGCAAATCATATATCTGTAAGAGGGTAATATCCAGAATATATACAGAACTACTACAACTTAACAACAGCAAAAAACAATTAACTTGATTTTAAAATAAGCAAAAGCCTTGAAAAGACATTCCTCCAAAGAAACACAAACAAATGGCCGATAGGCACATGGAAAGATGCTCAACATTACTAGTTATAAGGGAAATGTGAGTCAAAACAATGAGTTACCACCTAATAACACCCTTTGAAATGGACACTATCAAAAAAACAAACAAACAAATAACAACAACAAAACAGTATAGCCTCCTCTCATAGTTGAGCCTTGGTTGCTGTTTGTTGACAGGTCCTTGAGAACCCAGCTTGGGTGAAAGGGGAGGTTGTGCCACTGGGCCCTATAGGACATCCACTACGTTAGGCCACACTATCAAGACAGGAAGTCAAAGCAGGTCTACCTAATACATAGAAACAAACACAGACAGGCTGCCCAAACTAGGAGACAAACATGGACCAAATGAAAGAACAGAACAAACTCCAGAAAAACAACTAAACAAAAGGGAGATCAGCAATCTATCAGAGGCAGAGTACAAAACACTGGTTATATGCTCAAGGAACTTATTGAGGACCTCAACAGCATAAAAAAGATCCAGTCAGAAATGAAGGATATAATAATTGAAATAAAGAACAATTTACAGGGAAACAACAGTAGAGTGGATGAATCTGAGAATCAAATCAATGACTTGGAACAAAAGAATGCAAAAACAGCCTATCAGAACAATAAGAAGAAAAAAGAATCCAAAAACCAAGGATAGTATAAGCAGCCTCTGAGATAACTTCCAAAGGTCCAATATTCTCATTGTAGGGGTGCCAGAAGGAGAAAAGAAAGAGCAAGAAATTGAAAATCTATTTGAAAAAATAATGAAAGAAAAGTTCCCTAATTTGGTGAAGGAAATAGACATGCAAGTCCAGGAGGCACAGAGTCCCAAACAAGATGGAGGCAAAGAGGCTCACCCCAAGGCACATCATAATTAAAATGCCAAAGGTTAAAGATTAAGAGAGAATCTTAAAAGTAGCAAGAGAAAAGAAGTTAGTTACCTATAGTAGAGTTCCCATAAGACTGTCAGCTGATTTCTCAAAAGAAACTTAGCAGGCTAGAAACTTTGAATATTAGCAAGAAATATTCAAAATCATGAAAAACTGGGGACCTGAAGTCAAGATTGTTCTACCCAGCAAAGCTATTATGTAGAATCGAAGGGCAGATAAAGAACTTTCCAGACAAGGAAAACCTAAAGGAGTTCGTCATCACCAAACCATTATTATATGAAATATTAAAGGGACTTATTTAAGAAAAAGATCAAAACTATGAAAAGTAAAAGCGTAATAAATACATATCTATCAACAACTTAATCTAAAAAATAAGCTAAGCAGACCTGGCTGGTGTATTAAGGTGTATAGTGGATTAAGCGCGAGCCTGTGAACCAAGAGATCACAGTTCAATTCCCAGTCAGGGCACATGCCTGGGTTGCAGGCCAGTTCCCAGCAGGGAATGCACAGGAAGCAACCATACATAGATATTTCTCTCCCTCTCTCCTTCTCCTCCCCTCTAAAGATAAATAAATAAAATCTTTAAAAAAATAAAATAAAAAATAAGCTAAGCAAACAAGAAAATCAGTGAGAGAATGATGGATACAAAGAGCATTTTTGATGGTTGCCAAATGGGAAGGGGTTGTCAGGGAATGGGTGAAGAGGTGAGGGGATTAAGAAGTACAAATAGGTAGTTACAGAATTTGCCACGGCGATGTGAAGTACAGTATAGGAAATGGAGTAGGCAAAGAACAAATATACATGACTCATGGACATAAACAATGGCATGGGGATTGCTTGAGCGAGAGGGCATGCTGGGTGCAGGGGGGCAAAAGGGGAATAATTGGGACAACTGTAGTAGCATATTCAATACAATTTTTTTTTAAAAAAAACTAACAAGTATTGGCAAAGAGGTGGAGAAATTGGAACCCTAGTGCATTGCAAATGGCACTGGGAAATTATAAAGCCACTAGAGAAACAGTATGGTAAAACCTAAAAAAATGAAAATACCCTATGATCCAGTAATTTTTCTTCTGGGTATATACCCAAAAGAATGGAAAACCAGGTGTCAAAGAGATATTTGTATTCCCATGTCCATAGATGCATTATTCAAAATAGTCAATAGGTAGAAGCAAACCAAGTGTCTATCAACAGAAGACTGAATTTTTTAATGTGTTATGTATACAATGGAATATTATTCAGCCTTTAAAAGGCAGGTCATTCTGACATTGCTGCAACATGGATAAACCTTAAAGACATTATGCTAAGTGAAAAATGCCAGTCACAAAAGGACAAACACTGATGATTCCACTTAAATGAGAGACCTAGAGTAGCCAAATTCATAGAGACAGAAAGTAGAATGGTGGTTGCCAAGGGCTGGATGGAGAGAAGTTACTGCTTCATGACTACAGAGCATCAGTTTTGCAAGATGAATCCTTGAGATGACTGGTGGTGACAGTTGCACAACAACATGAGTGTATTTAATGCCATAGAACTGTACACTTCAAAATAACTGATAGAGTAAATTTTATATTATGTGTATTTACCATACTTAAAAAAAATAAGTCAGAAAGTTATAGATAATATTTATGTTATATAATATATTATATATTACACATTATAGTATATATAAATTACATAATATAATATATAATACAATATATTATAATAATTGTGATAGAATTATTATATTATTATATAACAATAAGTTATTATTCTTTAATAACTATTAAGGAATAATTATTCCTTGGTGAATGTCTATCAGATCTTTAAAGATTTTATACCAATAATCCACCAAGTTTGTGCAAGGTTTATAGTTTATGAAGCACATCAGCATCCATTACCTCACTTATCCTTACCAAATCTCTGTGAGGCAGCCCTGGCTAGCATGGCTCAGTTGGTTGGGCATCATTCCATTAATCAAAAAGTTGCAGATCCTATTCCTGGTCAAGGCACGTGCCTGGGCTGCAGGTTCTGTCCTCAGTCAAGGAGCATGCAAGAGCCAAACAATCAATGTTTCTCTCTCACACAGATGTTTCTTCTCTTTCTCCTTCCCCTCTCTTCTCTCTGGAATCAATAAAAGAAAAAAAATCGCTGTGAAGCAGATAAGATATATGTTATTACTATTTTATGAATGAAGAAATTGAGGATCAGACAAGGTTATGGAGCTAGGAAACTGCAGAGTCAGCAATTAGAGACTGGTCTTCTGTCTCTAAAAGTGGAGTCATTCCATTTTTTAGAAGCATCTGGCTCCTGGAATCCTTAATGGTAAACCACCTCTACATCTCCTTGGGTGGTTGTACAAGCAGTTTAAACTCAGTTGGTTCACGAGCCTCACCAACTGGCCACTCTCACACGTTTATTTTCTGTATGGCCTGGTCTGTTTTACTTCATCTCATAGTCGAAGACCTTGGGTAACTCTGGCCAAACATCTTTCAAACAGATGTTCTTAATAACAATTCTGTATGGATGAAAAAGTTGTATAGATATTTCCACAGCGCTACTTAAAAACTCAAAGTACTCTTTGTAGACGATTTCGTATTAGAGGTGTGTGAGATCTTGTTCCTGTTAGGATGCAGCCAGCTGCAATTAAGTCCTGGTTTAAACAATAAGATAATTGTATTGGTTCCTGTGAGTGCCAAGTTTAAAAACCACATAACCTTCAGGTCTGGAATTATCTGGAGGTTTATTATAAATAGAATCAGGGTTCCTAGACCCCTTTCACCTGCTCTGCCCTCTTTCAAGCATTGACTTCTTCATCTTCAGCCTGGCTTCTGTCCTGGAGGCCCAATGGACAACAGCAGTGGGTTCATATCTAGACACACAGTATCCAAAGGAGGAGAGGTGGGTTTAGTCCCAGTATTCTAAGCATGAGCTTTATTCTGATTGGACTAGTGGAGTTCCATGTCAGAACCAGGCATCGAGTCCAGGTCAATGAATGAACCTATTGACTTAGTTGAAGTCCTGTGCTCACCTCTATGAGCCAGTGGTAGTACCACCTTTCCTAAATCATCTGGTTCCCCAAATGAAAACTATATGCTGTTGGAAAGGAGAAAGGAGAAATGGCTATCAGGGAGGAACCAACAAGTGTCTACCCCTCAGAGTTTCCCAAGCAGGGTGCTTGGGCCAGTGGAAGGATCGGGTTAAGGTACACTGGCAGCTCAGCAGTCCTTGGAGCTCCAGGCAAGGCTCGGGCAGCTGAAAATTCCAAGGCAGGTTCTCCAGCCTTCAGCTGTCATTTATGCGGTACGAACATGACTGCTTTCTATGTCTGTCATGATAAGAAAGGATTTGGAAATACTGTACTAATAAGCCATTTTGATAATTCTCACTTTGTTCTCAAGAAATCCTCATCTTCTGTCTCCAGGGAAGAACATCACACCTGATTTTGACAGGGCTGGCCTGGCACTCTCCAGCAACCAGGCCTCTGTGTATCCCTTCTTCTGGTATCTTCTCAACAGTGCAACCCCATTCCCGTCTCCCCACCCCCATATTCTACTCTCTGTCAGCTACGTCTTCACAATTCCCATGACCAAAGCCCTCTGATACTCCAGCTTAATATTTTAACATTCACTGTTCTCTTCCCTGGACAGAAGAGTCATCCCTAGAGTTTATAATCACCCTTTTGATAATTTATCAAAAAAAAAAAGGAGTCATTTCATCATTTTGAGAATACCACATTTTGTCACATGGAGAATGCTGATGATTAGTATTTTATGGCACTTCTATTGATTACAAATAAGCTACACCGTTCTTCGATCTGTATGTATTATTACTTATGGTCATAGAAATTTAAAGCTTTCAGAGCCTAAAGAGATCATCTAATCCAACCTTTTGCTTCACTGGTGAGAAAACCAGTTTAGAGGAGTTAGTGGTATGCTGGCCCAGTATTAATACTTAGTTCCTCTGAAGCTAAGCTCAGTCCTCTTCCTTCTACATCAGGAGCCACCTTTAGCTATGTATCAAAATCACAAAAGGTAAGAAGCTTCCGGGTTGGTGAATGATCCAAATGCAGGGCAGGGACCCACTCCAGTTCCATAGGGACAGAAGCTCCTGTACTCAGGGACATTTTAGATCTCAGCCTATGCACCTCTTCATCTGTATCCTTTATAAAATATACTTTATAATTACTTTATAATTATCCTTTATAATTACAATTGTAATTGTAAAAAATTACAATTTCCAATTACTTGGAAAAAAAAGGATAAGGAAAGAAAAAAGGAGCCCTGGCTGGTGTGGCTCAGTGGATTGAGTACCAGTCTGTGAACCAAAGCATTGCTGGTTAGATTCCCAGTCAGGGCACAAGTCTGGGTTGTGGGCCAGGTCCCCAGTAGGGGGCACTCAAGAGGCAACCACACATTGATGTTTCTCTCCCTCTCTTTCTCCCTTCCCTCCTCTCTGTCTAAAAATAAATAAATAAAATCTTTTTAAAAATGGATCATGAGAGTAGTATTTTGAGGAACAAATTAATTAAAGCTATAAAACCTTTAAAATTTTTTTTAAAAAGGAAAGAAAAAAGAAGAGCAAAGAGTGAAAAAAAGTGTGGAAGGAAAGAAATTTTACTTGAGTAACTAGGGAATGAGGCAAAAGCAAAAGCATAAGCTCCAAGAATAGACAAATGAGGTTCTATTAAGCCAATCATTATTCCTAGTGCAAGATCGACTGTGATATATGATAAATATTCTCTGGAGTATAAAACAAAGACATGAGGAAACTGAGGCTTGGAGAGGTTAAGTAACTTTAAAAGGTTAAGAGACAAATCCAGTTTCCTCATCTCATTTAAATAATCCCTAAAAGTCCTTCTAACCTCCAATAAAAAAATGAAAAAAGATATGTTTCTGTTCCATACTTATAATAAACTTAGCATCTATCAGAAGAACAAAAAAAAATCACAGAAGGTAAATTGAGATCTCTTCTGAGTATTCCGTTGAAGTGAGCCCAGAAGGAGGAACAGAAAGCAAATCAGAGGCTCTGGATACTTAGCCTTCCAGTAACTAAGAACTAGTGTTATTTGAAATTTGCAGAAATGGTGCCAGTACTGAAAATTCAAACATCTTGGTGTGAGAGAGATGATGAATACCTAGTCTTCAGCATAAGGGTCACCACTCTCTGCAATCTACAACCCATTTCTGAAGCTCTCACCCCACTTTCTTGTATAACATCCTAGGGGAGAAGGAAGCAGAGACAGCAATAAAGATGGGGGAAAGGAACCGAACTGCTGCTATTGTGAGAAACTGGAGAAAGGCAAGCTGGAGGTGGGAAGGACAGGCAGGGCCAGGGCCTGGCAGCATAAGATCAAAGGCTGAACCTGGATTAGGAACATTCACCTGCCAGGAGGCAATGCAGAAGCAGAACTCTGAATCTGGCCCAGGTAATGGTAGGCATATAGAAGTAGGTCCTTCTAAGGTGCAACAACCAAAGCATGTTTGTAGGCCAATCTGCTTTGCTCTAAAATTTTTAGAGTTTCCATTTTGTTACCTCATTTAATCCTCTCAACAATCTTGAGATTTAAGTATTTTTTCTTGCCAAGTTTAGAGATGGAGAAACCCAGGCTTACAGATGCTAAATAACTTGCTTGAGGCTACACAAAGTGCAGTGCTTTTACCTATGGCCCATTTTGTTCTAAAACACCTCCCAAAACATTATAAAAAATAAGGCTTCTTAGAAACCTGAATACAAAGGCATAAAATCCTTTGTATGGGCCTTGAAAGGGAAATAAAGCCCAAGGACAAGTATTAACTTGTAATTGCGTGTAAAAAGCAAGAGAAGCCAATTGAAAGAAAAAAAACTCGATGTTATTGACCTGCCTACCAACCTGGAGTGTAAGTGTCTTGGTAAGAAACATTTGCCATTTGTACATAACTCAGAACTCCCAATCCATTTTGAGTCCCAAATAACATCACCCAGACTTCTCGTCTGAGTGCCATCTTCATACACAGAATATGTTGCACTTAGTAACTGCTTTACTATAACAGAGTTCCCTAAACTGATGTTTCATCTCTTCCAGCATCAGGTGAGCAGGGCATTAATTCACATACTCATATAAATGTCAGTGCAAATGAGCCTAAGAGCCCTGATTCATCATTTGCAGAGATCTGAGTTACAAAGAGGAATGCCCTCTGATATATTCCCAATATACTCCCTATGTGGATGCAAGTTTAACACTGTGACAGAACAATCTGTTGAGAATGCCTTTCAAGGAAAACATGCTGTTGTGTGAACCCAGTGGGCAGACGTAGAAACAGGAAGGCTGAGATTAGAGTCAGCCTTACAGTTCTTTTGATGTTTTCTGAGCCACCTAAGGAGGCCGGTAGGCTCTGAGAGAGCTGATCAAAGGCACCTCTGCAGGTTCAAATTAGCAGGAGCTGCTGAATCAGAGCAGCACCTGCTTGCAAATAGAAACACATTTCACCAAATAAAGTTAATCTTTCAGTCAAGCTTGGAGGTGGCAGTTCTTTTATAAAACTTATATAGGCTAAGTTTATTCCTGTTGTGTCTTAGGTCTCCAAAGGGGAAATAATGCTGTGTTTTATTTTGTTCACAGAGCAGTGTTTATTTATTTTAAAGCTGATCTTTGCTCCAAGATGTATATAATTTAAGACCTTTGGCTTTAATAAACATACATTATTTCAGAAAAGGTGAGTTTGGGGGTAGGAGGTAAAGAGTGGGAAAGCATTGCCATAAATCTTTACTTTCCTTTGAAAACTGCAAGTGTTAGGTTAAGCTAGCCTTTGTCCTAGAGCAGTCCCTAATCTCTATTTGGCAAAATATAGCTTTAAAGACATTTTTGTAAAGAGAAAGTTGAAAGGACCAACACAGAGTAAGTATCAATACTAGGATAAGTCTATAAAGATTCTCAGTCAACATAAAAAACAGAAATGTGCTAAAAATGGTAGTAGTCCAAGGTTGCAGGCTTGAAAGCCCGTACTTAGAAAGGAAAATGAAGTACATTGAATAAAACATTGTGTTAAGACTTATACAGAGAAGCTACAAAACAGATTTCTTGGCATTGGACAGTTCATTACTTCAGGCCTGGGCTAGCCTTAAGATTTAGGAAAGCAAAAGGATGTGTCAGATCCTGCAAGTCTCCCTGCGAGGCAAAGCTGGCCAAAGGGAAATGGAATGGATGAGGGGAATGCAGTTGACAGACAGCAGACCTGTCAGTTGAAGTACTTGGAAGATGAACGTTTTATATGGTCATCTGCCAAAGCAATCTCCAAATCTTTACTCAACAGTGTGATAAAAATGGGATGGTTCCAAGTTCTTTCATTTCAGGCGTAGTGTGTGGAAAGTATAGGCTTGCAGAATCACCCAGTGGATGTGAGCTCTATTGCAGCTGGTAACCGCAGACTAGCTGAACTTTGATGGGTCTGTTTCCTTAGATACACAATAGGAGTAACATCTCATCAGGGTTGTGCGAATTAAATGAGACATAAACAGAAAATGTTCACACTGGCTAGTGTGGCTCAGCGGACTGAGTGCCAGTCTGTGGACTGAAAGGTTGCCAGCTAGATTCCCAGTCAGGGCACAGGCCTGGGTTGAGGGCCAGGTCCCAATCTGGGGACATGCAAGAGGCAACCACACAATGATATTTTTCTCCCCTTTCTCACTCCCTTCCCCTCTCTCTAAAAATAAATAAAGTCTTTAAAAAATCATTGAGAAGAAATTGAAAGCAACGTAATTATAACATTCTGCTCTTAATTAGCCCGAAGAGACCTAAAACTAGATCTCTGAACATTGCTTTTTATTCTCTAGCTAGTTTCCAGATAAACTTTTTTGATTTGATACAAATGCCATGTTCACCTTCTTGAAGTGCTAGCTCTACTTGCTAGTGGCTTGGCTTTACAGTTTTTTGAAAGATTTTATTTATTTTTAGAGGGGCAGAGAGGGAAACACTGATATGGGAAACATCAGTCCGTTGCTTCTATGCACCCTGACCAGGACCGAACCTGCAACCCAGGCACATGACCTGACTGGGAATCAAACCCCAAAACCTTGCCTTTGTTGGGGGGATGCCCAACCAACTGAGCCCCACCAGTTGAGAATTGGCTTTACATATTATATGCACTGGACATATATTATAATATGAGCCCAGTGCTAAATTTCAAATTTATGTTAAACTTTAATTATAAGTTAATTTGGGTGATAAGGGTGATGATTCTACAGCAAATTACATTTCTTCCACAAAGGTTGACTAATGCCCCAACAAAAAGACTGCAGAAATAAAATTATTTTTGTTGGAAAGAGATTCCTAATGTTCTACTTAAGAATTTAAATTAAGTAGAATTTTAAAGTAAAGAATAACTTAGGGAAGTGGTTCACAAACTTGGTATGCAGTAGCATCACTAAGGGAACTTTTAAAAATTCTTAAACTCACACCACAGTTTTTGTGTTTGTGGGATTTTTAAGCTTTCCAGATGATTCCAATGAACAGATAAACTAGTACAAGTTATCCAATCTACAGAGGGAACCTAGCTTAATGCAAAACAGAGCCTCAGAGACAATCAAGTGATCTAATATAAACCTACTGTCGTTCTAGGAGAAAGCAGAAAAAAAACAACTGAAGAAATGAGCAGAACTTCCCAAACATAAACTTACTGATCCAAGCAGCTTAACAAACCCCAAGCATAGTAAATACAAAGAAAACCATACATAAGTACATCAAACTACTGAAATACAATGATAAAGGAGCCAGAGAAAAAGACATTACATACAAGAGAAGAATGATATAAGTGACAACTGATGTTTCATGAAAAACAGTGGGAGCCAGAAGATAATGCCATTACAATGATGAAAAATTAAACAAACCCAAAAAGATTATCAACCCGTAATTCTATCTTTGGTGAAACTATCAGATCTAAGATAAGTAAAATAAATTATTTTCAATGAACAAAAACAAATGATTTGTCACGAGCAGGCTCACACAATTCTCAAAAAATTTCTTTAAGTTGAAGAGATGGCATGTTATTTGGACTAACACGAATGTAGAGCCTCAAAAATAGTAAACATTCAGCAAATATGAAAGACTATCCATACATTCTCTTTTCTGTTAATTTTTTGTAAGACATATTAAGTTTAAAACAAAAATTATAATGTTGTCTTGTTGGATTTGTCATGTAGCTACAGTATATGAAAAACGAGAAGAATGACTTGAACTACACTGTTGCAAGGTTTGATATTACGTAGAAAGTTGTATACTGACCGAGTAGATTGTAATAAAGATATGTATTGTAATCCCAGAGCAACCATTTAAAAGTCAACTGTAATTGAAAAATAAATTTTTAAAGAGAATAGTTTATAAACCAATAGAAAAAATAAAAACAAAATCTTAAAAATATTTATATAACCCAAAAGGCAGGAAGAGTTACAGAGAAAAAACTCCAAATGGTAAACAAATACTAACATGTATCAGTAATTACATTAATGTAAGTCAAGTAAACACACCAAGTAAAATAGGCAGATTATTAGTCTAGATAAAAAGTACAGACCCAACTGTATGTTATCTAAGAGGGATGAGCCCTAGACTGGTGTGGCTCAGTGGACTGAGCTCCAGCTTGCAGACCAAAGGGTTGCTGATTTGATTCCTAGACAGAGGGCACATGCCTGGGTTGCCAGCTGGGTCCCCAGTGGGTGCTATGCGAGAGGCAACAGCACTTAATGTTTCTCTCCTTCACTTTCTCCTTCCCTTCCTCTCTAAAAGTAAATAAATAAAATCTTTAAAATATAAAAAAATAAAAGTGATGAACTCTAAATACAAATAGGTTAAAAATAAGCAAATGAGAAGATATATCTTGCAAATCACACGCATAAAAACATTTCCATTAGGATTAATTTTTTTTATATTTACCTTTCCAATTACATTTATTACACAAATTACTATCAATCAGGATCTCTATCAACTTCAAGGGGGAAAAAAATAAAACTGGCAATCTGGAGTGATTTTTTTCTTAAACTTTTGGGTTTCATTTGACCCTTGACATTTTCTTTAATCACTCATATGGCTTCCTTCTCTCCCCTTTCTGGTATGATTCATAACATAACTAGGGAAGACTTTCATGATTTGCTGGTCTCCCTTATCTGTACTCAAAGATTTTCAGCCTTTGATCTAGCTATTAGAGCAAGTAATGATCTTAATCACCTTTATCTCATTTTTGTGTTTATTTTGTTCCTTTTATATACTTTATTATTTCATTTTTGGTTTTATCTATTCCTGTGACCCTGAGGTGGGACTGGCCCACTCAAGGCTGATGTGCCCCTCAAAGCTGTGTTCATAACAGGTTATAGTACCACCCCTTTTCCTCACTTATTTTCCTTTTAACATTTATTTATTTAAAGAGAGAGGAAGGGGTAGGGGGAATCATCAGTTTGCTGTTCTACTTATTTACGAATTCATTGGCTGACTCTTGTATGTGCCCTGACCCCGGTGGAAACCACAACCTTTGCGTACGGGGATGACGCTGTAACCCATGGAGCAACCTGGCCAGGGTCTTGCTTATTGTTCTTACACCTCCTGGTTGTGTTTTTCTCTTTCATTTACCAAAAGCCTTTGAGTTTAGCTCTTTCTACAGTACTTTCTAAATAGTTTCAAAATTAGATAAATGTAAATTTGGAAGAATTTTTCTACATTCCTTAAACAATGCTGAAGCTCTGACGTTCCCTTCAACTTAAGACAATTCAGAGCTGGGTCAGGGCTGGAAAGAACATGACTGTCATTAACAAACCTCATACTGAGCATGACTGCTAAGAATGGTTTTGTGGCATGTGACAAATCTGCTCAACCATAAATGAAAGGAACACTACCAATTCCCTTCTGGCCATCCTGGCTTCCTAAGTAATTGTCTATCCCAATAAACTCCACTTGTGACCTTAGAAAATAAACCCGATAAACTAACAACCCCACAGAAGACAAAGCCGCACTGTTTTAATCACTTTAGAAAATGTTTTCAGAGGTGATTTCTGTTCAAATTAGTGCTTTACTTTAATGTAAAGCCCTTATCTAACTGTTACCACTAAATAAAGTTTAAAGGGTAACATGAAAGAGGGGTAATACTAAGAGACTGCTTAGACTGTTGTTTTCTTCTGGAAAGTTAAGCCATAATCAGGTGCTCTGAGACCTTTCTTTTCAACACTGGCCATGTTTTAATATATGCAGGACAGATTACTAAGGGCTTTCTTTAGTGGTTAGTAAAACACTGAAGGAATGATTCATTTCAATTTGCCATATGGTTTTAAGAAAAGCTTTATGCTTCCTATCAAGAGTCAATATCACACATCCTGTTTATACATACTGGCTTGTTGTCCTCAGTTCTTCAAAGAGCTGGTGACACCCCCTTAACTCACACTCCACCCAACCCCCAACTTCCTCTCATTGGTGTGATACATATTCCTACTCACTTTTAAGAAGCATCTCCCTCAACAAAACACTCTGTGTTACAGTAAATTTTAAAGAAAATACTTTATTATGTCATGAAAAAAGGCATCAACTAGATTCATACTCGTTTGAAAAAAAATTGAAAATTTATTAGACAGTATGTGGGCATCCTGTTCCACATGGGAATGAGAAGATGCTATAGGTTCTCTAAGTATTGCACAGTCTGAAAAAACGCCAACAAAAAAAAGGGGGGAAGGAGAAAAAAATCACATGATCTTGGGAACCATCTCACATTATGAATAATCTACCAAGAAACAGTAAAAAAAAAACCTTGTTTCTACAGTAGCTTTAGTTTATAGTTGTTGGAATGACTATTCCACTGAAGACATCTCAGTAACTGGAAGCTTCACTTTAGCAATCCCATGTGCAAATATTAATAAAAAAATATATAAAATAATGCAATTAATCTCTTGCCATCACCCCGGCAATCATAACATTTGTGAGAACCGTTTTGCTCAAAAAGGGTTACACTGTAAGTTTGGCCTGAAGCTCCATCTCTGCAGCGCGTTTGAGTGCAACATCCACTAGAAGTTGAAATCCACTAAAATCCTGGTTGAGGTCCGGTGGAGTAGGGGGAGGAGTGTTGAAAAGACCACTTTGTGTATTTGTACTTGGTCCAGATTTACAGGTGTCCTCTGGGTACACGAGGGAGGTGTCTATAAAGTTGCTGGCTGCTATCTGCTGTATATCTGTGTTTTGTCCCACACCAATGGGCTGACAGAGAGAGAAAGGCACATCTTTCAATGCAGTCACAGTGGTATGACAGATTACTGATGGACGAGCCAGAATTGATCCTGGAGATGATGGCTTAGGGGAGGCTGGCCTTCCTAGGGCTGGGTTTGGTCCAGCTGTACAGGAATGAAATGGGCTCTCCTCTAGAGTTGGCATGAAGTTTTTGATGCCCATCGCTGACTCCACAGAGCTTGCTTCAGAAATCTTGGCCCCACGGCGAGAAATTGTGAACTGATTTGGATCTTTGCCATCCTTTCTTAGCATGTCAGGGAGGAGCCTGCGGCGGGCGTTGATGAACCAGTTACAGACCTGAAATTACACAGGTATGCTTTAACACTGAGCATGCATGTTCTGAGAACCATCCATAAATGCCTACTTGGTCTCTTTGCATCTAAGAAGGCGTGATAAGGCTTACTGGAACTTACAAAGTTATCCCAACGTATCTGAGCCCAGCCCAGAAAGAAAACTGCTTCTCTTCTAATACAAACACCCTTTTTTGTCTCATCATCCTTAAACCTTTCAGGAAGAAAAAAGTCTAAATTCTCAAATGTCTAAAACTGATTTTAGGGAAGGAAGTTTACCTTTTGACTATCCCCCACACTAACTGATTACCTACTGCCCCAGCAACTAAGTTAATCAACTACAGGAAAATCTTTCCTGTATGAAAAAGGCCACTCCCCCCAGTTACTGATTTTTCCCAGTTCAAATCACTGTGTCAACAGACAGACATAAATTACCTCACTGAGGTCTATCCTCGTTTAAATATCAAACCGGTTTCCTGGGTAATAAGAGTAAGATTTAACCTCCTTTTTTATGTTTGTTGCATTAAGCAAGGCTCTTTTAGGCATTAGGAAAATGTTATTTGACAGGTGACTGTCCAGTGTATCTGTTCCTTTTAATAGCCAGTTATTAGCTATCAGTACTAGAAAGTTTATAAGATATTCCTTTTTTTTTTTTGAGCCAGGAGGCACACTTAAGGACTAGACATACAAGAATGTTATAAAATGACTTTAGAAAGAAAAAAAGAAAGAAACCTATGTGCATATACTATGTTCTTTTTCCTTACCTGTAGTGTAGATAGGTGTGTTTGTTGGGACAGTAATGCTTTTTCTTGCTCTGAGGGATACGCGTTGTATCGGTGCTCATATAGCCAATCACGGAGAATCTGCACAGATTCCTTTGGCAGGTTGCCTCTTCGCCTTCTCTTGCCTGAGCCAGAAGAGGAAAGGTCCAAGGGGATGTCCATACTGTCATCATCCTCAGTCTCACTGCCGGACGCTGCAACAACACCTAACAAAGGACAAAGGCCAGCCTTTAACCGCTTTCATCAGCAGGGCACCTGCTGCAAAACTCATCTCTTTTGACCATTCAGTGTAAACATGTTTTCTCAACTGCTGGGAGCCCAAGGAGGGGCCAGTGTTTTTTCTGTTCTGAAATACCAGAGCACATGTAAAGTATCAAGAGTAATCTGACCAGAAACACATTCTAGACTCTCAACCAGTTGTCAGATGCCTTATTGTACCCCCTTTCCTATAAAATTTAATTTTTCATAATTCTTTGGAAGATACTCAGGCCAGTTTTTCATGTAATCCAACAGGAGACAAAGCTCCACCCAAGTGAATAACAGTTTGCCACCTGTGTTATCAGGAGAGGTACAACAGCAGGTGGAATGTGTCTAACAACCTGCTCTTCGAGGTCGCTGCTATCTAGGATAAATCTAATGAGTTTCCCATTGTACATTTTAAATGCTATGCTTCCTCTTTCTTCTACTGAAGTTTTGAAAGAAGAGGAAAAATTACACACTTAACCCAGTTAGTATTCTAAAGATAAAAATGTATGTCAAAAACTTCTGCCAGTTGCATAGTCATTTCTTTTTCATGGATACTTATTTGTTCAAAACCCAATACCTGCTTTTAATGGCCAGTACTAGTCACTCTTTACTAAATACAAACAAGAACAGAAGTTTTCAGTGTTGTTACAAAAAAACATTTCCTACTAGTACTGTAGTAAGAGAATAAAGATGCCTAAACTCAGAATTCTAAATTTCCACAAACTTCAACTGCCATATTAATCTGAAGGGAAAAGACTACATATCGATAAACAGAGTTGTCTTGAATTATTACAAGACAAAGAAAACTGAATATGCAACCCCAAAGGAAACTCTCTTTTGTCTCTAAGTACTTTAATCCTACCAGAAATTTTAAGAATTCACAAACCATAAAGGATATTCAAATCACATATAGACTGCATATTCAATAAAAGTTCAGACCTGGCTCTTTTAGACATTTAAACATAATTTAGAACTTTAAAATATTTAACACTGAAATAAAGAACAAACTGACAGTAACTAGAGGGGAGGGGAGAGGGGGATGAGGGGAGGTGGGGGAGGGAAGAAGGGAAAGGCTCCATTAGGAAGATGTATAAAGGACCCATGTACAAAGCCAATGGCGGGGCAGGATGGAAGGTGAGAGGTAGGGGTGGGTGGGGCAGGGGAAAGTGGCAGTGGGAAAATGGAGACAATTGTACTTGAACAACAATTAAAAAAATGATAAAAGATATTTAAATTAACACTATTACCCCTCCCCCTCTTCAAAGGGACATGGGCAAGTCCTAGTGATTGAAGAAATACATTCTCTTTAACACAACCTAAAATTTAAAAAAAGAAACAAATTATAAACTATTACATGCTTGAACACACCAGTATTTCTACATAAAAGAAATTAACTAAAATAACAAAATTTAAAGGTATGCATTCTTAACTTTGTTGACACCAACTTAATTGAGTGGTTTACCTAAATAGAAAATAAAAACAGAATTATCTCTCACAGTGAGAAACCATTCAATATACTTCTGAAGGGTTTTTTTTTAACCATCCTTTTAAGGCCTTTAACACAATGAAACTGGAAAAGCTACAGATTCAAAGATTTGTTGATGAGGTATTTTCCCAGTTAATTGAGTCAGACTTTACTTGGTGACACATGGTTAGTTTTAGACTGCAGGGGGCATAAGGTACTGGAGGGAGTGTCTACTGAAGAGACAGAACCTTCAGAAGACAAAGTAAAAATCAAGTTCTAACAAAAGAGCAGAATGATCTTGAATTCACTTTAGCTCAAGGCTTAGTAAACAGCCATCAAGAAACCACACAAGAATCCTAAATTTTAACTCCCATGTATTTCACAGTTCCCTTCTCAGAAGCGTCTATTAAACTGCTTTAAAAATGTGCGGAGGGGCATTTTAAACCGAAACTGCTTTCACTGTTGAGAAGATGAGAAAAATTTAAAGCCCATACTGAAATTTGGGTGGAGATCTATTTATAAAAAAATTTAATAAATTATAAATGAGTTTGTTTTAGACTTGCAAAGAAATCTAGCTTTTAAAATCAATCTTTTAATAATTGAGTAACTAAAATAAATCTTGTTTAAACTCCTCAATGTCTGAAAAGCCAGACATTCTTTTCAAGGCTGTTAACCACTCTGCCCTTAAAAAAATTTTTTTCAAGTGTGAAAATTTGCTCATTGAATTCAACTGTAAGTTGATAATGACAAAGAGTTTAAAACAAACAAACAAAGCCCTGAAGCCTGAACTTTGATCTGCTCAGGTCTGACAAGAAGCCTGGTCTTTCAGAATAGGTTAGTGACACACAAAAGCAGGTCTCAGTTAAGCAACGCCAAACTGCAGTGCAACTTTACTCTGTTCTCAGTTCATTTAAATAAATGAATGCCAGGCCTCTGGACCCCTTCACAAATATTTCCAATATGTGCACAAAAGCTGAAGTAAGAAGTAACAGGAAGTTAAGACTTCAGTCTCTTGGCTACAGCAGCTGATATTTCACTGCAGCAAACCACGTTTGCTGCTGTCAGGACTATTTTCATTAAAACTCTCCCTCCGGATTGTGGCTCAACTTGGAAAAACAAAAAGACTTTTCCACGTTACTCATTTCCTATTGTAACAGAGCTTTTGAAAAGTTTCCCGGTTACGGCTTGTTTCCAAAGTCCTGCTTTCTGCTTACACTTAAAAAAAAAAAAAAGTGGTTGGGGGGAGGGGTGCTGGGAATCACAAGCCTTCTACTCTATTCACATATGCAAGGAAATGTATAAAAAGCTAAAAGCCTATGGTCCCACAGCTCTAAAAAGCAACTTTTCTTTTCTGAATAGGAAATAGGGGTGCAAGAGACAGAGATAGTGGTTGTAAACTTAGATGGGGCTAAAAAAGAATCTAGAAATAAGAATAATCGCAGGAAGCCCTGGCGGGGAACTCGGTTGGAGCTAGTCTGGATTAAGCCAAGGCTAAGGGGTCCATCCCAGGTCAGGACACATACAAGAACCAACAAATGAATGCATAAGTAAGTGGAATAACAAATCCATGTTTCTTTCTCTAAAAAAGAAAGTATAATGGAAGGAAAAGTTCAAGCACACAACCAGGAAAAAGCAAACCTAACCTAACTTCCTTTCTGAGATGAGAATATCTCAGAAGTGACAGGAATCATACTAAACCCGAGCTGTGCTTGGCGGGTGCAGTCACCGAACAATTTTAAAGCAAGAATTCCACACTGTGAGGAACTACGAGGACAAAGGCTTCGGGATTTTCCTGGATGAACCTTCTTTCTAACTGGCTTAAAGCCATTTGGGGAGATTTTTTGGGTTTCCTCAGCTTTCTAAGACAAGACACTTACTATCACAAGCCAGTCTCCCCAAATCCCGGTCTCTGCGATCGAGTTTAAGGTTCTTTTGTTTTCAAGGAAACTTGAAAAGATGTTCAGAGACTTTTATGAAATAGTCCAACCCCACAAATCAGGAGGGACAGACGGCTTCCAAAGTCCTTAGAAGAGCACTCGGAAAGCTGGCCCCCACCGAGGTGCGGGGGAGGGGGGCCGAGGGGGGCCGGAGGGAGGAACCCGGGAGGGGGGACCCGGCAGGGAGGTCGGCCGGCCAGCTTTTGTTCTGGCGAGTTCCTCAGCCTCCACCGAACTGGGCCCCTCCAACGGTACGAGTAGCACAACCGGGCCCTCAAGAGTTTCGGATTACAGGAAACTAGATACACTGCCGTGAATCTCTACGTTCAGAGGGGGCCTGCCCACCCCCTAAGATTTATCAAGAAAACCTAAAAAGGTAAAGAAACCGAGCAAACCCGGCCGTCTGCGCTTCCCGGCACCCGCTCCGCACTAGTTGTAAAGTTTCCCCTTCAGCAAGGCACCTTCATTGTTCCCCCGAGTCTGCGGACCGAGTATCCCATCCAGGAGCCCGCCGGCCCCGGCCGGGTCCCCCGGAAGAAGGGGTGGGGGGGGAGGGGACCACAGGGAGGTACCCGGGGGTGGGGGCCGCCGGAAAGGGCCCGCGGGTGGGATGGAAGGCGGAGGCAACAGAGAGGGGGGTTCCCGAGTGCCGGGGAGTGCCGTGGAAGGGGCGAGGGGCCGAGGGGGGAGTGGGGGTAGGGGAATACCCAACATCGCTCGGGGAAGGGATGGACAGGTGCCCTAGAGTGCAGGGGGTCGGCGAGGTACGCCAAGGGGGCGTACCTGAGGGGGCCCGGGAAAGGCCCCCAAAAGCCTGGTAGTGTGGGGTAAAGAACCGCGGGCGCTTTGCGGGGCCGGGGGGGGGGGCGGCGGGAATGCTAATCAACGCTTCCCTCGCTGGAGCCGGGACAATGGGGGAAGTCCGTCTCCGGCGGAAGCCCAGCTTAGCACGGCGCTCACAATCGCCGCTCTTCAAAACAGCCTTCCCACAAGTTATCTCAGGAAGAACTCCCTCCATTCGGGATCTAGACCCGTCTGCCAATTTTTTTTGCGAGTAGACATGGCCTTCCGGGCCATCCCGGGTGCTCCCGGTGCCCAGTCACAGGCTCAAAACTGTAGGCCCTGCGTTCCGAACCACTCTGTCCCCGGGAAGGGGGTCGGTCAGCAGGGAGTCCTACCACCAACCACCAACAAAACCCCGCTTTTGACATTTAGTTCTACTCCCACTGGGAAAGCATGAGATGAGGCCCGCTTCCAAGTCACCAGCCCGTAACGAAAACATCAGCACCTCAGGGTGAAAACAGGCCTTAGTAAAATCGTCTCGGATTTGAGGCTGCCCACTGTGTCTTTATTGTTTTAACTGTATCCGCGAGGACTCTGAAAGAATGTGAAGCGGCAAAAACTATGTGGTGCTCCTGCGCCTGCGCAGCAGCGCGCCCCCTCCCCCGCGCTGGCTTCCCCGAGTGATTAACTTCTGTTTTGAACTACTTAACATAAATCACAACAGAAAAGCCAACTGTGGCCCACGACGGAACATTCGGGGTACCTCCCTGTCAGGGACTCAAAAGTTCACTTCAAGAGGGAGCTAACATTCTTTGACCTTTCGTGGTGGCAGGGTTCCCCCGCCCCCCGTGTATTTTGCTATTAAACCAGACTGACGGCAAGCGTTTCGTGGAAACAATGACAGACTCACTCTTTGCACTTACAACCAAGCCTGCTTGTCATACTTGGACTCATTCTGACTTGCACGCTGCTTTAAGCTGCCTGCCCTCAGTCCTAACGCTTCATGTTGCCCCAAATTCTTCATGGGAAAACTTCTGGACGTCGTTAACTTTTAAGTCTACCATTCCAAAGTTTCCGATCCCCGAGGACGACCCGGGGGCCTGAGTAGCATTCCTTCGACTGAAAACAGCCCATCCCCGGAGAAGGCAGTGCCTGGGCTCAGCTCGGGGGCAGTCGGGGCCCCGGAGTCTGCGCCCAACTTTCAGACAAAGGCGCTCCCGGCCGCCCCCGGGTCGCCACGGGAAGAGCGGGGAGGGGGTACCTCTTGACCCGGGCCCACACCCCAAGCCTGCGAGAACGGGCGAGGAGCCACGCGGCGTCTCCACGGGGCATGGGGTGTCGGCTGAACAATGAAACTTGGGAGTCGCACAAACAAGGCGGTGAGCGTGTTTCTTGACAATGTGCCAGCAGCGTGGAGAGGTCCATCCCTCCACAACAGCCCCTCGTCTTGTGTCTAGGGGAAAACAACTGCCATTTCAGACGCAGCCTCAACAAAGAGAACCGCCGCGGTTCCAGCCGGAGGGCCCCGGGGCTGTTAAGTCCAGTAAGTCATTCTCTCCCCAAGCCCGGCCAGCACGTTTCCCGGGACTCGCGCCCACAGAGCGAGAGCCCGCGGAGCTTACCTTTCTTGCTTTTCATTCTGGAGTTCTCCTTCCAGCGCAAGACACTACTGGGGTCTCGCGGGGGCGCGGGGGGCAAGCGGCTGTCTCCTTCCCAGCGGAGTCTCCGATAACTTGTAGGACCAACTCCAGTAGTTATTGCTAAACTAGGCGCTCGGATCCCAGGCGCCCGCTTCTTGAGTGGAATTCAAGTGACACTTGGGTTTCCTCCGGCCGGGATCTTCTGGCAGCCGGCCTGGGACTCTCCCTCGCCCAACTCACTCCCTTCCCCACGCCGCTCCTTTGTTCCCCGCTCCTGCTCCGCGCACCTCGGCGCTGTCAGATTAAGAGAGCCGAGGAGGGAAGGTACAGGAGGTCCTGCCTCCGCCCCCAGCCGCCCGCCCCGTCCCCCGCCCGCCCCGCCGCTTCCCCGCCCCTCCCCCGCACCTTCCAGCCCCGGAGGACTGCACAAGGGCCTCGCCGCGCCACCTCACTCTGCGCCCTCGGGGCCGCTGTCACCCGTTCCTCGTGGGGGTGGCGGAGCCCAGAAACCGATCCTTCCTCCCTGCTGCGTGCACGCGTCCCGCATCCCTCGCTAGTCTCGGCCACACTAGCCGAGCGCCCAGGGCTTCTCCTTTGGGCCTTTCTTCCCGGGGCTGACGAGGCTGCGTTTGGTTAGGAAATTGCAACAGATGGAAATTAGGCCGCCCCCTCCTTCCCCTCCACTACCCCAGGGAAGAAAAGGCCCCCGCTTTCGTTTTTGACAGCTGCCCCACACTCCACGGTCCCGGCTCTAGCCGCGGGGGAGGACAGCCGCTTCTGATTCAAGGGGCGGAGCACCGTAGGAAAAGTATTCGGGACAAGAACCAACTTCTTCCAGAATGCGCGGCTGCCACTGACAAGCGGGCGCGGCGCGTCGCACCCTTCCCCTCCCGGGGCTCTTCCTACAGCGACAGTGCGCGGGGTGGGGGGGCGGGGACGGGTAGGATGAGACATGGACACCCAAGACGAATGACTGTTCCCCCCGGGCTAAGCTGCGAGTTCCGGACTGGATTGCTAGGCAGTTTCGAAATCTAACACGTTGCGACGGACACTTGTCATGCTCACATGCTCTTTAAAAGTCTGTGCCTGAGGACCCGCGCGCGCCTGTCCCGCTGCCACTCAGCCTGACACTCCCACCCTTGGACCCGAGCGGCTGCCGCTTTTAGAAAAAGGGGGTGACCCACACCTGGGCTGCTCATCTGTTTCAATAAAAAGTCTACTTTTAAGACTTAAACCCTGCTAGGGGACCCGTTCTCCCATCGGGTATTTCAAACAAATTAGTCATTGAGTAAACACATGTTCCGGTTAGTTTATTTTGGTTGAGAGGAAGACTCCAACAGGAGTTCCTTGATGAAATTACCCTTTTAAAAGACCAGATGCTGTTTGGCTATTTCAAAAAACGCATGTCCCCTCCCAGCCCTCTCCTCTGGGTCTAGTTTTCGTGTGTGTCCTGTTGCTTTTAAGTAAATGAACTGTCACTGTCATGTGCCACAGTAAGACTTTCCCCGTCACTTAAAAGGCGCGGGGGGCGGGGGGGAGGAACCCAAACGTAAATAACCCTGGTAGAGACGTCAGCGCCTGAGTTGGCCTCGAGTTTCGGCTCTGTGGTGTTTTTGTTTTGTAACCTCAACGGAGAACCCAGCAGAAGTAGGTTCGGTGGAAATAAGGTTAAACCCGAGGACTAAAGCAGCCAAACGACGACTAATTAAGACTTTGGAGCCTCTGTTTTAGGATTACACTGAAAATTAAAGCCAGTCTCCCACCCACTCACCCTCCCAAAAAAGACACCCCCGCCGAGAGAGTGAGTTAAGGTCAGAGTTTACAAAGCTTGGGTGTTTTTTCCAATTACAGGACTTAAAAGGAGTAAACAACGGAAAAAAGCGTCACTCTAAGAAGACAGCAGCCTTACGATTTTTTTCTTCTGTGGTTTGCCGGCTGCTTGGCACCTAAGAGAACACACATCTAAAACGACAAAGCAGGGAAACTTGGTCCTAGAGTAGACCGACAGCCTGGAAGCTATCCTGCAACTTGCTGGAGCGTAGTCCCTTCCCAAACCCTGGCTGGAGATGAATCAGCTGCTGCGCCACAGAGCGGGACATATGTGGGGCGGGGAGAGGATGGGGGCCGCCCGTTAGAGGGCCTCTGAGTTCTAGCATTTGAAGGCTTGTTGGTTGCTGGGATTGGTGGCTCTTACAGGTTGAGGAAAGGGAGAGGAGGAAGGAGAGACGCAGGGAGGAGGAGCCCGGGGCTAGCAGAAACTGCGACTCCGCGGTTTGATTGGCAGGAGCCTCGTCTGGAACCTGGCGGTTACTGGGGAGACGCTTTGTTTGCTAACTTCGAAAGTAGCTTCGGCTGCCTCGGCGGCCTTCGAAGCCACTCAACAAAACACGCCTCCTAGTCGCCTTAACCCTCCTCCTGGCCGCTTTCAGCAGCTCACGACGAAAATGTTTCCCTTTTCCGCGTGGTTCTCCTTGGCCACGCGGTGGCCCTCATTCTGTACACAAAGGTATCTTTTTCTTCGTCTAAGTGAACTTGGCTAATTACTGAGATTCCCAGGCAACTGAGATGGAAACTGAGAGTTGAGGCGAGTTTATAGCTAGAAAACAAACTTTAGAGGGGACGGGGGAGGGGCGCACAGAATTAAAAGCCTCTTTCAAGGTGCGAAGAGGAAAAATTCGAACTTTAAACTCTCTTGCTGGAGGTCCGGCTTGATCCAGTCATGTTCACCTTTTGCTGGAGCGTGTCATCGAAGCAGGTATTCAAAGTGTAGAGCTGTTCCTAAGAGAAGCAGGAGCACCTTTACGTGTGATGACTCCTCAGGTAGGTGTCCCCACCCTGGAGGCTACTTAACAAGTTCGTTTGGAGCTTCGAATTGTTGGTGCGTTCTGAAAAGTGCTCGGAGTCTGCATAACACCGGCAAGAAAAACCACCCAAAGGAGTGGGCTCGAAAAACCCGCAATTGCTTAGGATGTTTTTGTTTGTTTGCTTTTCCTGAGTTGGAAAAGAAAGCTTTAGTTCTGGCCGTTTCAATTCCTTCCTGTCAAAGATAGGCCTCTCCATAAAACTGAAAACTGATCCAATGACTTAAGATTCTTTCCCGTGCTAAAAAGTTTTAATTAATAAAAAATTATATGGATTCACATTGCGTGAGAAAAAGTGAAATGATGTTTCGTGCTCAAGAAAGCTGCTGATAAACGTTTTCACCATTATTTTTCCCTCCTGGCACACATAGTGCCATTACCCTATCTTCTAAAGTTGCCTCAAGGTCGAGAAAGAAACAGTTGTTTAAAGTACTTTTCACAGCCTGCATACCTTTCAGAGGCACATAAGCCAGGAAAATATATCAATACACCCATTTGGTTTTATATCAGGGCCTTGATGTGATTGGACAATGTATTTCATTCATCCACTCAACAACCGTTGATCAGGCGTGAGTTCCATCTGGCTTTGTCCTTAGTGGAGGAATGATGACTCACTCAGTCGCTGGATCCCTTTTGCTTCTAGGCTCTGGGGGACATATATTTATTTTTTTCTTTTAAATTCTTTTTAAAAATTTAAACTTGTATTTTTTTCCACTACCATTTAGTCACCTTATACCCAAACTCCCGGGGACAGATATTTAGAAAGAAAAAATATGCAGATTGTTAGTCTCCAAACACTGCACAAGGATTCCATAATCATCTCTTCACTTCTCAGGTCAGGAGAATAGGGCTGCTTAAAAAGAAGCTGACCATTGTCTTTTCAAGGGCCTGTGGATCGGCTACAACCGTCTTGTGATTTTATCGACCACATCAGGATCATCTCCAATTCTTAGTTACATGAACAATGTGAATCCTGTGACTACTTTAGTCATCACTTTTCTTCTAACCTGCACTTCCCTTACCATCCTTTTCTCACTCATTTTCCTTTGCCTATAGGTTTGGAGTCAACAGCACAGAGTGAAAAATTAATTTGTCGAGCACAGCCTTTACCCTCTTTTGGCCTCATCGTATATCAGTAGTGTGCTGTACAGTTTATGAACCACTTAAGTGACCTTGTCTAATAGCATAGTAAAGTGGGTTATTATTTTTTCCTAAAGTCAAGATAACATATACATCCAAATATAACAAAGCAAAAAGATATAAAATCAAGTATTGGGCATAAATTATCTGGCCTTAAGTCAAGTTTCCTCTGTCGTTTTGTTGAAGAGCCTATGGATGTGGAAGGCAGTGTATGAGGCAGACACCAAGCGCAGGTAATGGCACCAGGGCTTCCTGAACATGTGGGGGTTGCTGGAAAATCTCTTCTCTGGATTCTGCCAGTAGTTTTACAAAAGGCTCTGTTCCAACCTGCCAGATTTTTGTGTTTTTTTTTTCTTTCCTCATTTTTCAATTGCAAAAAAGGCTGTCCTCAAAAATCCAAGCAAGAAGTATACAAAGTGAAATATAAAAGACCTCTTAAAAAATAAATAAAATACCTTTTAATTCCTCTCTTCACTCTCCAAAGGCACATACATATACTACATACAAATGTAAGGGATTTTTAAAATTATTATTTGTTGTTTTCATGTGCCCTCCACCTGGAGTCTGAGGAGTCTGTGATATCCTGACCTAAATTTAGGTATCCCCACTGCTACCACCTACCTCAGAGTTTCTTAACCACAACCCTATTAACATTGGAAGCCAGATAATTCTGTGTTGTGTATTGTAGGATGTTTAGCAGCATCCCTGGCCACTAACCAATACTTGTCAGTAATACCCATCCCCCAAGCTGTGACAAACAAAAAAACACCTCCAGACTTTGCCTAAAGTCCTCCAGGGAAGATGGAAAGGAGTGGGCATGGGGGTTGGGTGGCTGTGGGGAGGATCGTCTCTGGTTGAGGACCACAGATCTACCTCGACCCTTTATTTTTTCCATAACACCACACTTTAAATTATTTTGATTAATTGACTATTAATTTGTTTATTTTCCTTTGACTCCCACTAAAATAATGCTTTCAGAATACCATACCAGATTGTAACTTCCTTTCTCTACTTCCATGGAAGTACTTAATCCATTCACACGTTTCCATTTATCTTCCAAATGGTAGAGAACCCATTTATAATAGCAAAAAACAAATAAAACAAAAACACCCCAAACAAATAACCAAAAAAATGAAATATCTAAGAATAAAATTAACAAGAAGTATGTGCAAGTTTTATGAAGAAAATGTAAAATTCTACCGAGGGACACAAAGGAAGATGTAAGTAAAATAAAAAATATAACATTGTTTCAAGCAAGATTCAATAATGAAAGCAGAAAGATGTTTATTCTCCCCCAAATCACTCTTTATTTAGTTTTAATTGATTTTAGAGAGGATGGAAGAGAGAGAGAAAAACCAAAAACAAACACTGATTTGTTGTTCCACTTATTTATGCATTCATTGGTTGATTCTTGTATGTGCCCTGCCCTGGATGAAACCCGAGACCTCTGTGTGTTGGGAGGATACCAGGACACTCTAACCAACTGAGCTATCTGGGCAGGGCCCATATCAATCTTTAAATTCAAAGCAATTTCCATTAAAATACCAACAGGATTTTTTTAATTGCCACAGTTCATAAAAAATATATATCTCACAACAGCTGGGAAATTCTAAAAGAGAAAATTGAGATGGGAGAAAACAGGAACCCCCATAAATATTAAAGTGTTTTGAAGTTGTTAATAATTAAAACCTCAAAGTTTTGTACTCAAAAATCAATAAAGAGGAAACAAAGGACAATGAGACATTAGAATATAAAGAGAGATTTAGATTTTGGCAAAGGTAGCTTTTCCAGATCAGAGATAAATTGAATTTGGACAATTGACTATTTTTAGTTGAAAATAAAGCTGCATCTCTGTCTCACTCTTTTAACAAAAATAAAATTCACTTAGTCAAAGATTGGAATATTAACCTAATTTAAAATGCACCAAATACATTCTAAAACAGGTGGGATGTGTGTGTCAGTTTTGCCTCTCAGGGACATTTGACATTGCTATGAGATATTTGGTCATCACACCTACTGGGGAGGGAAGGCTATAGGCATCTAGTGGATAGAGGCCAGGGATGCTGCCAAACATTCTACTACACACATACAGACCTCTACCACAACGATTACCACGTTCAAAATGTTAATAGTGTAGGGGCATGAATATGATCTTGGACTGGTGAAGACCTTTCTAGTAGGGCACAACACTGAGAAGTAATAAAGTATATAAATGTTTATAAGCATTGTGTTTTTTTTAAAAAAACTATGCTTGAAAAATTTTATAAAATTTCCAAAAGCAAAGAAACTGGGAAAAAGTGCTTGGAGCATGTCAGGCGTCATCAGACCAACTCACCTAATATATGAAGAGCTCATAAAAATCATAGGAAAGAAGAATCCTGTTTTTTATAAGTTGGACAAAGGATATAGACAGATAATTTACCAAAAAAAAAGGAATCCAATATAGTATTTTCTGTTTGGTGTAAAAAATTTTAGCCTGTATTTTTAGAATGATATTCAAGGAAATATTAACAACAGCTACACTTGGAGGAAGAAAAGGGGTCGGAGGTAGGATGCATGATAAGGAGGCTATTCTTTTCATCTACTATTTTGTACAAGCTTGAAATGTGAGATGGACAGAGAGAGACACATGAGGTGAAGTTGAAGAAGGCAAGTGCCTGATCACAGACTGGGGCAGAGGGCCTACACCATCATTTTATTTTACTTTCTCTTATTCTTTTGTACTCTTCCTTTCTTTGTATAGACCTGACTTTCTGGCCTATCTTATTTTCCTCTGCCTAAAGAACTTTTAACATTTCTTACACGGCAGGTCTACCATCATCATTTTTAATAACTAAATGTAGTTGATTATAACTACAGTTATTATTTATGTACTAATCCTCAATTATCATACATTTAGTCTGACCTGAGGTAGAGGGGATTTTTGCAAAGTCTGTATGTCTCCCACCCCCTAGCAGGGATTTAAAATTAGATAAAGTATTTGGGGCCTTTAGAATTGGCTCTGCAGTTCAGGAGCCAGGGGTAGTTAATCATTAGCAAGTGTGAATAACCCCCAGTGACACCCTTGGGGCTCATTATTCATCACCTTTTACAAGAAATAATAACAAAAGCTGTCAAACGATTTAGATTGTTGTATTGGATGACCAAATCTGCAAAATTGGAAAGGTTAATTCTGATGCAGGCAATTTTTACAGAAAATTGGCCAAGCGTTACAATATATAAAAATAGGGCAAGATGCTTTTCCATAAAATGATTTAATAAATGTTATCAATGTATGGATGGAGTCAGCATGTCCCCAGAAAAGCATGGAGCATTTAAGCAAAGAGGGGAAAATCTGTTATCTCCCATAGTTTTCATCAGGCTTCCACAGGGTGTCATGCAAAAGCCAATTCTCCCATATTACCTTAAAAGGGAGGAAAACATATTTACTTCCAAGCTACTTGGATATACTGGTACTTTAATTTTAAAACATAGGTACATATTTTATTTTTCTTACTCATTTTGGAAGCTCTCCTCAGCAACTCATTTTCAGATTAGATTAGCAGGGCCACTCCTCATGGGTGAAACAGGTGTCTAAATCTGTACAGATTTTTCACTCCCCTTTTGTTTCTGTTTGGCAACAATTCACACACATGTCTACTAGATCTGAATCAATTTTGTTTTTTAAAAACCTTAAAAATAGCCAGGTGACTTCAGAAATAAGGGCTTTGTAATGCACAGAATGACTTTGTTTGTTTTGCTTTTTCACTTTTTATTATGGATTGATTTATCTCTAACAGTGGAGATCCTAGTATAATGAACCCCCAATACTCAATCACCTAGCTTCAACAATTATTAACCAATGGCCACTCTTGCTTCATCTATACCCTCACACACATCCTTCTCTACTGTATTATTTTGATTTTTAAAAAACTTTATTTATTTTTAGAGAGGGGGAAGGGGAGGAGAAAGAGAGGAAGAAAAACATCAATCAGCTGCCTATGGCACACTCCCCACTGGGGACCTGGCCCATAACCCAGGCATATGCCCTGATGGGGAATGGAACTGGCGACCTTTTGGTTTGCAGGCTGGCACTCAATTCACTGAGCCACACCAGCAAGGGGTGCTGTATAATTTTGAAGCAAATCCCAGCCATCATTTCATTTCTTGATATACTCATATAGCTAATGTTTTGGCTTGCCGAGTCAGTAATTCCTTACTCCCTAGTATAAATGATTTATTTACTAAGGGGGCTAAAAAGTCCCAGAACTGTGCCCTATTGATCCCCCTTCTAGCTAATTTTGTTTATTTTTTAAGATATTTTATTTATTTATTTTTAGAGAGGGTAAAGGAGAAACATCAATGTGTAGTTGCCTCTTGAGCGCCCCCCACTGACAACCTGGCCTGCAACCCAGGCATGTGCCCTGACTGGGAATTGAACCAGCGACCCTTTGGTTCACAGTCCAGTGCTCAACCCACTGAGCCATACTAGCCAGGCCTAATTTTGTTTCTTATGGCTGAACATTTTCTTCATGCTAGAGAGAACAATTATATTTTATCTTCAGAAGGTACTTTAAGGCTTTTAGTTTTATTAGCCTCTTTTAGACCAAAAACTGAGGTAAATTTTCTCTTTTGGTCAGCCAACCCTCAAATATTTATTTCCATTTCTTTTATTTGAATTTGTCAGACTATTTACCCTCATTTTTTTTTCAGGAAATATGTTCACCAAATCAATACCTCGCTTTGAGGTTACTACAAATACTGTTTTATTTCACTAACTGTAAAAAAGAATACTTTAAAAAGTAAACAGCTACAAAAAAATTGTAAAAAGCCAATTATTTCTTTCTCTTGTGTGTGAAACAAGAATAAAGATATGGGAAGAGTAAAGTCAAGAAAGATTCATAGTCTTCCAGTCAAGATGGCAGCATAGGCAGACATGGCTTGCCTTTTCACACAGCCACATCAAAATTACAACTAAAATAGAGAACAACCATCACTCAGAACCATCAGAAATTGAGTTGACTGGAAGTCTGACAACAATGGAATTAAAGAACCACATCCATCCAGACCGGTACGAGGGGCACATACACGGAACCGGCTGGTTCTTCATCCATGTGTGGTGGATAAAACTTCAGGAGGGATATATCAGGAGCAAGAAGTCCCCAGCCCCACACCAGGCCCACTAGGCCATGGTTTCAGTGCCAGGAAGATAAGTCCCTACAACTTCTGGCTGCACAAACCAGGAGAATTGAGTCAGTGGAAGACACTGCTGGAGCCAAAGGAGTTCCTTTTGAAGAACCCACACATGGACTCACCTACTCAGACTCACTCCCTCTGAGCTCTGGCACCAGGGTAGCCGCTTGAAAGGACCAATGGTATACAGGGAGAAACAGAAGTGTCTGGCATCAAGGTGAGGCAGAGGCCATTGTCCGTTTTTAAATTCCCGCCCCCTCCACAGAGACTGTAAACTGGTGCCGTATCTGAGATTCCATCAACCTAGCTAACACTGTTTTACTGGCTTTGGAGATTCCCCAGAGACTCCTGCAAACCCAGTTTATGGACCCACCCAAGCTGCTTTTCCATATGAATGACTGGTCTTTGTTTATGCTTCACAACTTCCTAAATCCTCTTAAAAGCAGCAAGAGAAAAGCAGTTAGTTACCAACAGGGGTGCCCCCATAAGACAGTCAGCTGATTTCTCAAAAGAAATTTTTCAGGCTAGAAGGGATTGGTAAGAAATATTTAAAATCATGAAAAGCAAAGACCTATAGCCAAGATTGCTCTACTCAGCAAAGCTATCATTTAGAATGGAAGGGCCGATAAAAGAGCTTCCCAGGCCAGAAAAAACTAAAGGAGTTCATGATCACCAAATCACTATTATGTGAAATTTTAAAGGGAATTAATTAAGGAAAAGAAGATCAAAACTATGAACAGTAAAATGGCAATCTATCAACAATTGAATCTAAAAAACAAATGAAGCAAACAAGAATAACAGAGGCAGAATCATGGATATGGAGAGCATTTTGATGGTTGCCAGATGGGAGGGATGTGTGGGACCATGGGTAAGGAGGTGAGGGGATTAAGAAGTACAAATAAGTAGCTACAGGATAGCCAGGGGGATGTATAATATAGTATAGGTAATGGAGTAGCCAAAGAACTTACATACATGAGCTATTTACATGAACAATTACTCCGGAGGGGATTGCCTTAGGGAGTGGGTGTTCCTTGGTAGAGGGGGTGGGGCTAAAGGTGGAAAGTCAGGAAAACTTTGTAACAGCATAATCAATAAATATAATTTAAAAAAAGATTTGATACATCCTGTAAGAAGTTATTTCCAGCCAGAACTGCTTGATGGTAATATAAAAACACAAATGGACCTTAATACAAAGTTTCAAGACATAACATTCTGACAAGTAGTTTTGTAAAAGTAGAATTGTCAGGTAGATTATCTGATGCTATCCCTTCCTTCTCCCTTCCCTCCCCTCCCCTCTGCTTCTCTCCCCTCCTTTTTGTTTCCTTCTCTCCTTCCTTTCTCTCTCATCCTCTCTCTCTCTCATAATTCTTTGAGACATTATCCTTCATTGGAAATCACAAATCTTTTATTTGTCCTAAATATTTTGTATTTCACAAGAATCCTATTTACCGGTAGTTTAAAAAACTGACTGAAACAACTGTTTGAAAAATGGGGTCTACATTTCTTGAGTTAGGTTCACTTGGCTTTCATCTAATAAAATATGTTCATCCTAACAATTTCTTATGGGAAAGAATACAGCAAAGTCTACACAAACTTCTACTTCATTAGTCACTTGTCACTTCTTATTTGTCTGATCAAAAATTATATTTTCCAAAAGGACTAATGATTCTGTAACCACAGTGCTTTGCTTTGCCTATGTCACCATTATTTTGTTGAGCCTCAAAGAATTCTTGAGATGTCCTCAGTTTGAAATACAAGTCCTTCTCTGTAGCTTCGAAAGCCAATTCACAAAATAATGTCCGTTTTTCTTTCTTTTTTTTAAATTAGTTTTATACTTTTTTTAGATTTTATTTATTTATTTTTAGAGAGGGGAAGGGAGGGAGAGAGAGAGAAACATGAATGTGTGGTTGCCTCTCACATGGCCCCCACTGGGGACCTGGCCCACAACCCAGGTATGTGCCCTGACTGGCAATCGAAACTGTGACCCTTTGGTTCGCAGCCCGCGCTCAATCCACTGAGCTACACCAGCCAGGGCCTGTTTTTCATACTAACAGTGTTGTCTAGAAAAAGATTCCTCTCTAATAGAATTTAAACATACCCTTGGTCTTCCTAGTTCTTCCTCACCCACTGCCCAAAATTCATCTGTTATTATTTTACAAGGTGTAATCAAATCATTTCTGCATAAAAAATGCAAAAATAAAATGTAGTCCAGAAAAAACATAAATTTTGTTTGTTCATCTTCAAGTTGTGTAAGGAAGAGTTAAGTTATTGTTAAGGAATCCTTAACGGCTAATAGGTGGTCTAAGCTAGAAATAAAAAACTTAAAATACTGAAATAGGAAATTTACATTCATTCCTCATTGATTTAGCAGTAGGATTAGAATGCCTCATGTTGCCCCTTGCCATCCCTACTCACACAGAGAAGTCAGTCCCAGTTATTAATTGTTCTTGAGAAATAGAGCTGAGAAATTTTGCAGGCATACAAAAAAGAATTTGTACTCTTCCTTTCAAGTTAGTGAAATTGAAAGTGTATTATTTTCTTTTACCTGGGGTCCTCTAGACCTACACTAAATCTACATCCACTTCAGACATTATTTTAAAGTCCACAGAAACAAAACAAAACAAAAATAAAATTGTGTACTTCTAGGATTCAGTTTCATCTGTTTCATCAAGATTTCCTATTTGGCCCTGGCTGGTGTAGCTTAGTGGATTAAGCGCGAGCCTGTGAACCAAGAGATCACGGTTCGATTCCCAGTCAGGGCACATGCCTGGGTTGCAGGCCAGTTCCCAGCAGGGAATGCACAGGAAGCAACCATACATTGATATTTCTCTCTCTCTCTCCTTCCCTTCCTCTCTGAAGATAAATAAATAAAATTAAAAAAAAAAAAGATTTCCTATTTGGTGCTCACTTCAGCAGCACATATACTAAAATTGCAATGATACACAGAATATTAGCATGGCCCCTGTGCAAGGATGACACGAAAATTCGTAAAGCATTCCATATTTTTCTTTAAGGAAAGGAAGGAAAAGAGAGAGACAGAGGAACACAGGTACATAAATGGCAATGAATAAGTACCTATCAATAATAACCTTAAACGTAAATGGATTAAATGCCCCAATCAAAAGACATAGAATAGCTGAATGGATAAGAAAGCATGACCCACACATATGCTGTCTATAAGAGACCCGCCTCAGGATAAAAGACCTACACAGGCTAAAAGTGAAGGGCTGGAAACAAATTTTCTAAGCAAACAGACAGGAAAAAAAGCTGAGGTAGCAATATTGATATCAGACAAAATAGACTTAAAAAAAAGGGCCATAAAGAGAGACCCAGAAGGTCACTTCTTAATGCTCAAGGGAAGAATCCACCAAGAAGACATAAACATAGTAAATATATATGCACCCAATATAGGAGCACCCAAATACATAAAGAAAATCTCAGAGGACTTCAAGAAAGATATTGAAAGCAACACAGTTATAGTGGGGGATTTTAACACCCCATTGTCAAAAATGGACAGATCTTCCAAACAAAATATCAACAAAGATATTGTGGCATTGAACAATGCCTTAGATGAAATGGACTTAACTGATATACATAGAGCCCTCCATCCCAAAGAAGCTAAATACACATTCTTTTCAAATGTGCATGGAACATTTTCAAAGATAGACCACATGATAGGACACAAAACAAGCCTCAACAAATTCAAGAAAACTGAAATACCAAGCATTTTCTCAGATCACAAGGGACTGAAAGTAGAACCCTAAGGAAAAAAAACCCAAAACACTCAAGATCATGGAGATTAAATAGCAGCTTATTAAACAATGAATGGGTCAAGAATGAAATTAGGGAAGAAATCAAAAAGTTTCTGGAAAAAATGAAAATGAACTCACAACAACCTAAAATTGATGGGACACAGCAAAGGCAGTCCTGAGAGGGAAGTTCATAATGGTACAGGCCTACCGAAAAAAGATAGTAACATTTCAAACAAACAACATAATTCTACATCTACAAGAACTAGAGGAACAACAACAAAAGACAACCCAGAGCAAATAGAAGGAAGGAAATAATCAAGATTAGAGCAGAATTAAATGACATAGAGACTAAAAGCACAATTCTAAGGATCAGTGAATCCAGGAGCTGGTTCTTTAAAAAGATAAACAAAATCGACAAACTTTTAAACAGGCTCATCACGAAAAAAAGAGAAAAGACCCAAATAAACACAATCAGAAATGAAAGAGGAGAGATTACAACTGATACTACAGAAATACAAAGGATTGTAAGAAATTACTACAAAGAATTGTATGCCAACAAATTTGAAAACCGAGGTGAAATGGACAAATTTCTAGAAAAATATAATCTTTCAAAACTCAATGAAGAAGAAGTAGAAAGCCTGAACAGACCAAAAACAGCGATGAAATTGAAGCAGTCATCAAAAAACTCCCGACACACAAAAGCCCTGGACTGGATGGTTTCACAGGAGAATTCTATAAAGCATTTAAGGAAGAGCTAACCCCTATCCTTCACAGACTATTCCAAAAAATCCAAAAAGATGGAAGACTCCCAAAATCTTTTTATGAGGCCACCATCATCCTAATCCCAAAACGAGATAAAGACACAACAAAAAAAGAAAACTTCAGGCCAATATCGCTGATGAACATAGATACTTAAATCCTCAAAAAAGTACTGACAAATCGCATCCAACAATACATTAAAAAGATCATACACCATGACCAAGTGGGATTCATCCCAGGGATGCAAGGATGCTACAATATTCACAAATCAGTAAATGTAATACATCACATAAAAAAAGCAAAGACAAAAATCGCATGATCATATCAATAGATGCAGAAAAAGCATTTGATAAGGTACAGCACCCATTTATGACAAAAATACTTAGCAAAGTGGGAATAGAGGGAGCATTCCTCAACATAATAGAGGCCATATATGACAGACCTACAGCCAACATCATACTCAATGGGCAAAAACTAAAATCTTTTCCACTAAGATCAGGAACAAGACAAGGTTGTCCACTTTCACCACTTCTATTCAATATAGTATTGGAAGTTTTAGCCACAGTGATCAGAGAAGAAAAGGAAATAAAAGGCATCCAAATTGGAAAGGAGGAAACAAAACTGTCACTGTTTGCAGATGACATGATAGTGTACATAGAAAATCCTA
>CM052547.1:39224456-39277933 GCA_028533065.1 Trachops cirrhosus | reverse complement strand
ACTACCTATCAGAGAGATGCAAATTAAAACCACAATGAGATACCACTTCACACCAGTCAGAATGGCCATCATAAACAAAGCAACAAATAACAAGTGTTAGAGAGGTTCTGGAGAAAAGGGGACCCTAGTGCACTGTTGGTGGGATTGCAGACTGGTACAACCACTATGGAAAACAGTATGGAATTTCCTCAGAAAACTAAAAATGGATCTACCTTTTGACCCAGCAATTCCACTGCTGGAATTATATCCTAAGAACCCTGAGACAACAATCCAAAAGAACCTATGCACCCCAATGTTCATAGCAGTATAATTTACAATAGCCAAGTGCTGGAAGCAACCTAGGTGCCCATCAGTAAATGAATGGATCAAAAAACCATGGTACATGTACACAATAGAATTCTATGCAGCAGAAAGAAAGAAGGAGCTCCTACCCTTTGCAATAGCACGGATGGCGCTGGAAAGCATTTTGCTAAGCAAAATAAGCCAGGTGGTGAAAGACAAATACCACATGATCTCACCTTTAACAGGAACCTAAAGAACAAAACAAACAAACAAGGAAAATATAGCCAAAGATACTGAAATAGAGAACAGGCTGTCAGTGACCAGAAGGGAGAGGGGAGGGAATTTCAGGGGAGAATGGGAAGGATTTACAGGAACAAATATAAAGGACACATGGACAAAAACTAGGGGGCGGGGTGGAAATGGGAGGGAGGTGGGGAGGGATGAGTGGGTGGGCTTGGATGGGATAAAGGACAGAAAACTGTACTTGAACATTGATTAAAATAAAAAAAAAGATTGCCTACTTGTAGCCCTAAATGTAAATAATGCCTATGCTGGGGTTAAGGGGATATGGTTTCTTACTCTCTTGGAAGATTTTTGCAATGAGCTTGAATTCTTTCACTTTTATCATCATAAAAGGCAATGGGTGTTATTTCTTAAGTTAAAGAAAAAAAAGCTGCCTATCCTTGGCACCCTGGCTGTAGGTACAATTATATAGGTTTTACACATGAACTGAAATAGTGATATTATTCACTTGACAAATACTCACTAATATTTGAGTGGATTCGGTTTACAAAGTTTTAAGCTGGTTTGTGTGAAGTATGCAAAGTAGATGGATGTGCCAGGAGTTCAAAGGAAGAGAAAAGATGAGTAGTTCAGTGAATTTCAAAAACTGAAGGAGGTAGAGTTGATAAAAATGTGAGGAAAAAGAAGCCTTTTGTTCAAAGCTGGTGAGAGAACAACAATGTATATCTAAAGTCTTGCGTGTACTCTTTGATCCCTAGTTACATTTTTGGGGGATTTATTTTAAGGTTTGGTGGACTAATCTGATGGATACAGAAGGAAGGAATCATAGAAGGCAAACCTCAAAAGGTATATTAAGATCAATTGACTATACTGAGGTGGAGTCGGGGCCTTATTCTGTGGGAAATGATGACAACTTTACAACACTTTAGGAATATGAAGTTTGCAGTTTTCTGCAGAATGAATTAGAGGCAGAATCTGATTAATAGGGTTTAAAAATTAAAGGCCTGAAATTTCACTGTGTCTGTGAAAACGGAAATGATTTTTTCACTTGGTATTTTACATTTGTCTGAAAATAAGACAAGATTTATTGTGCCTGATATTTGACACTGTACTACAAATTTTTAAAGTATAGAAAATACTTTACCATTGTTTATACTATAAAAAAATAATGAGTAACCTAGGTGAGTACATGAACCCATTTCAGGTCAGGCTGGTGCCAGAACTTAAACTGCATAAATCAGCTATTTTACTTTGCTTTATTTTTCCTGTTCAAACTGTAAAGGTTACAGGGTACAAAAGCAAAAGGCTTGCAAAATGCGTGATTTCTCAGTGTCACCAGCATCTTTGGGAGGTGTTACCCTGCAAACAGGCTGTTGGCCAACTACTGTAGTAATTAAAATTACCTACTGAGCCAGCTTATCACTATTATTTAAAAGGCTGTTCTCACTTTGATTGGCAAGATGTTACAAGATCTCTGGTTCTTAAATGCTTTTGTAGAATGAAACTGCAGTTGTAATCAGTTCTGGGGAAGTAGGGGGTGATGTTGTGGGGTTAAAGCGTAAATCTGTGGCTGTCAACCCTCATTTACTTTTTTTATATGTGTGGTAAGAATACATAATGTAAAGTTACCATTATTATTATTGTTGATTTAATATTTATTGTATTTTTATTTTTATTTTTTTAAGTGTACAATTCAATGCTACTGAGTACATTCACACTGTTGTGCAGCCATCGTCAACTATTGCCAGCTCCAGAACTTTTTTCATCCTGCCAAACTGAAATTCTGCACCCATTAAACAATAACTCCCCATTCCTCCCTCTCCAAGCCCCTGACAACTCCTATTCTACTTTCTGTCTCTATGAACTTGATCTTTCTAGGTACCTTGTATAAGTTGAATTATACCCTATTTTTTCTTTTTGAGTCTGCTATTTCACTTAGCATAATATTTCCAAGGTTTATTCATGTTATTACATGTGTTAGAATTTCTTTACTCCCTCATTTACTTTTATTAATTTTAATTTTGATGTAATTACAGTCTCACAAAAAAAGTAGTAAGAATAGTACAAAGAACTGCTGTATACTCTTCACTGCCCAGATTCCACAGATTTGGGTCATAATTGTATTTATTTATTTTTTTAAAGATTTTATTTATTTATTTTTTAGAAAGGGGAAGGGAGGGAGAAAGAGAGGGAGAGAAACATCAATATGTGCTTGCCTTTCACATGGCCCCACTGGAGACCTGGCCCACAACCCAGGCATGTGCCCTAGACTGGGAATCAAACCAGCAAACCTTTGATTTGCAGGCCGGCACTCAACCACTAAGCCACACCAGCCAGGGCTGGTTCATTATTTTACATTCACACACATACACATTCACTTCCCATACATATGGTTTTTTTTCCTGAATCATTTGAGAATAAATTGCAGATATGCTGCCCCTTGGGTTCTAAGAATAAGGACATCCTCTTACATAATACAATTATCAAAATTAGGAAGCCAACATTGATATTCTGCTATTACTCAATATACAGACCAGATTCATAATTTGCTAGTTGTCAGATAATGTCTTTCATAAGAAAGCAAAAATTTCTAGACTAAGAGCCAATCCAGGATCACATGTTGTATTTAGTTGGCCTGTCTCGTTAGTCTCCTTTAATCTGGAACAGTCTGTCTTTGTCATTCATGACCTTGGCATTTTTTGAAGAGTAAAGACCTGTTATTTTTAGAACGACCCACACTTTGGCATTGTCTCATGTTTCCTCATATTTAGATTGAGGCTGTGCGTTTTTGACAGATACATCACGAAAGTGACATTATGTCCTCAGCACATCATATTAGGTGGCAGATAATTTCACTGTTGACTTTTACCTTTACTGCAGCTATTTTCAACTTTTTTCATCTTTGGCACGTAAAACTAATTACTAAAATTCTGTGGCCTACCAAAAAATATTATATGCTTGCAACTATGACAAAAAATTGGTATAATTCTGATTGATTCACAAAAGAAAATAATAATGGTAATTATCTAGCCTTTTTGCTCCAGCATGACTTTTTAAAAAGTCAGGTGCCTATACTTGTATATAAGGTTTTCTGGTACCAAGAATTAACCAATTAGATGCAACCTTATAAGGCAGTGTGATCAATAAGATGCAATTCAATTATATTATCTATATATTTATGGTTCAATACAGGGCACCAGACAGCTATTATGCTAGCTATTATCATGTTTTTATTTGACAATCTAAGAAAAAGAGATCAGTGCCCCTAACTAAATAGTCAGGTATTGCATGTTTTAAAAATTCTTACAGCACAGTGGTTGAAAATTGCTACCGTATTGAGCAATGTTAACCTTGATTACTTGTTAAAATGGTGTCTAGCCTTGACTTGGTAACTCAGTTAGTTAATGTTGTCTCCGTATGCTAAGTTTGCAGGTTTGATTCCTGGTCAGGACACATACAAGAATCAACTGATGAACGCATAATGAAGTGGAACAACAAATTGATGTTTCTTTCCCTTTCTCTCACCTTTCCTGTCTGTCTAAAAAAATCAATCGATAAAAAATTTTTACAAAGATGGTATCTAATCCATTATGATAATAGCTTGAATGAAATATTAATATATTTATCAAGTAGTGATTTCTAACACCATCATTTCTTTTTATTACTTGTTGGCATTCTACTGTACAGAAGAGCTTCTCCTTCCCCATTTGCTTATTTATTTATATCCCTGTGGATTTATGGAGCTCTTTTATTCAGTGGATTATAACTAATTATGTACTATTATAATATTATTTATGTTGGTGCTCAGATTGTCTCATGTTTGGCCAGTGGGAGTTCCTCAAACTGATCTCCTTGTCCTTTTGATTCAAATCCATTATTCTTTGAGGACTTTCCAGGCTCACACTGATTTTCCCTGCCCCAGACTTGAAACCAATCATTTCTCCAAAAGCCCTAGTCATTTTCAGTATAGAACAGTATTTAGAAACTAAGACATGGGTTCCACATGTGCTTATTACTACTAGAGTATCATTACTTCTGGCTTCTCTCAGTGGACAGAGGTGGAATGCACACATGCACCCACACACTCACACCTCTGTGTCTATACGTTGAAAACCTTGCATTCACACCAATACATTTCAGTCCAACACCACAGGACATGCTTCAGTCTTTCCACTTTTCATAGTTGTAATTCTCTTTTCTAACAGTGAGAAATCTGTTTCCCATTACTCTCAAGATAATTAGTACTTGTTCAGTCTTAGGATATACCAGACATGTCTCTACAAAGAACAAACCTACTATTATAATTCAGTATCCATTTGTTTTTTTTCTTTAGTCTGAGGGTATAAGGTCAAAATACTGAGTTTAAAAGTTACTTGAGCCCTGGCTGGTGTGGCTCAGTGGATTGAGTGCTAGCCTGCAAACCATAAGGGTCACAGGTTCAATTCCCACTCAGGGCACATGCCTGAGTCACAGGACAGGTCCCCTGTTGGGGGTGCACAAGACGTAACGATGTTTCTCTCCCTCTCTTTCTCCCTCCCTTCCCCTCACTCTAAAAACAAATAAATAAAATATTTTTTAAAAACTTACTTGACTTAGTTGTATTTTCTACCCTTTTCAATGTGACTGTTATTACATTGAAATGCAGTTAAGTCTTCAAAATTTATATACCATTTTATAGTTTCCCCACATCCTTTTGATTTTATTATTATTTTTTGGTATTTAAAGCATTAGTGTGGTTCCAAAACCAGTACCAATTGGAAGGTTTATTTACCTAGAGAAGTGTCAGTCCTGCAAGTTCTTCTCACCATACAGTCACCAACATCCTTGGTTTCTAGTGTTCCCTTTCTGTTTTGAATTTACAAAAAAAAAAAAGATAGGCTGTATACATATATTTCTTTATTATACAATAGGTAGTACATTATAGATCAGCAGTTCTCAAAGTTTTAAGTTTCCATGACTCTTTTGACTGTTGAAAGTTATTGAAGAGCCAAAAAGTTTTTGTTTATGTGGATTATATCTATATGTTTAATGCACTAGAAATTAAAATTGAAAAATTATAAAAATGTTTATTAGTTTACTTAAAATTAACAATAATAAGCTCTGAAATATAAACATATTTTTATGAAAATAACTGCATTTTATCAAACCAAAAATAAAAGAAATTGTTTTACATTAAAAATTTCTTTGTCTAATTTAATAGAACACAGTTAGATTCTAATCTGCTTCTTTTTAAAATATATTTTATTGATTATGCTATTACAGTTGTCCCATATTTTCTCCCCTTTATTTCCCTCCACCCAGTAGCCCCCCTCCCACCATCATTCCTCACCTTAGTTCATGTCCATGCTTTGTACATATAAGTTCTTTGAGTTATCTGTTTCCTATACTATTCTTAACCTCTCCCTGTCTATTTTGTCCCTACCATTTATGCTTCTTATACCCTATACCTTTTCCTCCATTCTGCCCTCTCCCCCTTCCCACTGATAACCCTCCAAGTGATCTCTATTTCTGTGATTCTGTTCCTGTTCTAGCTGTTTGCTTAGTTCATTTTTGGTTTTTTAGATTCAGTTGTTGGTAGTCATGAGTTTGTTGACACTTTACAGTTCGTATTTTTTATCTTCTTTTTCTTAGATAAGTCCCTTTAACATTCCATATAATAAGGGCTTGGTGATGATGAATTCCTTTAAATTTACCTTATCTTGGAAGCACTTTATCTGCCCTAGCATTCTAAATGATAGCTTAGCTCGATAGAGTAGTCTTTGATGTAGGTCCTTGCCTTTCATGACTTCGAATACTTCTCTCCAGCCCCTTCTTGCCTGTAAGATTTCTTTTGAGAAATCAGCTGATAGTCTTATGGACACTCCCTTGTAGGTAACTGTCTCCTTTTCTCTCTCTCTTTTTAAAAAAGATTTTATTTATTTTTAGAGACAGGGGAAGGCAGGGAGAAAGAGGAGAGAAACATCAATGTGTAGTTGCCTCTCAAGTGCCCCATACTTGAGATCTGGCCCACAACCCAGGCATGTGCTCTGACCGGGAATCAAACTGGCAACCTTTTGGTTCACAGGCCCACACTCAATCCACTGAGCTACATCAGCTGGGGCTCCTTTTCCCTAGCTGCTTTTAAGATTCTCTCCTTCTCTTATACTTGGGTAATGTAATTATGATGTGCCTTGGTGTGTGCTTCCTTGGGTCCAACTTCTTTGGAACTCTCTGAGCTTCCTGGACTTCTTGGAAGTCTATTTCCATTGCCAGATTGGGGAAGTTCTCCTTCATTATTTTTTCATATAAGTTTTCAATTGATTTTCCTCTTCTCCTTCTGGCACCCATATGATTCAGATGTTTGAACATTTGAAGTTGTCCAGGAGGTTCCTAAGGCTCTCCTTGTATTTTTGAATTGTTTCTTCATTCTCTTCTGGTTGAATGCTTATTTCTTCCTTCAGTTCCTAACTGTTAATTTGAGTTCTGGTATCATTTCCTTCACTGTTGGTTCCCTGTACATTTTCCTTTATTTCACTGCACATAGCCTTCACTTCTTCCTCTGTTTTGTGACCATGCTCAGTCATTTCTGTGAGCATCCTGATTACCAGTGTTTTGATTTCTGCATCTGATAGGTTGGCTATCTCTTCATTGCTTTGTTATATTTTTTTCTGGAGCTTTGATCTGTTCTTTCATTTGGGCCATATTTTTTTGTCTCAGTGTACCTGTTATGCAGTAAGAGGCAGAGACTTAGGTATTGGCCAGGGTGGACCCATATGTGGTGGGTATATTGAGGAGGGGTCCGAGAGGGAACAATGTTGTTTGCTGAGGTCTCTGCTGGCTTTTAGTCACTTCCTCTACTACCCATAAGCAAATTGGGCCCTTCTGTTGCTGATTCCTTGGTGGGTGGTTTTGTGTACATTCTAGGACCCTGTGGGTCCTGCCAAGAAACCCTCCTTTGAGACTGGGAGTTTCTCCTGCCACCTCAACCCCACAGGTTTTTCAGTCAGAGTTTTTCAGGTTTTATTTCCCTGCACTGGAACCCTAGGTTGCGCAGTCTGTTTTACTCCCCAGTTGTTCCTCCCGGTTTATCCTCACACAAATGTGGACTGCCTGCTCCACCAGTCACCTCCTTGCCCAGTCCTCCAGCCTCCACCCTGCTGCAAGTCCTCTCCATACCAGCTGCCCATCTGCACTCCTCGTACCGGTCTGGATAAATATTTCTTCTTTAACTCCTCGATTGTTGGACTTCCATACAGTTCAATTTTCTGGCAGTTCTGGTTATTTTTTGTCTTTAAATTTGTTGTCTTTCTTTTGGTTATGTGAGAAGGGAAAGTGTATCTACTTATGCCTCCATCTTGGACTGATGTGTTGATCTATTTCTTCAAGTAATCTCTTGTAGCATGTTATTATTATTATTTTTTAAAGATTTTATTTATTTATTTTTAGAGAGGGGAAGGGAGGGAGAAGGAGAGAGAGAGAAACATCAATGTGTGGTTGCATTTCATGTGGTCCCCACTGGGGACCTGGCCTGCAACCCAGGCATGTGCCCTGATCGGGAATTGAACCTGTGATGCTTTGGTTCACAGCCCATGCTCAATCCACTGAGCTATGCCAGCCAGGGCATTATTTTGGTAGAAGTATATAATGAACACCTGGCCTCTAACAGATATGTAGTTGGAAAAGGGAAGAGTATTTTAAGTATTTTCAGATAATTGTGTCTTTGGTACTAATGCTAAAACTCAATAGCATTAGTTTCTTAAATAATGATTACAGTGTGGACTCTGAAACCATGTCAGTGAACTTTGTAAATTGTGTTACAATAAAATCCATTGATATATTTTATACTTTGATTGTATCTTTTAACCATGCATGATTTTATAACATGCTTTGGTCATTTGAAAAATAATAATTCGCTGAAATTTGTAGATATTTCAAATGTTGACACATTTTAGTGTACAGTATCTAAAATTATTTGATTTGAAATCATCTCTAACCCCATCAGAGAAGTCTTTAAATACAAGAAAGCTTAAAAACTCACAGTAGTGGATGGCACTTTTCCAAAATTCTATTATTTTTCTTGAAAATTGAATTTTACCATTAGCAACATAGACTATCAGTTGTTTTGCCTGAAGCAGTAGACTCACTTCATTAATACTTGAGAAAAAAAAGTCAAACACCCATATCTGAATAACAATAGTTTGTCTATCAGTTGTTATTTCAAGTAAGACTGTTGTTCCATGAAAAAATGGTTAGCTCAGCTGGTAACTCAAACAATAGCAGAAGTATTTTCCCTTGAGATAACTATCTCATACCCTCTATCAGAAGTGCTCCATGTGTACTTCAATTTAGTCATACAGAATATTAAAAAGGCATGTATTCAGATCAAGTTTTGATAAAATTACTAATTTTTACTACTTCATCAAGGACATAATTAAGTGAAATCTTTTTTTTTTTGAACCAACAGAGTTTGGTTGTGGTGAAGAGTTTGCCACAACCTTGATTTGCAATGGTCCCAATAGTTTTTACCCTATTGCTTTTCACCATAAATGCAATGAAAAAAAGGCAAAAATATGGCTTAGTATTATGAAGAAAATCTAATAATCTCATGGACTACCTGAAAGTGTCTCCCCACAGATGGGTGTGGACTACATTTTTAAAATTGCTGCCATAGATACTGTTTTGTAATTTTCTTTTTTTATTTTAATTGTTGTTCAAGTAAAATTTTCTGTCTTTTACTCCCATCCCAGCCCACCTCCCCCAGCACTCCCCACTGTAATTTTCTCTTTTTACTTAAGAATATATTCTGGAAATTACTCCATATTAGTTGATAGATATCATTGTATTTTTTATATAGTTTTATAGTACTCCCTTGTATTGGATGTACCATACTTCAGTTATTTTCTTACATTTGGGTGTTTAGACAGCAATTACAAATAGTGTTGCAATGAACAATCTTGCGCACATGTATTTTTATATTATTGAAGGTATATCTTGGAGACAACTTCCTAGAGGTACAATTTTTATGTCAAAAAATGAACACAAACACGGTTTTGTTAGATATTGCTAAATTCTACTTCACAATGGTTATACCAATTTGCATTTCCACCAGCAATGAATGGGAGTTCCTGTTTCTCCACAGCCTTAAAAACACAGCATAATACAAAAGAAAAACATGTAAATTAATAACATATTATACTAATGGTTTTTCTACAGAGCTGACACCAGCCTTTCTGAGAACTTTCTCCTTCACTATCAATCTTAAATTAGTGAACCCAAGAAAAAGCTGGGTTAGATTCTCTATCATGGTAACTCTGAAATTAGGACTGAGGTCCCAGTCTGTCTTGGTTAGAACATGATGCAAAGTTGGGGCTAGTTCAGTCAATTTGATCATATACCAACCAAAGTAGAGGAAACTAGATTGCAGAGGCAAAGCTAAGAGCAACCTCAGTTACTGGTGGCTTCTCTATTTCTTGTTTTAGATCCTGCAAGGGCTGGCTGAACCTCCAGCCCTTGGTTACAGTAGAGACTTTCCACATGTTATTATTAGCTGATACTATTACTATTACTAATTAGCTACTTATAATAAAAAGAATCATAATTAAAATAATTATAATACATTGAGAAATGATACTTGATTATACACCTGTATTAATTAGGCAATAAGCTTGAGTTGCTCTAGTGAAGGACCAAATCAGCATGAAAGAATTTTATTTCTCTTTCTGTCACAGTGTGAACATAAGCACTCTGGGGCTGCTATGGCAGGTATGAGGTGTTGGGGACTCAGACTTGGTCTGTTTTGTTCCTCTCTACCATGGCTGCTTTCTTGTCATCTAAGATGGCTGCTTCAGCATTTGATACCGATCAACCTCTTGGCCACTAGGAAAAGAGAAAAGAACAAAGACTGGGGAGGAGGACTTGCCTAATTTTTTGTAGCCCAAATATTGTATGTATGATTTCTTTTTTACATCCCATTAGCTAGAACCAAGTCACATGGTCAAACCCAGGTACAAATGTGGCTGAGAAATATAGTCTTGGCTGAATGGCTATGTGTTAATCTAAAATTTGGGTAATTCTATTGCTAAAGGAAGAGGGGAGAATGCAAACAAACAGACAACTAGCAGTTTCAGCTGAAATCCACCCACAGATCATCCTAATGTCTCTTTTTCTTCCTACACATAAAATATACTTTTCCTCTGATCAAATGAAACAACACAAAGTTCCATCTGGCCTCTCCATTCGCTTAAAAATCTAGGAACTCTGAGTGTTATGCATTCCCCTCACCATGACTACTTGTGACTATTTCAGGTGAGCATCTACTGAGAAACAAGTTATCTGTCCTCTCCACCTCTACCCATCAAAAAGAGAATGATGAATTAAGAACAAGATTATAAAAATCCTCTTTTAGAAAGAGAAAGGGAGGGAAACAGCACTCATTGGATTACTGCAATGATGTAATACCCAGTGAGATTAAAAGCTCCCTGCCCTGGCAATGAAATGTATTTCTCCATTAGACTCTGACTCTGCCAAAGAATATCCTTGCCCATCATCCTCTGTGGTCTTTGGCTTTGCCTCTGGAGCATTCTTCCACCAATTATCCTCCATAGCCACATCTGAAGTGTTACTGAAGAATATGCTCTCATGTACATTAAGTTGTCAGGACTCTGGGGATTGCTTTAGGGGTTGAAGAATTACAGGTTCTTGAAGGCCAGCCTGTGCATTTATTTTAAATAAAAAAGGGAAGGAGAAAGGGAAAGAAACATCGATGTGTGAGAGAAACATCGATCCCAGGGACTTAACCGCCAACCCAGGCATGCGCCCTGACCAAGAATTGAACTTGCGACCCCTCACTTTACTGGATGACAACCAACCAACTGAGCCACATTAGTCAGGGCTGCATTTTTAGTACACTTCTGGTATATTTCTTTCCATTCAGTTGCTTGTGAAATAACCACAGCTATATGTCTTGTCTGAAAAAGAAGTGTTCTTAGGCCTGAAGAAACTCCTCTCTTACTTACTGGATGGTATATGACATGAACCCATACTCAAAGTATTTTGATGGATACCCTAGGGCCACGTGAAAAAATAAGCTTGTATTGGAAAGCGATGAGACCTTAATCTGGCTGGCTCCCATTGTCTGGTAAAGTACACAAGAGAAAACATTTACAAAACCTCCTTGGTGGAAACATATTCCATTTCACTCTGCTTTCAAGCTGGCTAATGCTTGCCTGGATTCATCTCATATAACTTAGATAAAGGCAGAAAAAGCAGTCAACACATAAACTTTCTGACTTTTCTCAAACACTTCTCCCAGAGCTGTGGGCCTGATTGGCATGAGCAGTACTTTCCAAGATATTGCAGGAGATAACTTGCCTGAGATTAGCATAGCTACTGTGGCTTTCTTTTAGTTAGTGTTAGCATGGTATATCTCTCTCCATCTTTTTACAGTTAGTCTGTACTTTATATTGAAATTATAAAGGTTTCTTGTAGACAACATAGAGTGGGGTCTTGTTATTTTATCCACCTTGATAGGCTCTGTCTTTCAATTGGTATATTTAGACCACTCACATTTAAAGTGATTATTGTTGTAGTTGCATTAATAACTATTATGTTTATAACTGTTTTTTATTAAATGTTCTTCTCTTCATTTTTTTTTCTTTTTGTCATCCACTCATTTTCTGCCTTCTTGGGATTTAATTGGGTGTTTCATATAATTCCATTTTCTTTCCTCTCTTAGTATATCAATTACGCTTAATATTTTTATATTTTATTTTTTAAAGATTTTATTTATTTACCTTTAGAGAGAGGAGAAGGGAGGGAGAAAGAGAGAGAAACATTGGCCTGCAACCCAGGGATGCACCCTGTCTGAGAATTGAACCCATGACTTTTCTGTTTGCAGGTCAGTGCTAATCTACTGAACCACACCAGCAAGGGCACAAATGTTTTCAAATCATTGTCCTGGAGATGTACTATACTTCTACAATTTATCTAAGTGTACTTTAATTTTTTAAATTATATTTTATTGATTATACTATTACAATTGTCCCAACTTTTCCCACTTTGCCCTCTACACCCCAACAGCATCCCACTTGCTCAAGTAATTCCCACACCTTTGACATATCTACTGGTCATGAGTATAAGTTCTTTGGCTACTTGATTTCCTATACTGTAGGTTACATCCCCATGGCTATTCTGTAACTGCCAGTTTGTACTTCTTAATCCTCTCACCTCTTCACCTCTTTCCCCAAACCCCCTTCCCATCTGGCAACCATCAAAATGCTCTTCATATCCATGATTCTGTCTCTGTTCTCCTAGGTTTTTTTTTAGATTAAATTATTGACAGATATGTATTTATTGCCATTTTATTGTTCATAGTTTTGGACTTCTTCTTTATCTTAAGTAGGTCCACTTAACATTTCACATAATAATGGTTTGGTGATTATAAACTCCTTTAGTTTTTTCTGGTCTGGGAAGCTCTTTATGTGCCTTTCCATTCTAAATGACAGCTTTGCTGGATAGAGTAATCTTGGCTGTAGGTCCCTGATTTTCATGACTTTGAATATTTCTTGCTAATCCTTCTAGCCTGCTAAGTTTCTTTTGAGAAATCAGCTGACAGTCTTATGGGAACTCCCCTGTAGGTAACTAACTTCTTTTCTCCTGCTGCTTTTAAGATTCACTCTTAATCTTTAACCCTTGGCATTTTAGTTATGATGTGCCTTGGACTGGGCCTCTTTGTATCCATCTTGTTTGGGACTCTCTGTGCCTCCTGGACTTGCATGTCTATTTCCTTCACTAAATTAGGGAACTTTTCTTTAATTATTTTTTTTTCAAATTGATTTACAATTTCTTACTCTTTCTCTTCTTCTTTAGGTACCCTTATGTTGCTAATTTTTGGAATGCTTGAAGTTATCCCAGAGGTTGTCTATACTATCCTCATTTTTTTAGATTCTCTTTTCTTCTTGTTGTTCTGATTGTTTTTTTCTTGCTTATGTTCCAAATCATTGATTTGATTCTCAGCTTCATCCACTCTACTATGTTTTCCCTGTAAATTGTTCTTTATTTCAATTTTTGTATCCTTCATTTCTGACTGGATCTTTTTTATGCTGTTGAGGTCTTCACTAAGTTCCGTGAGCATCCTTATAACCAGTGTTCTATGCTCTGCATCTGATAGATTGCCTATTTCCCTTTTGTTTAGTTGTTTTTCTGGAGTTTTGATCTGTTCTTTCATTTGGGCCATGTTTCTTTGTTTCCTCATTTTGGCAGCCTCCCTGTGTTTGTTTCTATGTATGAGGTAGAGCTGCTTTGACTCCATGTATTGGTAGTGTGGCCTAATGTAAGAGGTGTCCTGTAGGGTCCAATGGCACAGCCTCCGTTGTCACACAAGCCAGGTACTTGAGGTGTGACTTTCATGTGGGTTGTGTATACCCTCCTCTTGTAATTGAGACTTGATTGTTGTTGGCAGGTGACTGGGAGGGATTTACCCAGGCCAGTCAGCTGCAAGGACTAGCTGTGACTACTAACCATTCACCTCCTCCCTCCATGGAGGATTAGCTGCATAGCGTCTGGGTGGTGTGATCTCCATTGTGATCTGTAACTGTCCACTGGTTGTGCAGGCTCTGGAGTTTCCCAGTGGTGCAGGTCAAGGTCAGCCTCCAACTGTGTTCTCCCCATGTCCACCCTGCCTGGGCTACAAAACAATCTTAGATGGCTGCTACTTGTGCTGGGTTTACAGGTCCCCAGGACAAGCCAAGCTGTGAACCTAGGCTGGTTGTTACTAGTGCCTGGCCTGAGGCCACTTAGCAAGTGGTACAAGGACTAGGGGCTTGTTATGGCCAGCTGTTGCTTGTTTGAGAGAATTTAGGAAGTTGTGAAGCAAGAACCAAGACTAGCCTTTCATATGGAAAAGCCACTGTTAACAGCATGGGTGGGCCAATAAGTTGGGTGGGATGGAGACTTAGGGGATCTCCAAGGTGGGACAAAATGTGTTATCCAGGTCAATGGAGACTCAGATAAGGTACCTGCCTACCAGCTCTGTGGCTCTGTTGCGGAAGGGTTCAGAAAAGGAACTATGGCCTCTGTCTGCCTTTCTGTCTGGGAGAAAGCTGTTCCCCAACTCTCACCTTGATGCCAGACACTTCATTTCCTCACTGTATGCCACTGGTGTCTTTAAGCTGCTACCCTGGTGCTGGAGCTCATAGGAAATGATTCTGTGTAAGTCTGTGGTGGGGGACAGGGTTAAGAGGAACTGCTTAGGACTCCAGTTGCTTCTTCCATCAACACACTGGTTTTGGCAGCCAGTAGTTATGGGGACTTATCTTCCTGGCAGTGGAAACTGGGCTGGGGGGCCTGGTTTGGGCCTGGGATTTCTTGTCCTGAGATATCATTCCCAAATTTTTATCCACCACACTTGGGTGTGGGACCAGCTTAATCTGTGTCTCTGTGTCTTCATCCCTCCTGCCAGTGTGAATGGATGTGGTTTCTTGATTTCTGTAGTCATCACACTTCCATTCAACTCAATTTCTGACAGTTCTGAGTGATGGTTGTTCTATAGTTTAGTTATAATAATGATGTGGTTGTGCAAGGAGGTGAGTTGTGTTCACCTATGCCTCCATCTTAACCAAAAGTCCCCCTAAGTGTACTTTTAAGTAACATTATACCACTTCATGGGTTTGCAGGTACCATATAGTGATATTTCTAATTCTTCCTTCCCATCACTTATAATGTTGCTATAATACACTTCACTTATCCATAAGCTATAATCATCTAATATGTTGTTTCCATTATTATTTTGAAGTAATTGTTATCTGTTAGATCAGTTAAGAATAAAAATAAAATATTGCATTTTACCTTCATTTCTCAAATTCTGTTTATGTAGACCTACATTGTTTTCTTTGTCTCTGAAGAACTTCTCTTAACGGCTCTTCAAGACAGGTCACTATAGACAAATATCCTCAGTTTTTCTCATTTGAGAAAGTATTTCTCTTTCACTTTTAAATGATAATTTTGCTGGATACAGAATTCTAGGTTGCTAGGTTTTTGGGTATATTGTTTCTCAAATGCTTTAAATATTTTACTTCAATAACTTCTTGCTTTTGTGATTTCTGAAGAAAAGGCCAATCTAATTCTTATTCTTGTTACTCTATAGATAAGGTGAAGTTTTCCCTGGCTTCTTTCAAGATTTTCTCTCTTGCTATGGTTTTCTGCAGTTTGGATATAATTTCCCTAGTTGTACATTTTTATTATTGTTATTTATCCTGTGTGGTATTCTCTGAGCCTCCTAGGTCAGTGGTTTGGTTTTAGAAAAATCTTTGATTTTGGAAAATTCTCAGCCAGTATTATTTCAAATATTTTTTCTGTTCTTTTTTCTCCTTCACATACTTAATCATGTATGTTACACCTTTTGTAATTGTTCCATGGTCTGTAGATATTCCATTCTACTTTTTCATTTTTTTGTCTTTGTTTTTTAGTTTGGGAAGTTTCTATTCATATACTTCAATCTCACTCACTCTTTTCTTGTCATGCCCAGTCTACTGATGAAGCCATAACAGGCACTCTTTATTTCTGCCAAAGTGGTTTTGATTTCTAGCATTTCCTTTTGATTCTTTCTTAGAGTTTCCATCTCTCTACTTACATTACCTCTCTGTTCTTGCATGTTGTCCATTTTCTGAATTAGATCTCTTATAATGTTATTCATAGTTATTTTAAATTCCTGTTGTCATAATTCCAAAATCAGTGCCAGACCTATAGTGCCATTAAAAAAATTAAAAGAAACGTGAAATTAATTTTAATAATATATTTTACTGAACCTAATATATCAAAAATGTTTTCATTCGACATAAAACTCTTAGATATTAAAATTTTTTGTACTTTGTCTTTGAATCCCAGTGTGTACTTAAAAATAATTTTTAAATCCTAATCAAAGGATATGTTTATTGGTTTTAGAGAGAGAAGAAAGAAGAAAGAGAGAGAGAAAGAAACATACATGTGAGAGGCAAGTGTTAATTGGTTGCCTCTCATAGATGCCCTGACCAAGCATCAAACCCTCAACCTAGATATGTTCCCTGACTAGGGATTGAATCTGCAACCTCTTGGTGCATGGGAGAACACTCAAACCAACTAAGACACCTGGCCAGGGCTCCCAGTGTGTATTTTTAAATTATAGTGCATCTCAATTAGAACTAGTCACATTTCAAGTGTACCATGGCTATATGTGGCTTTGGCTACCATATTGAAAAGCTCAAGTATAAGAAATCCCTATCTCTGATTCTTGCAAAGTGAAAGCAAAAACATTGTGATGAGACCTTTTTTAAAATTGTGGTAAAAACATATAACATAAAATTTATCATCATAACCATTGTAAAGTGTACAGTTCAGTGGTGTTAAATATACTAACATTGTTGTGTAGACTTTTTTATCTTGCAAAACTGAAACTCTGTATCTATTAAATAATAACTCCACATTTCCCTGTGCCTTCAGCCCCTGTTAACAATCATTCTACTTCCTGTTTCTATGAATTTAACTATTTCAGATACTTCATATGAGTGGAATCTTACAGTATTGTTTCAGAAGTGGGATTGTTGGGTTATATGGTAGTTCTGTTTTTATTAATTTTTTGAGGAACCACCATACTGTTTCCCATAGCAGCTGTATTCTTAGTCACAGTGCACAAATGTTCCAGTTTCTCTACATTCTTGCCAACACTTTTTGTTTTATTTTTTTTCGGTTTTTCAATTGTAGCCGTCCTGTTATCAATAAGTAGGATGTGTAAAGTGCTATCTCATTGTGGTTTTGACTTGCATGTATATAATGATTAATGATGTTAAGCAGCTTTTCATATTTTTGGCCATTTGTAAATCATCTTCAGAGAAATGTCTATTCAAATTATCTGTCCATTTTCTAATCAAGTTTTTTTGTTGTTGTTGAATTGAAGACTAATTTTTATATGTGGCAAATACAATTAGATACACATATAGAGTAATTCGGAATGGGAATTAGAAGTCATTACATGGATTATTAGTTTTATGCATTACATTTAGCAACATGTAAGATCAACATAAAAAGACCACTTCAAAGAAAGGGTATACCAACCAACAAACAAAAAACAAAATAGAAAACATTCTCCTGACCTAAGACAATCACTGACCTTTACATGTGGTATATGATTTGCAGTTCTAGTTGCTGAAGGTCAATGAAGAGGTAATTAAGTTCAGTATAGTCCAGAGAATTGTGGAATGGGGAACCAACTAAAGCACAAGTTATAGTCTGGTCACCACTTTCATCAGTATTTCCCTATAGCATTTTAAGTCTTTAAGACATCTGGAATGCATTTTGTCATTTAATCTAATTTTGTTATTTTCAAATAGTTATCTAGTTCTCAAAATCATTGATTAATTCTCTTTTCAAATTCCTAATTTGAAAAGTTGACTTTTTTATATGCTAAAATTTCATATGATTTTGAGCCTGCTTCTAGTTTTCCTAGTCTTCTCCATTATTTTATTTATTCTTATACCAGCATCACAGTATCAGCTATTTTAGCTTTATAATATCTGGGGAAATAATCTATTAATTGGGGACTTATCTAAGAAAAAGATAAAGATCAAAAATACAAACAGTAAAATGACAACAAAGTCACAATTATCAAAACCAAACCTAAAAAAAACAAAAACAAAAATGAACTAAGCAAACAACTAGAACAGGAACAGATTCACAGAAATGGAGATCACATGGAGGGTTATCAACAGGGAGGGAGAGGGGAGAGAATGGAGGAAAAGAGACATGGAATAAGAAGCATAAATGGCAGGTAAAAAATAGACAGGGGGAGGTTAAGAATAGTATGGAAAATGGGTAAGCAAAACAACTTATATGTATGACCCATGGATGTGAACTAAGGTGGGGAAATGCTGGTGGGAGGTGGGTACAGGGTGGAGGTAATTAAAGGGGAGAAAAAATGGGACAATTGTAATAGCATAATCAATAAAATATATTTTAAAAAAGAACCTATTAATTGATCCCAACTATTCATTCCTCCTTCTCCCTTTTAGTAATAATCCCTCCACCCTAAATTTTAGCTGAATATGTTTATATGACTGACAGCTGGAATCTCTAGATCATATAGTCTGCCTTGCAGTCTGGTATGGTCATGTGACTAGAATAAAGCCCAGGGTGGGTGAAGATGAAGTGTACAAATTCATCAGGTCATTCCCTTAAAGACAAATCTACTTGGCCTGGACTCTTCTGTGGGCTACAGTGGGGATGTGGAGGTTAGCCAACATCTACCATGTGGAAAGGACACTAACCCAGGTAACAACAGCACAAGATAAAGGAAATCTGAGTCCCTGAATACCTCTGTGGAATATAGCTTCATGGTAACGCTGGACCGTTAATCTCTAGACAGTTTGAGATTTAACCATCTAACTTATTTGAGCCCTATATGTCATGCCTCTTTGCCTACAACCTAACTGCACAATACTACCAAAATTTTATTATTTATTATTGTTATTTTACCATAGCAGCTCTTGAACAAATTTTTTAATATCAGTAAATTTTCAGTATATCATTTATAAACAACTAAAATATGATGGGAAAAAAGTAGGAAAAATTTATAGTAGGAAAAAACTCTTATTAAAAATTCTTAAAAATAACACCATCAAGCCCTGGCTGAGTGGCTCAGTTGGTTGGAGCATCATCCCATATACCAAAAGGTCATGAGTTTGATTCCTGGTTGGGCCACATACACATTTGTTCAGGGCCAGTAGGTTGTGGATTCAATCCTCATTCAGGGCACATGCGGGAGGCAGCTAATTGATGTTTGTCTTTCACATCAATGTTTCTCTCTCTCTAAAATCAATGAACATATCTTTGGATGAGGATTTAAAAAATATAATAAAAAAAGGACACCATCAAAAGATGACTATTTGGGGTTATACATTCTGTTTTTCTGTGGTGATTTCTATAGTAATTAGATAGCTAGATATATACATATGAGAGAGATTTACAATCTAGTTATATATAAATAGATATATTTCATAAACAAAAATGAGTTTATACTCCACATGTTGAGATGTGATATACTTCTTTCACCTAACACTGTGTATCATGGCCTTTTCCATTTATGGAATATTCCTCTTGATGTAGTATAGTTTATTTAACAAACTACCCATGGCTGGATATTTAGATTGCTACAAAATTTTAATCATAAACAATATTCAAATAAATATCTTTGTAAAAATACATTTGTGTTCATCCATGAAGACTTACTTGCTTAGGATAAGTTCCAACAAGCAAGATTTCTGGGTGGAGGAATATGCAAAATTCTGAGGTTTTTTGCATGCATTTTCAAATTGCCCTTTAGAAAGAATATAGATGGGTAGTGTATATTCTTTCTCCTTAGCCGTTCTGCATTAGGTATTGTGGGGTTTCATTTAACAAAAATTCTTGCCAATTCCTCATTTTTTTTATTTTCAAAGATATTTTAAAGTGAAGTTGGGAGAGACTTCAGTGGGGTATGGTGGTAAAAGGAAACTCTGGGCTGAAATGGAATGGGGCCCTGAGGCCTAAAATGGACGTGGAGATTGACCACCCTTGTATTTAATTGCATTGGTAGAGCCAAGAGACCATTATTGGAAGCAGTTATGAGATCCAAGGTTAACATAATCACCAATCTGATTGAGCCTGACAGTACAGATGAAGACTGACTTCAAAGCCAGGAAACTTGGGGTAGGTGGTGGAGGAGAAAGATTGAAGCATATGAATCACACAAAAGTGGCACAGAATATGCTAAAAAAGTCTAGAGTAATTCTTGAATTCATAATAAAGTCGAGAGCACTGATTGTAGATTCAGACTGTCTAGATGCACAATAAGTGTTAGAGATTATTGTTGCCATTACTGCATTTGACTACAGCATCACATACTCATGTCTCTGATGGTATTTAAGAAACTGTAAGTATTATTTAACATTTTACTATAATTTTGAGCAGCACCTTTGGAAAGGAGCAGACAAAATTATCATTTTGTATGAGTTATGTACATGATTATGCTTCTAGAAAACCTAAGAGAATTAATAAGTGCTCAGTAATAAACTGTGACCTTGGGCAAGTTACTGGTACTTAATCTTGCTGAACTTCAGTTTTTTCATCTATAAATTAGGATAATAATGATAATTAACTGATAGAAGATACTATGAAGATACAAGAGGAAAATACGTGTAAATATACAATGTAGTGCCTGCCATGTGGCAACTGCATGATACTACCATAATTTTATTACTTATTCTTTTTATTTTTTAAAAGACTTTATTTATTTTATTTTTAGAGAGAAGGGAAGGGAGGGAGAAAGAGAGGGAGAGAAACATCAAATGGCCTCTCACACGCCCCCAACTGGGGTCCTGGCCCACAACCCAGGCATGTGCCCTGACTGGGAATGAACCAACGACCTTTCAGTTTTCAGGCTGGCACTCAATCCACTGAGCTGCACCAGCCAGTGCTAAAAGTCTCATTTATAGTAGAAAAAACTGTTATAAAATTCTTAAAAACAATCTTGATAAAAAATACACTAGACTCTGAAAGAGAACTCCAAAATGTACTAAAAGAAAAATAATAACTTGAATACAAGAATGAAACTACAATCTTCCAGAATGGAAAGGCTTAGTGTTATAAAGACATTGGGTTTAACACAATTCCAGTCACATCTCAGTTCAGTTTTGGGGGAAGTAGTTTACCTAATGATTCTAAACTAATTTCTTTGGAAGAATAAATAGCAAACAAGGTAACCTTTGGGTGGTAGTTAGCAAACTTCATTGCATAAGAGCCAGATCAAAAATAATAAAAATATTCATTCGCCACATTTTCTTCTTTGAACATGAAAATAATTTTCTTGTTTCCATGAAATAAACATCTCTTATTTTTCTGTTCTATTAAAGAATGCCAATTAGAAAATTGACATTTTAGTCACTACATTATTAATATCTGGGTGTATTAAAGAATAGGGAATCTAATCCCTTACATTTCTGAGTTCACTAAGGAATATTCAATACGTTATCTTTTTCATACTTGAAAAAAGCCTTATGAGGTCGGTTTTATTATCAGCTTTCATTCACAGAGGGGGAAAAACAGACTTAGGCTGGAAAGTTTGACAAGGTAAAAAAGTGAGTCAGGGCTGGGATGCAGAGGCAGTAGGGTGAGGCCAAGCCCCTTCCTACCTGGGTCTTTCCTGCCAGGGTTCCGCTGCCTCTGTGGACAAGGGCAGGAGGAGTCTGCTGCAGAACCTGAGCACCTATCTCCATCTGTGTAGGCTGGTCTCTGTCACAGGCCTTTCCCAGCTGAGGCATATTACTGTTTTTCTAGAGGCCTCTGAAATGCTTTTGAACTATTCCTGGCTATATTTCCTTATGATAAGCTAGTTTCTATTCCCTGAACCCTTTCCATCCTGAGGCAAGGGCAGAAGTCATCTCTGGAAGAAAAAAGATGTAATGAAGGGGAAAGTACCTTAAGATAGGAAGCAGAGAGGCAAAGCCTGTCCTAGGGTCCCAGCAAAGAGAAAGAGGAGCCGGAGGTAAGGGCATGGCTGGTTAGACATGTTCTGGTTTTCTTTTTTTGGGCTGAAGACAGGTCACACACTGTGGTTGGGACAGAGGAGAATGGAGTATGGTTTCCCAAGCTGATCTTTGTTCCCAAGAAGTATCACCAGACCCAGAAGCTTCCAAAAGGATGTCTCATGTTTGGGGAAAACACAGAAGTGGTTGACTTGAGAACCAAGGGGCTTATGGTGTCCCAAGGGGGCAAGGGTAAGAAGACCTGGCAGCAGAGGCTTGGGTGGACCCACTGGGCAAGGGCCAGGGTGGGAGGTGTGGCATAGCTCAGAGAGAGAGTCCCCTGGGCACTGACCAAGCCATAAATTACTCCAGCAGCAAACTTCACCAAGCAGACATGGGACATTGCCTCTGGGGTCAGAGGAGGCCTGGATGCTGCATCATCCAAGCACCTTTTTATCTCCCAGGCACCAAGAGGATATATAAGTCCTGCCCATCTCCCAGATCAAGGAAGAAAGGATGAGACTAAATTTAGGAGATATTTTATCTAAAGACATTTACTCCACTCAATAAAGATTTTAATCAACCCAAATGGGAAGTTCAACTTTGTAACAAATATTTACACTGAAACAAACCTGTATAAATGGAAAAAAATGGAAACACTGTAAAGAAACTCAATAAATGGAAGTACTATAAAGGAACTTTCCCCTTGATACTTGAGAAGTCAAGAAGGGTGGATGTAGGTGTGCCTGTAAATGAGCAATCACAGGGAAAATGAGCTCAAGATCTTTTTGCACATCTGCGTTGTGTAATTTTACAAACTTGCTGCATCCTATTTCCTCTGTATTATAAGAATTGAAAGGCTGCACTTAAAATTAAGTGGGCCTTGGAGGGGAGGAGGTGGAAGAGGGTCTAAGGGAGATAAATGGTAATGGAAAAAATACAATAAAAAATTAACTATAAAAAATTAAAAAAAAACTTAAGTGGGTCTTTGGGAGCTGGGGGCCCACACACAGCTCTTAGATTTCAGGATGTTTGTCACTGTCCTTATGTAGCAGAACCGCTGGGTTGTACTGCCCATGGCCAATAGGAACCACGATTCGCAATGCCAGAGTCTTATGCAAAGGAAGGGAACTATTTATTCAAAAGTTATACAGGTTTAGAATAATGGTGGAATTCTATCATTAAGTTCCATGCTCTGTAGAAACAAAAAATACCCACAAACACACAGTCCTGCCTCCACTTGCCAAACCAGGCCAGTCACGGCGACTGTCTCTCAGAAAAAGAAATAGAAGTCTGTAGCTTAGCCGGGTAGATTCCCATCTGTATTCTGGGTTTTTCCAGTCGTCTGTGTTCTGCCAGCTAGGCTCCAACTCTTAATCCAAAACCGCATCATCATGGTGGGCCATTGGGTGTCCTTCTGCATCCTTTCAAAACACGTGGCCAAGATCCTGCACAGCTGCTACATCCTGCTTCTCTGCTCTTCTCTAAACTGTGTGGTCAAGAGCCCTACGGCTGCTCTGCACTTGGGTTTAAATCCCGGTGCAGATCTTCCTCAGTAACCTCATTTCCAATTCCTCCCACACTGGGTTACACCTACCAGTAGCCTGATGTCTTCTGCCTTTCTGGGCTGCCATTGTTAGTCCAGGTACGCAGGGCCCCGAGAAGTAGGAACCACCTCCAAGCCTCTCTCACAGGTGAGGCAAGGCCCTCCTGCTACATCACAAGTTAGAGTCCCACCCATCTTCCTGGCTCTGAGCGGGCACAGCTACTTAGCATTACTAAAACACTGGCAAAGTTCTTTAGATATGCAAAGTAACTATCAATGGCCCTGCCCTGCTTCCCTCACCCCCCAAGTGATAGCTGTGGGGGGTTTCTCTGTTTTGGAGACCTCTAGATCAGCACCCCATTACACTTAGATAATTAAATGCAGAAAAAAGTAGTTACTCAATTGCTTACTACAGGTTTCTTTTATATGTACAATTTAATACAAATTGGGGGAAAAGAGTGTTCAAAAGAAAACATTATTAAAAAAAGCTACTGCCACATAATCATTATTCATAGTTTTTCTGACCAATCTATAAAAGTATGTGTTGTCTTCCATCAATATTTAGCCAAATTAAATCTTCTGAGGTTGTGCTTTTCTCTATTCTAGGTAGTAATCCTTTTTGTTTTAATAATAATCTAGGATTTGCTTTTTAAAATCTGATTCAAAGAGTCAATCTCGTGGTGTAGGAGAATAACACCATTATTTCCTTTTCACAAGTGAGGAAATAGAAGCAAAGAGGTAATATGATCGTTCATGGTTGTAGAGCTATCAAGTAGATGAGAAAAATAATGAGACAAACCAGGCCTTCTGAGTGCTAGCCCAGTGTTTATTTCACAGTGGTCTTCAGGGAGTTTTTTTTCTGAAAGCTTCTTCCTCCCAAAATATAAGACAGGATAGCATAACTATCAGATTAACTGGGAGTGAGGTGGGATCCAGAGTGCTGGCCATTCCCGCCTACTCCCTGGGGCACCTCCATGAAGGTGTCTCTGTAGCACCCCTGGGCTCCACTGAAAACGATCTGAAACCCTGCCCTATGTACACTACTCCCAAATCACTTCAACCACCCCCATTTCCAGCTGTAATTACTTGGTGTTGAAAACAAAGAGCCTGACATCAACTTGTGGGACAAGTAATATGGGGCACAGAGTAAATCACAAAAATGACAGTATGGTAGGAGGAAACATACCAGCTAAATTTAAAGGCATAGACATGGTTTAATCTATCCTCTTACAATATATTACCATTATGGTCTGGAAAAGTGTTTTGGGACCAATAGATTGATAAAGTGTGACTTTTTGTGACACAAACATATAGCTCTCTGGTCAGAACTGAGAGGCTAATGATTTTGATTCTTCTAGTGTAAATATCCCTTACCCATGATGGCTGTGTGCAGCATTTCTGAATGAGAAGGCAGGGGTGGTCAAGGGGGGAATTCTACAAACAGTGACAACAAGAACATCAACGGGCTGTGCTGAGCTGACCCTTTTCCCCTCATGCCACCTGTACTTCTGTACAGCTATCCAGAGGATTATGCCAATGAGGAGAGGGTTTTTTTTTTTTTGTCAGAAACCTTGTCCCAATCCAACCATTTTTAAGGTTGCCTCACAAGACAGGTTTGTCTGGGTCTCTGTACACATTCTGGTGACTCCACTCTCAGACAAAGCAGTTTTACAAAGAAACTCTTTGTAGGAGGACATTGTCCCACTTTGTGTATCCTCCCTCTGAAAAGATAATTATAAATGTTTCATCATAAGAATGCATTCCCTAAGTTAAAAAAATCAAATTGTAAAGAAGGACTAATAATGAAAAGCAGTTCCTATTCTAAGAGGAAATATTCTTTATTTTTTTAAAAATGTTATTTATTTATTTTTAGAGACAGGGGAAAGGAGGGAGAAAGAGAGGAAGAGATGTGCAGTTGCCTCTAGTGCACCCTCAACTGGGGACCTGGTCTGAAACCCAGGCATGTGCCCTGATTGGGAATCAAACCAGTGACCCTCAATCCACTGAGCCACACCAGCCAAGGCAACAAAAACTCTATTTAACTATTTTAGTCATTCTGTTTTTACTTATATGGTGCTTGCCTCATATCTTTAAATATATGCTAACATTTCTATTTCTTGATGTAGTATTTTCTGAAATTGCTGTTGACTTTCTACTATGAAAGATGAAGATTTAGCTCACTTCTACTTCTCCTCATCACTTTTCCCGATGAAGTTATGTTCTCATTCTGAATTCTTCTCTTGGTTACACTCATAATTTTAAATTAGCAATTTCTTTTCTCGCTATGTCAATTGACATTATTTTTTTAAATTAACTTTTATCTTTTTTAAATTAACTTATTAATTATGCTACTATAGTAGTCCCAATTTTTCACCCTTTGCCTCCCTCCACCCAGCATCCCCCCCACCTCTCAAGCAATCCACTCACCATTGTTCCTGTCCATGAGTCATGCATATACTGTATTTTTCAGACCATAAGACGCACCTAGGTTTTAGAGGAGGAAAATAAGAAAAAAATTTTTGAAACAAAAAATGTGGTAAAATATTTAATAACATAAATAACAATATTTCACCAATGTAAATATAAACAGAACTCAACAGCAGCATTAACAACCATTATTCCTCCCAAATTTGGGGAAAATAAGTGCATCTTATAGTCTGGAAAATACAGTAAGTTCTTTGGCTACTCCATTTCCTGTACTGTAATTTCATCCCCATGGCTATTCTGTAACTATCTATTTGTACTACTTAATCCCCTCACCTCTTTACCCATTCCCCTATACCACCATCCCCTATGGCAACCATCAAAATGCTCTCTGTATCCACAATTCTGTGTCTGTTCTTATTTGCTAGTATGTTTTTTAGATTTAGTTGTTGATACATATGTATTTAATGACATTCTATTGTTCTATTGTATAATTCTATTGTTCATGGCTTTTTCATTGTTCATAGATTTGATCTTATTCTTTTTCTTAAATAAGTCCCTTTAACATTTCATAAAATAATGGTTTGGTGATGATGAACTCCTTTAGGATTTTCTTGTCTGGGAAGCTCTTTATCTGCCCTTTGATTCTAAATGATAGTTTTGCTGGGTAAGGCAATCTTGGCTATAGGTCCCCGCTTTTCATGATTTTAAATATTTCTTGTCAATCCCTTCTAGCCTGCAAAAATTTCTTTTGAGAAATCAGCTGACAGTCTTATGGGAACTCCCCTGTAGGTAACTAACTCCTTTTCTCTTGCTGTTTTTAAGGCTCTCTCTTAGTCTTTAACCTTTGGCATTTTAATTATGATTAAAACCAAGCGCCTTGGACTGGGCCTCTTTGCATCCATCTTGTTTGGGACTCTCTATGCTTCCTGAACTTGAATGTCTATTTCCGTCACGAAATTAGGAAACTTTTCTTTCATTACTTTTTCAAATAGATTTTCAACTTCTTGCTCTTTCTCTTATCCTTCTGGCACCCTTATGTTGCAAATGTTGGAATGTTTGAAGTTGTCTCAGAGGCTACTTACATTATCCTCATTTTTTTGAGTTCTTTTTTCTTCTTGTTGTTCTGAATGGTTGGTTGGTGGGTTTTTTGTTTTTTGGTTTTTTTTTTGCTTCTTTATGTTCCATATCATTGATTTGATTCTAAGCTTCATCCATTCTACTGTTGTTTCCCTGTAAATTGTTCATTTCAATTATTGTATCCTTCATTTCTGACTGGATCTTTTTTATGCTGTTGAGGTCCTCACTAAGTTCCTTGAGCATCCTTATAGCCGGTGATTTGTACTCTGGTTAGTACAAAGGGAGATAGATTGCTTACCTCCCTTTTGTTTCATCGTTTTTCTGGAGTTTTGATCTGTTCTTTCATTTGGGCCATGTTTCTTTGTCTCCTCATTTTGGCAGCCTCCCTGTGTTTGTTCCTATGTATTACTTAGAGCTACCATGGCTCCCTGTCTTGATAGCATCGCCTAATGTTGTAGGTATCCTATAGGGTCCAGTGACACAGCCTTCCCATCACCCAAGCTGGGTACTTGAAGTGTGCCGTTTGTGTGAGATGAGTACACCCTCCTCTTGTAGTTGTGCCTTGATTGCTGTTGGCATATCAATGGGAGGGATTTACCTAGGCCAGTCAGCTGCAAGAACTGGCTGTGACAAGTGACCACCAACCTCTGCCTTCCATGGAGGATCAGGTATGCAGGGCCAGGTGGTGGTGCTACAATGTGGTGTCTAGTTGTTCACAGGTGCGCAGGCTCTGGGGTTTCCCAGGTGGAGCAGGACAAGGTCAGCCCTCACCTGTGTTCTGCCCAGGGTCACTCTTCATGAGCTATCTGAAGGAATCAGAGATGGCTGCTACTTGTGCTGGTCTTGTAGATTCCCAGGCAAAGCCAAGTTGTAAATTTAGGTTGGCTGCTGCTAGTCCTGGGCCTGGGGCCACTTAGCAAGAGGTATAGAGGCTGCGTTTTTGCTGAGGCTGGCTGTTGCTAGTTTGATAGGATTTAGGAAGTTGTGAAGCAGGAACCCAGACCAGCCATTCATATGGAAGAGTCACAGTTAACAGTTTGGATAGGCCCGTAAGGTGGTTGAGATGGAGTCTCAGAGGATCATGCAGGGAGGCCAAACCATGTTATCCAGGTTGATGGAGTCTCAAATATAACACCCTCCTGCCTGCTCTGTGGCTCTGAGGGCAGAGGGCTCAGAAAAGGGATGATGGCCTCTGCCCACCATTCTGTCTAGGAGGAAGCTGTCCCCCACTTCCCACCTTGATGCCAGATACTTCACTTCCTCCCTGTATGCCATTAGTGCCTTTCATGTTGCTACACCTGTGCTGGAGCTCAGAGGGAGTGAGTCTGATTAAGTCTGTGTAAAGGGAACTGCTTGCAACCCCAAATGTTTCTTCTACCAACTCAATGCTGGCTGGCTTCTGCAGCCAGAAATTATGTGGCCTTATCTTCCTGACACTGGAACTCTGGGTTGGGGGGCCTGGTGTGGGGCTGGGACTCCTTGTTCCTGAGATATCCCTCTTGAATCTTATCCACCACATGTGAATGTTGGACCAGCCCATTCTGCATCTATGTCCCTTCTACCAGTCTGGATGGATGTGGTTTCTTTAACTCTGTAGTTGCCAGACTTCATGCAACTTGATTTCTGATTGTTCTTAGTGATGGTTTTTGTATAGTTTAGGTGTAATTTTGAAATGGTTGTGTGAGGAGGTGAATGGTGTTTACCTAAGCCATTATCTTCACTGGAATACCACATTATCTCTTTTCTCTCAGTTTTCTTTCATCTCTCTTCTTGTTTTATTGCACTTTGCTTTATTGTGCTTTTTATAAGACTTAATTTTATAAGACTTAATTTTATAGCTCTCCACTAGCTAAAAGATTATGACTTGCTGAAGGCTGATGATGGTTAGCATATTTCAGCAATAAAATATTTTTAATTAAGGTATGAACATTTTTTTATTTAGACATAATGCTACTACATACTTAATAGACTATAGTATAGTGTAAACTTAGCTTTTATATGAATTGGGGAACCCAGAAATTTGTGTAACTCACTGTGTTGTGATATTCACTTTATTGCTGAGGTCTGGAATTGAACCCACAATATCTCCAAATTATGCCTGTATTCAGTCTGTCATATTTACTTTCATATTATCAATGGCCATGACCTATATGACCTAAACATTCTGCTCTGAAAGTCTAGGTAAATCTTTAAGTTAATTCTAGAGTTGAAAATCACTTCACTATATTCACCATGTGACAATGGCAGATACTATTGGTTGCCTACCTAGAGTCCAGCCCAAACACACCTAACAGAACCTGAACAGATGCCAGTGTTTTCAAGTGTCTTCCCTTCTTCACATGGCCATACATTTCTCGGGGAGGCCAGCCCCATCTCTTCAGCCAGAGAGAGTGGATCCAGCCTGGGCTAATCCATGTCTCTCAGACTTGGGTATGCATCAGAAGGGCCTGAAAAGCTTGTTAAAGCACAGGTTGCTGGACAACATTCACAGATATTCTGAATCAGTAGGTCTGGGGTGAGGCCCACAATTTGTATTTCTAGCAAGCTTCTAGGTGATACTTATTCTGCCAGTATGGGGAACATACTTTGAGAACCATTGGTCTGAGTGAAGCATTGCAGTAATCACAATATTGCTCTGGCTGCTTTAACAGTGATCAAAATAAATGGACAGAAGTTTATTTCTCTGTCACATAAAAACTGAAACTAGTAAGTGCGTAAGAGGGTAGGGTAGCTCAGCTTCATAAGAATGTTTTGTGTCCCAGGTTCCTTCCATCTGTTGCTCTGTCATCTAGGAAATGCCCTCATCTTCATGTTTGAGGCTGACTTACTACCACCAAATCTTTATGCTAGCAAAAGGGAAGACATGAGGTAGTACAGAGCACATGACTTCTATTAAAGGAATAATCCAGAAATTCCCCCACATTATCTCCAGTCATATTCTATTGGTCAGAAATTAGTGATATGACTATACCTAAGTGCAAGGGAGGCTGGGAAAGATGGCTTCTAACTTGGTGATCATGAATCCAGATAAAATTCAGGAACATTCTATTATAGAAAGGAAGGAAGAAGAAAATGGATATTCAGGAGCAATTAACAACCTCTGCTTCAGTGGTTCCATTCTACTTTCCAGCAATTGTTTAGAGGTGCACGTGACACCATTTTAGCCAATGAGACAGGAGAAGATGTCTGCTGAGGGCTTCTGGGAAGGTTTTCCTCTCTTCAAGAGAGACACAGTATCAGCATTAATGAATATTAATGAGGACCACTTACATGTGCTCATATGTGAGGGATAGGAATTAGCCTTTCCTGAAAGTCTACTATGTGTCTTATAACTTTTCATATATTTAGTAATTAATGCTCTTGACAATCTTGTGAAGAGCTTATGTCTATTGTATTACTAAGAAAACAGACTAAAGTAATTACATTGTGTAGTACACAGGAAGAAATTGGCTGGGTCAGGGTTAATTTCCACTTCTGCTAAAGCCCAAAGTCCATGCTCTTTGCACTTCATCATTCCACAAGACAGGTGGGCATATCCATTTCCATCCATATTCATTTCTATGGCTGCTATAATAAATTATCACATCTGGTGGCCTAAAATAACAGGAATTCCTTGTTTCTCATCTCTGGAGGGTAGAAGTCCAAAGCATAAAGTGTTGGCAGGGCCATGCTCTCTCAAAGGGTCTAGGAAAGAATTTGTTACATGCTTTCACTTAGCTTGTGTTATCAAAGGCAATCCTTGGCATTCCTTGGTTTGCAGCAGCGTCAATCAAATCTCTGCTTCTGTGGTCACATGGCATTCTTCCTGTGTATGTTTGTCTTCATAAAGCCATCTTGTTATAAGGATATCAATCATAATGGATTAAGGCCCCACCCTGCTCCTTATGACCTTATCTTTACTATTATATTTTCAATGACCTGATTTTCTAATAAAGTAATATTTTTTGGTCCTGGGAGTTAAGCCTTCAACATATCTTTTGGGGGTGACATAACCCATAACACCAATCTTACTTAGGTTTCCTTCTCTACAAGTGTGCTATTTCAACCACTTGATAATGAATCAGGGTATTGTTAGCTAAAAACTCTCAAGATTAGCTTACACAAATATTTATATAATATCCCCCCAAAAGGTGATAAATGCTTTTTTTGAAGAAAACCTGTTTCATTAATTTTGAATCTGTATCAGAATCATATTATTGAAATATTTCACTTCAATGGATGATTTTTTTGAGTTAAATTTTTCACACATTAAATTATACCCAGTAGTTGTCATCATATTAGAAGTAATAGAACTACATTCATTCCTCAAAAACAGTCTAACCCAAAGTGATTTCAGGAGATTAAATAATGCGTTATGATAAAAACTAGGTCTTTTAGAGTGGTAATCTTACCTTCAGAGTACTACTTTCTTTGTAGACTATGAAGCATAACAATTACTAAAATAAGTGTGGAGCTCATCTGAATGTCAAGTTTAATTATTTCTACTTAAATACCTATGCTATTATTGTTTCATCGCTGATGGTTATTCCAGAAATGTGCAGCTTCCCATTAAGAGTAGTTTATGTACTGTGTAATAGTGTTTTATTTTATTTGGAAATTAATAATAACTGTTATTTTTTAATATATTTTATTGATTATGCTATATTATAGTTGTCCCATTTTTTTCTCCCCTTTATTTCCCTCTGCCCTGTATACTCCCTCCCACCATCATTCCCCTACCTTAGATCATGCCCATTGGTCATACATATAAGTTATTTGGCTTCTCCATTTTGCAATCTATTCTTAACCAAATATTCTTAACAAAATAGACCTCCCCTGTCTATTTTGTACCTACAACTTATGGTTCTTATTCCCTGTACCTTTTCTCCCTTTCTCCCCCTTTCTCCTCCCCAATGATAACCTTCCATGTGATCTCTATTTCTGTGAATCTCTTCTTGTTCTTGTTGTTTGCTTAGTTCATTTTTGTTTTTGTTTTTTTAGGTTCTGTTGTTGATAGTTGTAAGTTTGTTGTCACTTTACTGGTTGTAAAGAAGATCAAATTTTTGATCTTCTTTTTCTTAGATAAGTCACTTTAACATTTCATATAATAAGGAATTGGTGATGATGAACTTCCTATAATTTGACCTTATATGGGAAACACTTTATCTGCCCTTCCATTCTAAATGATAGCTTTGCTAAATAGAGCAATCTTGGATGTAGGTCCATGCCTTTTATAACTTCAAATACTTCTTTCTAGCTCCTTCTTGCCTGCAAGGTTTCTTTTGAGAAATCAGCTGATAGCTTTCTGGGCACTTTTTTGTAGGTAACTGTCTCCTTTTCTCTTGCTGCTTTTAAGATTTTCTCCTTATGTTTAACCTTGACTAATGTGATTATGATGTGCCTTGATGTGTAGTTCTTTGGGTCCAACTTCTTTGGAACTCTCTGAGCTTCCTGGACTTCATGGAAGTCTATTTCCTTTGCCAGATTAGGGAAGTTCTCCTTTATTATTTGTTCAAAAAAGTTTTTGCTTTCTTGCTGTTGTTCTTCTCCTTCTGGCACCCCTATGATTCAGATATTGGAAGGTTTAAAGTTGTCCTGGAGGTTCCTAAGCCTCTGCTCATTTCTTTGAATTCTTGTTTCTTCATTCTGTTCTGATTGAATGCTTATTTCTTCTTTCTTCTCCAAACTGTTGATTTGAGTCCTGGTTTCCTTCCCTTCACTGTTGGTTCCATGAATTTTCTTTTATTTCATTTTTCATAGCCTTCATTTTTTCCTCAATTTTGCAACCATACTCAACCATTTCTGTGAGCATCCTGATTACCAGTGTTTTGAACTGTGTATCTGATAGGTTGGCTATCTCTTCATTGCTTAGTTGTATGTTTTCTGGAGCTTTGATCTGTTCTCTCATTTGGGCCATATTTTTTTGTCTTGACAGGCCTGTTACATAGTAAGGGGAGGAGCCTTAGGTGTTCACCAGGGCAGGGCAATTCACTTTTGTTGCTTTGTGGTGCTGTATGTGGGGGAGCGGTCTGAGAGAGAACAATGCGGCTTGCTTAGCTCTCTGCCAGCTTTCAGTCACTGCCTCTGCTACCCATAAGCAAATTGGGCCCTTCTGGTGCCGATTCCCAAGTGGGTGGCTTTGTGTACATTCTAGGACCCTTTGGGTCTCTCTAATGAACTCTCCTGTGACGCTGGGAGTTTCTCCTGCAACCTCAACCCCCACAGGTTTTTTCAGTTGGAGGTTTTGAGGCTTTATTTCCCCACACTGGAACCGTGGGTTGCATGGTCTGTCCTGCTTCCCAGTTGTTTCTCCCAGTTTATCCACATGCAAATGTGGGACTGCCTGTTGCTCCCACCACCACCTTGCTTGGTCCACCAGCCCCACCTCGCCCACCCTGGTCTTCTAGCCTCAGCCTTGCCACATGTCCTTTCCACCCTGGCTGCCCCTCTCCACCCCTCCTACTGGTCTGGATGAATGTTTCTTCTTTATCTCCTTGGTTGTTGGACATCCATACAGTTCAATTTTCTTGTTATTTTTTGTCTTTAAATTTGTTATTGTCCTTCTTTTGGTTTTGTGAGGAGGCAAAGTGTATCTCCCTATGACTCCATCTTGCCTGGAAGTTCTATTTTATTTTCTTTTAAATACAATAGATTATATCAAAGTTATAAACTGAAATATTTCACAAATGCAAATAATTAAAGATTCTTTTTGATGATTAAGATACCAATGCTGTATCTTTTATAAAATTGAATGTCCACAGAATCTGAATCCCCCTGGCTGGCACAGTGGTCTATCTAGGTAGGCTATAGCACAGGGATACTTTTTGGGTCTAAATCATCAAAATGGACAAAGCTGTATTTGCAGACAAGCACACATTTATATGTGGCTTGCATAAATCATTTTTCTCATAGTTGCAGTTCTGTTACTTCTGTGGTTTCATTTCCCTTAACTTACTATTATCACCTACCCCCACCTTCCACAGAGACAATTTTAAAGTGAGGTAATATCATTTTCTTGTTAACCAGGTTAGTCTTCTAAGATTCAGGAAATATGGAAGTTCAGACACTTTACAAAAGTAACCCAACTCCTCCCCAGGTTCTCCAGCTTTTCGATGTTCAGTGTGCTTATCTGCGGTCCTAGTGGTGCATGCCATGGCTAGTGGCAAGGGAACATTCCTACTGAAAACCTACACTAACAGCCTGAAGCTCCTACGCTGCTTACCTGCAAGTCCCATTACCTCCCTAACTATTTCTAAATATCTTCATTTGGGTGAGTGTTGTTTATCCTTTCCACACTTCTGTCCTTTTTCCCTTCAGGCCTCTAGACTTCTTTGTCATTCACCTCTGCTTGTTTCATAACCATTTTTCCACAGCACTGCTTTCTAATCTCTTCCTCTCTTATGCCACATGCAGAACCTTTTCTCATATTTCCCAGAGGATGTAAGGCAAGGCTGCCATGTTTAACAGCCTTTACCAAGGTTTGAAGTCAACACAGAAAACTATTTTGCAAAAAAGGGAAACTTAAGACTGAACTATCTAGTATCACTGTTAGTGGCATCCAATGGCCACACCCTTTCACTTGGGGTCCCCTTTAGTCATCTGTTCTCTACCCTCCAGCCTATCACCCTGTTGTCTAGGCCCACTTCCTCCTTTTAACTATCTCACCTCTACCACCTTAAGATAAAGGATACAAAAATCACTAATTAAAAAAATTTGTAAAAGCTCGGCTCCAAATGAAGACTCTTCCTCTTTTACATCATTGATGGCACATTAATATAGCATTACATCATTAATCAGCACTACAATTGGATTCTGTTCTGAAACATGGTGCATTCAGATTTCTCATCTGCTAGCCTTCCCTGAGAACAATGGACAGAAAGGACTCAGGAAAGGTTCCTCCTAGAATAAACTGAAGGTCTTTTCTAAGTGCCTATGCAGAATGCAGACACTGCCCCAGTTTTACACCTACTTTAAAATTCTTGTTGTTACCAAAATCTTTCAACACTCTCTACTGAAGATCTGCTATGGGTTATGTATTATCTACCACATTAGTGATGTGAGAGGTTCCAAAGGTCCCAAAGACTTTCCCTGGTCTCTAGAGTTTCCATCGCATGGGGGACTGCTCACTGAATATGACTATAGTTCTGGATCTGTCACATATTACTTATATGTCCTTGGACTAGTCACCTGAACTTTCAGGACTTAAGTTATCTCACTTTAGAATGGGAAGAATAATACTAGCCTTGACATGCTGTCAGGATTTTGCAAGAAGTGAGAATATTTATAAGAAAGTAAGTACTTATAAAATTGTATGCAAGTGCACATTATTATAATTACTACATATCAGTCCATTCTAAGAGATTCTTGTGATGAGTGGATATACCATGGAAAGTATTTTTTATGAATTCCAGAATCTTTCTAGAAGCTACTTGGAAGCTGGAAGGAAGAAAGGGACACTTTTGAATGCAGAGTCATTGTTAATATATAAAATTATTATGCCAGGCTTCTGGGCAAACTGGTGCATTATAATAAACTCCAAAAGAAAGGCCAAGGAGTGAGTACACTATATGAAAATTGGAGCTCCAGGCTTTTGGGTAACAGTCAGGTTTCCTGGGTTCAAAAACTTCTATCGACACTAACAGCAAGACCTTGATGGAGATACTTAATCTTTCTGTGCCTCAAGCTTCTCATTTGTAAAATAGAGATATAACAGCTCCCATTTTATAGTGTTTCTGTGAGGATTAAGCTAGCTAATGCATATAAGGCCCTTAGAAGGTTGCATGGGAAATGGAGTCATAAAACGAGTATTAACCAGTATTATATCTGGATAGCTTAATGATAGTTTACCCCAGATTTAAGGAGACTTTTCTATTTAAGTTCAGAATACTTAACTGAAATTTTTGAGTTTGATCATACTTTATGCTTCTGCTAGCAAATGGTATGAATTAACCCCTGTAATCATTCCCTTCTCATCTACCTTGATGTTTCCTCCTTTATAAACATTTGTACATTTATTGTTTGCTATTGCACTTCTATGAAACAGCTTTGTTTTTAATCACTCTTTCTTTACAGTTTGTTTTCCAGACTGCATGCATGCTGTCATTGTGGTTTTATTTGCAACAGTATTCCACTTGTGTTTTCAATGGAGGTAGACAGAAGAGGTAGAATTGTCTTACAAACAATGCTTTCATTGAACATTCTAAAATGCTGTGTGTGTGTGTGTACCTGTGTACCTGTGTGTGTGGATTTTCTGTTGCTCTGTTGACTCATATCCAGTTTGTGGTCTGCTTTCTTTCCCAGACTTTTCTTCCCTGGTTCCATGTAACCAATGATTTTCCAGTTTGTGTTTATGGAATTTATTCCTTCCTTGTCCACAAAAATCTACCTCTCTAACCTCAAAATATACGTGGGTGTGCCTGTTAAAGACAAACAGTAGAGACGTTGTGTTTTGAGCCAACCTATGTACGAAATCCCATAAGCATTTACTTTGGGCCAAATGTCACTTACAAACACAAAAAGCTGTTCCCTTAGTTGAATGATTTCAGAATTCTCTGGGGGTGAGGAAATGGGAAAGGTTGGTAGGCAGTTTCAGGTTGAACCTGTTTGGTTTCTTTTTGCTGTGGTAAAGTGACCACAGTTTAGGGTTTGCTTTCTCTGCTCTGAAGTTTCAGAGCTTCCCTGATGAACTTTGAGGTGAATGAAGTAACTGTCTTGCATTATCCAAACAGGGCTGCTGTGTCACCCAGGCACCAAGCCTGGTATGTTAGAACGATAGTGGCATGTTCTCAAAAAGACGGTCATACTCACAAGAGAGTGACCTTCCCCATGTCAAAATACCTGGTAAGCTCCAGAATCATAAATTGGCTATGCAGAATGCCAATAAAGGGAGCGAACTCTGTGACCTAATATTTTTTACCAGAATGCAAGAACCTATGATGTTTCTGTCTGTTCTGGGATTATCTGCCACCTGATCAGAACCCTCTTCCCCAACACCGATGCAGAGAAGCATATAATATTTTCTCGCCTTTCTTTCCTATTTCTAATTCCTTTGATTGGTACTTTTCAGGAAAACAACTTCCTTCTTTTCTTTCTTCAGTTTCATCTCCATAGTGCTTTTAAATCATTTATTAATGTACATTATGTTCATTTAACATATGATACATTTAGAAATTTTATCCTGGTTTTTTTACATAGTATATTTTGGTTATTTCCCCATGTCATTAAATTTTTTTGAAAACATAACTCTTGATGCTTATATGACTACATATAACTCATGATGCTTAGTATGACTATGTATGTACTATGGTTGCTTACCTATTCCTTTTTTGATATTTGGATTTTCACTTTTCAATATTGCATCTAATTCAGATGTTGGCTAGCCCTCTCACCTGTATGGGATGATTTTGGGCAAATTCCCTGCCAACTATGACACAAAATTCAATAAAATAATATTAATTAATTAATAATTAATAAAACCATGTCATTCAGGTGTGTCTGCTATAGGGAAGGAAAAAAATCTTTATCTTCTATCCATCTTAGTGTCATTGACTGGGGCCTGCAAAGCAGACTACCAAGACAGAACCAAGAAAAACGTTATTAATGTGTTCATTGTACATACCTCGGAGTACTCAGTGATGAATAGTAACTCAAACAGGGTGTTTAGAATTTGGGCTTATATGGCATTTTAAGAAAAAAGTAATAATTTTATAAAAAAGTGACAAGACAAAGGAAAATGACTTTGAGCTTCTAAGGGCAGCAAATTGTAAAAAGGCAAACATATGGGGAAACTAAGAAAGATAAGGGTTAGTTAATAAAGTTTGTTAGGTGGATTTCTCTGGTGTCATCTCCAGGCTGATAAGGGTCTAGAAGTTGTCTCTGGTGATTAGCTTCTGCTTTTCCTGGTAGAGAAAGGATGTAGGGACACCTTTATAAATTTATGCCTTGATTTTTGGTAAATAAGGGGAGAACAGAGAGCTTTTCTTGTATTTTTTATTTCTCAGTTGTCTTTATATAATCAAAATAACCCTTATGCCAAAGTGACACATTTTCAGTGGCATGTTTTGCTATCCTGAAGTAATATTAGCATCCCCTTCTAAGAGGACTTCAGCCTTTCATGGCTACTGAGGCAGAGAACAACTGAGGTAGCCCTGTTTGAATCCACAACTGATTGGACCAGGGATGGACACCTACTCAGGTGTAGGCCAGAGACTATGCTGTGAGCCACTGGCAAAGGATGAACTGGGTCAAACCGAGAAACTGTGAGAGCAGGAGGCAGTTACCCTGGGAGGCAAAGATGAGAACATGCAACAGAAGCCCTGAAGGAAAAAACACAGTGGGAGAAAGAGAATGGAAATTTGAGTTTCAAACATGGCTCTGTCCCTTGATCTTGAGGAATTTACTTAACCCTTATAAACCTCATTGTTCTCATCTGTAATTTGAAGGCAATCACTTACCTCATAGAGTTTTGGGGAGGATCAGAGATAGTGTATATAAAGCATATATAACATAATAGAATCTCCCCAAATAGTATCTATTATTACAAATAAAATTATTTTTAAAGAAAGAAATATATAAACACAGTAGAGTCTTCTAAAATCATCACTTATAATAAAGAATAAAATATATAACGGAAGTAAAAGATTTATACAACCTTATAGCTAGATTTTATGTTCTTAAGACACAGTCTCTTTTTATCACCTATGTCTATATTCAGAATTTATCACAATGTCTGACAAATATTAAGTGCTCAATGAATGTATAATTTTTCAGTAAACATCGTCAAAGCAAGATTTTTCTTTGACTCTACTATCACTCAGATACCTAGGTGATTGACATTTTACTGATGGAATTGCCTCATTATGACTTGCCTCGGTGTAGCTCATTGAGCCATGTGTATGTGGAACCACTGCAGCAACTATAATTTTACACTGAAAGGCAGAGATTTATGAGGCCTGTTTTTCGGCAGTCTTTTTCCTTATTCTTATTAATTCTCATTTGCTTTTCAGTTTTCCCATACTTCACATGCAAGAAAAACAGAAACAAACAAAAGACCTTTTATAAAAGTAACTGTCTACAGCAATTCCTCTCCCTGAAATTTACTGAGAGGAAAAAAACTTTCAGAAAAAAAGGTGAAAGCACAAGCTGATGCTGTAACAGAGGAGTCTGGCCAAGATCACTGGGGGGGCAGGAGAACCTCAGTCCAACTTGTGAGAGGCTGATTTCTTGAAGAAGAGAGTGGATGCAGGAAACTCCAAGATGGCAGCTTGAAGATCTAGCTGGCAAGAGAGCCTGTCTTCCTTGGGGAAGGGATGGACCTCTGAGAGGGGTTGGGAAGTGCAAGGTAGGCTGGGATTGAAACTGGAGCTGGGGCTTGGTAGGCTTCCATATCCCTGGGGAAAAGTAAACAACTAACTAGCTTGTGACAGGTTGCATAGAGCCTGTGAGGGGCTGAAAAAGTCAGGACACACTTGTAACAAAATGATGCCCTGCCCTGGATAGAGATGCAGTGCCCCTGTGAGGCTGCAAAACACTCCTACTCATGGTATTGGGGAGAGGGGTAGAGACACAGTATGGGCTTACATGCACGGTGGACATTGGCTGGAACTGACTGGGAATTTGGACACTTCCAACTCATGTGGGATTTGGGGCTGCACTTTTAAAAACAGAGGGTGCACATGGAAGCTCGTGCTTCTTCCTTCCCCCAGCGAGCCTGGTCAGGGGTCAAGGGCCAGAATGTTCCTGGGTGGTAGGCCCCAGACACCACGTAGTCTGACAAGCCCATGCCCCTCATGCATGAAAAGCAGCTGCAGGATGCTGTGCTGTGTGGCCCTGCTTGGCCAGGCACATGGATGCACTGGTAGTAAGCTGGTGGTGTGGAACACAAACACTGGGCCTGGCAGGCAGCGGCCAGAGACAAAGGGCAGCATGCTTGGAGAAGGATGCTAGAGAGAACAGACTCCAAAAGGCACCTGGAGCTGAACTGTTAACAGCTAAGTCACTTATTTTTCCCAAAGAATAGTATATCTTTTAAATGGGAGAAGGGATTCCAGGTGCATCCTTGAACTGAGCTGGCAAGGGGTTGAGGGGTTATTTACCTTTGGATGTTTTAAAGAAAATAAGCTTTGAGGCAGAAACTCATTATTCTTCCAAAATTGTATAGTCTTAAGTAAATAACCCCTTTCCTTCTTCACCAAACCTCGGCCTTCGGAGTTTATTGGCAGTGGGCAGCAGAACCCTACATAACTGCACAGTAACAATGCCAGTTCCCCAAATCTTTAATAGGATACAAATACTGATATTGTTAAAGATAACACCACAGGTCCAAAATGGTGTCATTTGTGCTTAGAGTCTATGATACCAAACCTAGATTTAATACCTGATGTAATACGTGTTTCAGCTTTTCTTAGAAATATAATCTTAATTAAGCAATCTGGAATTTTTTGGTCTACACCAATGAAGTAATCTGTTGCATGAGCCCCTTCCATCCCCCATAGAAAGAAGAGGCAATCTGCATGATAAAAATGCTTGGCATTCCCTTTCCCAAAAAAGAAAATGTCCTATTCTAAAAATAATCCTTTCTTTTCTTTTGTTCATAGTTCCCTTGCCCCACTCTTCTTTTTATAAAATCTTTCTTTTTTGTACACCCCCTGGAGCATCCTTCTAGTTGCTAGATGGGATGCACCTGATTCACAAATCACTTCATAAAGTCAATTAGATTCTCCAATTTACTTAATTTTTCTGTTTTATTCCCCTCCCCCAAACAATATTTTGGTAAAAAGTTTCTGAAAGGTCCTGGAAATAACTCTTAACTAAAGACAGGATGAGCCATGTTGTTATTGGCCAAGGACTGGGTCTACAGCTGGTCAGCCTCAGTGTGTGGGTTCTTGACTTTGTGCAGGAAAGATTTCACAATAGGAGTCCAGGTGATTTTGAGAGTATGTTTATTAAAGCTGGAGACAGTAAAACAAAGGAAGGGCCTAGGATAGAAGAAGAAACAGGGGAGAGACTAGGTAGGCCTGCTCTGGCTCTCTAGAAACGTTATGGGAAAGAAATGAGCCAAGGCGGGCTGCTGTCAGCTCACTGGAGAGTCAAAGAAAATGGGGCCTTGGAGAAAGGTTCAAGGGGTTAGCCTGGGATGAGCTGCTTTCCTATTGCTCCAGGTTTGCAAGTCTCATGGGGACCATTAGAGTTTAGGAGATGCATGCTTGTGGCAGAAGAGAGAGAAGGGATAGGCAGTTGTGCTCCCAGAAGGAAGAGTGTGAGCTGCGTCCTGTCTTGAGGGTTTTAAAGGCTGGGAGTTTAGGGGGGTCTTGGGGAAGGATATCCATAGAATATTCATCAGCTTTTCCAGGTGTATTCTTTTCAGGGTTGTGAACTTCACTGACTGGTCAGCACCACTCAGCTAGTCCTAGCATCACCCACCTGATTTTGTTGCTTTTCTGAGCCTGGAGCTGAAATACAGCTGAAGCTTAGATGTTATCTCTAGAGAGGAAGGTCAGAGGATCTAAATTGCATGACCAGTGCTATGCCAGGGGAGGAAAGGCCACCCTGGGGGCAAGATACAGGCACAGATTTGGTCACCTTGGTGACCCTCTGTATCTGGCTGTAAATTGGTTGCCCAGTTTGTTCAGCTCTCTGTCTCTTTTCCAATCCTACCTGCCAAGGAGTTTTCGTAGCTTCTTACTATCCTGCCTCAATAGGAGAGAAAGGGAACACAGCTAAGATACCAGAGAGTGTGAGGTATGGTAGACATCTGTTGCTTTTGTCTTCTCACCACAACACTCCTCTTTACACTGGGGAACTGGTCTTCACAAATCACCAAGGATTACCATGGGGATGGGTACAATAACCACCCCTTCCAATCCTGATACCCCAGCCATGTTTACACAATGCAACTGGGCATCAATTCAAGGAAATCCAATCATATTTCTTTCAAGAGATTTGATATATGGATTATTGAGAAAGAGAGGTAGTGTCTCAATTTTGTACTATAAATTATAGTTATATACAGGGTTGGAACTACCAGCAGCCATACTTCCTGACACAGATAATGAGCATATGTGTATCAGAAGAGAATTAGGCCAAAGAAAGAAAGAGAGAAAAAGAAAAAAAAAAAAACCTGAGAGGAAGAGTAGGAAATATAATCTTGATGACATCATTTAAACACTCGAACACTAAACCTGTTACTAAAACCTTTGTTTGAGCAGATTATAAGAGTAGAAAACGAGTTCTAATATCCCCACCCCCACCATACTTCCAATTCCATATTTGGTAAGTTGTTAATTAAGAAGGTTTTAAAGAAGGAGGAGAGTTACCCTGCACTACATGGAGGGCAGATTTGGAACTACGCAGCCATCTGTGCTGGAGGGGATAAGGAGAAGTGGCAGGAGGAATAAAGAAAGAGTGAGAGAGATGGCAGGCTACAGCCCTGTTATACAACCCCTTCTTATGTCTTCTCAAATCTTAAGAAAATTAAACTAAAAATCACTAAATATTGACATAAGTTGATTTCTTGAGAAAATTTGTTTTTTAAAAAAGCATGTCATTTTGTGTGTTTATAGTTTTGTATCTATGAGCATATGGAGAGAAACAAAGACACAGGATTTAGTTGATGTTGTAAAGTCTTTGGTCATTTACATATCCTGAAATTGTCTGGGGACTAAACCACTTACCGTATTTTTAGGACTATAAGACACACTGGACCACAAGATGCACCTAGGTTTTAGAGGAGGAAAATAGGAAAAAAAATTTGAAGCAAAGAATGTGGTAAAATATTTAATAACCTGTGACCCCACTCTACCACTGCCCTCCCTCCCCACAGTGAGCCAGGTAAGCTACAATCAGACTATAAGACACACCCACTTCCTTCCAAATTTGGCGAGGGGGAAAGTGCATCTTATAGTCTGAAAAATATGGTACTTAGATCTTCAAAGGGTCAAGAGGCTTTAGCTAACATCTGAGTTATAGATGTGAAAACAAATAAGGAAAACTCAACACACACATAATAGATGTTACTAGGGAAGAGAACAACAACAAAAAAGGAACAAAAATTATTCAGAAAGTTAGTAAAAGGAGATTCTCCTGAAAGAAAGAACTAAATCTTCAGGTTAAAACAACACATCAAGAAAAAAGTAATGAGTTCCACCAAGATTGAGATCAAGTTATATTCTGAAGGTCTCTTTAGGGGATCCAAAACAGTGGAAGAGTAAGTGGAAGCTACACTAACCTCCTTCCAGGACCAATCTGGCATTACAACTAAATTGTAGAAAAATCATCCTGAATAACCAACTGAACACTAGGTGAAGAGAAGCCATATAACTAAAGGCAGGCAGAAGAAACAACTTCACCACAACAAGACTGGTAGGGAGTGTGGATGAGGCACGAGAGGGCTGGCTGGGCTACCACAGGTGGCAGCTGAAGTTCTAGAGTGATATTTCAACAGCCGGGGGTGTTCCCCTGAGAAGTGTAGGGTGTAAACTCCAAGCTGGGCTCCTCAGCCTACAGCACCAGAGATAGATAGGAACCTAGATAACATCCAGCTGTGAAAAGCAGTAGAGTTTCTGTCTATCAGGGAGAGCTGGCTGGAGACTCAGAAAGCCTATTAAAGGTCAACTCACAAAATTTTGTTTGCAGCCACTTACCCTGGTCTCTGGCAGAGGGAGGACAGAGTGAACTAGAGATGCTTGAGGAGAGTCTGGGGTTGGTGCCTCTGGGGAGAGAACTGAAGGAACAGCTGCCAGGATCCCAATGCTGAGTCATTCTCTATACTGCAGAAGCCAGTTTTTACAGGCAAAGCACTCACTCCTCTTCAAGTGGCATCAGCCTGAGGGGAAGCACTAGCCCCACCTGCAGGAATGACTCTTTCCCACCCCGAGGTGCTTAAGCCAGGCTGCTGATTACAGCTTGATTAAACTAATAACTGATTAGCTGAAACAGCTAATTAGTTTAGCAGCTAAGGTGGAAAACACAAAGAAGCAGCCAAAGTGGGAAGACAAAGAAACAGACCCCAAATGAAAGAACAAGAATTCTCCAGAAGAAGAACTAGATGAAATGGATGCAAGCAATTTATCAGATAGAAAGTTTAGAGTAATGATTATAAGGATACTCAATAGCATGAAATCATAAAAAAGGACCAGTCAGAAATATCTGAAATAAATAATACATTGGAAGGAATAAACAGTAGGTTAGATGAAGGAGAGGAGTGAATCAGTGATTTGGAAGACAAAGTAGAAAAAACACCCACACAGAGTAGCAAAAAGAAAAAAATAATTTAAAAAAATGAGGAGAGCTTAAGAAACACTTTGGACAACATGAAGTGTAACAACATCTGCAGCATGGGAATACCAAAAGGAGAAGAGAGTGAGCAAGGGATAGAGAACATATCTGAAGAAATAATGACCAAAAACTTCCCTCATCTGGAGAAGAAAAAAGCACATAAGTCCAGGGAGCTCAGAGAGTACCAAACAAATTGGACCCAAAGAGGCCTACACCAAGACACATCATAATTAAAATGACAAGGCTTAAAGACAAGGAGAGGATCCTAAAATCCACAAGGGAAAAGCAGGTAGTTACCTACAAGGCAGCACCAATTAGATTGTCATCTAAATATGAACACCTAAATATGTGAATTTACTTCACCTAATGAAGCAAATCTTGATGGACATACAGGGAGAGATCAACAAAAATACAATCATAATCAGAGATTTTAATACCCCATGGAAGTTCAAAGGATAGAACTTCCAGGCAGAAAATCAACAAGGAGACAGTGGCTTTAAACAGCACACTAGATCAAATGGATTTAATTGATATCTTCAGAACATTTCACACCATAGCAGCAGAATATATATACTTTTTAAGTGGACATGGAACATTTTCTAAGATAGACCACATGTTAGGACACAAAACAAGTCTCAATAAATTTAAGAAGATTAAAATCATATCACGCATCTTCTCTGACCATAATGCTATGAAACTAGAAATCAATCACAAGAACACTGAAAACACACACAAAAACATGGAAGCTAAATAACATGTTATTAAACAATGAATGAGTCAACAATGAGATCAAGGAAGAAACCAAAAGATATCTTGGAACAAATGAAAATGAGGACACAACAATCTAAAATCTGTGGGACACTGGGAAAGCAGTCCTAAGAGGGAAATTCATAGCATTACAGGCCTTCCTCAAAAAAAAAAAAAACCAAGAAAAACCTCGAATAAACAATGTAACTTTACACATAAGAGAACTTGAAAAAGAACAACAAGTAAAGCCCAAAGTGAGTAGATGGAGGAAATAATAAAGATCAGAACAGAAATAAATGAAATAGAGTCTAAAAGAAATACAAAAGATCAATGTATCTCACAGCTAGTTCTTTTTAAAAAAATTTTTTTTATTTATTTACTTTTAGAGAGGGGAATGGAGGGAGAGAAAAGGGAGAGAAACATCAATGTGTGGTTGCCTCTCACATTCCCCCTACTGGGGACCTGGCCTGCAAGACCGGCATGTGCCCTACACTGGGAATTGAACCATTGACTCTTTGGTTTGCAGGCCGGCACTCAATCTATTGAGCCACACCAGCCAGGGCCAAGAGCTAATTCTTTGAAATGATAAACAAGATTAACAAACTTGTAACCAGACTCATAAAGAAAAAAAGAAAGAAGACCCAAATAAATAAAATCAGAAATGATAGAGGAGAAATAACAACTGACACCAAAGAAATACAAAGGATTGTAAGAAAATATTATGAACAACTATATGCCAACAAACTGGACAACATGGATGAAATGGATAAATTCCTAGAAACATACAATCTTCCAAAACTAAATCAGGAAGAATCAGAGAATCTGAATAGACAGATTACACCTGCTGAAATTGAATCAGTAATCAAAAAATCCCCAACAAACAAATGCCCTGGACCAGATGGCTTCACAGTGATTATACCAAACATCCCGAGAAGAACTTACATCTCTCCTTCTCAAACTATTTCACAAAATTCAAGAGGAGGGAAAACTCCCAATCTCATTTTATGAGGCCAGCATTATCCTAATTCCAAAACTAGATAAAGACACTACAAAGAAAGAAATTAGAGGCTTATATCCCCGATGAACATAGATGCTAAAATTCTCAACAAAATATTAGCAAACCAAATTCAGCAATGAATTAAAAGATCATAGACCATGATCAAGTAGGATTTATTCTGGGAATGCAAGGTTGGGAAAACATTCACAAATCAATAAATGTGATTCACCACTAAACAAAATGAAGGATAAAAACTACATGATCCTATCAATAGATGCAGAAAAAGCATTGGATAAAATTCTGCACCCATTTATAAACTCTCAGCAAAGTGGGAACATACCTAAACATAAAAAGTCTGTATGTGATAAACCCACTGCCAGCATCATACTCAATGGGCAAAAACTACAGGCATTGCCCTTAAGATTGGGAACAAGACACGGATATCCACTTTCACTTCTCTTATTCAACATAGTACAGAAAGTCCTAGCCATAGCAATCAGACAAGAAGAAGAAATAAAAGACATCCAACTTGGAAAGGAGAAAATAAAACTGTCTTTATTTGCGTATAACTTGATACTATACATATAGAACCCCAAAGATTCCACCACGAAACTACTAGAACTGATAAATGAATTCAGGAAAGCAGCAGGATATGAAATTAATATCCAGAAATAAGTTGTATTTTTATATGCCAATAACAAACTGACAGAAATGGAAATTAAGAAAACAATCCCTTTCACAATTGCTTCAGAAAGAATAAAATATCTAGGAATAAACCTAACCAAGGATGTAAAAGATCTACACTTGGAAAATTATAAGATACTGAAGAAAGAAATTGAAGAAGATACAAATAAATGGAAGCATATACCATGTTCATGGATAGGAAGAATTAATATAATTAAAATGTCCATATTACCCAAAGCCATCTATAAATTCAACACAATTCTTACCAAGATTCCAATGACATGTTTCACAGAACTACAACAAATATTTCAAAAATTTATATGGAACCACAAAAGGCCCTGTGTAGCAACAGCTATCCTGAGAAAGAAGAACAAAGTTGGAGGAATCACACTAAATAATATCAAACTATACTATATGAGCATTGTAATCAAAACAGCATGGTACTGGCATAGAAACAGACACATAGATCAATGGAACCAAGCAGAGAGTCCAGAAATAAACCCACACCTTTACAGTCAATTAATGTTTAACAGAGGAAGCAAGCACATACAACAGGCTAAAGATAGTTTATTCAATAAATGGTGTTGGGAAAATTGGACAAATTCATGCAGAAAGATGAAACTAGACCACCTTCTTATGCCACACACAAGAATATATTCAAAATGATCAAAGACTTAGATGTTAGACCCAAAACCGCAAAAATCCTAGAAGAAAACATAGGCAGCAATATCTCAGACATTGCTCATAGCAATTTTTCATTGGATATATCTCCCCAGGCAAGGTAAATAAAAGAAAAAATAAACAAATGGAACTGCATCAAGCTAAAAAATTTTTGCACAGCAAAGGAAATCATCAACAAAATAAAAAGACAACCCACAGAATGGGAAAACATATTTGCTGATACATCTGATAAGGGATTAATATCCAAAATTTATAAAGAACTTACAAAACTCAACACCAAAAATTAAACAATAAAAAATTTTCACAAAATTTGTAAATTTGCTCAAATTACAAGTTGAGCAAAGTGCCTGAGTAGACACTTCTGTAAAGAATACATACAGATTGTCAAAAGACATATGAAATGATGCTCAACATCACTTATCATCAGAGAAATGCAAATTAAAACAACACTGAGATACCATCTCACACCTGTCAGAATGACTGTCATCAATAAATCAATAAACAAGTTCTGGCCATAATGGAGGCGTAGGTAGAAACCCTTCACTTCCTCACACAACCAAACGGAGGATAATGACCAATCTGAAATCAATAAATATCCAGAAGCACCAGAAAATCAGACTGCATGGAACTCTGACAACCAAGGAATTAAAGAAAAAGTCAATCAGAACAACCAGACTAGTAAGGTGGCAGACCACATGGGCCAGCCAGCTGAGAAAAACCATGTCAGGGCAGCAGACCATGGGGTGGGGCTGGCTGCGGTGAGGCTGTGGGTGGTGCAGGCAGGGCTGACTTAAGGGGAAACTGAGTCTGAGAGCTGACAGTGGATTCCGTGGTTGCCACGGTGGGAGAAACTTCCAGTCTCACACGAGAGTCCACTGGTAAGTGCACTAGGGAAGAGAGGGAAGCTGCATTGTTCCCTCTCTGGCCCCTTTCCCACAGACAGCTTCGCAGTGCAGCAAAGAGGGTTACCCTGCCTGGGTGAATACCTAAGGCCCCGCCTCCTTACAACTTACTGGGGATGCCAAGACAAAGAAATATGGCCCAAATGAAAGAACAGAGCAAAACCTCAGAAAGAGAACTAAGTGAGGAGGAGATAGCCAACCTATCTGATGGAGAATTTAAAGCCCTGGTAATCAAAATGCTCACAGATCTGACAGAGCTTGGTCAAAAAAAAAAAAGAAAGAATAAATGAAATATACCCAAAATGAAATAAAGCAAAATATTCAGGAAACCAGCAGTGACAGGAAGGAAACCAGGACTCAGAGAAGTGATTTGGAACTAAAGGAAGAAATAAACATCCAACCAGAACAGAATGAAGAAACAAGAATCCAAAAAAGTGCAGAGAGTCTTACAAACCTCTGCGGCAACTTGAAAAGTTACAATATCCGAATTATAAGGGTGCCAGAAGGAGAAGAACAACAGCAAGAAAGCAAAAACTTTTTTGATTAAATAATGAAGGAAAACTTCCCTAACCTGGCAAAGGAAATAGACTTCCAGGAAGTCCAGGAAGCTCAGAGAGTCCCAAAGAAGTTGGACCCAAGGAGGAACACACCAAGGAACATCATCATTAAGTTGCCCAAAATTAAAGACAAAGAGAGAATCTTAAAAACAACAAGAGGAAATGAGACAGTTACCTACAAAAAAGTGCCCAGAAAGCTATCAGCTGATTTCTCAAAAGAAACCTTGCAGGCAAGAAGGAGCTAGAAAGAAGTGTTTGAAGTTATAAAAGGCAAGGACCTACATCCAAGATTACTCTATGTAGCAAAGCTATCATTTAGAATGCAAGGGAAGATAAAGTGCTTCCCAGATAAGGTCAAGTTAAAGGAGTTCATCATCACCAATTCCTTATTATATGAAATGTTAAAGTGACTTATCTAAGAAAAAGAAGATCAAAAATATGAACAGTAAAGTGACAACAAACTCACAACTATCAACAAATGAATCTAAAAGAAAAATAATGAAAACAAAAACTAAGCAAACAACTAGAAGAGGAAAGGAATCAGAGAAATGGACATCACATGGAGGGGTTTCGGCAGGGGGAAGGGATAAATTAGGGGGAAAAGGTACAGGGAAGAAGAAGCATAATTAGTAGGCATAAAATAGACAGAGTGAGGTAAAAAATGGTATAGGAAACAGAGGACTCAAAGAACTTATATGTATAACCCATGGACATGAACTAAGAGGGAGAGGAATGCTGGAGGGTGGCAGGGGCAGGGTATATGGGGATAAAGGGGGAAAAACTGGGAAAACTGTAATAGCATGATCAATAAAAATACTTAAAAATAAAGAAAGATAGAAACATACGCTGATGAGGATGTGGAGAAAGGGGAACACTTTTGCACTTTGGTGGGAATGCAGATTGGTGCAGCCACTCTGTAAAGAAAACAGTATGGAGACACATCAAAAAATTAAAAATGGAACTGCCTTATGACCCAGGGATTCCATTTCTTGGAATTTATCTGAAGAAACCCAAAACACTAATTCGAAAGAATAAAAGCATTGCAGCGCTATTTACAATCGCCAAGATATGGAAGCAGTGCAAGGGTCCATCAGTAGATGAATGAGTGAAACAACTATGGGACATTTACACAGTGGAATTCTACTCAGCTATGAAACAGAAGAAAATTTTACCCTTTGCAACATCATGGACAGATCTGGAGAACATTATGCTGTGAAATAAGCCAGTCAGAAAAAGACAAATAGCATATGATTTCACTCATATGTGGAATCTAATGAACAAACTGAATTAACAAGTGCAATAGAGACAGACTCATAGATAGAGAGCTCTGGAGTGGAGGTGTTGGGGGTGGAGGGATGAAGCAAAAAGGAAAAAGGTCATGGACATGGACAAGAGTGTGGTGATTGTAAGAGGGAGGGGGTATATGGGGGATAAATGATAATGGAAAAAATACCATAAAAATTTTTTTAAAAATAGAAGGGACTTCTCTTTGTTTTTAACAAAAGTTTGGGGAGAGGGTGTAATGAGATGATTGACTTTGCATTTATGCATCTTTATTGTTTGTATTGTCATACTTAATATAGCAAGCATGTATCACTTTTGTAATATAAAAAATCAGACACAGAAAACTTATAACAGTTTATAAACCTCGATATCACTTGAAATCTATATCCTGAACACACCTTCTTTGCAAACACTAATAAATAATTACTACTATTTACTGTACATATTTTACCACAAAAAACACCTCTAAAATATCCCCCCAAAAGATAGTAGAACCTACTTTCCCTGACAGCAATGCAATTAAAAATGTAATAAAAGAGAAAATCAACAATAAAAGTGAGGGGGCAAAACAAGTCTCAGCAACTTGAAAATTTTATGGTGATTAGTAGAAAATAATAAAATAATATAATAATAAATATTATAATATTATTATGGAATGGTCATACAGATCAAAACACATGAGGGAAAGTTAAGGTAATACCAAGATAAAAATTCATGACCTCTAATGTCTTTATTTCTTATCAAATTAATAAGCAAATAAATAAAAAATGTCTAGAAGAATTTATAATATTCTAAAGAAAGTAAAAAGAAAAAATTGAAACAAAACAAATTAATGAATTAGGAGAGTTGTTAAATATCTCTAACCAATTCTTGAGACACAAAAACAAAGGATATCCTATAAGGTGGGATAAATGGTAGCTATACTGATCATGGGAAAAACTGGAGAATTCACAAAATCAAGGAAGAAGAAAAATCAAACCTGGTCTCACTATCTCACTTCATTAGTCTGTGACCCTTGATGATGATAATTCCAAGAAATGAGTACAGACTAAAACAACAATCATATTAATATGAAGTCCTCACGGCAGGGTGTTAAGAGACATACAACAAATGAAATCTGACTCCAAGCAAAGATGACTCCTGTTTTGTCATGAAGATCAAATCCTCAACTGATTGACTGTCTGACAGTCCTGCACCATTTGAAGGGGAGGATGAAACTACAATTGATATGACTAGCAGTAGACAAGAAGTATCTACTAAAAATAAAAAACCCCTCTAATTCTTTTATTGTTTATGTTGTTACAGTTGTCCCAATTTTTCTCCCTTCATCCCCCTTCCCCACCCCACCCCCTACTTTCATAGTCAATCCCCACATCATTGTCCATGTCCATGGGTCCTTCATATATGTTCTTTGATTAATATCTTCACCCTCTTTCAAACAATCCCCGCCTACTTCCTCCCTTCTTACTGTTATTAGTTTATTCTATGATTCTATGCCAATGGTTCTATTTTGCTCACTAGTTTATTTTACTCTTTAGATTTCTCTTATAAGTGAGATCATATGGTAGTTTAACTAACTGGCTTATTTCACTTAGCACAATCCATCTATGCTGTCACAAAAGGTAAGAATTCCTTCTTTTTTCTGCTGCGTAGTATTGTAACAGGGTGCAGCGAAGAGGGGAGCCCTAAATAGGGATTTGTAATAGGGTCCAGAAGAGCTTGGAGATAATTGGCTCCACACCACAGGGCCACACCTGTCCAGAATGCTGGCAGCTGTGGCCAATTGTGAGAGGAGCCGGAAATGGGCCTGCAGAGGAAGATTGGCGCTGGGATTTAAACGGAGGCACGGCAGCCATTGGGGCATCTCTCTTTTTGGGACCACGCGTCTGTTTAGGACCATTTGGCTTTGGTGTCTTGGTTGGGACCATGTGGATTGGGTGAGAGTCAGGACCACGAGGCTTTGGAAGTGCTCCCTTTTGCTGTGTGGAGGGTGCCGGGAGGACTGTGTGCATTTGTGGGGAACTTTAGTTTGTGTTATTTCAAATAAATAATAAATTCCTTTCTTTTTCACTGATCCTGGTATTAAGAGATATCTTTCCTCAGGCGGCAGGCAATACGAACCCAGCAGGTGGGGAGGAACCCCTGGAGAAAAAGGGGGGGTCTTTTATATCATTCAGCCCCTCCCCCCTGCTCTGTTCTGTAACAGTATTCCATTGTGTAAATGTACCATAGTTTTTTGATCCACTCATCTACTGATGGACACTTAGGCTGTTTCCAACTCTTGACTACAGTAAATAGTGCTGCTATTAATACAGGGGTGCATAAGTTCTTTTGAATTGGTGCTTCAGGGTTCTTAGGGTATGTTTCCAGCAGTGGAATCACTGGGTCGAAAGGTAGTTCCATTATTAATTTTTTGAGGTATCTCCATAGTGTTTTCCACAGTGGCTGTACCAGTCTGTGCTCCCACCAACAGTGCACTAGAGTTCCCTTTTCTCCACATCCTCGCCAGCACTTGTTGTTTGTTGGTTTATCAATGATAGCCACTTTGGAAGGTGTGAAGTGATATCTCATTATGATTTTAATTTGCATCTCACTGATGGCTAAGAGATGTTGAGCATTTTTTCATATGTCTATGGTCATCTGTATGTCCTCCTTGGAGAAGTGTCCATTTAGGTTTTTTGCCCACTTTTTAAAAATTTTTTAAATATATTTTATTGATTATGCTATTACAGTTGTCCCATTACCCTCCCCCTTCATTCCCCTCCACTGTGAACACCCTCTCCCACCCACATTTCCCCCCTTTAGTTCATGTCCATGTGTCATAAGTTCTTTACCTTCTACATTTCTCATACTATTCTTGCCCTCCCCCTGTCTATTTTCTATCTACCATCTATGCTACTTATTCTCTGTACCTTTTCCCCCTCTCTCCTCCCACTCCCCTGTTGCTAACCCTCCATGTGACCTCCATTTCTGTGGTTCTGTTCCTGTTCTAGTTGTTTGCTTATTTTTTTGTTTTAGGTGTGGTTGTTCATAATTGTTAGTTTGCTGTCATTTTACTTATGTGTTTTTAACTTCTTTTTCTTAGATAAGTCCCTTTAACATTTCATAAAATAAGGGCTTGGTGATGATGAACTCCTTTAACTTGACCTTATCTGAGAAGCACTTGATCTGCCCTTCCATTCTAAATGAAAACTTTGCTGGATATCTTGGATGGAAATCTTGGATGTAGGTCCTTGCCTTTCATGACTTGGAATACTTCTTTCCAGTCTCTTCTTGCCTGTAAGGTCTCTT
>CM052547.1:39172832-39224356 GCA_028533065.1 Trachops cirrhosus | reverse complement strand
ACTGCTTTGTAGGTAACTGCGTCCTTATCTCTTGCTGCTTCTAGGACTCTCTCCTTCATTTTTACCTTGGCTAATGTAATTATGATGTGCCTCGGTATGTTCCTCCTTGGGTCCAACTTCTTTGGGACTCTCTGAGCTTCCTGCACTTCCTGAAAGTCTATTTCCTTTGCCAGATTGGGGAAGTTCTCCTTTATTATTTGTTCAAATATCTTTTCCACTTGTTTTTCTTTCTCTTCTCCTTCTGGTACCCCTATAATTTGGATGTTGGAACGTTTAAAGATGTCCTGCAGGTTCCTAAGCCTCTCCTCGTTTTTTTGAATTCTTGTTTCTTCATTCTTTTCTGGTTGTATATTTTTTTCTTCCTTCTGGTTCACTCCATTGATGTGATACCCAGCTTTCTTTCCATCACTATTGGTTCCAAGTACATTTTTCTTCATTTTACTTATTGTAGCCTTCATTTGTTCATCTAATTTGTGACCAAAATCAACCAATTCTGTGAGCACCCTGATCACCAGTACTTTAAATTGTGCATCTGATAGGTTGGCTATCTCTTGGTCGCTTAAAAGTATTGGCTGTGGGGCTTTGATTTGTTCTGTTTGAGCCTTTTTTTTTTTTTTTTTTTTGGTCTGGTAGCGCCTGTTATGTATTGAGGGGCGGAACCTTAGGTGTTCACCAGGGCGGGGCACCCCAGTTGCTGGGTTGTGATGCTGTATGTGGGGGCAAGATCAGAGAGGGGACAATGACACTTGCTCCACTCTCTCTAGGACTCAGTCCCCTCTGCCACTTCCCACCAGCAGATTGGGCCCTTCCGGTGTTTGCTCCTGGGCGGGTGGGCTTGTGTACGTTCTAGGATCCTGTGGGTCTCCCCAAGGAACTCTCCTGTGAGGCTGGGAGATTCTCCCTGCACCTCAACCCCCACAGGTGTTTTCAATCAGCGCTGTATCCCTGGGTTGCGCGGTCTGTGTCGCTGCCCGTTTTTGCCTGGTTTATCTGAGCGTGAATGTGTGACTGTGGACAGCCAGCTGCCTTGCGTGCCTCACTGGGTCTGCTAGTTGCCTTCCGTGCCCAGGGTCTGCCGCTAGTCCGTCATCTGCCCCTGCGCATTTGGGGTCTGCCAACTGCTGCCTGTGCCCTGCGCGCCTGTATCTGCCAGCCACCGCTTTTTCCTGCTGGGACCCCTGGACCCCTCTCTGTCGGCCTCTGAGAGGCCTCTGCCCCTCTTACTGGTCTGGATGAATGGGTGTCAGACTTCCATACAGTTCATTTCTCCCTGTTCTGGTTGTTTTTTTTGTTTCTAAGTTTTTGTTGTCCTTAGTTTTGGTTGTGCGAGGAGGCACAGTGTGTCTACCTACGCCTCCATCTGGGCCGGAAGTCCCACTTTTTAATTGGATTGCTTGTCTTCCTGGGTTTTGATTGATGTCAAACCATTCATTGGTTGGTTCTCCCCTCTGACTGGCTGACTGAGAGTCTCAATTCACACCACACCTTGTATGCTGTATTACAGGTACTAACAGAACAAAACAAAACAACACAGAAAACAAAAGTTCCCCTAACAAGAACAGCAATATCAATGATAAATAATCAAAGTTAATAAAGGTGGAAAGATAATAATAATATTATAAAAAAGAGTATGAGGTGACCAAAGGAAAGAAAAATGATTTTGAGAGGATAGGGGGAGGAGAAATAATAAGAATAGGGAATAGAAGAAAGCAAAGAAAGAGAAAAATAAAATTTGAAATATAAATAAGAAAGGGAAGGGAGAAGGTGAAATGGAGTACGAAAAAGGGAAAGCAAAATATGAGATTTGAAATAAAAAATTTTTTAGATAGTGAAAAAATAGGAACAAATTGAAGAAAAATAACAATGGCAACATCAACAACAAATGGGTCAAGATTAATAAAGGCTGAAAGAGAATAAGAATATTATAAGAAAGAAAAAAGAATATGAGATGACTAAAGGAAAGTAAAATGATTTTGAGAAGACAGAGGGAGGAGAAATAATGAGTAAGGAATAGAAACAAAGTGAAGAAAGGGAAAGAATAAAATTTAAAATAATGAGTCTCAATTCATTATTTTAGAAGGGGAAGGAAGAAGGCAAAATGTAGTAAGAAAATGGAAGAGTAAAATATGAGATTTGAAATGAAAAATAGTGAAAAACAGGAATAAAATTGAAAAAAATTAAAAAGCTATGTGAAAGACAAATAGCTCAAATAATGAGAAAGAACAAGGTGGACTTCATCTCAGCAAAATTTAGTGGTTGCCTGCTAGTTTCTCCTTCTGGATGCTGTCCCTGTCTAGCTCTAGGCAGCCTGTTCAAGACTACAGTGATCCACAATCCATGGCTGTCTCCTTGAGGCTTGGCTGTGTCTGGGATGGACTTCGCTTCTCTGCACTGCCTGCTTTTTTTAAAAAAAGATTTTATTTATTTAATTTTTTTAGAGAGGGGAAGGAAGGGAAAATGAGAGGGAGAGAAACATCAATGTGTGGTTGACTCCCACGTGGTCCCCACTGGGGACCCGGCCTGCAACCAAGGCACGTGCCCTGACTGGAAACTGAACCAGAGACCCCCAGGTTCACAGCCCAAACTCAATCCACTGAGCTACACCAGCCAAGGCCTGCATTGCCTGCTTTTTATCAGCACAAGGCCGGGGGTAGGTCATCTAACGTATGAAAGCACCACAGTTTCTGCCTCCACCTGCCTCTGTCTATGGTCCTGCCCTTAGTCTTAGCTTTGCCACTGACCTGTCTGCTTCTGAGAGGGCTTCTGGTGCAATTGGGAGGATGAGACCCCTGGGTGTCTCCTGGCAGGTGCTATTCAGACTTAGGGAAGATGTTGGATGTGTTCCCCTGCCACTGCACCACACACCTTGGTCTGTCTCAGATTATTTCCAGGTATGTACAGTTTCTGATGAGTTAGCTGTTATATTTCATGTGAGGAGCCAATCTGTGTAAAAGGGTCAGCTCTTTCCTTTTTGGTGCTGATGGCAGCTTGGTATAAGAGGCAAGGCTGGGTGGGGCCCTGACTATCCCTTGTTGTGCCAATTACTGCTCACTCTGCTCAGTTGCTTTCAGTGGAATAGGACCAGGGGAACCAGTGTGGCTTGTTGGTCTGAGAAGACTTCAGAAAGGCCCCTTTTGGAGTTTCTTTTATTTTCCTCTGCGGAAAGGTACCCAGCAGGGGGATCTGGAGTGGGGCAGGACTGTTCTGAAGAGTTTCCTTGTTAGATGTGGTGTTTGCAAATTTTGCAAGAAGGGAATGGGCATTCCTTTACCTTCACAGAGGTTTGTGCTCTTGGGGAGTGGGGTCTGCCTGGCTGCAAAGAATCCCACATGCTCAACTCTTGTCCATCTAACTTATATCCCACTGTCTCTGCATGAGACACAGTCCAGACCTCTGTGTTCTGTGCAGCTCCTGGCTGGCTCACTACCCGAGGTGGGTGGGGCCCAGCAAACCTCTCACTGTGCAACTTTCCAATCTCTCTGCATAGCTGGACCTGGTGGGAACAGACTCAGAGATCTAGCATGGCCTGATGAGGCTGAGAAAAGTTCAGAATGGGTCAAAAAGCAATTTTCTCATTGTGCAAGATTCCTCTCCATAGCGGCATTGGCAGCAGCTGATTGGCTTGTGCTGGGGGACAGGGTGCCTCTCACAGACTTGAGACTGAGGAAACCTGTTTTCTTCCTCAATCTGTTCACCAAGATCTCTGTTCTGGCCTCCCCTTTGTGTTGAGCCAGTCTCTGATCTCTCCGCCCAGCTGGTCTAAGTGGGAAAGAACTCCTAGCTCCAGTGTGTATTGGCATGGCTGAGAGAGGTTCAGAATGGGTCCAAGAGAAGCACTTTTCCCGTTCTGCTAGATTTCTCTTTGTAACTGCACTTTCGATCTGGCCCCTTTACTGTCAGGGCAGCTGCATGTGTGGTCCTTGCCCCCCACCACGTTTCAGCTCTTCTTTAAGAAGTCTCCATGTGATACCCACGTTGCAGCAGTGAGTGACTGTTTGGTTCTCTGTTCATACCAACTCCCCTCAAAGCAAAATTGTCTCTCAGGATCATGACTAGCTATAGTCTGCAGGGTCCTCTGACAATCCCAGGTGTGGCAACCTACTCTTTTTAGGAGATTGAGTCTCTATCTGGGACTCTCCAGGCTGATGCCACCATTGTGGATGTGCTGCTCGCTGTGTGTGTAGCCTGTGTCTCCCAGACTCTGTGTGTCCTCCCACGTCGCTCCCGATTAGGGTTGGGGCCCCTTGCTTCTAGATCAGAGGGAACTCCAAAGCTGTGATTTCTGTTTGGTCCCTTCACTGCTGTAGATGCCATGCACAGTGTACTTCCCCTTAACTTATAAAATCTCCTTACTGGGTGGCACAAAGCCTCCTCTGTATGCTTTGGCTTCAAAACTTCCTATCAGCCAAGATTCCATTGATTGTTCAGATTAATTGTCAGTAGATAAACTGAAAATCTGAGTTGGGGACAAAAGCAAGTGGGCTCAGCTTCCACCTACTCAGCTGCCATCTTCAACTCTCCTCTCCTGCTACTTTTTTATTCCAGAATATGGCATTATAATATTTTTGTGTTGGAACAATAGAACTTAGTTCAGCCACATTTTGACAGGTTTTTCTGTTCTTCCATTCTCCCATCACTAGTTCTTTATAGTTCATAAATTATCTGGTATATGTGCATAAGCAAAGTGCTTCCTATTTCATTTCTTTTTTTCTTATTAATTTCAATGATCACAATAGTAAAGATCAGGAAAAAAATCCATTCTAGTAAAATACCACTTTCTCCCTAGAGTAGCATGCTCATTAAACTTTTGTCTTTATTATTTAATAATTTCATATGCATTTCCTCATGGAGTAAAATTAATGTTTTTTATGTATTATTCTAAAACCAAGTTCCAATTAGTAATTTTTGTGGGAGGATATAGGTCTATCTATAAAAAAAAACACTTCATGGAAATTGATTCTAGAATCTGGATATTTTTTCCTACATATACAAGTAGTGCATCTTCATGTTTAAATATATTTCTAGTTTAAAATGCTAAGTATTTTGGTTATTTAACATTTAGAATTTTGCTCTAACTTTTTGTGTTAGAGCATTGTGCTGGGAGACTGTGCTGTATATAATTTTTGCTCTTAACTTTTACCAATATTTTCTTTGTTGCCTAATAAATTGTCTTGATATTGGAAAAAAAAGTATATTCTCCATGTGAAAAGGCTAACATTTGATATGCAGCTATTGAGGTAATTTTGTTAATTTTATTATTTTGGACTCCATATAATATTTCTTATTTATTACTTCTAAATACTGTCTATGTATTAGTTCTATTTTTAAAAGATAAGAAGTATGCAAAACATAATGTAAAATAAAATACCTATTTTGATCTCACTTAGTGCTTTTTGCCTTGGTCTCTACTTTGTACGATATTAATATTATCATCCTTACTTTATATACATATCTTTCATTTAGAGGATTGCCTGGTAAGTATTTTGCTGTCTTTTATTTTAGTGTTTATATTAGAACTATAGGCTCATTCAGTATTAGGCTATTTGCTATTATAATGTTATATTGTTAACTTAGTGAAGCAAGGAGGCCATTAGACTCTGGCAGCTCTAATACCATGGCAGCTTACATAAGCAAACCAAACCCTAAGCTTTTAAACGCTTCAAGGTTATAAAATTGAAACTTAAGGACAACGAATCACAAACAGCCAACTTAAGCTATAGCCAATCAATAATTTCATTTATTTCCTCCCCACGCTGTCTACAGAAAAGTCTTACCACTGGTCCTAACCACTTCTTGTTTGGCCCTACCCAATATGAATCAATTTTTGCTCAAATAAACTCCTAAATTTTTTAATATGTCTCCATTTATCATTTAACCATATTAATAAGTATATTAGTCTTTTAAAAAGCAGTATATGCTAGAAGACATTGAATAAAATTCAACATCCATACACCTAGTGTCAGGAAACTAGGAAAGTAAGCCCTGACTGGTGTGGTTCAGTTGGTTGGACGAAGTCTCACAAACCAAAAGGTCACTGGTTCAATTGCCAGTCAAGGCACATGCTTGGGTTTTGGACCAGATTCCGACTGGGGTTGTGCAAGAGGCAACAGATCAATGTTTCTCTCCCTCTCTTCCCCTCTCTCTAAAAATAAATAAAATCTTTAAAAGAAAAAGGAAGGAAGGAAGGAAGGAAGGAAACTAGAAAAGTAAGACCCTGTCTTAATCATTTTACCTTACTATTTTCTGTGATTTATTTCTTGGGGTATCCCTAGAAACCTCATAGAATTGGAATTGAATGCTACCTTCTGCTTAGTCTTAGAATCTTTTTTCTTTTCATAGGAATCTATTTTCTCTGACTATATAATTATTGTTATAATGGATATAGTGATCTTTCTCGTGTTATTTTGTTTTATTACTTATTTTTAAATTCCACTAGTGATTACCTTTAGGCTATTCAAACAAATGACAAAGCCAAAAGTGAACCAGAGCTCTCCTCAACATCCCACCTCCATTCACATAAGATACAAAGTAGACCAATGCATTTCTTAAACCAAGTACTCCTTGGTCAATACAGATTATTGTTACATGATACCTTTTCCTTCAATATCTCCATAAACACAGATACCAAAATCGCTAATTCTTTAATAAAATAATAGCAAATAGAACTCCACAATAAACAAAAAAAGATAGTATGTTATAACCAAGATATGCAAAATTGGCCTAGCACTCAAAAGACAAATTAGCCCTGACCAATGTGGCTCATTTAATGGAAACGTCATCCCCAAGCCGGAAGGTTGCGGATGTGATCACAAATCAGAGCACATACTTAGGTGGCAGGTTTGGGCCCCAGTCTGGAGTATTTGTGCAATCCCAAATCCAGGCATCAATCCCTGCTCTGGGCACCTAGGGGAGGTGACCAATCAATGATTCTCTCACATGTCAATAGATCTCCTTCTCCCTTCCCCTCTCTCTAAAAGGAATTTAAAAAATGTCCTTGGGTGAGGACCAAAAAAAAAAAAAAGAGAAATCAGTGTAGCCCTGTTGTAGTGTGTCATCTGGTACACTGAAGGTTGCAGTTTTGATTTCCAGAGCCGGCATATACCTATGTTGCAGATTCAGTCCCTGGTCGGGTGTTTATGGGAGGCAACCAATCAATGTTTCTCTCTCTTTCTCACTCTCTCCTCCCCTTCCTCTCTCTCTAAAATCAATAAATGTATCTTTGGGTGAGGATTTTTTAAAAAAGACAAATCAATGTAATTCACCATATTAACAACAATGCAAGGAGAAGAAATACCATATGAACATTTCAAAAGATGAAAAATAGAAAGGCACATATTTGATCTTTTGTTAGAATCTCACTGATACCTGAGGCTCTGTTCTTTTTATTTCTTCCTTTTTTAGTCTATTTTCTCTCTGTTGGTCAGATTGGTGGTTTATTTTCTTCTATCTTCAAGTTCACAGAATTTTTATTATCTCCATCCTACTATTGAGCCCATCTGTGAAGTTTTTTTTTAATTTGGAAAATTGCATATTTCAGTGCTCCCCAGCTAAAATTACAAGAGTTAAAAGGCCATGGAAAGGCAAAGGGAATGGGAGAGGAGCCATTGACAGACAACAGATATCCAGTACTATTTATAACATGGGGAGCTTATGAAGGAGTTTTCACTGCCGTAGCAGAAAAGATGGCTCTACTTCTAACAATGGTAGAGCAGTATGTCAATGTGAAGTAAGATGATTCTTTCTATAGATATTGAGAAGATCAGGATGCTATTGTAGACAGCTGAAGCACTGGAAAGTCTCCCACACTGGAGGCAGGGGTAGATTCTTACAATGAGTGCTACCAAAAGCTAGAAAGATGAATGGATAAGGGCCCAGAGCACACCCAGCAATACCAAGATTATTTCATAGAAAAAGGCCTCCTCTCCCTAACCCTATAAGAACTGAGGGCTTCAGCAGGAAGATGATGTGGTCTTTTGATAGGGGACTCAAGAGTTGGAAAATTTTAGTTTAAGTAATAGCTAATAAACTTAGTAATCAATGCATGTAAAAGCTATTGTTCCAGGAACTGAAGGTATGACCCACTTGGACTCCAGGAGACCATAAGCAGCTCCACCTTTGTGCCTCAGGAAGACTGCAAACAATTCAAGATGGTATCTGAGTCATTGTACTCCAGAGTGAGATGACCACCGCCCAGGACACAGTTTAAGACCACTGCCCAGGGCAAGAATACTGCAGTTTTCTTAATCCAATTAACTTTTCCCTGAATTCGAAACCCCTCATCTACACTTTGTTTTCCTTATAAAAAGGGCCATTTTAAAATGGAATTTAAGATGGTGTGTTAGGGTAGGAACCCACTGTCTTCTCAGATAGCTGGCCATCTGAATAAAGTACCCATAAAGATTCAATCCCTGTCTCAGCTTGTTGGGTTCAGTATGTGATAGGCAGCACGAACGCCGTTCTTTTTGGGTTTCACTTTGAGATGGGAGTCCACCATTCTCCCAGGTTGTGTGGCACCTGAAGAAAACCTCTTTCATTTGCACCAACACCTGCCTCACGAATTTGGCTTTTGTGGTGGCAGACATCCAAACCTCTGTTTTGTTTGGTTGCAAGGACTCACAAGCTCTAGGTAAGGTCTTATAGAATGTGGGTATCTTCAAGTGGAGCCTGAGAAATGTGCTCGTATGCAGACCATTTTGGGAAATGGTCCTAATAGTGGGAGGTACTGGAGTAAAATAGGGTGACAATTGCATTGAATTAAACTCCTGCTAGAAAGTCTCTCAGGAGCCATGTATAATTCACCTCAGAATTGACCACCGGAAGGATAGAAGAGGAGAACACTTATCGAGGAGTTCCCAACTCTCAGAGGTCAAAGATTGTCCCATGGTGTGCTACCTGTCTGTACTTCTAGGTCGTGCATATCGGAATAGCTGTGTAGCTTCCGGCAGTAGGCTCACTCACTGGTTGCTGTAAGTGTTGGGCCACTGAAAAGCAAAGCCATGATGTATTCATAATACTTAAGATCCCTTCCAGCCTTAAAATTCCATGACCCAATTTCATTTTTCCATTCACACAAATTGATGACCCAGGGTGGAATGCATGCTTTTTATAGATAAACCATTTCCTTATAAAACCTAATACATGAAACTTATGGTGATTACTTTTCCAATGTATTTTGTCAAAAAAAATAATCTGCAGGCAGTGAGAATCTAACTATTGGTTGTCTATTTCATTAGGTACAAAATAACTAATGTTTAAAGTACTAAGAAACAAATTATGAGCCTGGGGAAAGAATTTGAAAAACCTAGGTAATGGCAAAGAGAATGATAAGCAAAAACATGAATAAATGAAATGTATGGTAAAGAAGGAAAACTTTTCCTCTACCTTTCTAAATTCTTCTGGTTGACCTACTAATCAAATTAATATGAAAGCTATTAGCAAGTGAAAAACAAATTAAAGTTTATTAACATGGCAGAGGCACAAGCACACCGAATAACTCACCAAAATGGCAGAAGCCATCACTGTAAGCACCACCTTCAGCAATAGTCAAAAGAAGGGGGTGGGGAGTCAGTTGTGGGAGGTTACCAGGAAAATCACAGTAAACAAGGGTGGCTTGTTATACACATTTAAATCTATTGCTTCTCTATTAATACCAATTTCTAGAGATTTAGATATCCTACTTTTCTGATACAGTGAAAGAAGCACCCCTACAAGTGGAGATTTTCCTTAGAAATGTAAGTCCTTTACAAGGGTAACTTCTACTTGGTTTTCAAAGCTTATCCTGTATCTGCTGTTTCTTAAAATTTACCAGCTTAAAAATGATCACTATCCCCGAAGAGGCACATTTTGGGGTGGCAAACTCTGCACACTTTCATAAACAAGGAGGTCATAAGACTGAGGGGGCTTTAATGTTTTAGTAGCTCTTGGGGTTTTATACTCCAAGTCTGGGTGGTTCTCTTCACCAAAGCTGGGGATTGGTCCCTTTGAACCAAGTGGCAGTATATCATTGGTGGTTCTCCTCAAGTTCAGGTTGCCATGGCAAAGCCTGCCATTTCGGCTCTCTGGCTTGATGTCTTTTCCGGGTTGTAGTTCGGCCGCCAATGTGTCCTACCATACCCACCCTGACAAAGACAACCCATCAAAAACAGCCAAGTAAGCTTTCCCAAATAAGGCAAGCCTAAGCAACAGCCAATCAAGTAATTTCCTCGCTTTACTTCCATATCTTCTCTATGAAACTCTTGCCCCAGCTACTGTCAGTGGAGCACTTCTCATGACTTGTAGTTAGATGCTGCCTGATTCAAACTGATTTTTGGTCACATAAACTCTTAAAACATTTAATATGTTCTTGTTTATCTTTTAACAGCCATAGTGCTTAAAATAATCTGTATAACTTTTATAAAATACAGGCTTTAAAATAGATTATTTTAAAATAGATTAGGTTTAAAATAGATTATTGAAAGTGATGAGATACAGAGAAAGAATTTAAAAAATAATTCGTATTCCAAATGAATAATCTCAGTTAATGATGTTAAAGTTTTCTTCTAAATCAATATTATATGATTTCACAGTAAATGGCAGTGACCTCTACTGGGATTGGTCATGTTTATTTAATTGAATGATTCATTGATATCAATGTAAGAAACATTCAAACCTGCAGAGAATTTTTATGAGTTTATATGAGCCAAACTGATGACAATTGCTGGAAAGCAATCTCAGCAGACTGAGAAAATTGTCTGGAAAATGGCAGTTTTGCACCTTACTTAATACTTTACAATCAAAGGAGAAAATCTAAGGGGTTTACACAAAATCCACTGGTGATAGGTTAGGGAGATGGGTGAAAGCAAAGTAGGGGCAGGTAAAGAGGGAGAACATCTGGGACAGGAGAAAAGTAAAATTGTAGGCACATATATACTTCTTTTACATAGATGATTACAGGATAGTTAACAGTCAACAATTAACACAGTAACAGTAACAAAGAGGGCGGTCAAGGTCTCTCTCTGGTGCAGTACCTGTGCTTGAAGGGACCAGAAAAAGGAAATCACTTTGACACTCAAAAGGTATGTTATTATAGATGCAAAAAGAAAATAAACAGGCTCAGTTAACATAAAGATTGACTTTTGTCAGGGAAGATTCCAGCCCAGGACATGACTACTTGCCATAAACTGATTTTAGCTAATGTTTTAATTTCAGACCATCCTTTATGGTTACTTGAGGTCTCTGAGGCTATAAAGGTTAGTACATGGCCCATTTTCTTCTACATTGCCTATTATCCAAAATAAAATTATTTCTGATATCTCATGATATTATTTGCCTAATGTAGTGACTGAGTTCTCTGCATGAGAAATTTTTTTTTTTTTTAGTCCTCAACCAAGTGCCACCCAGTCAGGGCCACAGGAGAAATTCTTACATGTTGAGTCATGTGAGCGATTGATTATATGAACTCTTGTAGTTATTTTATTATGTCTGAATGTTTACATATTTAATAATAATATTTCTGGTAATATTAAGGTAATGGCAAAGAGAATGATAAAATTTTCCATTTACTCACTTTACTTTTGTCTTTTTGAGGGGGAATTGGAATCAGGCAAGAGCAGATTTCTATAGCAAAAGGAGGGTGTGAGGTAGATCTAAACCACAGAATGTCCCTTCCAAGATCAAACTGAGCCTGCTGATTTGAGATCTCTTTTCCCTTTACCCTTAAATACTAACATAACATACACACTACTTCAGGAAGGGTTTATTTATTTTTATTTATTTTACTAGCCTTGTTGAGAAGGAAAAACTTTTCCTCTACCCTCTTAGGTTTAGTAACTAGGGGCCTGTAAATTAAACCAAAAAAAGACAGATTAACAGGAGAAAAGGCATAGAATTTTAATTAACATTCACATGCACTGAATTCTGTTTACAGAAAACCAGTGAAACTCAAGGAAGTGATTAGACTTGGAACTTATATATCCTTTTAAGAGAGGAAAGAGTGTTGGGTTTCAAGGGATAATAAATCATGGAGAAATGACTAGCAAAAATATGTAGGAAATAATGGAATAGGAAGGTTATTTTTAGTAAGGTGTGTTTACATAAACTCATCTCAGTTCCAATTCCTTGTCTACAGTGGTAAAAACTGTTCTCTTTCTGGTGGAGGGGAAGGAGACACCTTCACAAAAGGAAATTTATGTCCTGCTTTTAGGCAGGTAAGGGAGGGCAATAACTCTTCTTCCATCTGTTGATTCTCAATAGTCTTTAGCTAAAAGAAATCCTTATGTCAAAGTGGCATATTTTGGGGTGGCATATTCTGATTCTCTTCAAGGTATAATTTATAGATTGTAAAATTCTATGTGTTTTCTTTTTTCTTTTTTTAGATTTTATTTATTATTTTAGACAGAGGGGAGAGGAGGGAGAAAGAAAGGGAGAGAAACATCAATGTGTGGTTACCTCTCATGCACCCCCTACTGGGGACCTGGCATGCAACCCAGGCATGTGCCCCAACTGGGAATTGAACCAGCAACACTTTGGTGGTCAGTCCCACACTCAATCCACTGAGCCACACCAGCCGGGTAGTTCTATGAGTATTGACAAACACATACAGTGGTAACCACCACCACAATCAAGATATAGAAAGTTTCATCACCATCATCCCCAAATTCTACATGCCCTGTTGTAAACAACCCCTATCTTATCTCTCAGTAGGACTTTGAACGGAGCATTTTCAATGTGAAAGATCTCAAACCCCAAAGTAAACAGATCCTCTTTCCTGAGTCACCATAACTATTCTTAGAAATAGTCACTAAAATTTACATGAGAAGCATGAACATAAAGTAGGCACCAGGAAAAAACATAAAAGTCTAATCGATCTATGTTTATGCCAAGTTCAGTTTAGTGATATCACATGGTCTCTTGGAATTAGTATCTTCAGTCTCATGGCCCTCTTTACAATCACTATTACTGGTGGGTGGGATACCTTGACTGGAGCACCTCCCCATGCTTGGGGTCACCTCAGGAACATCTGGGACTGAGGCATGCCCAGAATGATCATATGGAGTAAAGAAAGACAGTCCCTACAAGGCAAGAATACTGGGCAGAGGAAAGTTACAGCTTCCATGACAGTGTCTGAGGACACAGACTTCAGGTAAGTAAACTCTTGTGAACTTGAACAAGGCTCTTCAGATCTCTGGGACAAGTTTTCTCACTGGTAAAAGAAAAGAATGATCAGAAGTCTACCTTCACTTTAAAGAATATGTGGCTCGGTTGGGCAATGTCCTGCAAAGCGAAAGGTCACAGATTTGATTCTCAGTCATGGCACATGCCTGGGTTGTGGGTTTGGTTCCCAGTCAGGGTTCATACAAAAGGCAAGCGATCAGTATTTCTCTTTCACAATGATGCTTCCCTCCCTCTCTTCCTCCCCTCCCCTCTCTCTAAAAATAAGTAAATAAAATCTTTAAAAAACTTCATTAACATGCATAAATCTTTAAATCTGACACCTTTTGTGAACTCAGCCTCAGAGAAACTTATATGACTGTGTGTCTTATTCCACACAGAAATGTCCCACCATACTCTTATCAAGAAGTTATAGTCAGAGGAATAAATAATTTTATGTTAATCATATGGGGACCACCCAATATAATAAGGCAGTATCCTAAAAGGTGAATTTTCTGATAAATGTCTGGTGTCCAACACAACCCCTTGCTGAGAACCCGTGGCTTGGGAGAAGATAATCATGTTGTGGATGAAAAAGGGACTACATACTAAATCTGACAAGCTCAGGGGAGGCCAGCATGGTGCCTTTATAAAGTCAGAGACTGAGAGTAACCACACAGGATGTTCTGAAATTAAAACTTTCAAAATGAAAGCAAGTCATGGCAGGTAGTCTTGTCCTAGGTGGGAATCTTCCTTGACAAAGGTCAATCTTTACCTTAACTAAGTCTGTCTATTGTTTTGCATCTAAGATAATAGACCTTTGGGATGTCAGGGTAATTTCATTTTTCCAGACCCCTCAGGGCAGAATTGCTGCACTCGAGCAGAGACCACAAACCCCTAATTGTTATTGTTATCATGAAAACTGTTAACTTCCCAAATGATTAACTCTCCTATCCCCCAATGTAAAAGAAGTGTGTGTCCATCCCTTTTACTTCTTATCCAAACACAGAGATTTCCTCGCATTGCTTTCTCCTTCCTGCTTTGTAATGTACAAAATAAGGTGCAAGCTGCCATTCTCTGGAGCATTTCTTAGTCCTTTGAGATTTTGCTTCCTGGCAATTGTCATCAGTTTGACTCAAATAAACTCATAAAAGTTCTCTATAGGTTTGGACATTTCCACATTGTATACCCCACAGCAGACAAGCTGAAGTGTAGGAGGGTGCAGCCAGGGGGCCCCAAAAAGAAGGATTTGTATTGGGGTCCAGAACTCAAGGTGTCCAGGAAATATTAGAAAGATATATAAGATGTCCTCACCCCTCCACACAGGTGTGAGTTGGGGGAAGGGACACATGGAGCAGGGCCATTGAGCTATTTTGCATAGCAACAGCTTTGCAACTAACCTCTGGCTGTGGTCATTTAACACATCTATAACTTTTAACTGGTTGCATAAATATGTTAAATAGCTGTGGCCATGCTCTGAGCCAGGGGGATGGAAGGAACTTCCCCTCAAGATGTAACTGGGAGGCAACTCCCCCTAGTTACAGCACCTGTGTGAGAGCTTGGAGAAGATTGGCTCTGTGGCATGGGGCCACACCTGCCTGGACTCAGGATAGCAGCCCAGTAAAGCTGGAAGGATATGGGAGTGCTGGCAAGTGTAGGCAATTGTGGGAGGAGTCGGAAATGGGGCTGCAAAGGAAGATTGGTGTGGAGATTTAAACCCAGACGTGGCAGCCATTGAAAAGGGAGCCACGCGGCTGTGGCATTGGAGAGAGAGGTACCAGCTGCAGCCATGTAAGGAGAACCACTCGTGTTTGGCCAAAGTGGGGACCCACCACCCCGCAGCCATGAGAAGAACCACCACTCGGCTTTAGCTGGAGATCCCGGCAACACAGCTGATGGTGCTGGGAACTGAGGGAGGCCTGCCAGCTGAGCATGGATTACTGGGAAGAACTGTGGGCTGCCTGAGCCATGGACTTATATTTCTTTTCCTGAGACATGGTACCCCAGACTGGGCAAAGCGGGGAAGGAAGGACTGTGTGTGTTTGTGGGTGTTTTAAGGGACTTTGGGATTTTGATGAAGACATTGAGTCATTACTCTTAGTCTGTATAACTTGAATAAATAACTCCTTTCCTTTTCACCAATCTCTAACATGGAGAGCTATAATTCCCTGGTGAAGGGAAGGTGAACCTAGTAGAGGGGGACCCCAGGAGAAGGGGGATCAATTCAGTAGCATTGTGGGACCCTCTTCCCTGGCAGCCAATCAGGGAAAATCATGGGAGACCACACGTGCAGTAGCTTTAAAGTAATACAACTACTTTACATGCTCAGTAAAAGCCTGCCAAAACTAGCCAGGAAGGATCCACCCTATAAGAATAGAGTCTCTCCAGCCCATGAGGTCTGGAGAATTGGAATTTCTCTGCTTGGAATTGGCCTGCTCCCATGTTCTCTGCTATAAACTCTGGGTGTTCGGTTCAATTCTTTGTCCCGATCACCAAGAACCTGGTTACTTGTGCCCACCTGTGACAGAAGGAGAGGATGTAACCTGTGAAGCATAAGTTGGGAACCCCAGGATCAAGGTCATCACACACATAACATTTTTCATTTCATCATGGCCCTGTGCCCATCCTGCATTTTCTGAGGGCTGAGAAGGCTACAGTGATTCAAACGTCCCACCCTTATCTAGCCTTTGGAGGTGCCGGGGCAGTCTGGAGCTGCAACGTTCTTTCCAGTGTGCAGAGCCAGTGACAGTAAAGTCCCATAAAAGAGCAGCTCAACTGCAGTGTTCTCAAGGAGGGCTTTGAGGGACAGAGTCTCCACATGAACTTCTAAGGAGCTCTTTGCTTTATGCAGACTGAGCCCTGCACAGACTGGACTCAGTTATAGGGGTTAAAATCCCAGTTCAACGTAGCACTAAGTTTGTCCAAAAACAAAACAAAACAAAAAAAACTTCATGGAAGTTGGATGTCCAAATGTGTGCCCAACTTCAGAAAATCTGGCCACCAGGCTCCTGACAATGTCATCAAGATGTTCTTTGCCAATGCCTACAATTTGGGATTTCTTTCTGCAGAGTTTCCTCCTGTGGCTAGGAAGATCACTGCCAATATCCTGATTCACTTTCTCCCAGTTTGGTGATCAGAGCATCATATAAGCCAAGTTCTAAGCAGTTTAAGTAACTCCAGCTCAATGAACTCTGAGTGTCTAATAAAGACCTGCTTAAAATAGAGAAGAAGGTGGTTGCTAGAACCAATAATAATTAAAGCAACCTAAAACAATAATAACCATTATTTATCATTATCAAAATAATTCTAAAAATTATACTAGCAATTATTGAATTATTTCAATAATTATAACATAATATATTGAGTTCTTATCAGTGCCAGGCACTGTCCTTTACAAAAAATCTCTTATTTAATCTCCACAGCTCATTAGCTGGATGTTATTCCCATTTTACAGATGTTAAAACTATTCCACTCTAGGTTTTGCATTTGATGCCCAAGGAGCTGTCAGATGTAATGGCTTTCTCACTTCTTTTTTTAAAAATATATTTTATTGATTATGCTATTACAGTTGTCCCAATTTTACCCTTTGCCCCCCTCCACCCAGTACCCCACTCCCTCTAGCAATCCTCCCACTTAGTTCATGTACATTGGTTGTGCATATAAGTTCCTTGGCTACCCCATTTCCTATCCTATTCTTAACTTCCCCCTGCCTATTTTGTACCTACAAATTATGCTTTTTAATCCCTGTATCTTTTCCCCCATTCTACCCATTTCCCCTCCCTCCTGATAACCCACCAAATGATCTCCACATCTATAATTCTGTTTCTGTTCTGCTTGTTTGCTTAGTTTGTTTTTTTAACTTCAGTTGATAGCTGTGAATTTGGTGCCATTTTAATGTCCATTGTTTTGATCTTCTTTTTCTTAAATAAGTCCCTTTAACATTTCATGTAATAATGGTTTGGTGATGATGAACTCCTTTAGCTTTACCTTATCTGAGAAGCACATTATCTGCCCTTTAATTCTAAATGATAGTTTTGCTGGGAAGAGCCATCTTGGCTGTAGGTCTCTGCTTTTCAAGACTTTGAAAAGTTTCTTTTGAGAAATCACCTGACAGTCTTATGGGAATTCCCCTGTAGGTAACTAACTTCTTTTCCCTTGCTGCTTTTCAGATTCTCTATCTTTAACCTTTGGCATTTTAATTACGATGTATCTTGGTGTGGTCCTTTTTGGGTCCAACTTGTTTGGGACTCTCTGTGCTTCCTGAACTTGCATGTCTATTTCCTTCACCAATTTAGGGAAGTTTTTTCTCATTATTTTTTCAAATAAGTTTTCAGTTTCTTGCTCATCCTCTTCTCTTGGCACCCCTGTCATTCAGATGTTGATACATTTGGAGATGTCCTAAATGCACCTATAATATCCTCATTTTTTTGGACTCTTTTTTCTTGCTGTTCTGGTTAAGCTTATTTCTTCCTTATGTTCCAAATCATTGACTTGAATTCTGACTTCATCCTCTCCACTGTTAGTTCCCTGTAGATTTTTCTTTATTTATCTTAGTGTAAACTTCATTTCTTCCTTTATGTCGTTGCCCTACTCAGTGAGTTCTTTGAGCACACATCACACCCCTGATCACCAGTGTTTTGAACTCTGCATCTTATAGGTTGGTTATCTCCACTTTGTTTAGTTCTTTTTGTGGGGTTTTGTTCTGTTCTTTCATTTAGGCCATATTTCTTTGTCTCCTCAATTTGGCAGCCTCCCTGTGTTTATTTATGTGTATTAGGTAGAGCTGCTTTGACTCCCTATCTTAGTAGCATGGCTTATTGTAGAAAAAGCACCTGTAAATTGTGTGAGGAGAAGTCTTAGGTAATCACCAGGGTGGAGCAACCTGCTTCACTGCTTTGTGGCTCTGTGTGGGGGGAGGTCTTGGAGAGGGTAGGTGCCACTGCTTATCTTCTGGAGGTTTGCCCTGTGTGACAGGTGCCCTTCCAGCTCTTGCCATGGTACTGAATCCCAGAACGGGTGAGTCTGCATATGTTTTAAGTCTGTGCAGGCTTTTTAAATGGAGTCTCCTGAAAAAATGGCAGTTTCTTCTGCTGCCCAAAGTCCTACTGGTTTTTACAGCCAGAAGTTATGGGGATTTACCTTCCTGGTGCCAGAACCCTGGACTGTGCCATCTGGCCTGGAGTTGGGATTGTTTGCTCCTAAGGTATCCCTCCCAACTTTTGTCCACCACACGTGAATATGAGACTGCCTGTTCTGCCGCTGCTGCTGCCTCTTCATGCCACACTGCATCTCCACACCTCTCCACCTGTCTTTGTGTCTCCACCCGTACTGTCTGGATGAATATGGTTTCTTTAAATCCTTAGTTGTCAGACTTCCATGCAGCTCAATCTTCTGATAGTTCTGGCTGTTGTTTGCTTTGAGGTCTAGTTGTAATTCTTTTTGCAGTTGCATGAAGAGGCGAAGTGTGTTTACCCACACCTCCATCTTGACGAGAAGTCTGACTTTCTCACTTCTGTGTGGCAATCAGTTCTATTCTCCAGTCTGATTTTTGTCAACCATGTGTATATTTTATAATAGATCCTGGTTTTGTCCCCCAGATTCAGAAGACAGTCAGCAGCCTCCTCCTAGGGACTTCCTTTTACACCAAATTTATGAGTTGACATATAAATTTTTGTTTCAGAGGCTGAACTTTCAAAAACCTTGTCTTTAAACTCTATGAATATAAAGATGATGAGTAAGACTGAGCCTGCTCCATAGAAGTGAAAGAGAAGGACATTCAACAAGTGACTGTCCTGCAATAGGCTGTAACAGAAGGGTGCCACTTAGGAGGGAAAGACCTCATTCTGCAGAGGAAATCAAGAAAAGAATCTCCATGAGGGCAGATTAATCTGTTTAGTCGCGTGATTTTCCCACCTTCCAGAACAGTGCCTAGCACATGGGCAGGATCTATCTAAAGAACAAACAAAACAAATGGTATTTTACTTGATTCTTGACCAATGAGGACCGTTCATGTAGGATCAGCATTTGCAAAGACACCACAGTATTAAGACCTTTGGAACTTGGTGTTTTGAAATGTCTGCTATGGTTTTCCCCACCCTTAGCTTCCTATACAAACATGTGTTGGGAGAAAACACTGTGTTTAAAATGTTATCTCTGAGGGTTGTATGGATTACAGAAATGAGTTCTTCAGAAAGTTAGTAAAAGTAATTATTAGATTAATTGTTCTGAAATACCTTCTGATTTAGATTTTTGTGATCTTTATCAAATATTTCTTGCCCTCCACCTTTCAGATGCTTAGCAGTAGTGCAATTTTTCATTCCCTTTGAAGATTAGGCATGGTTGTATGACTTACTTTGCCCCACAAAATGTAAAAGGACATAATAGAAGCAAGAATCCCTACTCTGCTCAATGTTGTATAGCATAAGCAAGAAATAAACACTGTGTTACAAACCACATCATCACACCCCATTGGTTCAGTGAATTCTCACAGATGCCCTATGAGAGAGGTACTTTTCCCTCAGTTTTCCCAATAAGGAAATTGAGACTTGTTTATAACCAGCACATCTCTGGGGTTGTCTTTTCCACCACAATTCACACCAGCCACATGTGGCTCTTGAGCATTTGAAATGTGGCTGGCCCAAATTAAGATGTGTTATAAGTGTAAAACACATCAGATTAAAAAATGATATAGAAAAAAAGAATGCAGAGTATCTCGTTAATAGTCTGTACAGATTTTATGATGAAATGGCACTTTAGACACTTTGAATTAAATAAATATTATTGTTAAAGTTAATTTTACCTGTTTATTTTTTCTTTTACAAATAGAGCAACTAAAAAATTTTAAATTGCATAGGTAGCTTGCATTAGTCACTTGTACTATATATAGCTATTGGATCACACTGATTTACAGATTACAAATCAAGGAAGCAGAGACTAGTTTTGCTGACTCTGAATTCCATGATTTTTTTTTAAGATTTTATTTTTATTTTTAGACAAAGGAGAAGAGAAGGAGAAAGAGAGGAAGAGAAACATCAGTGTGTGGTTGTTCATACTGGGGGCCTGACCTACAACCCAGGCATGTGCCCTGACTAGGAATTGAACCTGCAACCCTTTAGTTCATAGGCCAGCACTCAATCCACAGAGTCACACCAGCCAGGGCAAGGTAATGATGTTTTTAGTGTATACATTTCTTTCCCTTCAGAGATATTTTATTTGGTGAAGGTTGTTTGACTGGTGTGTTATTTACATTTACTTATTCATGGATTCAAACAATAAATATAAATGTATTTTAAACCATCACCCAAGGATATGTTTATTGATATTAGAGTGAGAAGAAGGAAGAGAGAAAGAGAGGGAGAAACATCAATGTTAAGAGAGAAACATTAATCAGTTGCCTCCTGTACATGCCCCAACTGGGGATCAATCCTACAACCAAGGTCTATGGCCTGACCGGGGATCAAACCCACAAACTTGGTGTGTGGAAGGATGCTCCAACCAACTAAGCCACCAGCCAGGGCTCAAACTACAGATATTTACTAAACAGTTACTGTATGCAAAGCATGTGGGAAAGTAGTATGATTTTGCTGTGCCCAGGAATCACAGTCCTGCTGAGGATAAAATCTTGTGCTTGAAAACTGATAAATGGCCAAGTTGGAACATAAATAAGATGTTAAGAGGAATGCTGTCTAGGAAGGAAATATGAAATAGGAAAGGTGAAGACCACCCAGCTTTAAAATGCAATTTCCTCCTTGAACTTTCCTAAACAATCACAACCCTTATAAAATAAGCAAGTCTGTATGTTAACATACTTGTGCTCTTCTCTTTGTTGATACTTTTAAAAAGAAGACAATCTTTGCATTTTATTTTTTTAACTTTTTTATTGAGTTTATTGGGATGACATTGGTTAATAAAATTGTATAGATTTCAGGTATACAGTTCTGTTATACGTCATCTGTATATTGTGTGTTCACCACCCCAAAGTCTTTGCCCTTTAGATGCATATACTTACAACTGAGGAAGAAACACTAAAGAATTCTATCTCGTTTTGTCTCAGTTAGGCTGATTGAAGTAACTATCAGTGCCATGGCTCACAAGAGAAAATAACTGGACAATTGTAAATTTTTATTCTTAAGTGATTACTAAAGGGAATATTGAGTCTAAAAGGCAGCTGATGATCCATGATCACATTTTCATTTCTTAATGATTCAATGCTCATGTCAAAACTTGATTTTCATATAATTTAAAATGAAATCTTGTATATAATAAGTCACTTTCTTTATTGTTTATACGCAACCACCCTCTGCCAGTGATTTTCATAGTGTGATCTATAGTCAGTATTGTTGACTTGGCCCAGCCCAGATCCATGAAGGCAGAATTTCAGGGACTGTGGCCTGAGAATCTGTATTTTTCCAGATGATTGAAGTGAACACTAAAGTTGGAGAAGTGGTGCAGGTAATCTAGGGCATAAACAACTTGATATCTTGTATTCTCCTTGACAAGATCGAAGGGCAGGAGGGGTGAGGGCCACAAAACAGTTTGAAAGGCCTCCAAGCAGTCACGAGCATTGTAGAGGATTATTCATAACCCTTTGGTGCCAAGAAATCTGGAACTTCTAAAGCTTAGGGCTAATGCATCTTGCATTAGTGTCTTAGCATGTAGGAAATCCTCCACCCATAGTGCCAGTGGCACAAGGAGTCTTGGCATGTCTTAAATAAAACATAGTTGGAATTTATACAGGTTACCTAGGGATGTCTGATTTCCTAGTTTGTTATCCAAAAGTAAGCAAAATTATTATATTCTTTTTTTTCTTTAAGGTGAGTGAGTATACCTGGTAATTTTTCTTAATGGCAGAAGTAAAATGGTGATTTTGTGGCAGGATAGTAAAAAGCTGGGAAAAGTCCTAGGCAAGTAGAATAGGGTAACTGAGACAAGAAAATTAAACAAGGCCAAACAATTTTAACAACTTACAGCCAGCCAGTGAATTGTAAGACCTTATCTTCCGCGACCAAGGACACTTGAGAGCAAATGGTTTATACCTCTCCTTGCTAACCAGAAAAATCTAGCTTAAATCACCTCGGTCTGGGAAATAGAGAACAGAGACCTGATTAATGCCATTTGTGCCAGCTAACCCAAAGACAGATGAAGTCAGAGGAACAAACAACAGAAACCCTATTAGGAGCAGACCCCAAGATAAAAGTAAAACAGTAAAGCAGATCAAAGAATAATCCCAAACTCCCTTATGTACTCATTTTGATGCATCAGCATTTTAAAAACACACCTGGAAAGCTAGTGAATATTCTACTGAAACCCTCTCCTGAGATTATTGCCCATAGGGGGAAAAAAAACCCTTAATACAAAGACCAAGTGCAGGGTTACTCCAGACTCAAGACTGAGTCTACAGCATGCCCATACCCCTCAGGCATGAACACTTTACTCCTTTAAAAAGTCTAAGGGTTCTGCAGTAGCAGCTCGGCCTGGTCTTACTCCCTGATCCCGTCTCCAAGGCCCCCTTTTTCTCTGAATTTCCAGTGAGCTAACATTAGCCTCTCCTAAATTCACTTCTTTAACATTCCTAGAGAGCCAAAGCAGAGCACCATGTAGGTTCTCTCCTTTTGCTTCTTCTACCCTGTCCTTTTGTTTCATCATCCCCAGCTTTAATAAACATACTCTCAAAATCACCTAGACTCATGTTGTGAAATCTTTCCTACATGAAGTCAAGAACCTACACACCATAGACTGGCCTGAGGCAGACATGCGCTGGGCCTGCTCCAGTCTGATAGCAGTTTGAGGGGAGATACAGAGCAAACGGTTCAGGAAAAATAGATCCAGCGAAAGACCATTCCTTCCTGGCAAGAACAGAGCAGCTTGTAAGAATGTTGTTGATACAGCCTTTCCTTATTGTAGCACAATACAGTGTTCTTATACGGATTGTGGTCCCTTTGTATTCCAGATATAATTTGGTTCCATTCCCTTTAATTTGGGCCATTGATTGGATCTGGTTTTTTCTTTCTTTTTTTTTAAATCTTCACCTGAAGATATGTTTATTGATTTTAGAGAGACAGATGGGGGGTGGGTGGGGACAGAGAGAGAAACATCAATGTGAGAGAGAAACAATCAGTTAACTCCCATACGCCCCCCAACCATGCTCCAAACAACTGAGCCACTGGGCCTGGGCTATTTTTATTTTGTAACTTTTTGCTTTGAATTCATTTTAGATTCACAAGAAGTTACAGAACTGGTGCTGTGAATTTCTGTGTATTCTTCTCCCAGCTTCCCCCAATGATAACATCTTACATAGCCATAGGGTATTATCAAAACCAGGAAATTAAAATTTGTGCATTGTTATTAACTGTACTTCAGATTTGGTCATTTTTGTGTGATTATCTAGGCAGAATGGCTCAGGAGTCACCTTGGGAAGCATCTTACAATATACACTAGATATGTATCTTCCATAAAACATTCTGGTGTCAAACTCCATGAGCATTCAGAGCAACCTTAGTGCTCTGTGGAAGGCAGCAACATTGCCTTTTCCGTAAAGATCAGCATCGATATCTGTGTGTGACAGTGATTTTCAGTTCAAGTTTTCTGAGCACTGCAAGCAAAAGCCAACTCTTTATTGGTGTTAAATTAGTGTTCTTATGCTGCTTTTGCTTCATGCACTTAATATAATTGCTTACATTTCTATGATATTTTAAATTTACAAAACTTTTGCACAAACCACATTTTTCCCTTGCAATTAATCCAGGATGATGATTTATATTTTATAGGTGCAGAAGCTGAGGATCAGAGAGGTTGTTAAAAGACTTGGACCCCGCTGTCTATTCTGGTGATCACCTCATTGTTGTGCATCTTTTTTTTCACTCTCCAAATATTTTGTGACTGTTTTAATATTTTTATCATGCATATTATTTTAATGACACAAATGACCTCTTTGAGGTGATCAATCTGCCACTTTTTCAGTCTCTTCAGTGGGAGAAAGGGCTGTTGGTCATTGGGAGTAGGATAGAAGTGCCAGATAAAATACAGGGCACAGTTAAATTTGAATGTCAGAAAACAACTCATCATTCTTCAGTATAAGTATGTTCCATGCAATATGTGGAACATATCTATACCAAACTCTCTTTTGTTGCTTATCTGAAATTCAAAATTAATTGGGTATCATGTACATATTTTATTTGCTAAACCTGGCAACTGTAAGTGGGGAACAGATGTGAAGAGCCTCCAGAAATACTCATTGCTATAAACTACCTTGAAAGCTTTATTGAAACAAAATCTTAAGGAAGCCAAATACAGAAAAAAAGCAATTAATCTGCTCAGATTGAAGCAGGGATAAGTGGGGGCTCTCTCCCATTAGCCCTCTCCTCACTCCGTCTTCCCTGCAATGGCGTGAGGCACCCAGGCAAATGTGAAAATTCACTGAGAAGCATGCAGCAACTGCTTCCATCTTGGGGGAGGTGGGTTTCTTGGGTTATTTCCACAGAACCCTTAAAAAAGGCCTTGCCAGGCCCTTCAATGGAAACATTAGAGCAAATTGACCAGCTTTGGAGGTAGCAGAGGCCTCTCCTGAAGGAGCCCATGGTGGCACCAGTGCCCAGTGGCAGGACTATATCCCCCGAGGAACTGGGGCTCTGGTGGGCAGTGCCTGTTTTCATTTGACTCAGTCTTGGAAGGGACCAATGTGTATGGTTTTGCAAACCTTCTCTGGTGTCTAGGGGATCTGATAGAGGAGTCCCTGAAAGGGGTCTAGGTACCAGCATGCAAACATGTTCACTGTACAGGAACATGGAGGGAAAGCAGCATGTACCCTCCTAAGCTGGCATCACTTAATGGAGAACAACTTGGTATGATTTAGCAATGATATTCATTACTTTTGATACTTACACTTTTAAATAGAATGGTACCTCAGTACTCGTTGTTAGTTAATTCCAGAACTCATGATGTGTGCTGAAACCAACAAGTACTGAGCAAGTGACAAGTGATGGAGCATTTCCTCTTGTGGGGCAGCGTTGTGACTCATACAAGTTCTAGCAAGTGTGACAAGTCCCCAGCAAGCGCTGAGTGCTGAAACATTGTTTTCTCATCAAAATGCAATGAGTACAGGGTTTGACGAGTTCTGAAGCTGATGAGTATGACTGTATATTGTTTGTAACATATGGCAAAGATTCAAGATTAGTTCAAGACTTAAAGAAGTTGGGAAAAAAATTGAACTATGTTTGGAATTCCTGAGTATATTTATAATAACACAAATTATTATATTAATGGATTTTATAGTCATCAGGGGAATCATTGACTCTCTCGATAGTATATCTTAAACTGATATTTACTTAATGAGATTTTGCAGTATAAAGGATATTTGTGACAGTGAACACAATTTTGGACTGACGAAACCAGAAAAGACAAAAGGAAAGATGGTAAATGTATATGAAAAAGGTACAAGGAATATATAAAACAGCACAAATGAGAAATATTTTGTCTTCTCTCTCAAGCAGAATGACCTTCAAGCCAAGACAGATGCAAAGAGAATGTGTAGCTGCTTAAACTGAGAGCAAGGCCCTTAGCTTAGACAAATGCCCCCCTGGAGTCCTGAACGAACTTATGGGTGTGATCACAGGGCTATCCGAACCTGAGGAATCAGGGAACAGCGAGATGATAAGATGGCAAAAGACCAGAGGTGGGCAAACGAATTCCAGATTTTCCAGCCCAACAGGAAAGATGGCTTACGGATCTGTGCACTAGTGAAGTGTAATGCTCAGCTTCAGCAAAAGACCAGAGTGGCAAATGGAAGGGCTTTGTGCATATTTATCTTAAAAAGTGCTGACTGCAAGGCACTCTCCTGAGTTCCCTGACATCTGAGCTCACCCCAACCAAACTCATTTCCATTTTGTACACTTGACTGGAGGAGCAGGGACGTATTGTAGTCAGAAATGACTTATTTTAGCAAGACTTGCCAGAAGCCGCTCATGATATCCTTGCGGATAGAGAAACATGTCTGGTGATACTAGGGCCCTCCGTATTCCAGTATTTATCACATGAAACCTCAGCTACAAGGGCACGAGGGGAATAAAATGATCATTACAGAAATGCTTACTAATGAACTTTTAAAATACTAACTTGTTGAAGTAAGATAGTCATACTCAAATATCCTTCCTCACTTGTGTTAGTTTGTCAGGGCTGCCATATCAAAATACCACAGACTGGGTGGCTTAAACAATCAAAATTTATTTTTTCATAATTTTAAAGACTGGGAACTCTGAGACCAAGGTGTTAATGGGGTTTGTTTCTTCTGAGGCCTCTCTCCTTGGATTACAGATGATGTCTATGTTCCCATCTTCACATGGTCTTTCTTCTGTGTGTGTCTGTATCCTAATTTCCTCTCCTTATAAAGGCACCAGTCATTCTTGATTACAGCCTATCACCAAATACAGTCACATTCAGTGGTATAGGCAGTTAGAACTTCCACTATGATTTCTGGAGGACACAATTCAGTCCATAACTCTACTTAATACCACCATCTGTCCCAACCTAAGGTGTCAATGTTTTTGTTAATTGCTTGCTGATTTTCTTGTATAATACAATAATAAAAATAAGCACTATATTATTGAATGTTTATTATGTTCTAGACACTGTTTTATGTGCTTTACCCATTCGAAGCCATTTAATACTTGTTAAAAACCCATATGGTCAGTATTATTATTAACCCATTTTACACATGAGGCAATTTACGTCCCAGGTCAAGTGAGTGACAGAGTAGGATTTCAACCTGGATGAGCTGGATCCAGAACCCATTTTAATAGCTATCTTGCAAATCAATTGCAAAGTTGAAATTATAAAACTTGCAATGATACAGGACTTTAAGAAGGGTTTGGACAATTGCTTGAATGAGACCTAAAATAAAAAATGAAGGAAGATCTGGAAGAGTCAGACTTGTTAATTGAGGAAGAAAAAAATTGATGAGATGCCAAAATACCAGAGCAGTGAAATTTTTTAATATAACAGGAAAGGTAAGAACCTTGGGAAAATTAATAAAGCTTTCTAATGCTTTTGCAGAAATGACAGTCTTTATGATTGTGATCTGAATGTCAAAAGTTAAACAAAGACATGTCATACAGTTTGTCAGAAAATTCTCCCCTCTTAAACACAATGGAACTCGATCCATTCTTTTTTCATTCTTGAAAGTGATACATGATTGCCATCATAACTGGAATTTTGTTAACTTTGAGGTAAAATGAATCCTTTGCAAAATTTTTGATTTTTTAAGATTAATTCCAAAATAAAATTTTCAATATTTAATACATTTTCTGTGTTAAATAGTTTTAAGTGGGCTTAATTTTTCTGTATTAATAATGCTCAGCTAATAATCCTCTATATGGGTGATCCCCGACATTTTTGGCACCAGAGATGAGTTTCGTGGAAGACAATTTTTCCACAGACCCAGGGGGTGGGGGAATAGTTTCAGAATGATTCAAGAGCATTGCATTCAAGCTCACCTCCTGCTGTGTGGCCCTGTTCCTAACAGGCCCAGATCAGTACTGGTCTGCAGCCCGGAGGTTGGGGACCTCTGCTTGATATCATTTCAGCTGATTGATCCACAGCACCCAAAGAGTAGTAATTGATTAGTGTCAGACTGGAAAGAGTGTCCAATGGTTGACTTTAGGCCTCTAGTTTTATATTTTAATGTTTATTTTGATGAAAAGCTATCAGACATGCTTATTTAATAAACTGGTGTGAAAAACCTGGGAGGGAGGGCTCATATGATAGAAAACAGAGGAAGAATAACAAAGCCTTTAAAGGCTAGCACATGAATTAAAACCATAAGATGAATTTTTAACAAGAAAAATTTCATTTACATTTTAAAGGTATCTATTTTCATGCATACACACAAAAAAAGAACTGGCCATATTGTAGACCCTTAAAGTATGATTTAGATATTTGATGACATTCCTAGATTAAGCTAAGTAATCTTAGTTCACCACGTCCTAGTTAGACTTATCTGGGTTCTTGTGTTTATTCTAGAGATTATTTAAAAGAAAAAAAAAAAACGGTGTAGCCCTGGCCAGGTGACTCAACTGAGTGGAGCATTATCCCATATACCAAAAGGCTATGGATTTGATTCTAGTCAGGGCACATGCCTAGGTTGTGTTCGATCCCTGATCCCCAATCCCTGGTTGGGGTGAGTACAGGAGGCAACAAATTGATGTTTCTCTCTCTCCTCCTCTCTCTCTCTGCCCCCTCCACCCCACTCTTCTCTCTCTAAAAATCAATTAACATATCTTTAGGTGAAGATTAAAAAAAAAACAAAACTGTTGTAAACTTTTGTTTACAAAAGTAAACCCTGGAGAGGGACCAGGATATCAAAATATTTAAAAGCAATGGCCTATAAGAAATAGTTAAATAAACTAAGAATTTCAAGTCCTTAGAAATAGCACAAAGGGAATATGTATGAGCCATTGTCAGATGTTTGTCAGCCACTGTCAGATATTTGGAATATGGAGAAGCAGTAGTTCATTGTGGATTCTTCCAGGGAACCCAAGAGTAAAAGTGGTAAAGCAGTATATTTTGACTTAACATCTTAGAAGAGCTCTGTAGCAGTTAGAGGAGGTCAGTAAATGCCCATAAAACAGTGACCTCTCTGTTCCTGAAAGTTTAAGCAGCTGGTTCAAGCACTACCTATCATAGAAGTTCTGAAAAAAAACTTTTGAATTAGATGGGATACTGAGTCCTTCTAATCTAAGAAACTAAGATGTGCTTAGCCACTATATATGTATATATATATATATATATATATATTTTAAAGTTGTATCTTTTAGAGTATCTTTTATAAATATTCACTATCAATAACTTTAATTAAAGGAATTCAGTTACTTTACATAACTTGAAGTTGGAGGTAGGAAGTTCCAGGGTTGGTTTCACAACTAAGTGGTGTCAAAATAGCATCTTGACTTTTTAATACATTTTAGAGGTAAATTTTTCACAGTAAAATGTGGGGAAAACTTATCTCTAAAATTTGACTGTGAAAAATTTCAAAACTAGAGAAAAGTAGAAAGACTTGCACAATGAACACCCATATACCCGCAGCCTGGAATTCTACACTTGACATTTTACTGTATTTGCTTTGTCACATAAACTACCTACTCATCTATCGGTTCATTTTATGTTTTGATTCATTTTAAAGTAAATTTCAAGCACCGGTAACTTCATCTCTAAATACTTCAGCACAAATATAACTAAGTAGAGTTAAAAATATTTTTTTGTTCTTTTGTTAATGTAAACTTTTAATAAATCCCCTAAAGTCAAGAATAAGGTAAGGATTTTGCCACTTCTATTCAACATAGTACTTGAAGTCCTAGCCAGAGCAATTAGATTTAAAAGAAGAAGTAGGAGAAGGAAAAAGAAGAGAAGAAGAAGAAGAAGAAAGGAGAAGGAGAAGAAGAAAGGAGAGAAATAAAAAGCATTCAAATTGGAAAAGAAGATGTAAAATTATGTCTACAGTAACATGCTCTTATATGTAGAAATTCCTAAAGATTCCACAAAAATACATTTAGAACTAATAAATAAACTTAGCAAATTTGCAGGACATGAAATTAGCACACAGAAACCAATTGTATTTCTGTACACTGACAATCTAAAACCTAAAAAGAGTAATTAAAGAAACAATTACATTCACAATCTGATCAAAAACAATAAAATACTTAGGAATAAACCTAACTAACCAAGGAGGCAGTACAAGGAGACATACTCTGAAAACTACAAAACACTGTAGAAAGAAATTAAAGAAGAAACACATAAATGGAAAGACATCCCATGTTCATGGATTAGAAGATTTAATATTGTTAAGATGAAAATACTACCCAAAGCAATCTACAGATTGATCAATCTGTAGATAGTGATCAATTAAATCACTATCAAAATCTCAATGGTGCTCCCTGCAGAAATTAAAAAATCCATTCTAAAAGTAATAATGGAATTGCAAGAGACCCTGTATAGCCAAAACAATCTTGAAAAAGAAAAACAAACTCAGAGGATTCACAATTTCTGATTTCAAAAGTTACTACAAAGCTACATTAATCAACAGTATAGTATTGGCATAAAGATAGACATTTGGACCAACAGCATAAAATAGTGTCCAGAGAGAAACCTTTGAATATATATGGTCAAAGGACAAACTTTCAACAACTAGGGCTGGGCAAACTGGCTATCCACATGCAAAAGGATAAAGTTGGACCATTATCTGATGCCAGATGCGAAAAGTAACCCAATATGGACAAAAGATCTCAATCTAAGAACTAAGACTATAAAACACTTAGAAAACAAGCCTCGAGGGAAAGAATCATGACATTGGATTTGGCAATGAGTTCTTTGATATGACATCAAAAGTTCAGGCAACAATGCCCTGGCTGGTGTAGCTCAGTGGATTGAGCACAGGCCTGTGAACCAAAGCATCACTGGTTTGATTCCCAATCAGGGTACATACCTGGGTTGCAGGCTATATCCCCAGTGTGGGGTGTGCTAGAGGCAACCATACATTGATGTTTCACTCCCTCTCTTTCTCCCTCCCCCATCTCTCTAAAATACGTAAATAAAATCTTTTTTTAAAAAAAAGTTCAGGCAACAAAATTAAAAATAGAGAAATTGGACTTCAAAATAAAACTTCTGTGAATGAGCGGGAACTATCAAGTGAGTAAAAAGGCAACCCATAGAATTGATGAATATATTTGCAAATTATACCTGATAAGGGATTAATAACCAGAATGTATATAGAATTTCTAAAATTCAACAACAAAAGAGCAATATAATTAAACACTGAAAAAATGACAGGAATAGACATTTCTCAAGAAAAGATATACAAATGGTCAATGAGCTCAAAAAAGATGCTTACCATCACTAACCATTAAGAAAATGCAAATCAAAACCACAATGAGATACCACTTCACATCTATTAGAATGACAACTATAGTCCAGTCAAGATGGAGGCATAGGTAGATACACTGTGCCTCCTCGTACAACCAAAAGAAGAACAACAACAAATTTAAAAACAAAAAACAACCAGAACTGACAGAAAATCAAACTGTGTGGAAGTCTAACAACCAAGGAGTTAAAGGAGAAACATTCATTCAGACGGGTAAGAGGGGTGGAGATGGGCAGTTGGGGTGGAGTGGACTCCTGGCAAGGCATGAGGTGGCAGCTGGTGGAGTGGGTGGTCCCACATTTGCATGTGGATAAACCAGGAGGAACAACTGGGGAGCAACACATACCACACAACCCAGGGTACCAGCATGGGGAAATAAAGCATCAAAACCTCTGACTGAAAAACCTGTGGGGGTTGCGGGGGCAGGAGAAGGTCCCAGCCTCACAGGAGAGTTCACTGGAGAGACCCACAAGGTCCTGGAGCATGAGCAAGCCCACCCATCTGGGAATCAGCACCCAAAAGGGTACAATCTGCTTGTGGGTAGTGGAGGAAGTGACTGAAAGCCAGCCAAGATCCAAGCAAATGGCATTGTTCCCTCTTTGACCCCTTCCCCACATACAGCATCACAATTCAGAGACATGGGTTGCTCTTCCCCAGGTGAATACCTAAGCTCCACCCCTTACTATATAACAGGTGCACTGAGACCAAAAAAAAAATGGTTCAAATGAAAGAACGGATCAAAGCTCCAGAAAAATACAACTAAGTGATGAAGAGATAGCGAACCTATCAGTTGCAGAGTTCAAAACAGCAGTAATCGGGATGCTTACAGAAATGGTCGAGTGTGGTTGCAAAATGGAGGAAAGAGTGAAGGCTATGCAAAGTGAAATAAAGGAAAATTCACGGAACCAATAGTGAAGTGAAGGAAACCAGGACTCACATCAACAGCTTGGACCAGAAGGAAGAAATAAAAAGATTCAACTAGAACAGATTGAAAAAACAAGAATTCAAAAAATGAGGAGAGGCTTAGGAACCTCCGGGACAACTTTAAACATTCCAACATCTGAATCATAGGGGTGCCAGAAGGAGAAGAGGAAGAGCAATTGAAAACTTATTTGAAAACATAATGAAGGAGAACTTCCCCAGTTTGGCAAAGGAAATAGACTTCCAGGAAGTCCAGGAAGCTCAGAGAGTCCCAAGGAAGTTGGAACCAACAAAGCACCTACCAAGGCACATCATAATTACATTACCCAAGATTAAAGAGAAGGAGAAAATCTGAAAAGCAGCAAGAGAAAAGGAGGCAGTTATCTACAAAGGAGTTCCCAGAAGGCTATCAGCTGATTTCTCAAAAGAAACCTTGCAGGCAAGAAGGGGCTGGGAAGAAGTATTTGAAGTCATGAAAGGCAAGGACCTAGATCCATGATTACTCTATCCAACAAAGCTATCTTTTAGAATGGAAGGGCAGATAAAGTGCTTCCCAGATAAGGTCAAGTTAAAGGAGTTCATCATCACCAAGCCCTTATTACATGAAATGTTAAAGGGACTTTGCTAAGAGAAAGCAGATAAAAAACTATGAACAGTAAAGTGACAACAAACTCACAACTATCAATGACCAAACCTAAAAAACAAAAACAAAAACAAACTAAGCAAACAACTAGAACAGGAACAGAATCACAGAAATAGAGATCATAAGACAGGTTATCAGTTGGGAGGTGTCGGGGGAGAATGGGGGAAAAGTTATAGGAAATAAGAAGCATAAATGGTAGGTACAAAGTAGATGGGGAGAGGTTAAGAATAGTATAGGAAATGGAGAAGCCAAAGAACTTATATGTATGACTCATGGACATGAACTAAAGGGGCGAGGAATGCAGGTGGGAGGAGGGGTAGGGGGTGGAGGGGAATGAAAGGGGGAAAATGGGAAAGCTGTAATAGCACAATCAATAAAATATATTAAAAAATAAAAATGAAAAAAGAACAACTACTATAAAAACAAAACAAAATAACAAAGGTTGGCAATGTGGAGAAATTGTAACACTTTTTTGTTGCCAGTGGGAACGTAAAATGGTATAGCTGATGTGCGAAATGATATAACAATTCCTCAAATATTAAACATAGAAGTACCATATGATCCAGCAATTTCACTTCTAGATATATAACCCCAAAATTGAAAGCAGAATCTTGAACAGGTATTTGTACATCAATATTCATGGCAGCATTTTTCCCAACAAACAGTGGAAACAACCAAAATGTCCACCAATGAATGAATATGCAAAATGTGGTGTTTATTCAGCCTTAGGAAGAAATGAAATTCTGATACATAGTACATATGGATGAGCCTTGAAAACATGGTAAATGAAATAAGCCAAACTCAAAAGTACAAATATTATATGATTTCACTTACATGAGGAACCTACAATCATCAAATTCATAGATAGAGGAAGTAGGTTGGTGGTTACTAGGGGCGGTGGGGAGAGGATAATGGGGAAATATTGTTAATGTGTGTAGAGTTTCAATTCGGGATGATAGAAAGACTCTGGAGATGATAGTGGTGATAATGGCACAAAAATGTGAATTTATTTAATGCTACTAACTTACATATTTAAAAATGGTTAAAACGGTACATTTTATGTTATATACATTTTACCACAATAAAAAGTTAATAAATTGCACAAATTTTAAGAGCACCATTTGAAGAGTTTTAGCAACTGCATAAGCATGTGTTAACCAAACCCCACTCTAGATAAAAACTGTATCTCCTACACTTTCCCAACCAATTCTTGTCCAAAATCCCATAGATAGCCACTGTTCTAATATTTTCCACAATACATTAGTTTTGCCTTTTCTAAAATTTTATGTAAATGAAATCATATAGCATGAACTCTTGTGGAAGACTTCACATAATTGTTTTGAGTTTCATCTATATTGTTGAGTATATCAGAAATTCATTGCTTTTTATTGCCTGCAAGAATTGCAGTTTTTAGGCAGTACCGCGTTGATGGACACTTCAGCTGTTTTCAGTTTGGGGTTATTATAAATACAGCTGCTGCATTCTTGTGCAAGGCTTTGTGTGGACATGTGTTTTCAATTCTCTTGGGCAAATACCTAGAAGTGAATTGCTGGATCACAGGGTAAGTGTATGCTTAGTTTATAAAAAACAAAAAACAAAAAAAGCTGCCAGACACTTCCCAAAGTTACTGAGGAAGTGTATTTTTTAAATTTTAGTAAGTCTTTAATTCAGCTGTGTGAAGTGGGTCTCTTGATGATTACAACTGCCAGCCAATGACTGCTGTGTCCTGGTATTAGCCCCTTGCCAGGAAAAGGAGCCACTGGTCCTGTGGAATGTGACGTTTGGGTGGAATACCTTTAACAAGCTGAAGGTTTCTGGTTGCAAAAGCACATCGTCCAGGTTACCCAGGGGTTGTCCTACGTTCCTTTTCACACAGCTCTACTTGCTACACCTCATCTTCCCTTTTATTTGGTCTGAATTGCTTTTGGAGCTCTTTTCCTTTCAAAGATACATGTCCTAAAAGATTGAGGGACCACTTTTCATTATGAATGAGACAGTGGATAGCTCCATGCATCATGATGTTCCACATGACCCTTGTGAACCAGGACAATAGCATTTTTATTTCTCAGCTTTAAATGTTAAAGTGAAATACAGTCTGAACCTCTGGTCTGTATAACTGACATTTTCTCACCCACTGGAGCACGTGGCAGTAGATAGTTTTGGGTAAAGGAGACTTGGTAAGCCTCCTTTTTTCTGTCTCAATGAGCTTGGTAACCAGCAACAAAGAGCTCCCTTCTCAGGGTGATTCAGAGTCAAAGGGTCTTTGTGCATGTAGACACCTAGAACATCTCTGGAGGACAGACCATAGTAAGATACAGCACTGGGGAGAACACAGTGAGGAAGTATTTCCCAAGGTTTCCCACTATTTGGTGTGGCTGATTTTATCATAAATAAACTCAATCTTATGGAAGTGCATTAGTGAGATGGGACTCAGAAAAAGCCTAAAATTTCAATAACTTAAATAAGGCAGAAGTTTATTTCTCTCTCTCATAGAAGTCCAGAGTCCCACAGCCCAGGGCTACAAAAGCTCCGTGATTGCATTCCAAAGCTCATTCCAACAGATGAAAGAAGGCCAAGAACGCTCTTCTCTTTTACAGACCTCCAGGAAGAGAACTGAGCTCACTCTCACTTTTTAAAGATTTTCTGTAATCCCAAGCCAGATGTTAAAATGAGTAGAGTCAACAAAAAATACATGCCTCTTCCCCATAAGGAGCATCTTGGTGGTTCTGGACACTGTTATGTCTCGTTGGCCTGAACTTGGTTACATCGCCATATTGAACTACAGAAGAGGCTGAGAAATAGAACCTAAAAATTGGGGTTCTATTATTAAACTAAAAAGGGAAAATGAATGTTAGGAGGTAATTATCCATCTCTGCCACAGTAACACTGGAGCATCCAAATTAGTCTCATGTGCACTGCCCAACACGGCAGACATAGCCACAGAGGGTTATCGGATAGTTATGACGTGGCAGGTCCAAATCAAGATGTGTTATCAGTATAAGATATACACAGGATTTCAAAAACATAATGTGAAAAAAAGGATGTAAAATGTATGTTTTTATGTCGATTACATATCAAGATGATACTACTTTGGATATATTGGATGAAATATGTCATTAAAACTATGGAACCAAAAAATTTCATAAAGGAAAGCAAGGGAGGGAACAGGGAGGGAATGAAGGAGGAAGGGAGAGAAAAACTAAGGATTAACCCGTGGAAGAGTTCTAGACTGCAAAGTTGATTTCACTGAGGGTGAGTCAGGATGTGGGAGAGGAATTGAAAAGTGGTTGCATTGAGTAAACCAAAGGATAATCATTTTCCAGATATTTCTGGCCTGGGAGGCAAAGGAAGGAACTCTGGGCACTGCACACAGAAAATCCGTGACCAAAACTCACCACTCTAGAACACCTTTTTGGAGTGGTCTCAGTAACTCTTTTGTACCCATAGTTTGTCTACTCCCCACACCCTGCCTTAACCTTAGACAGTGGTTATCAAAGACTCAGGCAGCGAACATAGCACACAGCCCTCTGCAGTAGTCTAGCACCTCTGCTGGAAGGTGTCGGTCAACACACTCAGAAACTCTCCTCAGCACACTGATAGGGCTAGGACTCTGCAGTGATCACAGGACTCCTGGGGATGGTCAGACAGAAGCCTGGTCCCACAGATGAAAAAAGAGAAAGAATGATCTCCAGAGATCCAGAGGAGAGAGCTAAGCTTATCTCTCCTTCTACCTATGTTTTTATCCCAAGCCAGATGTCAAGCATGGATAGAGTTGGGGGAAAAAAAGGAGGGGAATGTTGGCAATTATCAAGTGAATTTGAATTGGATAGAGAGGTGCCCTATATCTACTTTGGGAACTAATTTATCCTGGTTAATTATCCATATTGATTGGAAAAGATAAAAGATATCCTTCCCCTTCCCCTTCATTTTGAGCTCTGATAAAGAGCTAGAATAATCCAAAAGTAGCTTTGTTCTTTTATAACAATTTTCAGCACCCATAAATCTTATTGTCATAAAGACAGAGTATAGCATATTGTTAAGTATTTCAGATTACTAGAGAAACAGGATGCTTTAAGATCAAGCATTTTATAATAATAGTAGTAATAATATTCATTATTGTTAGTGTCACTTTAAAGGCAATCCAGCTTTTCCAACTTGAAGTCATTCATTTGCAATTCAATAATTTTAAAATGCTTTTAAAATACACTTTTCTAAGGTTTGAAATTTTGAGACCAAAATTTTAAGTTTGGATTCACTAGAACTTTGTTGTGCAATTCAGGTGTATGTGGCTGTGCCTGGCCGTATTTAAATAGTCACTATGTTTTCTCTTACTTGCTGTATGAAATAAATAGGGGTATAGGATTTCTACCACTTTCAGCCATCTACTAGCGGATCTGTTGATATTTAGAGTTAAGTAATCAAGGTACAAAATATAAATGTGTGTAAAAGATCTCCAGTCCATACTTGGCCTATATGGATTGGAGATCTAAGTACTTTTCTGATGGAAGGCTTGAACACTGTGATTATGTATAGTAAGCAAGTAATCACGGTGATTGTGTGGGAGTCTTTTTGGACCTGGGAAATGGCCCCAAAAGCAGTTAGGAGAGGAAAGTTCATTATTACAGTTTCACACTCCTTTCCCGGTTAGATTGTGGATAGACTTGTGTCATTCATTACTCAAAGGGGTTAATTATCTTTTAAAAAAGGGCTGGTGATCAAGGGCCTGGAGGTAGTTGCCTTTGAACAATTGTTTGTTTGGCAAATTTTCTAGTGCAGGAGGATGAATGACACTATTATTTAATATGAATTTTTTTTTCAGGGGGCGGGAAGGGGATAAAAAGTTCAGTCCTTTTTATTTTATGGTGGTTATTTAGTAGTAAAGCTAGAGTGATTCTGTCTCTCAGCTGAAACTCTCAGCTGAAAGTAATGATGTTAATTCCCATTTCTGAGTTATGAAATTCCCGCAGCCTACAAAAGCCCATTGAAAAATTGTCCCGTCAAAGCATTCTAGAACAAGAAGAGAAGTTAGAGCTCTGCATTCCAACTCTGCCCTGTCACATGTGAACAATCTGACACTCAGAAAAAAAAAGGACACTTGGAACAATGGCAGAGGTAGGCTGTGTAAGGTTTTTCTGTCTCTGCCAAGAAAGAAATGCCAATCAGCCACCAAATTAGGCAGTGTAGGACTTTATTGGGGTTTGCGCACCCGGGCGAGGTTCTTTGGTCCACAGAGCAGGCTGAGGAAGTCGCACCCAAACAAAGAGCATGGCGGGGGGCGGGGCGGGGGGGTGTGTGTTTATGCACCAAATCTGGGTGGTTCTCTTCACGGGATCTGGGGATTGGTCCCTTTGAGCCAAATGGCAGCATATCATTGGTGGTCCTCCTCAGGCTCTGGTTGCCATGGCAAAGCCCACCATTTCGGCTCTCTGGTCTGAGGTCAGCCGTCTTTTTCTGGGTTGTAGTTTGGCCGCCATTTTGTCCTACCACGCCCACCCTGACAGGCTGACACCCATTTACCTCCAGCTCTTTCTGCAAGAACAGATATGCATAATTTTTAATTTTAACTAAACAAAAGGCACATATCTTTTGAATAAATATCTAATTATGTTAATTAAATAATTGTGCATTTTTAAATATTAAATATAGTTCATTTCCAACCTGCAAGTCCTACGAACATACCCACATCTTCCCAACTCTGCCCCTCTTCCTCTAACCTCCACCACTCAGTGGGCTCCAGCTATGGAATGGAAGAAACTCAGTGCTTCCCAGGATCTGAGTGAGAGCGCAGGTGGGGGTGGGGCCTGGGGTTGGGGGGTGGTCGAGGCATAGAACTGGAACCTGTTTCTCTTCATTGTCAGCCCAGTAGTTTTACACAACTTTTAACTGGTTCTTTCACTTGGAAGAACAACAGCAATAATGAAATTTACTTTACATGTTTAAATTTCCTACACATTTCAGGAATATTTCTCTTCAGTGAAAGAAGTTCAGCTCCTTGAGGTATAAAGAAGCAGGAAGGCTAATGCTTCTAGAGGAAACTCTACTATGTACATATTTTTAGTGTTTGGGAGTAGAGTTGCCAGATAAAATACAGGATTCCTAGTTAAATTTGAATTGATAAACAATGTGGACATACTTATAAAAAAACATTATTCATTGTTTGTTTGAAATGCAAATTTCACTGGATGTCCTGAATTTCTATTGGCGCACGCTGGCAGCCTGGTGGTGCCCCCTGAGCTCCTCTCCTGGGAGCTCCTATTAGCTTCCGGCAGTGAGTTATTTGCTAGGCTTGCTTTGGAAGTTGGTTTAAAGTTATTTGGATTTGATGACCTTCTCTCCTTCTCCTTTGTGCAGGAATCGACTTTCCAAGACAACTAGAGGAAGTGGTAATCAGATACTACTTTCTAGAAACTATTAAATAAACAGTAACAATCTCTTTTTCTCCACTTTCCTTCAGTCTTGGGGACAGGATCATTGGCATAAAGTCAGTCTACTTCCTTATTTAAAATTCTGGTTTGCATACCATTTACTGGAATATCATTCTTTAGAGTGGAGTTTAGTCAAAAACCCCATTATCTAGGCATGAGAAACATTTATTTTTCTGATGTTTTCCTTTTCGGACATGTGAGCAAGAGGTGAGGGGGCAGTCTCTCTCTTGTAGCAGCTGATATTTAGTGCATTTCTGTAGACAGAAGTGGAGCCTCTCCAGCTGTTTCCCTGGTATTCCCAGCTGGGCACAGAGCCTGGCACCCAGAAAGACTCGGTAGTAACAAGCTAGTAGTAGCACTGAGTGGTAACAAGTAGATGGGCTTCAGCATCTGACTGCTCTGCCACCTGCTACCTGTGTGTCCAAAAGCAGTGACTTAACTTCTCCATGCCTTGTTTTCACATCTATAAAAAGAGGATAATGTATTAAATAAATCAGTAGATCATGCCTTTCCTTCTAGGCAGTTCTCTGTTCTCTCTAGATACAACCTGATAAGTGGTTATTACTGTTCCAACCAACCTGCAAGATTTCCACAGAAATGAGTTAACTCTCAAGGAATGTAGGGTCTTAGAGAAGATGGCCATTCCATGGGAAAACTATAAATTGTTATCATCAGGGACAGATACTTTTTAAAAATCTGGGAATTTTTCTAAGTCACAAGGAAGGATATGAGAGAGGCAAACATACCCTTTGCATTTTTGTGTAACACGGGAAAATAGGTAACTCAGAAGTATTGAGACCCCAAACTACTCTGAGTGAGACCCACTGCGGCTACCCCCAGGCAGGGCCCCTAGAATTCACCCTGCTTCTCCTAAGGGTCAATTACCCGGGTCTCTGTCTTCCTTTCTCACTTCCATGATATTATCAGCAAACTGGCAAAGAGAGGATTTGATAATGAAATCTGAAAAACCAACAACCACGGAGATAATGTAAGACTATTGTATTGTCAAGTGCCAGCAGATATGGAGAAACAGAAGGGGTAAGGTTCTTTTCAGGATAAATGAAATGTAGATAATGGCAAGAAGTGTAAAAAACTTAAGCACTAAATAGTGAAAGGAGCTTTCCACTAATACTTGGTGTGGATGCCTGCTGTAAACAGCAGGAGTGTCCCTGGCTGGATAGCTTACTTGACTAGAGTGTCCTCCCCATATGCCAAAGTTGTGGTTTTGACCCCCCTTGTCAGGGCATATAGAGCAAATCCACGTTCCTCTCTCCCTCTCCGCCTTCCTCTCTCTGTGTCTCACAGCAGTAAATTTTTTTTAAAGAAGGCAGTTTAAGCAACAGAAGTCATCACTTCTCAGACCATTGGACAGTGGAGTGTGTCCAGCTAGAGTAGAGGCTGAGCATGGGCAGTTTTTAAAAGCCCAGGGATTAAGATGAACTAATTTGATATATTCTAAATCCCTTGATTACATTATTTAATTCTAGCAAAACCTTACTCGGTAGTTAATATCTCCTTCTTAACTATAAGAAATTGAGACCCAAGGAGACTGAATAGCTTGCTCAAGGTCACACAGCCAGTGAGGACAGAACCCCACTGGGAGCTCAGGCTGGTGCAGCTCTGGAGACCAGACTCTGTTATACTAAGTTGTCTCCATCTCCGAAGCCTTCTAGATGTTCAAAGAAAGTTTGAATCTCTGCCCTGCCTCGGAGTTCTGCATTCAAATGTTTTTTTTTTAATCGCTGTAAAACATACATATAAAATGTTAGCATTTTAATCATATTTAAGCATACAATTCAGTGACATTAAATACATTCATAATGTTGTGCAACCATCATCATTATCTATTTTAGAAGTTTATTATCCTAAACAGAAGATTGTTCTTCTTAATGGGAATTTTCTGGCCACAAATAACAAATCATGTGGTCTGGTATGCGAGGTCTTTTTTAATTTATAAAAACCTAATAAAGAAACAAAACAAAACACAAATGAATTACACTTTAGAATGGTAGGGTTAGATATAATTTAGAATTATTAGATAATAAAAAAGAAAAATTAGATCATTTTAAATGATCTCAGTTTGATTTGTGCTTCAAACAGTTCTCAAACTTTTAATTTCTCTCTGATTGTGGTTGCTACCTCTTAGCATTTCCTCAGACTGTTTGACCTGAATGTGGCAGGACTTCTCCCATGCAGAGCACAGCTCCACTTTCCCTACTTCCTGTCAGTACCACTCAAAACTTGCCTCCCTTGCCAGCCTCAACTAACCAAGCAAAATGTGCATTATCACATGCAACATCCACCAATGAATGAAATCCTGCCTAGAGAGATTCCTTGTGAGATCACGACACAGAATTCATGGGTTTCCCACTCTATGGGCCAATTTTGGTCCAGACAGGATGAAAGAAGATTGGGATGCCATGTATATGAGGTTCAGAGCCAGAGAGTAAATAGACCTCTTCCTCCCCTTTAGCAAGAAGGGCCCCAGTAGTGAGTACAGAGGAAAGATTAAGGCGCTCAGGGCTGGATGCTGGAGAAGGTCATTTACAGTTTGGATTCTATCTAGATAATCCTCCCCACATACAAAAGACTAGAGAAACCTCCTTCCTATTATACTTTGGGGTGGGGTTCAAAGGTGACTGAGAGCTCAGAGGGAGCCCAGAAGCCCAGGGCAGGAAACAGAGACTAGCTGGGCACCAGGGAGGTAGTAAGGATGGCAGGTAGTCAACAAAATGATCATAAGTTGCTTACGAATCCTCCATCCGAAAATCTACACTTTGAGCAGTTTTAAACAGAGATGGAGAATCAGTGACAAAATGAAACAAATTTTTAAGAGGGACATTGGACACTGTAAAATAGTGGAAAAATATATTGGCTTCTGCCCCCAGTTCTTGGCACAGAGCTCTTAAACCCTTGTAATTCTAAATGATAAGACCACTAGGAACATCCTTTGTCCTAATGTTTGGTCTTTTACCCGGTTCCTCACACAGAACTCCTAAATCCCATGGAGTCTCCTGAGTGATAGAACTGTCTTTTGTTCTAATGAGGCAACCCTTGTTGGACTCCTAGAGAAAGAGTTTCAGGATGGGAGCTGGACACCAGAAAGACCAAGCCATGATAGGAAGCTTGGAACTTTCAGCCCCATCCCCATCCTCCAGGAAGTGGAGTGGGGCTGCAGATTGAGTTAATGATAAATCACGCCATGATTCCTTCACAAGAGTCCCAAAAGTATGGGGTTCAGAGAGCTTCCAGTTTGGTAAATTTATCTAAGTGCCTGGAGGGTAGCTCTAAGAGGATAGAAGCTCCTGCTCTCAGAACCCTTCCAGATCTCGCCCTATGTACCTCTTGTGGCTGTTCATTTGTATCCTTTGAAACAGTCATTATAATAAATCAGCCCTAGTAAGTAAACTGGTTTTTGGGGTCTCTGTAAGTCACATTAGCAAATTATTGAACCTGAGAACTGAGTCATGGGAACCTCTGACTCATAGCCAAGTTGGACAAGAAGTTGTAACCTGGAAACCTACTACTTGCAGTTGGCCTCTGAAGTGGGAGGCTGTCTTACGGAAATCAGCCCTTGATCCACAGGGCCTGTGCTAACTCCAGTTGGTGTCAGAACTGAATTGAACTGGAGGATATCTGACTTGTGTCAGAGCTTTGGCTGGTGTGGAGGAAAACCCACACATCTAGTGCCAGAGTATTATGTGTGAGAGTAAAAGAAAATAGAGCATGTTTTTCCTAGAAGGAAGTAGATCAACAGAACCTTGACTACAGAAGAAAAATACAAAAGATAAAGGAGACTTGAACTGCAGTAGAACAAGGATATCTCTCCCTCCTAAATTAGCTTTAGTGAAGACAAATTAGAAGTTGGCACAAGAAACTCAGTCTGTATTACTTATAGTGTGCTGTGTACTTATATTAACTGTATGGTGAGCTGTAGATCATGCTCATTCCTGATTAATTCCTTTTGTTGCATTATCAAGTCTGATTTAAAAGTCTGCTCTAGATAATTGATCTTGGTAACTCTTTGTTATCAGATAGTTCTCTAGCTATGAGAGCCAAGAGGATGGTTTCAAGAGTAGGAGGTATAAACAGTTTCTCTTACATTCTAAGTGGGCCAGATTTCTTTCTCTCTGTGTGGACTACATGAGGTACATGGTTGGATGGATAGGTAGGCTTAGGAACACGTCTGCAGAATGTTAGGACAAGTTCACAAGCATGCCAAGGGTTGGGAACCCTGGAGAAGAGGATCATCATATTCAAGTATTAATGTAAAACCGTGAAAAGAGAGTTGTCCTGTCCATGGGAAAGTTGGGATTTAAAGCCGCATTCTTCCAATTTTTTAGTAGGTGACCTTGGGCAGATTAACACCAACCTGAACTTCCCCAAGGAAAATTGAGCTTGCACACATTTGGAAACCATAAAGCCCTATCTAAATGCAATGCATTATTGAACAAGCATGTGTATATATGAGTATATTATTTAGGTTTGAATTACCCTGGAGATTGAATTTACCTGATATTTATGTGTGCTAGGTATGAATTAGCTCAAAGTAATTCTGTAATAGTTCTCCTCCAAAGACAAGTGCTGTCAGGGAATTTTGTAAAACAAATTTTAAATCTGTTATCTTTATTAAACTCTCATTTAGATAAACAAAGAAAAGGCTGCACAGGTTTACAAGAATTTTGCAATAAAGTGAGCATCCAAAAAGATATTTGCTGTCTTTACAAACTTCTGTAAAATGGGAAGGAAGGGAGAGAGAGAGAGAGAGAGAGAGAGAGAGAGAGAGAGAGAGATTGATGTGAGAGAGAAACATCAATCAGTTGCCTCCCATACACCCCCAGCCAGGGATTGAATCCACAACCTAGGTATGTTTCCTGACTGGGGATCAAATCCACAAACTTTTGGTGTATAGGACAATGCTCCAACTGACTGACCCACCCAGCCAAGGCCATGCATAATCTTAATAAAGTCTCCAATCTAGTAACTGATTCCTTCCTTCCATCCATCCTTCCCTCCTCCCTTCCTTTCTTTCTTCCTTCCTCTCTTGTTAATTCATTCAATCAATCAACACTTACTGAGCCTGACTCTGAACCAGACAGTGTTCTAAGTGCTGGCCCTATATTAGTGATTATTATAGAATGAGTCCCTGCCCTCATGGAATTTAATTACAATGGAGGTGGGTCACAGACACAAAGATGCCCCCCGACACACCCACTTTCAATGTGCTGGATGCAGGGCTTGGTCAGCTGCAGACTTCAGCTGTCAGCTCTTTCAGGGTCAGTCTCAGCTGCAGACTGCTATTTTGTCTAAGGTCAAGCCCTTTCCAGGGCAGCTCAAACCCAATGGCTGAGCACAGCAGGGGTATAAAGGCTTCACCATTTCAACCCAATACAGAACAGTTCTTGTAACACTTGCTCTAGCATTCTATGCCAAATTAGCCAATGATTTTTAGGCCTGAATCACAGTTCTCCTTCTCCCTCTGTCCAACCTTTCTTCCCCCAAATCTTTCCTTAATAAGTGTTGACCCCTAATAAACATCCTACACTCCAAATTCTCTCTTTGCCACAGGGACTTTTACATGTGCAACTATTTTATATGATTGTCATGAAAACTTTTAAAAAATAAAGTGACATTTGAGCATCCCAATAAAGACCTGAAGTCCTGCAGAGATCTGAGGGAAGAGCTCCTAGGCAGAGGAAACAGCTCAGGCAGAGGTCCTGAGGCAGGAGGTTGTTTGGCAGGTTTGAGGAAGAGCCAAGGATCCAATGGGTTGGAGCCAAGTGGAGGAGAAGGGAGGCAGGAAATGAGATGCGAAGGGCATGTGGAGTAGGGTGGGAGATGATACAGTCCCTTCATGTAGGAATGTTTAATGAATAAGGAGCTACATGATTCCTGTGGAGAGCAGACTGGTTAGAGGTTGTGAGTTAAGAGCTCCATAAAGGGAAAGAATAATATAGATTAGACGAGTAAGAAAAGAACAAATGGAGACATATTGCCTCATATTTTGTTGAACCAGTCTCTCAGTCCTAAGTCTTTAATAAAGGATATTTCTATAGAAACAAAAAGGAAAATAAAGATTAATTGCTGGAACAGATTACAAACCCAATTTTGAGTTCAGAGTGCAACCAGTTAAGAACATTTCTAGATGTTGAGCTCCAAACATCTTTAAGTGGTGGAGTGAGGTCTGAGTTCCCTCGAAGATGGAGGTGCAGGTAGAAACCCTTTACTTCTTTGAACAACCAAAAGGAGAATAACAACAAATCTAAAATCAGTAAATAACCAGAAGTGCCAGAAAATCAAACTGCATGGAACTCTGACAACCAAGGAATTAAAGAAACAGTCAACCAGAACAACCAGACCAGTAAGGCAGCTGACAGAGAGAACTCGCAACAAAGGTGGCAGACTCAGCAGGTGGGGCTGACTTAATGGGACACTGACACTCAGACTGAATGTGGACTATGGTGGTTGCACAGTGGGTAAAACTCCTAGTCTCACAAGAGAGTTCCTTGGAAAGTGGGCTACAGACCAGCAGGTGAGCTACATTGATTTCTCTCTGGCCCCTCCCCGACAGACAGCACCACAGCACCGCAAGGAGGGTTGCCATGCCCAGGTGAATACCCCACCCCCTTACAACTTAACAGGTGCTCTGAACAAAGAAATAAGGCCCAAATGAAAGAACAGAGCAAAACTTCAGAAAGAGAGCTAACAGATGAGGAGATAGCCAACCTGTCTGATGGAGAATTTAAAGCCCTGGTAATCAAAATGCTCACAGAACCAATTGAGCTTGGTCAAAAAATGAAAGAACAAATGAAAGATACCCAAAATGAAATAAAGCAAAATATTAAGGGAACCAACAGTGACAGGAAGGAAACCAGGACTCAAATCAATGATTTGAAATAAAAGGAAGAAATAAACATCCAACCGGTACAGAATGAAGAAACAAGAATTCAAAAACATGAAGAGAGACTTAGGAACCTCTGGGACAACTTGAAACATTCCAATATCTGAATTATAAGGGTGCCAGAAGGAGAAAAACAACAGCAAGAAATTGAAAACTTATTTGATAAAATAATGAAGGAAAACGTCCCCAGTCTGGCAAAGGAAATAGACTTCCAGGAAGTCCAGGAAGCCCAGAGAGTCCCAAAGAAGTTGGACCCAAGGAGGAACACACCAAGGCACATCATCATTAAGTTGCCCAAAATTAAAGACAAAGAGAGAATCTTAAAAACAACAAGAGGAAATGAGACAGTTACCTACAAAGGAGTTCCCATCAGACTATCAGCTGATTTCTCAAAAGAAACCTTGTAGGCTAGAAGGAATTGGCAAGAAATATTCAAAGTCTTGAAAGGCAAGGACCTACATTCAACATTACTCTATCCAGCAAAGCTATCATTTATAATGGAAGGGCAGGTAAAGTGCTTCCCAGATAAGGTCAAGTTAGAGTTCATCATCACCAAGCCATTATTATATGAAATGTTAAAGGGACTTACCTAAGAAAAAGAAGATCAAAGATATGAAGAGTAAAATGACAACAAACTCACAACTATCAACAAATGAACCTAAAAAAGAAAAAGAAAAACAATGAAAACAAAAACTAAGCAAACAACTAGAAGAGGAACAGAATCAGAGAAATGGATATCACATGGAGGTTTTTCAGTGGGGGTCGGAAGGGAGAAATGCAGGGAGAAGTTACAGGGAAGAAGAAGCATAATTGGTAGGCATAAAATAAATGGAGAGAGGTCAAAAATGGTACAGGAAACAGAGAACTCAAAGAACTGATATGTACAACCCATGGACATGAACTAAGCAGGGGGAATGCTGGAGGGTTGGGGGAGTGGGGCAGAGGGGGCATAAAGGGGGAGAAATTGGGAAAACTGTAATAGCATAATCAATAAAATATACTTAAAAAAGGAAAAAATGGTGGACTGACGATAGCACTGGCAATAGGATGGATTTCCTGCTCTACGGTTTGAAGTTTTTTTGGTAATGGTATAGATATCAGAGTCACAGTAATGATTCATGATTATTTTCCATGGATGGAAGACAAAGAAAGTCCAAAGTGTTGTGGTGATGAGCCTTTTGAAGTTTATGTCAAGTCGCCCAGCTTGCAGGGTTTTGGAAAAACGGCAGCTTCAAGACAACCTAGAGTTGCCTTTAAGGTTTTTTTTTTAAGTGAATTTGGTAATACCACGCACAGGTAGAAAAATGTCACCTATCCATATATTATAATATATAATATATAATATAATAATATATAATATATAATATATAATATATGAAAGGACAGACAAGTGCCAATGGAGATCTTATGGCTTTCATTCTCAACTTTTACCAAGAATCAGGCATAAACACAGTAACAAAAATTCATTGGTTCGTGTCTTTGCTCTACTTTATATCTTTATTTGATGGTACAAGTTGAGGGTTAAAACTTCCCACAAATATTTATGGGGGGAACTTTTAAGACTTTTTTTCGCCCTGATGTGGAAATGGAACATACATCAAGCAGCCATCTGGATGTCTCTGAAGCACATCTGAGTGGATGAAACATTCAGTCTGCTTCCAGTTAGAATTTCTAGCTACAGATTGCTGCTTTGGAGGGTCTCTGATTCCCTCAAGAGCTCCTGATGAAAAGCAGGGTCCCTAAAGCTTGAGTGACCTTGTCAATTTAGCCAATGATTTTCACAGGGAGATGTGGGACTGGAGTGGGAAGGGAAAGGTCTGGCAGTGGTGAGCAAAGGAATAGAAGAGTAAGAGTTTGAAGGTGGACATATTAAAGAAGCTGAAGGTGGACATATTAAAGAAGTTAAAGGTGGTAAAAGGAGGAAGGAGGGACAGAGATAATAATAAGAGAGAGCTCTTAGAGGAGCCAATTTAGATCTTAAGTTTCTCAAAGGGGACACTGAAGTTCCAAATTACCCTTAGTAAAATCATACCAATAAGAAAGGAAAAAGATAGCACTGTACTGGCAGAGCATGTCGTCATCCGGAGTTTGAGAAGGGGAGAGGGTGTCAGTTAACTGAGAAGTTCCCATGTGTGGCAAGTAAGGAGAACAGAGAGGTCTCAAAAAAAGAAAGAAAGAAAAAGAAAAAGAAGAACTTGCAGCCCAGAAGTACATTCCAAACAAAGAAGCTTAGGACTCCAACTCAACTTCAGAAAGTATATTCATTCTAAATGTCACTTAAACCAATTATGGCTTAAACATGGATACAAGAAGTATCCCCCAAAGAGGGCACAGAAGATGCAGTCCCCATATTCAAAAATAGCCAAAAAGAAAGAAAGAAAGGACCCTCATTGCCAAAAGCAGTAAGAATGGTGTCTAGATATTCATGTCAGTGATCTCTTCCAATCATAGACCTGCTCATCCATGATATTGAGGTGAAAATTCTCAGCACTACAAAAGCAATGAGGAAAGAGAGAACAAGGGTCCTTATGTTGTAGGATTTAGACTTAGATGTACCTTGTGAGAGCTGGCAACAGTTGGTAGGAAAGTGTTGCTTGTGTACAGCATGTATAAACCCCAACCTTATGGTTGGCTGCCTCCAAACATAGATTTCAATAATGTGTGCCACCCAGCAGGTGGAAAACCAGAGAGAGCTCTCTCTCTGGATCCAAGCAAAGCTCTCAGAGCATAACATCGAGTTGGAAGGAGAACCTCACCCAGTTTTACTGGTGACTCACAGCAATGTTTGTCTAAGCAGACATCAGTCTGATGAGAACTATAAACTAAGTGGTCTATGAGACTGGCTTAAACAATGGGCTTATAGAACATATGCCTGTGTCCACTCTATGATTCTCCTCCTTATGACAAACACCTGCACAAAACACAGAGACAAATGGACAAGACAAAATGGCTATATGAAAAGAGTCACAATACTCAAAGATTTAGTTCTAACCCAAAACTTTTCTCCTGTAGATCTAAAGTTTGGAAAATCCCTTTTAGAAAAAACAAGAAGAGTCTCTTACCACCTGCATTCAACTGGACTCTGAACAGATACAGTTTTTGATTGGTAAAAAGTTGATGTTTGCTGGCTTGGTCAGAGGTCCTGGGATTTCAACTACAGTCCCTGTAGCAAACAGGGAGTCCTAACCATGCCATCATCATTGCCAAAACTCTTAGAAGAAAAACTTTTCTTCTTCCACTTAACTTCAAATGGTTATGGGCCTGAGAAATAATTGACAATAGACCAATTATCAGAAGGAAAGACAGGGTTTATTTACATGTGCACAGGGGAGTACTCACGAGGAGCAACTCACTGAATAATCAGGTTTATATACCAACTTAATAAAAAAGGGGGGCATTATGTATATACCAACTTGACAAAAAAAGGGGGAGATGTATAGAAGGTTCTATTAGATTTTGGTGCTAATGGTAGCTGAATTTGGATTTCCTGGTGTTAAGGGTCAGTTGTCGCCCAAATGGAAAATGGTTTCAGAGTGGGGACCAATGGCAGCTGTGATTTCAGGGTTGCTCTGCTTAAGTTTAGACAATGTTTCTTTTCATGACTGTTGATTGTTCAGATGTTTTAAATTTAAAGTAATTTTCATACCACTTTGGATATTATTAGTATCTAGCAGAGATGACTATTATGAGGATGAAATAAAAAGCTTCTTGAGACTGATCTGGGCAATGATTTATTAGGATGCGACCCCAAAACCACAAGCAAAAAAAGTAAAACTAGATGATTGCATCAAACTAACAAGCTTCTTCTTCCTTTTTTTTAAAAAAAAACTCACCTGAGGACAAGTTTATTGATTTTAGAGAAAGAGGAAGAGAGAAAGAGAGAGAAACATCCATGTGAAAGAAAAACATCAATCAGTGTCTCCCATACATGTGCCCTGTCTGGGGATCGAATCCACAACCTAGGTATATGCCCTGACCGAACCTACAACCTTCTGGTGTATGGGACAATGCTCTGGGCAAGCTAAAAAGCTTCTGTACAGCAAGCAACACAGTCAAGACACAACCTCAGCATGGGAGAAAATATTTGCAAACCATACATCTAATAAGGAGTTAATAGCCAAAATATAAAAGTAACTCAAATAACTCAAAGTAACAAATAATTTGATTTAAAAACAGGCAAATGACCTGAAAAAATACTTCTCAAAAGAAGATATACATGGAAAAAATAAAAGAAAAAATTACATACGTACATACACAACCCTGACTATAGGAGACCATTTTGCACGGCATGGGCCCAGCTCCCACTCAGAAAGGCCAGTGGAAAGTGAGGTCCGATACACATGACCCATGCCCATGGATAGGTTCTCCTGTGGGAATCAGGCCTGCATTGTACCTAGGCCACTTTGAGACTTGCTTTTTGCTAAAACTCCCTCACCCTGAATTGAGGCAGCAAATGTTTACTGCATATCTTTAAAGTAACTTCCTAAAATCCAAGCTAAACCTTCCAAGGATGGGTGTAACCAGTTCAACCACTTTTCCCTTTGCATTTGCAAACATCCTTCTTCTGTGTTGTGATTAGCAGCATCAGCTCCTTTGTTTTGTGTAAAAGGTAACCACCTAAAGCGAACCTCTGCATAGTAAATGAGGACCATAGTGTAATATGCCCAGAAAAGCAATAAAAGCTTGCAAGGCAAGGGCCAAGGCTTTTCTCCTCTTGAGAGAGAAGCCGCACTGTCCCTTTTCCGCCACAGAACTTGGTAGTCTGTGTGAATTTTTCTTGTCTCATCCACGCCACAGACCCCATAAGCTGGGGTCCGCATCACCTGACTAGTATGGCTCAATGGGTTGGGCATCATCCTGCAGACCAAGAGGTTGTAGGTTTGATTCCCAGTTGGGCCACATGCTTGGGTTGTGGGCCAGGTTCCTGGTTTGGGGCACGTGGGAGGCAGCCAAATGATGTGTCTATCACACATAGATTTTCTCTCCCTCTCTTTCTCCCTCCCTTCCCCTATCGAAAGAAAGAAAGAAAGAAAGAAAGAAAGAAAGAAAGAAAGAAAGAAAGAAAGAAGAAAGAAAAATCTTTTTTTTATTTTAGTTTATTCAGTACAGTTTTTATCCTTTATTCCCATTCCAGCCCACCCACCCATCCCTCTCTTCTCCCTCCCATTTCCAATGCCCCTAGATTTGTCCATGTTTCCTCTATATTTGTTCCTGTAAACCCTTCCATTCTCCCCTGAAATTTCCCTGAAATTCCCTCCCCTCTCCCCTCTGGGCACTGACAACCTATCCTCTATTTCAGTGTCTTTTGTTATATTTTACTTGTTTCTTTGATTTGTTGTTTAGGTTCCTGATAAAGGTGAGAATATATGGTATTTGTCTTTCACTGCCTGGCTTATTTCACTTAGCATAATGCTTTCCAACTCCATCCATGCTGTTGCAAAGGGTATGAGCTCCTTCTTTCTTTCAGCTGCATGGAATTCCATTGGGTACATGTACCATAGGTTTTTGATCCATTCATTTACTGATGGGCACTTAGATTGCTTGCAGCACTTGGCTATTATAAATTGTGCTGCTATGAACATTGGGGTGCATAGGTTCTTT
>CM052547.1:39152516-39172332 GCA_028533065.1 Trachops cirrhosus | reverse complement strand
TGTGAGACTCTTCTTGCTAGCCTCAGCTTCTTAAATTGATCTGTTCTGGATCCCTGGGTGTATGGCGTGAACTTCTGTGGTAGAATACCTGTGAGATTCCCTGGTGCAGTCTCTTTCAGGTATCCAGGTGTTCACAGTTTCCACCTTCTCTTTTTTGTGATCAGTTGGAGGGGTAAGGCAAAATGGTTTAAGACAGCCAGAGAGTATTCTATGATATTTACGGTAGCAGTCAGTATAGAGGAGATAGGAGATCCTTTGGCTATGTATAGTGTTAATTGTGATCTTCTACCCCACTAGCCACTTTTTAGAAAGGATGTAAAGAAGATAAGACTCTTCTTGGGAAGGAAAGGATTGTGAGTTGGCTCTAGAAAGCAGTGAGGATGTGGGAAGTCAGATTCTGCGGTAGGGTGAGAGTAAAGAGTAGTAAATATGTGAAGTGTGTGAGAGAATAGAGTTAACCACTACAGTAATCGATTTTAGGAAACTGTGAAGTGGGCTAAGATCTGGAATGGGTGACATGAATTATGAACAATTGTATGTAATAGCTATTCTTTACAGTAATAATAGAGCAACAATCATATGACAGAATCTATGAAATCTAGATAACAAGAATAGAGAGTATTGAGCCTTGTACTCAGGAGTAGAGAGTATTGTGCTAATGGAACACAAAGAAGGACAGTATTTTAGCAATATACTGTGAATGAGATAACAGGGGAAACCTATCAAATGATACAATATAACTAGCCAAGCAAAGAAGACTATACAGAAAGAAGAGGATTACCAAAAAACTATAAAAATAAAATGTGTACGAATAATGAAATAATGACAATGCAATTATGCAATTACTTGCAGTTTCCAAAAAAAAAAAAAAAAAGGAAGGAACAAAGCAGAAGATGGAACGAAGAAGAAGAGATAAATTTGGAAAGCAAGGGAGAAGGGTCAACACTAGGATGACAGAAAGAGAAACATAAAGAATTTATAGATCTAAAAATAATACAAATTAAAAGATAAAAGTTTACTTAAAAATAATTAAAAGAAAACACAAATAAAAACAAACAAAAAACAAAAAATAAAAAAAAAAAGAAAGAGGAAAAAACAAACAAACACAGCTATTGTTTGTTTCAGACTGGCCAAACTGGTTTTTCTAGCTGCCTTCAGCACACTGAGGGGCACCTGGAGACAGTTTTTCTCTGTTCCCTTTCAGAAGTCAGTCAGCTTCTGGCGTACTGTTCATAGTGTAGACGCGCATTCTCCCCCAAGCCTGTCTGGTGCCTCCCCAAAGGGACCTGTGTGGGGAAGCTGGGTGCAACTATGTGCATCCTTGGGAGTTCACTGCCATGTGTTCAGATGTCCCGCAGAGCGCCCACACCTTTTCCGGGTTCAGGGGTGCACACTCTCTGGATCCTGAGGGGCGCCCACTTCCCCCAAATTCACAGCCTGGGCATCAAAGGTCCCAGGGAATGCCCGCACCTTTTCCTTTTTCACCACTGTGGTTTCCGAGACTTCCACCAAACCACACTCTCTCCGGGTTGGGGGCGCAGGCGTACAGGCGGGTGCCTTTGGATGCAGTGGGTGGGGCACACACTTTCACCAGGGCTTTGCGTAGGTGCTTACAGACCCTGTGTGGTTGCCTCTTCGTCCTCACTCCTCTCTCTGTGCCCTCCGGTAAACTGGCCTCCCCCAGTGCTGCTCAGTCCTTGTTTGGCCAGGGAGGGAGCGGTTGACCCAGCTCTCAGGGTCCCGCAGCAGACCCTGGAGCGCCGGACCTGGAGCTGCAACCTCCCTGGTTCCCGTGCTGATCCACGTAGTCTCCTTACCGTCGGGTTTTTCAATGTCCACTACAATTTGTGATCTCCTGTTTTCATATATGTTGTGATAATGTTGGCTATTTGCTCTGTTCCTACCTAGATTGGCTAGGGTTTTTTTCCCAGGTGTAGAAGAAGTAGAATCTGCTCCCTTCTACCACGCCACCATCTTCCTCCCATCCAGAAAGAAAATCTTTAAAAAAAAAGAAGACATATGCATAGTCAACAGGTATATGAAAAAATGCTCAACATTACTACTCATCAGAGAAATGCAAATCAAAACCACAATGAGGTATCACTTCACACCTGTTAGAATGGCTATTATCAAAAGATCAGTGTTGGTAGGTATATGGAGCAAAGGAAACCCTTGTGCATTGTTGGTTGGAAGGAAACTGTATAGCCAATATAGAAAATAGTATGGAAATGCCTCAAAAATTTAAAAATAGAAGTACCATAAGATCCAGCAATCCCACTCCAGGGCAGGTATCCAAAGGAAGTAAAATTAGGATTTTAAAGAGACTTCGACACCCCCACGTTCATTGCAGCATTATCCACAATAGCTAAGATATGGAAACAACAGTGTCCATCCATGGATGAATGGGTAAACAAATGTGGTATATACATACAATGAAATACTATTCAGTCTTAAAAAAGAAATCTTGTCATTTGGGACAAGATTGATGAACCTGGAGGATATTATGCTGAGTGAAATATCAGACACATAAAGACAAATACTGCATGACCTCACAAAAGTGGAGTCTAAAAAAGTCAGACTCCTAGAAGCGGAAAGCAGAGTGGTGGTGCCAGGCACCAGGTGGTGGGGAAATGGACAAATGTTGGTCAAAGGGTACAAAGTTTCAGTTATGCAGAATAAATAATTTCTGAAGATCTAATGTACAGAATGATGGCTACAGTAATAATATTATATTATTATATGTAAACACATTCTTATTTGTGTTATTAATATAAATAAATTATATAAAGTATAAATATATTTACATTTATTATATGTTTTTATTTGTCAATTATACCTCAATAAACCTGGGGGAAGATAAGATCTTAGAACAGAGCCTGAACTCAAATACCTGAAGGGAGTATGTCCCAACAGTTGGGCCTAAAGTTGGATTTTTTACAGCCTTGGACATTCCTTCCCATGTCCTCACGACCACTTGCCTCCGCTGACAGGTTTCCAGTGGAGAATTTGGAGAATTTATGGGCCTTTGGAATGCCTGTAGTCTTAGAAATACTCCCCCAAGGGATTCTGCAGGTTCAAACAGAGCAGGTAGAGTTCTAAAAGTAGTTCATTTCTGTCCCTCATTCCTTCTGGCAATGCTTACTGACATGGGATAAGTAGAGGAACCCTACCCTCATAAGCTTACAGTACAGTGGAAGCAGAGACCTACCCATGAAAAGAAGTCTATTAACTCACTCCAGCTGTCTTGGCAAACCTGTTATGTTGTAACGGGTGGGGCCTTAGATATTCTGCTGGGCAGGGGACCATGCTTCGTTGATTTGTGGCGCTGTATGTGGGGAGGCATCAGAGAAAGAGAAAAATGCTGTGCACTCAGCACTTGCCCCATTTCCAGTCACTTCACCCACTTCCCATATGTGACTGTCACCCCTCTAGCTTTGGCCCTGGTAGTGGTTCCCAGAGTAGGTGGGTTTGCATGCGTTTTAAGACTGTGGGGCCTTTTAAATGAACTCTCCTGAGAGACTGGCAGTTTATTTTGCCTCCCAAAGCCCCACTGGTTTTTACAGCCAGAAGTTAGGAGACTTTATTTCTCCGGCTGCTGGAACCCTTGGTTGTGTGGTCTGACCTGGGACTGAGAGAGCTCGCTCCCCGGGTGTCCCTCCTGGTTTTTATCTGCCACACGTGAAAGTTGGGCCACTCATTCTGCTGGCCTCTGCCTTACCACTGTCACACCACGTCTTCTCTGCCCCTGCTCCCCATCTTCTCCCCTCCTATCCGTCTAGATGACGATATCTTCTTTAAATCCTTGGTTGTGAGGCTTCCATACAGTTCAATTTTCTGACAGTTCTGGTTGTTTTTTTGTTTTGAAGTTAGTTGTGATGCTTCTTATGGTTGTTAGAGGAGGCGAAGTGTGTCTACCTATGCCTCCATCTTGGCGGGAAACCCAAGGTGCCTACTTTGAAGGGGACTGAGGTGCCATTGTCTTATGTACAATGTTTCTTGTATCTTGTATCCTCTTCAATAAATGTTTCTATTTCTCATATTACCTGGCTGGGTACCTTCTGGACAGACCTTGTACATTGCACTCCATGTTATGAAAATAAAAGGTTTTAGAGTAGGGTCCCCCTAATAACCTCATAGAATAGTTAATACTAATAAATAAAAGAAGCTATTTAGTTTATTTTAAATATTTTATTGGGTAAAAAGAAAAACATATAGGTCTCTGTAATTCACAAAATCTTAAGGTATTCTGGGATTTCTTCTTTTTTAGTAACTACTCAATTCATATAAAAATAAGAGCCTCTTCAAAATATAATCTGTAAACTAGTAGGAAAATGTCTTCTGATTAAATACCAGATAGAACCAGGCCAGGTAGCTCAGTTGGTTGGAGCGTTGACCTGATGCACCAGGGTTGCAGGTTTGAGCCCCCTCAGGGTACATATGGGAAGCACCTTGTGAGTGCATGGATAGGTGGAGCAAGGGGTCGGTGATTCTCTCTCTTTCTGTCTCTCTAAAAATCAGTAAATAATCTTTTCAAATACCAGATAGAAAATAAATTGTAATTATAAATAGTCTCTGGAAACAAAGGAGTAAGTCCAAAAGAGGAGTGAAATATGTAGGTAAACACATTTTTTTCAATTCTATTTTCATCACATCACTTACTAATTTTAGCTTAGTAAGAAATTAGCATGTTCACAAGATACTAGCAACCAATACTTATTAATTTTTATATCTACATTTATCTACATTTCATAATGTGTTTATTTGATATTTATATAATATCAAATTATAGAGACAGAATTATAGTGACAGAATGAGGTTTGACATTGGGCAGTAAACACATGATGCTATATACAGGTGATATATTATAGAATTGTACACTTGGAAAAGAGTGTCAGCTGGTTTGAGAGGAAATGAAGTTTGGACTACCCTTGAAAAAGTAGGTTCTACTTTTTTAAAAAAATTTTTTAATCCTCACCCAAGAACATTTTTCATTGCTTTTAGAGGGAGAGGAAAGAAAGAGAGAGAGAAACATTAATGCAAGAAACATTGATAGGCTGCCTTCTCTTTTGTGCCCCGACTAGAGACTGAACGTGCTACCTGGGTATGTGCCCTGATTGGGAATCAAATATATGACTTTTCAGTCTATGGGACAACAATCCAACCAACTGACCCAGATCAGCCAGGCAGTCCTCCTTCTTAAGTAGGGCCATGCACTTTAGGGCTATATGCTGAGGTCTTCCAAATCTCTAACTGCAACCTAGGTCTCTTCCCAGGGCTTCTGATTTATAAAGATAAATAAATGCCTAGTGGTAACTACATCTAGAGGTTGCACAAGCATCTCAAAATCCAAAACTACACTTGTATTCCCCACCCAAAGGTATATCATCATCCATCCAGTCATTCACAGTTGACACTGGAGTGTTCTGGTTATTGCTGCCTAATAAACCTCTCCAAAACTCAGTAGCACAATTTATCATGATCTTTCATGATTCTGAGGGTTAAAAGGCTCAGATGGATTCTTCTTGCTCCGTTCTCTCAGGTAATTAAAATCAGATATCGGTTGGGATGACAATCATCTCATGGCTTGATTGGACTAGCCACCTAAGAAAGCTCACTCACAGGGCTGCAGGTGATGCTGGCTGTCACCCAAGAACTCAGCTGAGTGGCTTGGGTTTCTCCCAGTATGAAAGGTGGGTTCTCATGCCAAGAGACCCAGACGAACCTTCCTCTGATCTAGCCTTCAAAGTCATGTAGTGTCATTTCTCTCTCATTCCTTCCGTTTTAATGAACCATCTCAGAGTCAATGTGACACTACACTGCTGGGAGTGTGGTTCATCGGGGGCCATATTTAGAGATTAGCTACCACCTCTTAACTTCTCCCTCTTCTCCACTGGCTAACACTTCTCTAATCTCTCCACTCCTTCCTAACTACTAACGTGCTAGTCCTGCTTCTTGTCATGCCATTCCCAGACTCTTTTAATAGCAATCATCTTCCCCACTTCAACTGCTCTCCCTAATTTCTATCTTGTTCCTCTTCAGTTCATGTAAGATATTCTTCCAAAGATGATGAGTGATTTTTTAATAACCTTTATATTGGAAAATATGACCTGTATATCCAAAGTGCACAAAATATAAATGTACAGCTTAGGACATTATTATAAAGTATACTTCCTATAACCACAAGAAATAAAATATTGCCAACACCTCAGAAGCCCCCTCATATCTCTTGCCAATCATTCTTCTTCCCCTGACCTCCCACAAGAAGTAACTTTCTTGACTTTTATGGAAACCACTCGCTTGCTTTAGACTTTTACCATATAAATATTCATTTATAAACAACGTAGTTGAGGTTCACCTGTTTTAAAATTTTATATAATGGAATTGTATAATATATAGCCTTCTGTGTCTGGCTTCTTTCACCGAAAATTGTGTAGATTCATTCATCTCATGTAGGCATTATGTTTATTTATTTCATTGTAAAGTATTCCATTGTATGAATATGCCATACTTTATTTCTTTGTTTATTTGACTGTTGATCCCTCCTGCTTTGTTCTTTTTCAAAATTGTTTCAGCAAGTCTGGTTCCTTTGCCTTCCCATATAAATTTTACACTAATCTTATCTCTAGCTACAAAAATCTTACTGAGATTTTGATAAGAATTGTGTTCAACCTGTATATCAATTTGAGAAGAACTAATATTTTTCACTATGCTAAGTATTCCAATTCATGAGCACAGTACATGCTCTCAAGTATGTGACTGAACTAGAGTGATTGTTGTCTGAAATGTTCTGTCTTCCTAGGCGGTCCCTTACCTGGTCCTTTGACTTGAGAGAACAGGCTGTTGTTTTGTCTGTGCTTATTGGCATTTCTGGGTTGGAGGCTTCTTCAGCTCCAAATCTTGGCAATAGGGCAAAAAAGCAAGCACAGGAAACTCACCACTTGTTGTTTCTTGCATCTCAAGAAACTACCTGGTATGCCACCTTCTCTCCACTTCTCAGAGTTTTCTTTGTGTTGTATATATAATGTCCAGAATTTGCAGTTATACTTAAAAGAATAGATAAAAGTACATGTGCTCCATATTTCCTGAAGCCAATATCTCTCTCCTGTATTTTTAGCATGTATTATAAGCATTCTCTAAGTATCTTGGTGGTATTAACAATATGAATTCCATTTTACAGATTGAATAATACTAGAAGGTATCCTAAGAGAACCCTTTAAATCAACACGTGTGACCTTGTATAACTGGTGAAATAAATCAGTCTGGACCAACATGAATTTGAAAATAATTCTCCATCAACTTCCAGCTGACCCTGCACTCTTCAGCTTTATCCTCCTATTCTTCCTTTCTAGTCTTTCTCCCCTTCTTTCCTTTCTGCCTCCTCTCTTTTCCTTTATCTTTTCTTTCCCATGTTTCATTGTGGCTGTTTCAAAAACCCTATCTTTGGTAAATATTCTCAGATATTTTTTATTTTTATTTTTAAAAAGATTTTACTTATTTATTTTTAGAGAGAAGGGGAGGGAGAACTGGAGGGAAAGAACTATCAATGTGTGGTTGCGTCTCGTGTGCCCCCTACTGGGGACCTGGCTTGCAACCTAGGCATCTTCCATGACTGGGAATTGAACCAGCAACCCTTTGGTTCGCAGGCCGTCACGCAATCCACTGAGCCACATTAGCCAAGGCTGTCAGATACTTTTTTACAGGGTTTAAATGACAGTATTTATCAGTGACATCTGGAAATTTGTTTAGGGCAGATAGATTCTTATTTTTGTACCTCAAAAGAAAGATGTAGAAACTTCTAGAGAGTAATAAAATTTTCTTGTAAAAATAGTGAAAGTTAGTTATGTGTAATAATTTTCAAAGCACTGAAGGTTTTCAATTCTGAAATTGTATTTTAGGTGTACCCCATCCTAATGACTTTGAAACCATCACTAATTGTTGCTAAGTGTCATTTTCCTTTCTGTAAGTAGACATGTTCCTACTATGTTCACAGAAGTCTGGGAAGCCAGAGGCAAAATAACGTGGTTGCTATTTGACAATTTTATTTCTTCATAAGGCAATAGTAAGATAGGGTGTTGTACTCAGCCTTTCTTGAAAGATTAGCAAGTAGCTGGTAGGAAGAACCCTACTAGATCAGAGAGAAAATCTATAATGAGTTACCTAGCAAAATAATGCATGTTCCACAAAGCAGAATCTGTTTTTTCTTTTAACAGGTTGTTCGGGGAGCTGCCATATCACTCACTGGTGAAGTATCAGGATACAATGTAGCCACTGAAATGTACATTATGTTTTTGTCTATATCAGCTAAATTGCAGAAGATGCGCCCATTAGGGCAAATTTTCTGGAAGTAAATGGGGGTCCGAAACACAATGCAAATAAAAAGTGTGTCTTGATAATCTTTAGTAGCATAAGCAAATCTGATTAATTGTTAAACTTCTAAAGTTATCATAGAATAAATTGATAGGTTGATAAATGCAGAAAGCCAAACACTTAAAGGTAAAAGTGATCTCTCTGTTGGGCCAAATATGAGGAAATATATTAGTAATCTGACATCATTTAATTCTGATATTAAAATTACCCCTCACCACAGTTTACCAAAAAAGTAAAATACTGGTAATACCCAGTGTTGGCAAGGGTGAGAGGAAATAGGCACCCTAACACAGGGTTGGTTGGAGAATAAATTAGTAAACCTTTGAAAGGGTAATTTAACTAAGCACAATCTACCAAAATTTAAAATGTGCTTATCATTTGATCCAGTAATTCTACTACTGGCAATTTACTTTATGGGATATATTTGCAAAAGTATGCCTAATTTTATACATAGAGAGATGTTCATTACAGCATTAATCGTAATAACAAAACTTTGGAAATAATCCAGACATCCATTAGTAGAAGACTGATTAAATAAATTATAAAATACAATGAAATAACGTACACCTATTAAAACTGAATAGGTAAATGTGTATGTTTCATGTGAAAAATGTCTAAGAAGTATTATTGAATGGAGAAAAAAGGCAGAATATAGACAGCATTTAGCATGTCATTTGTAAAGTATGTATACATATATGATGATATTTACATAAAAATTTCTTGGAGGATAAATATATTTAATCAATATAGTCTAATCATATTTGGTCAATATATTCTAGAGGTCTAATAGTGAAGAGGGAGACTTCATTTTATATCTTTCTGTACTGTTTGAATTTTTTTTTTACCACGTACGTGTCTTATTTTTTAAAGTATTGCCTCTCCTTGGAGACATTCAATACGTCCATTCAAAAAGTTAGTAAAATTCAAAATCGCATAGTGTCATAATTTTAAAGTTGTGATACCTTTTCATAAGTAAGAAAACTGAAGGTCAGAGATTGAACGTTCAAGTGACTTGGGTGAAGTGCTCGATGAACGTGGTGAAAAGGTCAGCAGGAGAAATCAGGTTCCCTGGCCTCTGGTCAAGCAACTGACAGTTGCACTTTGCTACTCTGATGTTTGGTATCTGAGGAATGCTCCAAATGGACCTGCAACTTCAATTAATTAAGACTTATTGTTAACCATTTCCTGAAAAATACTATATATATTAAAAATGGACTCATAGCTATTAAATTTTCACATTTAATAATTTTGAAGTGGTGTAAATGCATGGAAACAAACAATCCCCTTAAACTGAGGTCACTGCTGGTGTCCATACATCCACCAGACTCACTGTCACATGGATAGGAGGGTAGTCCCTTGTAGTACAGGCTTCCCCCACTAGGTGAATGTTCTAGGAACCCATCTGTATCTGTGTACTAGCTGGTGTTGTGAGAGGCTGCATTCATTGGGCTTCAGGGATTTTTTTGAAGACTCAATGTGTTTGCCCCTTTCAGGATGGGTGATTTATAAGTGCACCTGCCCATACCACTCTGAGTGTTCAGCAGTTTTTAAACAAAAATGGCATGACCCCATGACCCAATCTCACACTGACATTTTTTTTGTTTCCCCAGATAAAAAAAGTCCTCAAAGGCAAATGTTTTCACAATGTGGAAGAGGTGAAACAAAAAAGAACAAGACCACTAAAAGACATCAAAATCAATGAGTTCAAAATTTTTTTGAACAGTGGAAAAAAAGTCCCAATAGTTGTATTGCATCAGATGGAAAGTACTTTGAAGGTGACTGAAGTTTAAACATGTAAGAATAAACACACAAGTTTTTAATAAATAAATTCTGGTGTTTTGGGGTACAAGTATGTGGTTCACCATCATGCCCACCAAACATGCCATGTGAGATGTCCGGAAGCACAGGGCATTGCACCAACGTACGCTCTTTGGACCTCTCAATAAGCTAGTTTGGTCAAACCTTCACTGATTTACAAATTCTTCTTAAGTGTTCAGCTTGATGAATTTTCATCCACATACCCTGTAGCCACCAATGAGATTGAGCACCCAACAGGTTCCTCCAGGCCACCATCTGTCAATATCACACAAAGGTGACCACCATTCTGGCCTCTAACATCAAATGTTAGTTTTCAAGCCTTCATTATTAAAAACAGCAACAAAATATAAAACAAACAACCCCCCCAGCTGATTATATATGGGGTGGTGGGCTGGAAAAGGAAGAGGGGTCAAAAATATTTTAATCTATTCCATTAAAAAATTCCTACTGTTATTTTTTAACTTATCTTCCTTGTTCACTGTGTTCTTTTAAAAATTACTGTGTGAAAGATCTTAGACTTAATACATTTCCTTTTTCTAGGCTTCTCTTTTTATAGTCTATTTGTGTTTGAACTTTTGTCATGCTCTAGAGATCAGAGAAAACTTAACAATGCAAGAGGAGAAAAAAATTACAGAGCATACTGATTTTTTTTTAGTTTTAACTTCTGTTTTTTGAACCTGCTATATTTCTTGCTGCTTTTACTCTGAATTAATGCCTACCTCTACATATTCACAAAAAAGTGTGTATGACATCTAAGAAAAAATGTATTGAAACATTATTGTTTCTTGTTTATTAGTTAAGAATCAATTCAGTAAGATTGTAGAGTTTGGGCATGAAGAAGGACTTTAGGGAGAAAGAAAGTCTTACAATGGATTTTGTTTAAAGTTTGGAGTAATTACTCAGAAGTGCCATGCTGAAATTGGACCCCTTCCAAAGGGAGTGTCTGGTGTGGGAGACCCATGTGGTGTGGAGCCCACCAGATACAGCCCAGGCCAGAGTTCGGCATCTGGCCATCGGTTGACCTCATGAGATCCCACCTCCCCACAGCTGGTCCCTTCTGGGGCTGTCGGGACTTGGAGACTAAGAAAACTCCAACTGCAACATGGTGTTGAAGGAATAACTTTCAGGAGGCTGGAGGTGGCAATGACAGAGACAGCTATGCCTCTGCAGACACTGAGGGTCAGAGAACCAGGACTTTAACAGAGAAGCTCAGGAAACAATTGAATACAAACTTCATGTAGTGTTGTAGTGAGCCGTAAAGATCCAGAGTGAAACTATAAAATCAGTCTTCAGTATAAATTCAAAATGTTGAAGCAAAAATGACAATTGATATGTACAGGAAATCCTTGATTAACGCTTTGTTCAACATTATTTTGTTACAAACACTGATGAGAAAAACCTCTGGCTACTGTCTGTATGGAGTCTTTATGTTCTTACCCTTTCTGTGTGGGTTGAATCAGGATCCTAGGGATTCCTCCCGGATCCCAAAGATGGGCATGTGAGAGTGACTGGTATGTCTGTATTGTCCCCAGTCTGAGTAAGTGTGTGTGTGTGTGTGTGTGTGTGTGTGTGTGTGTGCGCACATGCTCTGTGATGGAAGGGTGTCCTGTCCAGGGTGGGGTCCCTCCTCAGCTGCTGGGGTAAGCTCCAGACAACTGTGACCCTGAACTGGAAAGTAAGGTTGGAAAATAATTGTCTTGCTCATTTTTATTAATCGTTCTTAAATGTATAGCTTCCATTTATTTCAATGTTTAACATTAGAGTGCTTTGAGGCTTTATTTAGAAATTTAGATCTTTTGTGACCAGAAATATGCCACAGGAATTAAGTCTTGTTTGTATCAATTAACCTATGGGAAAATTGGTTTTGTCCTTTTGTTTTTGTTTTTTCATATCCGACAATAGAAATTTATTCTACTCTTAGAAATACAACATGTAATGAATTACACTAGACTTTTAAAGAAGCTTTAACATTTGTTTTATACATATTAGAACCCATTTCAACTTTAAAATCAAATCAGAAGAGTGTGTTATAATGTAATAGTTTACAGTGAATTACATGTAGATTACATCTCATTTTTATGGTGATTTGTTTGGTCAGTGGTGATATAAGATGATATTGAATATTGATTTCATAGATTTAAAATTTTTTTATTTCATTTTATTTTTCCACTACAACTTACCCTCAATATCATTCTGCCCCAGTTTCATGTGTACAGCAAAGTGGCTGAAAAACCATGCCCTCTGCAGAGTCATTCCCACCCCTTGCCCCAAGCACCCACCTAGCCCCATACCATTATCTCAACATTATTAACTCTATTCTCCATGTTGCAAACCACATCTCTGTGGCTACTCTGCAACTAAAAATTGGTTTTGTTTTTGGTTAAAGTTGCAATTTCTAAGAACCTATCAACAACATTGAAGACTTACGGTATTTAAAATGTATGATTTCCCCAATGTACGTCTCTTGTTAAATCAGTGTTTATAAATATTTTTGACATTCTAGGAGTGGCAACATAACATCAGGATGCTCCTGATTAGAGTTCAAACCTCAGGCTGACACAAATGATATTTTGCTCTAGAAACGAAAACTAGGAGGTGAGAGACCAACGTGAATTCCACCTTCGTTTCTGCTTCACAGAAGTGGAACATCTCCCTGGATTGAGGGTTGGCCATTGCAGGTCTCATGATAATCATTGTTCTTGTGAAGATTTCTGATTCTATCCAATTTCCTGTTAAGTTGGGATTTCTGAGCCTGGGGCAAAATGAAGACTTCAAATCATCTCTCATGACCTTGGCGGCATTTAAATGAAATTCAGAATCACCAATACATTCCCCTGAGCAGTACATTTTCTGGAAATAAAAAAAAGAAAAAGAAAAATCTTCACTTACCTCTACACATCCCAAAAAATGGATATACAGTGAAAGCCTCTCCACCCAAAAGTCACAGAATAATGTTGACAAATCCAGTTGCCAGAGTAACCAAGTATACTATGGTGCATCTGAGTGACCCAAAGGGGTAGTGGAGGTAATGGAAACAGAGAAGATGCAATTTTGTCTTCTTCTCAGGAACATGGGCAAGAAAGTGAGCAAGCAATATGTGACATCTTGTGTATTTTTTTAAAGATTTTATTTATTTATTTTTAGAGAGGGGGAGAGGGGGAGAAGGAGAGAGGGAGAAACATCAATGTGTGGTTGCCTCTCATGTGGTCCGCACTGGGGACCTGGCCTGCAACCCAGGCATGTGCCCTGACTGGAAATCGAACCTGCGATGCTTTGGTTCGCAGCCCATGCTCAATCCACTGAGCTACACCAGCCAGGGCTATTTTTTTGTATTTTTTGTTTTTTTTTTGTTTTGTTGTAGTCGTTGTTTTTTAGAACTGGCCTCCTGGCTGCTACCCACACACACCAAGCATGCTCCTGTCTCAGGGTTTTTGCTTTTGCTATTCTAGCCACCTACCCTACAATGTTGTTTCCTGAGACATCCAAATGGACCACTCCCTTTATTTTACCCAAATTTTACCCCATCAGAGATGCCCTGTTCCAGCACCAGTGGACAAGAGCATCGGGTGTCATGCTATCCCTTTACTGTGCTTCCTTTTTTTAAAAAAAGATTTTATTTATTTATTTTTAAACAGAGGGGAAGGAAAAAAGAAAAAGAGGGAGAGAAACATCAGTGTGTGGTTGTCTCTCAAGCGCCCCCATACAGGGGACCTGGGGAAACTGGCCCACAACCCAGGCATGTGCCCTGACTGGGAATCAAACCAGCAAAGCTTTCGTTCGCAGGCCCATGCTCAATGCACTGAGCCACACCAGCCGGGGCTACTGTGCTTCCTTTTAACTTCTTCACAGCACCTAACATTCTATCATATATTGATGTGTTTTTTTGCTGATTCTCTGACTAGACTTTTACCTTTCCAATGGCAGAAGCTTTGTTTTATTCACTAAGTGCATCCCCAGTGCTTAAAGACTTCCTGGCATATGGCAGATGTTAATACGTGACATCTTTCTGGACATTGAGACCAATACTATAGTTTGGGGGGAATGTCTACAATGTAAGTGTTCCATTAAAACGAGGAAGGCAAATGAAGCAAATTTTCACACCAATGTGAGAGTCTAATTTTAACATAAATATTTCTACTTCTGTGTAGCACTAAGCTGTGCTTAAATAAGGGTATTATTGGTTAGGGCTCAATATTTTAGTAATAACCATTATACTTCTTATTCACTCCAGTCAGGCATTTCAAATGAGTCAGATTATCTCTACAGACCAGTCTGATGTTTCAGGACACATCTGTCTAGGTCTAGGAGGAAAAATAGAAAAGATGAGTATTGTGCAAAAAAATCTAACAGTAAGAATTTTTGAGGCTTCCCTGAAGGTCTAATTTCATGGTCATAAAATGCCTTCATTTACTTAATAAAAATACTTTTGGGTTACCATAACCAGCAGAGTCAGGAGCTGGGAAATAGCTGCTGGCACACAAGAGGATAGTATTTTTCTTCTTGGTAAATTTTAATTTTATAAATGAACTGATAGTTTCCTAAGAAAAATATAACTCTCTATATTTGCACAAGCAAGAGTTATCCACTACACACCAGCCTGAATTACCAGATTGCCATTAGGGGGATATGAGAGGCGATACAGAGATGGGTTTCTGTATCCTGACAAATTTATCTGCTTAATATACTGTTACATATTTTGTTTCCACCTAGGGATATTTGAAGAGGATTTGGGGATAAGATGAGAAACTTGTGAAGCTAGATCACAGAATCTCCTCTAAGAATTAAATGAAGTGAACAAAAAAGAAATGCACATTCCTGACTTCAGATTTCAAAATCCACATGCTTTGTTTATCTTTTGTTCCTCCATCGATAGGGGAGTGGCGTGGTTGCCAGGGAGAGGATTTGGCAGGTGAAACAGAGGTGAAGAAGAGGAAATTAATGCCTACATTTTTCTTGGCTAGAAAGGAAGGCTTCTTGGTTCTACTCTTAACAGAAGAACATCCAGAATCTAAGAGTAAATGTACTCTGCCAATAAAGTGTAATAAATTTTGGTACAGGAGTTTTAACTGAAGGCTAGCAAAAGAATAATGACCAGGTCCACCAATCATGACAGCCCATGGCCCCAGGTGAACCTCCTCTGCTCCTCTTACTACACCTCATCATTGCAGACACTCACTGTCTGCAATTCTCTTCTTCCTTAGTGTGTGTGTGTACTAAGTGTATATAAAATATATATGTATATATATGTAAAGTGTGTGTGTGTGTGTGTGTGTGTGTATAGTCTGTTGAGAAGATATCCAGCCATGTAATCTGAAAAATAGAGGCATTTATTGAAGAAGATACAAGAAACATTGGACATAGGACAATGACACCTCAGTCCCCTTCAAAGTAGGCACCTTGGAACCTCACAAAGTTCTTCCAATCACTCTCAGCTGCCCTATCGTATTTTCCTGAAGCTCATTGACTGTCTGAAATCTCTTCCCTTTCAAAGGTGATTATAGATTAGGGAAAAGCCAGAAGTCACAGAGCACCAAATCTGGGCTGTAGGGCAGCTGAGTCACCTGGATGATTTGATGTTTTGCACAAGACTTGATGCATGAGTGGGTGCATTGTTGTGATGAAGCTGCCAACCACCAGTTGCCCATAGCTGCAGCCTACTGAATCATCTAAATAGATTCTGAAGAGGAATGCTCAAGCATAATGCAAAATTTGATGCAGATTCATTGCTCTCCTTGCTCAGTCATTTTGAATGTGACAGCCACACAGTACACATGCTCCCTCAATGGTGTCTACCACCCCACTAACTAGTACAGTGAAGTCATCACACTCTCCTTGGCTGCCAGGTTACATAGATGCCATGCAAACTGTTCTCATTGTATTAACAATGGTTGGACTTTTTCCGGACATACTTCATATATATATTCATATTCCTCACATTTTTACTGGGCACAAGGCCACCCAGCAAAAAGCATTTCCAAGCTACCCTTGTAGCTATGTACGACCACATAGGTTTTAAGTTCTGGGCTGAAGTTATGTGCATAACTTGTGGAAAGGTACTTAAACATAGTGGGCATTCCCATTTCCTCTTTTTTAATCTTTTTTTCTGACTATGAAACAGATGTGATAGTTGGAGTGAGAGTGACCATCTGGGAGAACTTGAGCTTGAAACACTACAGAGTATCATATCAACTGTGATGGCTGGTGCAGACTTCTAAGTGAGAGAGAAACAAACTTCTGATTTAAGCCACTGTTACTTAGAGTTTTCTATCCTACAGTCAACTTCATTTCTAACTAATTGATAACTTGCCCTCAGCCAATGAGAGAGAAGGAAGAACACAAAAGATTCTCCTCAACTGAATTTGTAAGAGGAAGACAAGTCCCAGATCAATGTGAAAAAAATAATAAATAAGAATTTTTCCACAACATATCTGTGAAAATAGGAAATCTGGATAGAGTTTCACATATCAAATAACAAGATGAAGAGGAGGAATGTATGAAAACTATGCAAAAACACGATGTCAAAAAAAGGAAAGGAACAAAGAATTAAAAATACGTGTGAAAAGAAATGTATCTCAAATACCTGGAAAAAAATAACTACAACAAATGCTTTTATTTTATGAAAAAAATTAAGTATGTGTATTCAATGAAACAAGAAATCAAAGGTAAGCTAAGGCCATAGAAGGCTGAGATTGCAATATATGATGGTTAATTTTATGTGTCAAGTTGACTGGGTTACGAGATGCCCCAATATTTGGTTAAATAATACTCTGGATGTATATGTGAGGTATTTGTGAATGATAAGGCAGAATGCCCTCCCTGTTGTGTGGGTGTCATCCAATTCACTGAATACATGAATAAAACAAAAAGGCTGAACAATAGGAAACTTCTCCTATCTGACTGTTTAAGCTGAGACATTGGTCTTTTCTGGCCTTTGGATTCAAGCTGAAACATCAGCTCTTCTCAGATCACAAGTCTGCAAGCTTTCAGACTGAAATTTATGCCACTGGGTCTCTTGGTTCTCAGGTCCTTTATATTTGTTCAGGAACTATACATGTGATCACCTGGGTCTCCAACTTGCAGACTGCAGATCTTGGGACTTCTCAGACTCTGTAATTGCATGGACCAATTCCTTAAATCAATCTCTTTCTCTAGATATAGAAATAGATGTAGATGTTGATGTGATAAATAGATGATGATGATAGATAGATGGATATAGATAGATAGATAGCTTATTGGGTTTTTTCCCCTCTGGAGAGTTCTAACAGACAATGCTAAGTAAAAAAAAAATTAAATGCCATAATGTACTATTAAAAAGTTGATTAGAAATATCAAGGAATGGAATAGACATGGCTGAAAAATAATTATTAACATGAATAAAAGGCCTACAATAATCACAAACAATGCAATGGAAAAAGACAAGGAATTTTAACACTTTAAGGAAAGAAATTAGATGTAGAGCATACAATAATAATCTGATATCAGGATGGTTGGTATCCAGAATCAGAAACCACAATAAATGGTATAGAAATGATAGTTTAAGAGGAAGTAAAAGAATAACATTTGAAACAATGAATGAAAAACATCTTAATATTGAAGGGGTACTGTGTTCCAGGACAAATTGCTTAAGAATGATCAACACTAAGCCATATCCTAGTTAAATTACTAAATTTTAGAACAAAGAAAGAATTCTCTAAACTTTTAGGTCAAATCAGAAGAAGGAAGAAGAAGAAGGAGAAGGAGACGAAGAAGAAGGGGTAGGGGGAGGAGGAGGAGAAATCACCTACAAAAGTCAAGGTTTTTGTTATCAATAGAAGCCTACAAAATTCTGAGAGTAAGAAATGTTTTACTCAAGAATGATGGACTAAATCATGTTCCCTTTAAGTTTAAAGGCAACAGACAAATATTTTGCACATACAAGAACCCAGAGAATATAAAATTTATAAACTCTTGATTTTAAAAAATCTCTTTAGTAATTCAATAAAGCTAACCCAGAAATGAATCAAAATGCAGGAATATAGATAGAACAGGTTCTCAAATGTGGTCCCTGAACTAGCAGCATTAGCATCAGCATCAGCATCAGCTGGGAACTTGTTAGAAATGCAAACTTGGAGCAATGACCCCAGAACTAGTGAATCAGTCTGTGTTTTACCAGCCAGGCCTCCAGGTGATCCTGAGGCACACCAGTGTGAGAACCACTTGACCAGAGAATCTGTGGTTACAAAATAGGTCACGGGATCTGATTTCATTTAAATACAGAAATACATATATTCATGCTATATGTAATTTTGATACTCTCTAATCTCAATTATTATCCTTCACATTATATGTAATATTTAGTAAACATTTATTGACTAAAAAAGAATTTTTATTCTTTCCTAAAGTTAATAAACTGTCAATACGTTAACTGTTGATCTATTGCATTAAGCTATCTGAAACTTCTTAATAATTGTTTTTGTTCAAAATTTTAAGAGCTTTTACATTAATTATTCCAACATTTTTCTTTTGCAATGATAAACATAAACTTATGCTTTAGCTGAAGGAATTTCAACATAAAACACTTGGAGAGATGTAACTCCCCAAACTATACTCTCCTGTGCTTAAAAGTGACTATTAGCAATCAATGATATTAGCAATCAATGACTTGCCTTGTTTGGATCATCAATGCTTTTCTACTGATTAGCTATGGTGATAATCAGTCAGAGATGACAAAACTTTTCTCTTCCTTTTTCCTTTTTAAATTACAGTTGGCATTCAATATTATATTAGCTTCAGGCGTACAGCATATATAACTTATCACCTTACATAACTTAGAAAGTGATCACCGTGATCAGTCTTATACCCATCTGACACCATACATGGTTATTACAAAATTATTGACTATATTTCCTGTGCTGTGCTTTACATCCCGTGACTGTTTTGTAACTATGAATCTGTACTTCTCAACCCCTTCACTTTTCTCACCCAGTTCCCCAACACCCCTCCCTTCTGGCAACCATCAGTCTCTTCTCTGTATCTGTGAGTCTGTTTCTGTTTTGTTTGTTTGTTTCTATTGTTCTTTAGATTCCAGATATAAGTGAAGTCAGATGGTATTTGTTTTTCTCTAACTTATTTTACTTAGCATAAAGCCTTCTAGGTCCACCCATGTTGTTGCAAATGATAGGATTTCATTATTTTTTATAGCCCAGTAATATTCCATTATATCACCACCAATTTTATATCTAGTTGTCTATTGATGGCATTTGGGCTGCTTCCATAACTTGGCTATTGTAAATAATGCTGCAATGAACACATGGGTGCAGATATATGTTCATTTGTGTTTGGATTTCTTCAGATAAATTCCCAGAAGTGGAGTCACAGGGTTATAAGGCAGTTCCATTTTTAATTTTTTGAGGAACATCTTTAGTGTTTTACACAGTAGCTGCACCAGTCTGCATGCTCACCAGAAGTGCACAGGGCTTTCCTTTCCTCCACATCCTTGCCAACACTTGCTTGTTAATTTATTTATAATGGCCATTCTGGCAGGTGTAAGGTGATTTTTTTAAAACATTACAGTTTTGAGGAGAAGTGAGCGCCCCTCGGGACCCAGAGACTGCGCACCCGTGGACCCGGAAAAGCCCAGGCACTCCCCGGG
>CM052547.1:39101502-39152016 GCA_028533065.1 Trachops cirrhosus | reverse complement strand
ACAAAACTAGGGGTGTTGGAAAGGGGAGGGAGGAGGGGAGGAATGGGTGGGTGGGCTGGAAAGGGAATAAAGGATAGAAACTGTACTGAATAAACTAAAATAAAAATAAATAAATAAATAAATAAATAAATAAAATCTTAAAAAAAAAAAACATTACAGTTTTAACTTGCATCTCTCTGATAATTAGTGACATTGAACATCTTTCCATGTCTACTATTCACCTGCGTGTCCTCTTTGGAGAGGTGTTTATTTAGGTTCGGGGTGTCAAACTCATTTTCATGTGGGGCCACATCAGCCTCTCAGTTGCCTTCGAAGGGCTGAAATAATTTTAGGACTGTTCAAAGAAATGAAAAGCTTAATTCAGTTTATTGATTATGTTTTTAGTCTTCTCTTATCTCAGTTATATTTTTGACAGCACATTTTTATCAAAAATGGCTTTACAATTAGTGGTAATACTGTGTTATAAGGCAGAATATTTATCAACAAACCTTGGAGAAATATTAATGACCAAAGCATCTTGAGTACTTATAATGAGCCAGACACTATGTGCTTACCAGGATTATAATAACTGATGCTCACAACATTCTTCTGAAAGTGATGCTAATATTATTTCCTTTTTACAGATGATAAAAAATGAAGCTTAAAGAGGTTTATAGTTTTGTCCAAAATGGTACAGCTAATTACTTCTGAGATTCAAACCTAAGTCTGATTTGAGTTTTCCCCTTACTTTCAACATCTGATCCAATGAGAAGAAGAGGAGGGAGTGGATAATTCAGGAATTATTTCAAATTGGCAGTTGAAGGTACTATATGACTCTCCAGTGTATAAGGAGGTGGGAAGATGGGAAGAGTGTCAGGTGGCATCAGTTACCTCATTACATTTTATTGGTTTAGAATATTGAATAAAGTTGGCATTCCATTTATGACAAAATGTCATTTGGTGTCAAGAAAAAACAGTACATTTCAGAGCGTCTTTAAAATATGTTTAGGTTTTTAAATTTATTGGTGTTATTGGCCATGCTAATTGAAGAGTAATTATAATGGGAAAACCTACACCATCATTCAATTCCTCCTGTAATCTAAATGTTCTAATGTAGTGGAAACACTACAGGGTTTCTCCAAGTGCTCAGGAATGCCAATAAACACACTCTCAGAAGGAGGCTGAACTTGGTTCAGAGCCAGATGTGACAAAAGAACAGAAATAACAGGTGGGATCAGAAGGAAGTGATGAGTGCTTGAGCCAAGGAGAGAGGAGCTGCAGTTTAATCTGCAGAGTGGGAAGTAATGCATGCTGTTGGCTTATGCTGCTGTAAAGAGGAAATAATGTAAACATTTTAACAAGGAGACTCCCTCAAATCCTTGAAAACCCATTTGCCCTCTGAATGACCAAAGCCCCTATAAAGATAATATTCACAATCAAGCCAGCAGTTTGCTGCAAATTAGGTTTGTGTGAGGCACCCAGGCCAAGGACACAAGGGAGATCAAGGGCTCAGGGAATGCAGTAGCCCAGCAAGCTCTCGCCATTGTGTGCAAATGTTCCCCTGTCTTTTTTCTTTTGGGGGTGAAGTCTGGTTTCATGACTGAAAACAGAGTACTAAAACTTGTAAATAATTTACAAATTTTATTTCCATTTTTCTTTTTCAAGGTCCAATTCCTGCACAGCCTGGCAGCTCTATAGTCATAGTCGGTATATAAATGGTACCATATACAAAAGTGTAAACACCACACTCCTCCTCAGAGGTTAAATTTGTTGGAGTGCTTAACAACTGTGCTTTAAAATCTCAGGCATTAAATGAAATAACACATGTCCAAACTACCAAGTACCTACCAAGAATGAAAGTACACTGTAAACCATAGGCGCTGTGGAAATCTAAGGCACTGCATGTAGTTCAGTGGTTTCTAAGCCCACTCGACAGCAGAATCTCCAGGGGGTACCTGTGAAGCATATTCCAGGGCTCTTTCTCCAGAGATTTGGATTCAGTGGGTCAGAACAGGAAAGTGTTTTCCACAATCCCTCACGTGCTTTTGGGATTTGGGGCTGGCTTTTGAGAATTGCCGTGTGCAGTTGTTTTCCACATCCTCTGTCCCCCACCTCTATCCTCCAGCCCTCACTTTGCCTTATTCCCCTGCCCAAGGGCCCTTCCTTCTAACCAAGTAAATTTTTTAAAAATTTTATTTATTTATCTTTAGAGGGGAAGGGAAGGAGAGAGATACGGTTGCCTCCCGTGTGTCCCCTGCTGGGAACTGGCCCGCAATCCAGGCATGTGCCCTGACTGAGAATCAAACTGCAATCTTTTGGTTCACAGGCCTGTGCTCAATCCACTGAGCTACACCAGCCAGGGCTTAACCAAGTAAATTTTACAGTTGCTTCTATTCTTGTCGTCCATTCAGACTAGGCCTTGTTCCGTGTCATGTTGGCATGTCCTCTAACTTCACAAGTACCAAACATATTCCCCCTTTTCCCTAAAAAATATTTTTATTAAGTAAACTTGTCATAAACTGGGCATGAACTTTAAATTGGAGGGAATATAAAAAAGAGTTGGGAGTGCTATGCAGGTACTAATAGAAAACTTTCAAATTGCTTAAATATACATTTTGGAAAGAGCACTAAAAGTTACATGAGAGAAGGATGCTTTACATACAAGGCACTTACGGTTAATCCAGAAGACCTAACCATCAGCTGAGAGGGCAGACAAACGTAGTAATGACATCGTGGGGATGCAATCATCAAAATCCAGACTGTAGGAAGCTCTGGAGTTTGCTAGTCTGAATGGATCAGCTGCACCAGCCTCAGCTGGGAGCTTGCTGGAAACTCGGAATCTTGGGTCCCACTCCAGATCTTTCTAAAGCAGAATCTACTGTTTAACAATATCCCCGGGTGAATTGTGCATACTTTCAAGTATACACAATTGAGAAGTACTATTCTACTGGATAAGACAATATCTTCAACAAATAAATTGCAAGAAAAAAGAGAGAAGGAAACATAGATTTAAAAAGATTAAGAGATCTATTGACAAGATACAATGTGGGGACTTGTTTCTATCCTGATTTGCACAAACCAGCTGAAAAAAATTTTTTTTCAAGTGACGGGGGATGTTTGAATGCCAATTGAATATTATTATGTAATGATATTAAGTAGTCATTGTCAATTTTGACAGATAAATTAAGGGCATTATAGTTATTAAAAAGGTGGAAGAGGCTTATCTTTTAGAGATTATCTACTTTAATACTTATGGATGAAATAATATCATGTAATGGGTTTGCTTCAAAATAATCCAGTGGTGGCATTTATTAATGAAACAACATTGGGCATGAGTTGTTGCTGTTTTAGATAGGTAATGTCCACATAAGGGGTTATTATATTATTTTTCTTTGTAATGCAATCCTAATACTAAGTACCTGAAGTTAGGTCAAATTTCACAGTGTAAGGGCACAGTCCCGCACAAGACTCCTCTCACCTCATTTACCAGCCCCAAGCTCTAGGGTCCCCAGGTCGCCCATGTATCTGACCAACTGGTTACAAATTCAGGGGCTACCCCTCAGATTCAGTAATTTGCTAGAATTCTCAAAGAACTCAGGAAAACACTGTATTTAGGATTATAGTTTTATTACATAGGATACAACTCAGGACTAGCCAAATGAGGAGACACACAGGGCAAAGTCTATGAGGGTTCTGAATAAGAAGCCTCCATGTCCTCAGGTTGCATCACCCTCCTGGCACGTTGATATATGATTACCCACAAGGGGTTCACCTAAGTGCCCATGTTCAGTATTTCTTTTCTTTCCTCACCAGAGGACATGATTAGAGAGGGGAAGGGAGGGAGAAAGAGAGGGAGAGAAATATTGATGTGAGAATGAACATTGGGTTGCCTTCTGCACGTGCCATGACATGGGAACCAAACCTACAACCCAGGCATGTACCCTGACTGGAATCGAATCCACAACCTTTCAGTTCATGAGATGTTGCCCCAACCAGCCAAGCCACACCAGTCAGGGCCCATGTCCCAAGTTTCCATTGGGATTTCATTCTGTAGGCATGATTGATTGAATCATTTGCCACATGATTGAACTAAATCTGCAGCCCCTCTTTTCCCCTTCCCAAAGGTCAGAGGTTGGGTTGATACCATGTAGCTCAAAATGCCAACCTTCTAATCATCTGGCTAGTTATTCCAGCAAGGACAGCCCTTGTCCTAAATCATGTTATTAGCATAAATTCAAGTATGGTCTGAGGAGATTATATTATAGGGATTTGGCCTTACACATTTATTAGAACTAGTTAAGTAGTCTCTATAAGGCTGTAATATTCATACCTGATACTGGAGCTTGGTATTCAGATGGTAAACAATTAGGAAGGGAAGATTAATATAAAGTGATGAAGATCAAGAATATGCTGGAACCTACAGGAGGGACAGACTAAAGCCTGTGTCAGTTCATGTTGCCCCTTGTGTTGGTGGTGGGGACCGACCCTTCCTCTTGGAACTGAACACATAGATGTCATCTAGGAGTCAGAGAAGCTGGGGAGGATCCTGGGGAAGGCAGAGCAGGTCCAGCTTCTGCTTCCTCCCAGGGGGGTAAGTCAGCAGATCAGTAAAGAGTGTGAACTACAAAATGGCCACAGCTTCTGACTACCTTTCAAATCTCACAAGAATCTTCCTTGTGGCCCACCATACCTAGAAGCATACAGAAAATAAACTTCTGAGGGATGTAGTTCAACATAGCCTGATCAATATATTACAAAGCCACCTCACCTAAAAAAAGTGAACATTTGTAAATCAATATGTGCCTGGAAGTAATTTTTTAAGGGACAAGCAACTTCACAAAGAAATCTGAGACATATATGGCCAACTCCATCCACCACTGGAAACATATTTGCCTTGTCACACATGATTCCTTCTCCTCTCTAGGATAAGAAGATGAAACCTCCCACCAATTCTCCACCTGATCTAATTCCATCCTTTTATGCTCTCCCAAGGATCATGCCCCATGAATTAACTTCTTATGTCTCTGGTTTAAACATCTTATGTTCTGACTTTATATCTTCAGTTTACTGGAAAAAAAAGTGCTAATGATTCTGTAAGTCCCTCCAGCAAATATCCTTTCTTTCTCTTTCCCACAGCCAGGTTTTGAGAATGAAAAGTCAACAGGTGCTGTTGTCACTTGTATAATATAATTTTGCTATATTATTTGAAGATACTCAATTATTCGATAAATAACACCTGGAACTAACAAGTAGAACACAGGTGAGATGCATAAAATATGTTGAGGAGTGACAGCAAATGTGTCAATTGAGAAACCTGTTAAGTTAAACAGTCTAACATAAGCAAAGCATATGTTTGATGAACATAAAATGAAAAGAATGGAACAAACAAGAGTGCTACTTGTAGATACAAAGGGATAGAAAAACCAAGTAAACCTAGAATATTAATAATGCGCAGGTCATGTATCATCCGGAATGACTATTATGCCATTCTTAAATTGGCTACCAATTGGTGATGGCCATTCTTGCCCCTTGAGACCACTGCCTAAGACACACAAATCAATCTATAGCTGCTCAGTAGGTTATCGGTGAGTTTTAAGTTGTTCTCAGGCTACTTGTCCCTCAATCTCTTTGAAAGAGCAAGTATGTGTTAGCTCTACTATTATTCTGTCAGCTGAGTCCCCTTGCTCACACTCCACCCTGGAGCTCATAACCACACTATCAACAGGGAGTGATGCTGAGAGGGCGCGTGAGGGGAGAAGTAGCCCTTCCACCAGACTGGCACCCTATCCTCAATGTGATACCTACTTTACCTCTTTTCTTTGCTTCTTGCTGTGTGTTTTAAATTTATTCAATAAACTTTGTGATTCAGGCATCTTTATATGATCTCGGCCTGTCTTTTTTGTGATTTCTAGGATAGCCTGCTTGGTAGTGAGCTTGGAGTTAGGGTAATCAGACTGTTCTGGTTTGCTTAGCGTCCTGGAAATCCCCTTAGCCCTAGGCAAACAGGGACAGTTGATCACCCCATTGGAGATAATCATTGCAACATGTTTATTTCTCACCAAAACAATCTCCTTACCTCTCCCTCACTTTTTCAGTGATTGCAATCTGGTTTCTATTAACATCCCTCTATCAAAAACATTCTTGCTAAGATCACCAGTTACTTCTATATTGTCAAATCAAATGAACACTTATTTTATTTCCCTGAAGCAATAGATATTATTATAGTTTTTCTTTCATGGGGCACTTTTTCCTTAGCTTGCATGACACCTCTTGCATTATCTAGCTGGGTTCCAGATGGCCATCAGGCACCAAAATTCAAAGACACTCAAAACTGAACTCATCATCTTCTCCCCCAAATCTTTCTTCCTGTACTCTATCTCTCTCTCCACTGTACTTCCACCCACCCAGATACACAAACCAGAAAATGAATGGGCCTAGGCTCCTTCCCACCCCCATATATGTGTTCATGTTGGTTCCTTTAGGGTTCCTGGGATACTCACCAGCAGCTGCAAGTGTCCCCCAATCAGGCTACTTGCTCCCTTCACTCTCTATCCCAACTGGTCTTATCCCTCAGTTCCTGCCTCTTGGTTATGTTTGGACTGGCTTTGGACTACTTATGTAGGCCTGATCTGACATAGGCTTGGATGCTCGGATCAAGTCTCCTAAGACCCGTTTAGATAGCCCTGCAATGACATCCTAATCCCTTTTTGTCAGGGGAAGTCATAGAGTCACCCATACTGTCATGTCAGTTTGACCTCCATTCCTCTTTTTCTACAACTGCTGCCTCACTTTACCATCTCATCCCTCTTTGGTTGAAATGTTGAAGCTACTTAAATGGACTTCTACCTATCATATTTCCCACCCCCAATACTTCTCTCTACTGCCTTCAGTTATCTTCGTAAAGCACAAATCTCATTAAATCATGTCATTCTCCTGCTTAAGGTTTTTTCAAAGTCCTTAGCTTGACATTCAAAGCCCTTCCTATTCTGTCTCAGATTCTGTTTCACCCATGCTGGCAATTTGCAATTCCTGATGTGCTGTGGTCATTTCTCATTTTATATATTATTAACTCTTTCTGACATGCCCTGCACTCTTCTCAACATCCACTTTCCTTTCACCAACCAGCAACAGCGCAGACACTCCCATTCTCCCACATTCCCTTCCATTCTCAGCGTGGTCACCTCCCTCATCAGCACAACCCCTAGTCTGGTTTGCGTGCCTCTGGTTGATGTTACCTGTGGCTTAGGTTACATTAACACTTATCAGACTCTCACAATCATGTTTTTAAAAAAACTATATTTCTTGCTAGACTGTGAACTTCTTGAGGTCTTGCATCTCCAGAGCCTAACACAGCTTTAGGCCTGTGGTAGGTTTTCCATACATGTTGACAAAATGAGTAAATAGGTAAGGAATCTGATAAGATAAACTGTATAAGGGATATACCATTTGCACTCTGTCTTATCACCTGTCTATTGGTTCTGGGCCATGTGCAAAGAGGGAGACGAAATCCTACTGGGAAGAATTAGGGAAAGGCCTGGATTCATGTCTCACGAAACTAGATAAACTATATAGTTGTCCATCAAGTGGTGGCAGCAAAGAGTGAATCAAGGTGACATAACCGAAGGGTTTATGCATCTGGATGTTCCACATGCCCCAGAAGCCTGAGAAGGGGGAGATAAGGGTTCCACAATCTGCTTCTCCAGTATGTTCTTCTAATTCATTCATTTTCTCAATCCCCATTACCCTAGTCTTCGTTCAGTTCCTTCCAAGAAAATGCACCCCACCCCCAACAACAGTGGCAGGAAGGTGGCATCCAGACCTAATCAACACAAACACCAAAGTCCTCATAGCACTTATCAGGGAGCCACCAAGCCCATGGTATTCAAGAGCCATTTGCTGACCTCAGAATATGAGATCTGTCCAGAAGTTCCAGCCATATAATATGAAAAACAGAGACATTTATTGAAGAAGATACAAAATACAAGAAACATTTTACATGGGACAATGGTACCTCAGTTCCCTTCAAAGTAGCCACCTTGGGACTTCACACAGTTCTACCAATAACCATTAGCTGTCCTGTCATATTTTCCTGAATCTCAATGATTGTCTGAAATCTCTTCCCTTTCAAAGATAACTTTAGCTTTGGGAAAAACCAGAAGTCACAGGGTTTCAAATCTGGTACTGTAGTAGGGCTGAGTCACCTGGTAATTTGATGTTTCACCAAAAATCTCTGCAGGAGACATGATTCATGAGCAGGCATATTGTCATGATGAAGCTGCCAATCACCAGTTGCCTATAGCTGCTGCCTTCTGAATCATCTAAATAGTTTCCAAAGATGAATGTTCAAGCTTAACACAAAATTTGATGCAGATTCTTTGCTCTACACACTAGTCATTTTGAATTCAATGACCACACAGTACACATGCTCACTCAACAATGTCTGCCCCCACTGACTAGTACAGTGAAGTCATCATTGTTCACACTTGTGTATTCCAGTCCACTCTCCTTGGCTGCATGTTTACATCAGTGTCATGCAAACCATTCTTGTTATATTAACAATGGCTGGACTTTTTCCAGACAGACCTCATATATCTTTGGCATTTAAATATTTCTGCAAAAGAATCATAGTGTATAGACATGCCACATTAATCTCCCTTCAAACTGAGGTGACAAGTAAGATTTTCTTCTTCCTATGCAAAGGGAGAAATGGTTTTAGGGAACTATTTTTAGATTTGACCTGTCTTATGGGATATATTCTTTTGTTATGATTACCAAAAGTTTTAATTTTTAATGGGAAATGCAAGCAAATTTCCACAGTTTTGAAAAAGAAAGCATTTACAGTGAAATTGAGTCTCCCTCTCACCCTTTGCCCATGACTACCAAATTCACATATCAACAGTAGCCAGCTTCTTTTGTCTTTCCAGGGATGTTTGATGAGTGTATGCCTGCATGAATACACATGTGTACTCAAGTATGTAGAACACACATACACAAAGAGATTTCTCAGCAGAGTATGGGCTCTATCTTAAACCAAGGCCTCAGGTTCCCATATCCTTCTGTCATTCCTAGACTGTATGACACAATGAAGCACAAAGTTTGGGGAAGTGCACTTGGCCTGACCCCTAATCCCCCAGAGTCCACACTGCCCTCAGTCTGTGATAAACATCTCTTCCACTAATCAGGAGGTAACCCATTTTGCTGCCTACTTCCAGTTTAGCCCAGATGCAAAGAAAGTAGAGCAATATTTTTATATTTTCTAAATCAAACACATCTTTTCAAATAAAGAAGAATGTGTCACAAGAGAGTTTCAAACTGAGGTCTGTTTTGAAATATTCAAGGAAAGTAGCAGAGTCAGGTAGATGACAGACAGCTGGAACACAGGTATAAAAAAATCACAACAGAAAAACATGCATGCAAAGATAGATACACACACACGAAAGATAAGAAGACTAACATGTTCAATCCCCATGACTGTGGAGCAGAAATGCTTATTTTTCAACTCTTTAAAATCACTTATCTACTTCCTCTTTGTATTAATTTGATTGCATTCGTTTTCCTTCCATTTCACTTTATTCACTCAGCTCTCTGTTGATCCTGCCAACCTGAAGGGCCAGCCTGGATTTGCACATCTTTCCATGTGACCGTGCTGGACTGGCAATGGAAGTTACTTTACCCCTTTCCTTAGGAGTATGTGATGGATTTGCTTCAGATCAAACAGCCAACAACTCTTCATGGTTGCCCACTTGGCAATGGTAAGCCAGTTAGATAAAGGGAGGAGGTTCCTGCTCTAGTTGGGTTGATGTTTGTAAAGAGGTTGGGGCTATAAACTTTTTTTGTCTTTTTAACAGGGAAAGATATAGTCAGACTTACAAACAAAGTAGGAAAAAATGCTATATGAGTATGATATGGTTCAAGGAGTGTGCTGCCACCCCCCACCCCTACCCACTGGCTCTCTTATAGCTGGGAATTCTGACCTGAAATGAGTGTAGGGAGAGAGACTGAGACTGAGTTTCTCAGAATCACTGATTAAAATTTGCCATTAGCTTATCTCCTGAGACTGCTCTGTTTGTTTGCATGAATGTAGGAATTGTTCCCTATTTGCTTCTCTGTTTAAAAATTCTTGTATCTTTGTATTTACATTCAAGGTTTGGGCCCCAAGTTGTAAACACACTGTGTGGGGAAAAGGAAGAGGAAGAGTGCTGAACTCAAGGGCAATTTAAAAACAAAGGGAAAAGACCTTGAGTTGGGTAGAGAGAGCCAACCCTACCGCCCATAGATTAAGAAGGAAGAAGCCATGGAGGCTAGAAAGAGCATAGAGTAAGAGGCTAGTTCTGCCACAACAAGCTAAACACCTCAAGGGAGACTTGAGAGATTAGGGGCCTTAGTTTTCTAACCTGAGAAGCAGGAGTTTCTCTCTCAAGATGGCTTTCAGCAAGTGTACCCTCCTCTCAACTGTTTATAATCCGGTAGGGACCTAACATGAATAATATGCTAAATTTCTTTAACTGTCTCTAAAATAAGCAGGAAATCTTGAGTATTTTCAATATAACATTTAAAATCAAGGTGATTTCTTTTCATGTGTTTTGCTTGAATTCTTAGCTGCTTGGGGGATTCTGGTAAAGGGAGAGAATTAATCTTTATTACATCCATCCAAAGTGCTAGTCAGTATAACACTTACTGAGAGTAGGATCAGAATCTTTGTATCACCTGCAACACATGAACACAATATACACTTCAATAAGAATTGAATAAAGAAATCACACATCAAAAGATAACTTTAGGAAAGTACAATGAACACAACCTTCCATATGAGCCACTGTCGATTTATACTCAAGCGATTACAAAACGTGAAGAAAGTATTCAGATTTCTTTTTGCTGAGCTAGTTTAGCAATGTCCATGAGGAAGTATGCAAGGGCATTGTGTTCATTTAGAATGACAGTCTGAAAGGCGGGATTGTGTGCTAGGAGCAAAATCAACTGCCATGGAAGTGGGACTTGGAAAAGATTAGGCTGGTTTCATGCAAGATACATTGAAACAATTTTGTATACTTTTAAACACACCCCCTCATACACACCCCATAACATACTTCAAATATCCTTTTGCCAAAACACTTCAGATCTCTCTACTCCATTTTTTATTTTATAATATTTCCAAGAGGTAAATAGAGGCAGGGAACAGCTGCACTAATATGTTGTCTCATGATCATTTGTGTTGAGGCTAATCTTAATAAGCTCTGACTGTGTGACTTAATAGAATATATTATACAGAACTAATAAAAATAGTTCTTAGCATTCTAGAGGGAGTAATAATATTCATATAGAGAGCATGAGTGTACAAAGCATTTCACACAGTTTCAACAGGCTCCATAGTCTTCTCATCTCTAAAATAGAAGTGATGATAATTATAATGACTTGCACAAGATGACCCAGTCAGTAAGTGAAGGAGTCAGGTCTTATGAGAACAGAGCTATTTTTAAAAAAATGTCAATACTTCATTGTGAAAATAACCAGAGAATTGCTGAGATCACGACACTTTCCAGGCAATTAAATATTTGTAAGTGAATGAATGACCAAATGAATGAATGAATACAGCATTGTAAAAAGGAGTCCTAGAGATTGCTCCCTGCATTTTGGGGTTCATGAAATACTATAAATTTCATTGTAATAGACTTTGTCATCAGCGACAAAGTTACAGCATTACTGGGACTAGTGCTCTCTACATAGTCATGCTTTATTACTGTCAAGTTCATTAGGGAATACGTTACTACAGTACCAAGAATAATAGTGCCATCTAGTGACACTTCTAGTTATTGTCTCTAAAATTGTTTATGATATTGATTCTGTTGTTTAAGAGTCACCAAAGATTAGAGATTAAGTACAGAGTGCAATATGTGCAATCTGTGATCCTCACCATTTTGCTTTCCAAGAAATCTTTTCTCAGAATTTCAGTATGGGATAAACTTTCACCTCAATCATATTTCTCAGATGACATATTTATTGGGCCTATTCACACCAAAATTTTTTGTAGCTTGCATGTTTATATTTCAATGACTATGTTTCTTTAAGAACTATCAATTTTGAGGTGCAACATTGATACAATTACTTTTCAGGATAAAAATAGTAAATACAAACATTAATTAAAAGACATCCTTTTTTAAATATTAAAATGTTTAAAAACAAATTTACAATCAAGAAATTTTATTATTCAAGTATTTATTCATTTATCTATTGCGGAATTAAAAATTAATTTTAGTGCACTTATTTTATCAGGAAAGATGATTCATTAAATGTGCAATTAAATATAATTTCATTTTTGTAAATATCAATGGCTTTCATATATGATATATAGTATACATTAATTTAAAGTAAAAAAATTTAGTCATGCTACAGGTATTAGTAATCATTAACTAACTATAAGTTTAATGAGAAGCACTGTATCTCACTATAAAAGTTTAGAAGCTGGCTCTGGCTAAGATGTTGTCCAGGTATGTAAATTTGAGCAAGTCAAGTAACTTCTGTAACTCAGTATTCTCACCTGTACAATGGAATAACAATGCCTATTTAATCCACCTCCTAGAGTTTTGAGGAACTAATGTAATAGCGAATGCTTTAAAACTCTTCTATGATGGTAAGAAATTAGAGCTGTTATTTTCAATAATCATTTTCCTGGGAGGGCAGGTGCTGAAGCTAGACTGCCTGGACCCAAATTATGGCCCCACTGCTTACTAATTAGGTAACCTTGGAAAGTTACTTCTCTACTCCTCAGTGCATCATTTATAGAACAGGTATAATAAAACTACCTACCTCAAAGGACTGTAGTGTAATATGCTTAGTACATAGTAAACACACAGATATTACCACTGCAATGACCAAGGGATCAATTGTAAACTCAGGAGATCGTCACTATATGATTCTCAAAAGAGAAATATTAGCCCTGACTGGTGTGGCTCAGTTGGTTGGGCATCGTCTTCCACAAAGTGAAAGTTCACCAGTTTCTCAGTCAGAGTGCATGCCTAGATTTTGCCAGGTCCCTGGTTGGGGCAGGTCACGTTTAAGGGGTAACTGATCTCTCCTTCTCTTTCTCCCTCCTTTCCCCTTTCTCTAAAAAAATAAAAAATTTTTAAAAAAGAGAAATATTAAATAGAGGTTTTTCATAATCATCATTAATATTCATGGGACACTAGAGAGGAACAACCTCCGAGCCTAGGGTCCTCATAGTACTGAATTCCACAACTCTCTAGAGATACTATAGATGAAACAGATGCAATGCGGTCAAGTCAACATAAAGCATTCAAATGGTGAAGGGATTTAGAAGTACAAATTATCAGTTACAAAATAGTCATGAGGATATAAAGTATAGCGTTGGGAATATTGTCAATAATATTGTAACAACTATGCATGCTGCCAGGTGGGTACTAGACTTACAGGGGGAATCACTGTGTAAGTTATATAAATATCTAATCACTATTGCTGTACACCTAAAACTAAGTAATATTGAGTGTCAACCGTAATTGAAAAAATTAAAATTATTAAAAATTAAGCATTTAACAAACAACTAAGTTTTTCTTGCTTTCAATCGTGAAACACACCACCTGACCCCAATCTTTCAAATCTGGCATTAAAGAGAGCAATAGAGTAAGTGCAATTATAATGATGCCAAAGCGATGGCAACAAAGCAGGGCTGAAGTGAAGAAATAGAAAGGACGAGGAGAGGCATGTTCTAGCCACCTCCTCCACCATTCCCGGAGCCCAAGCCGCCCTCATATCTTGCCTGGACAGTGACAGCCTCCTAACAGGAAGCCCTCTTGCTTCTTTCTACATTTGCCCCTCCATTCCATACAGAGCAGTAAGATTGAGCTTTCAAAAACGTAACTTACATTTCTTCCCTGCCCAAAGCCCTATGATTTTGCACTACAAAATCTACACAGCAAATACCATCCTTATGTCCTTGTGTTCTAATGCTCCTGGCAAATGTGCCTTAAAAGAACCAATGTCTTTTGCATGGATAGCCCCACCCTGTTCATCCTATAGGGCCCTTCCTGTCATTCAGAGCTCAGCTTATCACACCTGAAGCTCTCTGTCTCACAGAGATTCGATAGGGCTTACTGGACCTTTTTCTCATGAGAGAATGGGAGCTGCAAGAGGACAGTGTCCTTGTCTGTCCTGCCCCCCAAGTTATCCCCACCACTTAAAGCAGTGCCTGGCACATAACAGGTGACTGATAAACATTGGTTTGCTGATGATCAAGATTATCCCAGTGTCTTTCCCCCTTTCCTTAAACATAGTGATTCCTCACTGGTTTTGACCATGGTGACTTTAAGCTTGGAAGTGGGAAAGAAAGCTAGATGTGGATTCTAGGATTTATGGTACCTTGGACAGGTTCTACAGCTTTTCTAAACTTCAGCCCTTACAAAAAGAATCAGGAATAATGCCCACCTTACTTACCTCGTGGGCTGTGAAGGTTAGATAGATAATAAATATGAAAGCTCTTATAAACTATGAAACACTGTAGACAATGAGAGTGGAACTGCTCTCATTTTAAAGATGATGCAAAGGAAGTCCAGAAAAATTGGGATAGGAGCAAGAGACTAGGATTTGGCTACCACGCCAAGCTCTGAATCACAAATATTAAACAACATGTAATTTTCAGCAGGCAATATACCAATAGAAGAGTTTTAAGTGAATGAATAAATGTTGAACCACACTGGAAACCTTTTGTTATATATTTTTTTCGGAGTCTCTCTTGCTTCTAATATTACTTGGCCTTAAGAATTTTAAACTAGCTCAGGGCAGCCTTGTCTATGTTTGTCAGTCCTTCCCTACATCTACACCACATAAATTGCCTTCAAACATTGTGTTGGTAATAATCTGGTCTTCTCTATATTTTTTAACTTATATTTTATTGTTTATGCTATTACAGTTGTCCTAGTTTTTCCTCATTTGGCCTCCTCTACCCAGCCCCAGTCACTCCCTCAGACAATCCTCAAACTGTTGTCCATGTCCGTGGGTCATGCATATATGTTCTTGGGCTACTCTATTCCCTATGCCATACTTTACATCCCCATGACTATTCCGTAATACCAATTTGTACTTCTTAATCACTTCACCTTTTTTGCTCATCCCCTGACCTGCCTCCCATCTGGCAACAATTGAAGCATTTTCTGTATCTGATTCCATTTTTGTTCTCCTTCTTTATTTTGTTTTTTAGAATCAATTGTTGATGGATAGGTCTTTATGGCATTTTATTTTTTTAATTTATTTTTTAAAAAAGATTTTATTTATTTATTTTCAGAGAGAGAGGAAGGAAGGGAGAAAAAGAGGGAGAGAAACATCAATGTGCAAGAGAAACCACAATTGGTTGCCTCTCACATACCCCCAACTGGGGACCTGGCCCACAACCCAGGCATGTGCCCTGTCTGGGACTCCAACCAGTGACCTTTCAGTTCACAGGCCGGTGCTCAATCCACTGAGCCACACCAGCCAGGACATATTTATTACCATTTTATTGTTTATATTTTTTATCTTCTTCTTAAAAAAAGACCCTTTAACATTTCATATAATACCGGTTTGGTGGTGATGAAATCCTTTAGCTTTTTCTTGTCAGGGAAGTTCTTTATCTGTCCTTGGATTCTAAAAATAGCTTTGCTGGATAGAGTAATCTTGGTTTTAGATCCTTGCTTTTCATTACTTTGAATATTTCTTGCCAATCCCTTCTAGGCTGCAAGTTTGAGAAATCAGCTTACACTTGAAGTTGTCCCTGAGGCTCCTTACACTAGTTTCATTTTTTTGAATTCTTTTTTCTTCTTGCTGTTCTGATTGGTTGTTTTTTTGCTTCCTTATATTCTAAATCTCTGATTTGATTGAGCTTCATCCACTGTACTGTCAGTTCAAAAAAATTATTTCAATTTGTGTATCCTTTGTTTCTGATTGGATTTTTTTTAATGCTGTTGAGATTCTAAGTTCCTTGAGCATCCTTGTAACCAGTGTTTTGAGATCTGCATCTAAGAGATTGCTTTTCATTTTTTTTCTCAAGTTTTGTTCTGTTCTTTCATTTGGGCAATGTTCCTTTGTCTTATTTTGGCAGCCTCCCTGTTTTTGTTTCTATGTATTAGGTAGAGCTGCTACATGTCCCAGGCTTCGTAGAATGGCCCAATGAGGTGTTCTATAGGGTCCAGTGGCACAGCCTCCCCTATTACCCAAGCTGGGTACTCAAGGTATGCCCACCATGTGGCCTGTGTACATTCTCCTGTTGTAGTGTAGCCTTGATAGTTATTGGCACATCCAAGGTCACCCAGCTGTGTTCTGTCTGGGCTTACACAGCATAAGCTGATCTGCACATGACTGCTACTTGTCCTGGGCTTGGAGGTACCCAAGCAAGGCCAATCTGTGAACCAAGGCCAACTGCTGCTAGTGCCAGGCCTGGGGTAACTTAGCAAGAGTTATGGGACTCAGTGAAGCCACATGCTGTTATGTTTGAGAGAACTCAGGAGAATCTGAAGCATGGACCAAAACAAGCTATTTGTACTGAAAAGCCACCAGAAACAGCTTGGGTGGGCCTGAAAGTTGGGTGTGCAGGGCCTTAGTAAATCACTAGGGTGAGGCAAATATGTGGGACAGGTCAATGAAGTCTCAGATATGGCAACCACCTGCCAACTTTTGGTTCAATGAGTGGAGGGCTCAAAAATGGAATAATGGCCTCTACCAGCACTTCTGTCTGGGAGAAAGCTGCCATCCAGTTCTTGCCCCGATTCTGGACACTTCCGCTCCTCTCCACATGTCTCTGGTGCCTTTTAAGGCTGCTGCCCTCATGCTGGAGCTCAGAGGGAATGAGTCTAACCAAGTCTGTGTGTGGACCTTGTAAGAGGAACTGCCTGGGACTCCAGAAGTTTCTGTCTCCCACAGCCTCAATCCTTGGTTTTCACAGCCAGTAATTATGACTTTTCCCCCTGACACTGTAACCCCGGGCTGGGGGACCTAATGTGGGGCTGGAACTCCTTGCTCTTGGGATATCCCTTGATTTTTATCCGCCACACATGGGTGTGGGACCAGCCTGTTTCATGTCTCTGGCTCTCCTACCAGGCTTGATGTGTTTTTTTTCAATTTTGTAGTTGTAGGACTTCCATTCAGCTTGGTTTCTGATGGTTCTGAATGAAGGTTCTATAGTTTAGTTGTAAATTTGACATGGTTGTGTGAGGTGGTAAGCCATGGATACCTACACCACCATCTTCACTGAAAGCTTGTCTTCTGTTTTACCTGTACACAATTTTCTTAAATTCTGTTCAAATAATCAATTCTCAAAAATATTTTAAATTTTCATAGGAGCACAAAATTATCTTAGAACGTGATGGAAATATCTTGACCTTTTAGGCACTTGGGGCTTTTCATTGATATAGCACTCCGATACCTGGGGTTAGGTACCCTATTTTGGAATTCCAACTCTCACTAACAGTGATTCTGATCAACCACTCAACTACTCAGATCTCAGTCCCTCGCCTTAAATACAAGGCTAATAGAAATCTATCTCACAAGTTTGTTGGGAAGATTCAGTTAAAATCATCTACGTGCAATGCTTTACATACAGTGTATTTTTCAGTTTTGCCTCATCTTCATAGACTTAGATCAGTAAAATGTTGAACATTTTCTCAGATACATTCTATATTGATAATTTAGTAGTTTAAACATCTGACTTTCTAGAAGTGTGGGGAAAAAAATGAAGGCTAGTTTTTACTGCATAATGATGTTAATCTGTCCCTAAAAGTTCTGAAGAACACTGTCCCATATATGTGGAAATACCAGTTTAACCATGAAATCTAAATTACATAAAGTTGAAAATATGAAAATAGGAGAGCCCCCACCTACTACTCACTTGTTTAAATTTTCATTATATTCCATTTGAGTCAGTATAATCTTTATTTCAAAATAGCGTTTTTATTATATAAAAATGTAAAAATCCAGCAAAACCAGAAATTCCGAATATATTTTCCTGGGCTTTCACATTTGTTGATTTTTATTTGCAAACTCTTTTTCAACACAATTTACAACCTCACACCCATCTGCAGTCTGATTATACAAGTGCTAAGTGGCAGAAAGGTCTAGAATAAATACATCAAAAAGAGGCAAAGCTATGAAACTAAGTTGCATGCAACAGGTCTATGAGGATGGAAGGAAGTGCCAGGGAAATAAAACAAAGTAATTGGAAAGTTTTAGCTAAAGTTCTTTCAGTCATCTTTATCTTTAGCTCCATGTTTAAGGATGCGCGTGAACTCAATGTAATTGAAATTTCCCTTTTTGTCAATAGGTGCCTCTCTGTACAGCTCATCCACTTCCTCGTCTGTGAACCGATCTCCCATTGTTGTCAGCAGCTCTCTCAGGTAATCTTCCTGAATGGTGCCTGGAAGACACAGAAAGAAAGGAGTCATGAATACTTCCTGGTACTTTAATAGTTAATTTCTACACTAGGTCAAACTTAAAAAAATTTTTCATTTACTTATTTTTAAGAGGAAGGGTAAGGGAGGGAGAAAAGGAGGGAGAGAATCATCGATCAGTTGCCTGTCACATGTTTCTAACTGGGATACTGGCCCACAACCCAGGCATGTGCCCTGACCAGGAATCAAACCAGTGACCTTTCAGTTTGTAGGCTGGCACTCAGTCCACTGAGCAATACCAGCCAGGGCAACACTAGGTCAATTTTACAAAATATTTCAGAACATCCAAATTTATATGAACAAAATAAGTTAGTGAACTAAGGCAATATGTAACTATGTCCATTATGTTTTCCTGTTACTTAGAGTTCTTTACAATATTAGATTAAATCATTTTAAAAGCTCTGTTAGTAGATTATATGCTTGTAAAATTTACTTCAAGCAAGTGTTTCTAAGAGAAAAAAAATCCTGTATTTCAGAAATAAAGAGGGGAAAAAAAGTCAGCCACCCAGAAAAGTGACCAAGTGTGCATGAAGAATGATGCAGCTTTGACAGCTAGAAATGGGGAAACAGGAATAGGATGCAAGGAAATATCTGAGGAGGTGGTGAAGGTGGCTGAGTTAATGTAGGGTTAATGTAGAAGACTAAAATAAGAAGTAACAAAAGTGAATAGTTAGGCTTTATCCACTTTAAAATGAGAAAGGAAAAAAACCCTAACATTTTAATTGCTCACATTTGTTAACTACAGTCATGTGATGAGAAATGCATTGTTAGGAGATTTTGTTGTGCAAACATCAAAGTGTACTTACACAGACCTAGATGGTATAGCCTACTATACACCAAGCTATATGTATAGCCTACTGCTCCAGGCTACAAGCCTGTACAAAACAACATGAGATTAAATCAAGCACAAGAGAAACTGATGCAATGAAGAGGTGCAGTAAACACAAGATGTATGTGGGTAATGCTGGTGTAACACAAAGCATACCATTTTGCAGAAAACTTTTTTTATAAGTAGAAAGAGTACACTCTAGAGTAACAATAAAAAGTATAGTACAGTAGATACATAAACTAGTACCATAGTCATTCATTATTTTTATTCTGTACTGTACATAATTGTGTGCACTCTACTTTTATATGTTTGGCAGTGAGGGTTTGTTTACACCTGCATCACCACAAACACGTGTGTAACACATGCGCTATGTGTCACTAGGCTATGTCACTAGGGTGACAGGAATTTTTCAGCTCCATTGTATTCCTGTGGGAACCATTACATACAAACCATTATAAACCATTATATATGCTATCTGCCCATGACCAAAAGAGAGTTATGTGACACATGGCTACACTTTCCTGTGCAATTTATAATCTCTTGAAGAAGTAGCTTTCATTGTTTAAGAAATACTATTTAACAGACAATTCTCCCTTCTGCTTTCAGGAAGCTCAGGTCCAAATTCAAAGATTAACACCACAAATTGTGTACTTTATGATCTACATTAACTGTGTCCTAGCCATTCTCAGTTATATGGTCCCACTGTAAATGATAGTTTCCCTTTATTCATTTTTTAAAATGTACATTTTACTGATCTTTTTCATTTCCTAAAAGGTGTTTCATTTAGTCTGGAATAAGGACATAAAGAGCACCCACCAGTTGCTTCTTCATCAAAGCAAGCAAAAGCATTTCTGATGACGTCTTCTGGATCTGTGCCATTTAACTTCTCACCAAACATCGTGAGGAACATGGTGAAATTTATGGGCCCTGGGGCCTCGTTCATCATGGCATCAAGGTATGCATCCGTTGGATTCTTCCCTGTAAAGAGTTCACATCTTAACATTTAAGGACAAAGAACTAATTTCAACGAATAATTGTTTTGTTGATGTTATGTTCCCCAATGTATTTTTAAAAGGTATATATCACACTCACATGAAACTAATTTTTGAATTAACTGCATTAAGAACATTTTTAAAAGACAACTTTTCACATCATAAAAAGTCTCTGACACAGCATTATAAAAATGGGCTTAGGTTCAATGTTGTTCATTTATTGATACTTTCTGTAACTTTTCCTTCATTATTTTAAACAAAAGAAACACCTGAAACTATGGTCTGGGCAATGCCATTATTAAATCTTCAATGTTGACAAAATTAAAGATCCATCAGGGCATTGCAATATCAGTTATTTTAAAAATATATAAATATTCTATTTCCAATTGTAGTACAGTTACCATGAACATCATACTCACATGAAACTAATGATGCTTCAAAAATTTTATTTATAAGCTGGTCATTTAAGCTTAAACTACTAGGAATTGGAAGGACATTTTGATGTTGCCAGGCATATCACCAAATGCTGTCAATGCACGTCACTAAACTGCAGTCTTGTTCAGTGTTGTTCATAATGGAAATCTTAATCTCAGTTCCAACTGAGCACTTCTTTCTTCTAGTACAGTGGTGAGGGAACTGTTCTGACTCTTTCTTCAAGTTGGAAGAAATTCCCCTGGGATGGTCAGACACAGTAGGAGTGAAAATGGACTTCTGTCTAGGCATTTGTGAGGCCCTCATGGTATAGGAAAAGCAACAATGAATGAGGTGTCTGGAATAGTGACTTTGAATCCCAGTTCTGCCACTGGCTGTGTGACCTGGTGAGAAGGTGGCAGGTATCTGGGGTTATTTTTAATCTGTAAAATTGATTGAATAAATTTGGTATCTGAAAGGTCCCTTCCAACACTAACTTTGTATGATTCTCCATGAAAAGAACATCCGTAAGTTAGATATTCGTATCTAAGGAAGCACCTCAATATTATGCCCAACTAAGTGCTAATGATAGTCAAATCTGGAATTGTGGTTCATATGCAAAGTTTTAATCCTGAGAATTTGGGTAAAATTTAAAAGCCAAGTTGGCATCTTTCTTACTGCTTTACAATCCTCATTCATACCTATTCAACATGCTCAACACAAAAATTAGCCCAAAATTAATCTCAAGATTCACTGAGTAAGTAAAAGCAGCTGAAAAGATCTACGATTCTATGTTCAGGTTTAACCCAACTCTCTTGCAGCAATTTTTGGGGGGAGGGAAAAACTATAATCCAAAGGTGCCACAAGAACATGGGCACAAAAAAGACACTGGGCCCTAAAATGAATTGGTTTAGGCTAAACATCTATGGACCCATTCAAGGCATCCAATATAATTTGCTGATTTAAAAGGTAAATATATATACGTATATATAAGCTTTTACATGTAAAAGGTATATATATTACCTTTTACACTTACATATAAAAAGTAAACTGTGCTGATCTTAAAAGGCACAGTTTCCCAAAATAGAAGGCCCTAAAGTCAGCCTCTGACTCTACCACCACTCATAAATTAATTGAGCATCTACTATGATCATGGTACAGGCTTATATGCTTAATCTTTGTAATAGTTAACTCAGTCCTCAATTGTCCTCAGTGGGCTTCCTCAATAGTGACCTGTGAATACACTTAGTAGCTATGCTGAGTGGAAAACAATGGGATCCAATCTATCTGCAAGTCAACAAATTAGGTAAGTATCTTGATTCTACCTACTCTCACTCTGAATAAAGGAAATCTCCCAAAATGTTAACAATCGGTGAACCTAGGTAAAGGATGTTTAACTTTTTATAGGTTTAAAAATGTTCAAACTAGTATGTTAGGAGAAAAAAAATAAAAATAAGAGGAACAAATTGTGTTGTGGTTACTAAAGGGAAAAAATAACAACCTCTTTCTCTTTGCCCTCTGGCTAAGAGTCAAGCACAAAAACACCCCAGAGTGTACAGCCTAACTGGAGGCCATCCCTGACCCATACCGCTTTCAATGCCCAGTCACTCTTGTCTATCAAGAACTAGGCTGGCCATTCATTCTTCCACAGCCATATAATTAGTGCTGACTCAGTGCAGAACACAGAGGACCTTCTGTGCCTTCCTTCTTTTTAAGGTCAAACAAACAATAACAAAATCTTACAAGGAATAATAAAATAACACCCATAATAACCAAAGTAACAAAGGGCAGTTTATGCTTACTTTAAATCTTTTATTTTTACATTTCTTTTTCTTTTGTTATAAAAAATAATTGTAAGTAAAATTGTGAAAGTTCGCTTTCCTGTGTTCCCTTTTTCAGCAGCACTGCCCTTCCTCCCAAGACCATTATTCATCATTATTGCTTCCTATCTATAACCTATTCTCAACCTTTATTACTGACTATGCTATATTATTAGTTATACATTCTACTTTAAATTCTGATATTTTGCCACCTAGCCATCACCTAGTAGACCTATCATATTTAGCTGAGAGGAACTGAGGCTTGCCTAGTACTTGCCAGGTCCCCACCCATATAGGTTTATCCTCTTATGATTGGCCAAGCCTCAACATGGCCCCTTCCACACACAGACATCTGTTAAGAGGCTTTTGATAAAGGACAGATATTTGAATATCACACAGAAAATAATCCATAAAATGCTAAATTATTATTTTTTGGGAAACAGGCATACTGCGAATATAAGTCTACCTAGAGAGGCAAGCATATCATGCAAATCTTCCTTGTCAATGAAACCATCTCTGTTCTGATCAATCATGTTGAAGGCTTCTTTAAACTCCTGAATCTGTGACTGGTCAAACATGGCAAACACATTGGATGTTGCGCGCTGGGGGCGCTTCTTGGTGGTCTTGGTCTTTGCCTTTTTGCTTGACATGGTGGCTGTTTAATTCTAGAGTTAAAAAGAAAAAAACAAAGCAAAAAAGAATGTGTAAAACATAAAGCAAAAATGAAGTCATAAAATCTAAAGTTAGTGAAGTAAAAATATCTTAATGTAGAATTATTCATTTGAGTAGGAATAAATATATATTTAAACTTTATTTCCAATGGCCAGGGGAAAAAACAGTTTTGAAAAAAATTAAGAAACAGAAATTACTGATGTACCTTCCCCTAAAATTATTAAACCCATATTTATTAAGTGGAAATTCATTTTAAAATATGTAATAATACTCAGCATTTACTGAGTGCTTCCCAAGTGCCAAGCACTGTGTTATGAAAGCATGAGGCTCTCTTAAAGGGAGAGGTTCTAAAGTTGGTATCTTACTTTTATAAGGACTGCCCCATGTAATCCTCACAACAATCCTATGCAGTAGGATTATCTCCATTTCATTACCAATGCTGCATAAACTCTCTGAGCCTCAGTTTTTTCTAAAGTTTGTAAACCAGGGAAGCTTGCTCGATCATGTTTTACAGCAAAAGATATCTACTTCAATGCAAGTAAAAATTAAGTGAGATAACATAGGCAAAGAGACTAGTATAGTCACTGCACAGTACATGTTAAAAAGGCTCATATCTTTTTAAAAAATCATAAAAACCTATTCTTTTTGGAAACATTTCCCATTTTTATTCATAAAATTAATAAAAACAGTAACAACAGATTTACAGAGCCATATATTAATAACAAAACAAGGAGATGAACTATTCTAGAGACATCTTAAAAAGTTTCAAAGGAATACACAATAGGCTAAAAATCTACAGCTAACTCGTGGTTGCACAGCACGTAATTATTTATTCCAGCATTTTGTTTGTAAGTTCTTCCTTACATTTGCCTTCTCTATTCCACCTTATCAAGATTTGGCTTTGCATTCAAGATTTTTTCCCCGATCTCTGTCCAGTTTTAGTCTGGTGATAACCACCTTACTGGGGTGAATGAATGCCCACATGGACAGTGATGCCATTAGCCTTCTCACACTGCACCTGCTCAATGCCCCACGCACATGCGAGGTGGCACCGAAGTGGTGTTTGGGGTTTTTGCTTCAGTCTGAGTTCACAAAGAAGTTGAACTTCACGGTGGCCATCTACCTGGTGCCAGAAGTCCAAAACCTAGTCTTTAATCTTGTATACCTTCTTGCCACCTTGTTATTTCCCATTTCCCTTGACAAAACTTTCAGATTATCAGTTTTATTAATACTCAACTGTCTCCATTTTCTCACCTTCCCAATCACTCCCCAATTCTCTACAATATGGCTTTGGTGGTAGCCTCCGGTACTCTATCGAAAGCCATCAATAAATGTCAGGTAGAATGAACACTTTTCATTCCATTTTTTATTTGTAGTTTTAAATAATATATAGAACACAAAAATACTATTGGCCTTGGAATTACAAAGTCCTGAGTTTGAATCTTACCCCCATCATTACTAGCTACCAGAGAACACCAGGGTAATTTTTTATAACTTCCTAACTTCATAGCAATCTTCATAACTTCCCTATGAGACAGGTACTACCTAGGTTAAAAAAAAATCATGGTTCTTGTGCAGTGAAGAATTTAATTTTGCCCAAAGAGAGGTCTGGCCTTTGTCCTTGGCTCCTGGGAAGAAACTTCTAAGCCCTTGGAATATCATGCCCAATATTTGGGGTCTTGGGTCACATCAGATTTCAAACAATGTGACTTACCGTGGAGGCTTTGGGTTACATGTTATTAGTTGACCTCTAGAGGGGCTGCAGGCTGAGATGAGCTACGCAGCAGTCAACAGTACCTATGTAACAGAGCTCCAATAAAATCTATGGATATCAAGGATCAAATGAACTTCTCTGGTTGGCAATACTCCATGCACACTGTCTCACCTTGTTGTCGGGAGTAATCAACACTCCCATGAGAGAGGACAACTGAAAGGTCTGCATTTAAAAGACTCCTGGACTATGCACCATGCCTCTCTTTCCCTGGCTGATTTTAACCTGAATCGTTTTACTGTACTAAACCACAACCATGCGGTAACAGCTTTCAGTGAGTTCTGTGAATCCTAGTAAATTATTGAACCTGAGGGTCATCCTGGAAACCCAAACTTGCCACTGGTGTCAGAAGTGAGGATGGTCTTGGGGATTGTTTTCTAACTCTGCAGCCACATAGTTTGAAAGCAGATAACTAGCTCCAACAGTGACTAGACAAGGGAATTTTAGACCTGGGTCTCTAGAACCTCTCGTCTTGGATTTTAAATCTACATTGTTTTCTTCTCTTACTTCAATATAAAAAATACCCCACTGGGTGTTTTGAGGCTTGGCTTAGTGGCATAGTTTTGAACACATCAGATAATAGGCTCAATGTAATAATACCATCATTTCTTTTTTAAAAAGTTTCTTTTTTCTCTGTACTTCATTTAAAAACAATGCACATTTATATAAGTATATGGTACTTATAAAAATTATACATGCAGACACATAAAGTGAAAAAAGTTAGGCAAAGTTGTAGCAAAACGATCAATCTGAAGAGAATTTTGTCCCCTCCGCCCCCCGCCAAAGAATCTACCATCCTTGGTCTCCTTACGTACTGAGAGATAAGTATCTTGGCTTTCTCTACTTTCTCACTTCCCACTCACTTTCAACCCACCACAATCTGGCTTTTTCTACTCCAACTACTTTCAAATCGCCAAATCCAGTCTAAATCTCCTCGGACAATTCTGCTATATTTGACACCATTTTATCCCTCTTTTCTTCAGAGCCCCAACAACTCTTGGTTTTAGTGAACAGTCACGGTAGAAATGAACTGTCCCAAATGGAAAGAGAATGCAAGGTTCCCAATCTTGAAGACCTTACACTTTAATGAGGAAGACTCCTAAATGTTATATTGAAAAGAACAATTTATATATTTATATTGAAAAGAATGATTATGTAAAATGCTGTATTTGACTTGGTAACACCCACATACTCTCTCTCAGTTCTATTTCTATAACTGGTCCTCCTCCCTTTTCTTGTTAAGTCTTTATCTCCTCCACTCACTTAAATATTCCTGTTTCTCAGTATTCTAGCAGTCGTGACTTTACTTAGATGATCTCATTGACTCTCACTGTTCTGACAGCACCTATGTCTCCTAGGTCTGTTATATCCAGGCCTGACCTCTTCCCTGAGATGGACTTAAATACCAATTGCTTGGGAAAGGCATCCATCTGAATATCCCACAGACACTCATAATCAACACGTTGAAGACTGAATTATCTTCCCTCTCCTGAACTTTCTCATCCTTCTGTTTTCTCTCAGTTAATGGCACCATCATTTACTCACTCACCAAACCAGAAACCTGGGAGTCACCCTGACTCATCCCTATCCCTGATGAATCAAGCCCTGCCTCTTAAGTATTTCTCAGGTTTACTCATCTTCTCCATTCCTTGGCTGGACCCTCATCATCTTTTTGCGTACTCCTATGGCCAACTAACCAATATCCTTGCTTCTTTATTCCCTTTAAATGATGTTTTGTATTCCAGCCAGAGTTGTCTAAAACATGAATATGACATTACCATTTCCCTCCTAAAAATCTTTCATCTCTACTGCTTCATAGGATACATGGTACACAAGGTATTCTTTGCCTCCTCTAGAATGACCTTTCCAGCCTCATCTCTAGCCTTTTTCTGTTTTGTACTTTTCCTTCAGCAACATCAAACTGTTTCTATGTGCCCAAAGCACCATGCAAGTTTTTACCTTATATACTGTGTTTCTGTTCTTGCTATTTTTCTAATCCAAAATGCTTTAGGACCAGAGAGAAAAATTAAAGGTCTACTCAACCTATGTCTACTACCATTTATTGAGTGACTCATGTACTAAGCACATTACATGCAATAAATTTAACATGCCTGCTTTACAAATGAAGGAGGGATCAAAGATATTAAATAACTTGCCCGAGGCCACCTGGTGGCAGAGTTACACATCATATCTTTATTCAAGGTTACTTCTACCTATATATTTTCTTTGTATTAAATATTCTTCTAATATTCTGAGTTTCACACAATTAAAAAAATTTTCAATACTACCAATATAACATGACACTGAGTTCTGAGCAGCTACTTTCCTATAAACTCAAATCCTAGACAAACCAAGTTTTCAAATACATTCATACTCTATGGGGAAATCAATGTACAGAACACAACTGCATTGTGGAATGGTGAGAGAATAACATATAAATGATACTCCCTGGAATTGTGCAATGTAGCAGCCCAGTTTGGGTTTGATCAAGTGGCAGTATTTCCTATCAGTCATGGTCTTGGCTTGACATAAGTAAAGGCTTGAAACCTTTACCTAGGGGTGTCAAATTAATGTTTAACCTGTAAATGTTAAAGAAAAAAAACCACCACCAAACCTCACCCTTAAACTATAGTTACAGAAAATATCCACATATAACATAGCACATAATGTAATGAATAACTCTCAATAGCAGGAAAAACTTACTTCCTCTTCAAATTTTAGTTATTTTTTCTAAAACTTTAAAAAATATTTTAATTATTTATTTTCAGAGAGAGGGAAAGGGAGCGAGAAAGACAGGGAGAGAAACATCAATGTGTGGTTGCCTCCCATGTGGCCCCCACTGGGGACCTGGTCCACAACCCAGGTATGTGTCCCGACTAGGAATCGAACTGGTGACCCCTCGGTTCGCAGCCCACACTCAATCTACTGAGCCACACCAGTCAGGGCTATTTTTTGTAAATTTCTAATACAGAGTGAACTTAAAGGTCATACGTAATGTTCACAGAGGTTACAAGAAGGGCAGGGATATAGGAACACTGGTATTACAAGTGACTGTGGTGTCAACATATTCAAATAACCTAAATATTTATAAAATCACCTGTAATACTGATGTACAAATCAAAACATGGCCACCATAATCCCATCAACAAACAGAAAACGCTTGTGAACTTCATTTGGTCTATATGGCTTTATTGGAAGCCTGGGAAACATGGTCATGGCACATATTCTGTCAGCTTCTTAAGACTTCCTCAACATTTCTTTGAGGCTTCTTTTAAGTATCTTAAGTCAGCTAACTGTTGTCGTCATATGGCAAGTAAATGTGGTTCTCACAGTAGTTAATCTTCTGGTTTCGATCTTGGCTGCACATTAAAATTACCCTGGAAGTTTAAAATAACTTTTTTTTTAAGTTTTTAAAAAACAAAACTTTTAAAAAAACTTTTAAAGATGCCTAGGCCCTACTCTAGTCAAACAAACTGAATGTCTACAAACGGGGCCCAGGAATCTGTATTTTTAAAAATGCACCAGGTGATTCCAATGTACTTTGAAGGCTGAGAACCGCTGTGTTAAACCACTCAGAAGGTACTGTTTAGTTCCCTTTAGTTTTTAAAATGTGGTCATTATGGTTTAATGGTGATGCTGGAGACCTGGACTCTAATTCCAGTTGCATTCTCAAGTTGACCTTTGGTCATTTTAGCTTTCCTGGTTCTCATTTTCCTCATTTATAAAATAAAGGGTAGATCAAAAGTCACAAACTGGCACCTACCAAACTATATGCAGTTTGTATGAAGGTTCATTTAGTACCTTGAGGGATGACCTTTTAAATTCCCTTTTAAATTATTTAGTTTGACCACATTTTAAAAATACTATTTCATGTTAATAAAAACAAATTTCAGACATCTTGATAAGGAATCACTTGACCAGCATTCCCAAATTCTTGTGGTTAGTAAGTGTTTTGTGAGCAATCCCCACTATTCCCTACAACTTCCTTACACCGCCAGTATTTGTTTGTTACTGCCTGGCCTCTGAGTTGAACTTGTTCCTTGGCTCTGGTGGTAGCCAGGATCCAAATTGGCCCTCAACACTTCTCTTGTCTTTGTGTAGTCCCATCCAACAGTAAAAAGGGTTGACCTGTGAAACTGTAGGGAGGTGAAATAATTTTCCTTCTACTCTTCTGAGTTCTTGGCTGACAGCACTGTGATAACAGATTAGTGAGAAAAACAAAGAGAAGTTTATTAATATGTTATTAAGCTTATTAACCTCAAGTATACATGGGAGATACCCAGGGCAAAACCATTTCTCAGAGGTGGCTTAGAACTAGGGCTTAAATATCATCTTTAGCTTAAGACAAAAGAAGAAAGGTATGTGAGGAAAAGGGGCTAGTTATGGAAGGTTACCAGAATAATCAAAGTAAACTAGGGTAATGCTCGCTGTGTAATTTTTCATGAGGGCCTTCTGCACTGATGAGAGTCTAAAGTTATCTCCAGAGGGTAATCTTGGTTCCTCCTGGTAGAGAAGGGAAAATATATGTCCTGTTTTTAGACAAATAAGGATAGGGCAGAAAGCTTTTCTTGCATCTGCTTCTTCTAAATTGCCTCTAGCTCAAAATCATATTTATGCTAAAATGGCATATTTGAGGGTGGCATATTCTTCTACCCTTCACTACCAATGGGATATGGCAAAAATAATAGTGTGATTTTGTCATAATAGACATTGAAGCTTTTGCCTTGCTCACTCTTGGATCACAATCTGGGGGAAACCAGCACCAGGTCATGAGGGCAGTACACAGCCCTAAGGAGAGGTCCATGTGGCAGGGAACTGAGGTCTCCTGTCATTAGTCAGGATCACACTGCCAGTTATGTGAATCAGCCACTTTGGAGGTTGATCTTCCTTCAAAAGATTGCAAACCTGGCTGACATCTGGGCTGCAATCTCCTGAGACCCTGAGCCAGAACCACCCTGGAATTCCTGATCTTCAGAAACCATTTATTGTTTTTTTAAGGTGCTAAGTTTTGGGAGTAATTTGTTATATAGCAATAGAAAACTAATAAAGCCACTGTGTTTCCTTGATCTCTTTAATATTAAAATTTGGCAATGTGTTTAATTCAGAATTACAATCATGGAATTTTTAAAAAGTTCAAAGTGGCCACTAATTTTTGGTTAGAAAATTTTAATTCCTTCTATTCAATTTCTCTCCAAGTTCTGTGGGTTCCTCTTTTAACTGCAACAGTCACCCCTTCTTCAACATTACCATCACCACTATCCTATTCTTCTGGCTGATTCCTATGCTGATTTGCTACTTCTTCCTTCCTAATTGGAGAGTTTCCTTCAAAGCTATTCTTGAATGACTGTGCTTTTTAAGTACTGGTTGAAAAACTGGTGGCATAAAGTTACAACTCCAAAATGAGGTCATTCAGGAGGGAGGAGGAGCTGGTTTTGTGAGCACAGAGATGATAAAGAATTCAAGTTTTAGCCAAGTTACAGTAGAATGGCAGAAGAGATAGATGCTCGAGGCAGTATGTTTAAGAGGTCCCCTTTAGCATGGCCACTTCTGAGGGAAGGCACAAGGTGAGGCTGAGCATAGATGAACACAAAAAAGCAGAGAGCAGCAGTTCTTGGTCTGAAATCTAAGATCATTTCTGATCCAACTGTTACCTTAATCCAAGTCTATCAGTATCTTTAGAAATTTCTCACAGAGAAACACCAATCCAGAAGAACCTATGCATCCCAACGTTCACAGAAGCACAATATACAATAGCCAAGTGCTGGAAGCAACCTAAGGGCCCATCAGTAAATGAGTGGATCAAAAAACTACGGTACATTTACACAATGGAATACTATGCAGCAGAGGGAAAGAAGGAGCTCCTACCCTTTGCTACAGCATGGATGGAACTGGAGAGCATTATGCTAAGTGAAATAAGCCAGGCAGTGAGGGACATATACCATATGATCTCACCTTTAACCGGAACATAACCAACAAAAGAAAAAGGCTAACAAACTATAACCAGATACATTGAAATTAAGATCAATCTGACAGTAACCAGAGGGGAGGGGAGAGAGGATAATGGGGGGAAGGGCTTTCAAGAACTACTATAAAGGACACATGGACAAAACCAAGGGGGAGGATGCAAGCAAGGGGTGGAGGTGGGTTTGGCTGGGGTGAGGGGGAGTGGTGGGGAGAAAATGCAGACAACTGTAACTGAACAACAATAAAATAATAATAAAAAAGAAAACATAAAAAAAAAAATCCTCAGATTTCCAAGGTCATTACTATAGTCAAGGCTAATTTTGTGCTAATGGGGAGGATTAAATGATTGGATACATGAGCAACAGGCTGGAAACAGCAATCATAAAGAGAATTTAGTGTTTAAGTTAAAATATTCCACAAAAATTATCCTTATATATTTAATGACAAGACTGTTTTTATGTAGCGTATTTAGGCAAATATGTAATCAGTTCCACAGATTATACCTCTTTTTTTCCCAGAGCCTTACTCAAGTTTTATACCTTTTCTCTTAATACCAGTTAAACTTCTCCTGTAGTACATGGTTACATTTTAATATTTACCACATCCATTATAGTGCTGTCATTTCTTCATTAAGAATTTTTTAACTGTCCCAGTAGGCAGTAAACTTTCCGTCCTTTGAACTCCTACATTATTTTGCTTTATTACAATGAAATATATATGTGGTGAACACCCCAATCAAAAACAAATGTTAACATCACTCTAAAAGTTCCCTCCAAGTCAGCCATCCTCTCCCATAGGCACCCATTGCTGAGATTTCTACAACCACAGCTTAGTTTTGTCCTTGAACTTCCTGTAAACAAAATTACACAGTATATATTCTATGCACATAACTTCTTTCACTCAATATAATGTTTGTGAGATTCAGCTATCAGTGGCTCATTCTTTTTGACTGCTGAGTAGTATTCCACTGCCATGCCCTTTGCATATATATTTTTATGGCAGTTAGCCTTTCTACCTTGGACTGCAGGGTCTAGCAGAGTTTCTTACACATGGCAGGAGCTCAATAAATACTAGTTAAGTGAATACATACGTATGCTTTCTTCCTATCACAAACAGACTTACATGTACAGATGCTCACTGTAGGCAGAACCTGGATCTGACTCCCAAAACAAGGCTTTCCTCTAAGGTCTACCCATGGTTTAGTATAAACTCCACTGAACTCTTCCTCAAGAGATCTTTAACAAAATTACCATCTACCCCCTAGTTCCACACCTAGAAGAAACAGCCGACAATTGAGTACTAAACATGTGCTAGGCACTGGTCTTAACATTTCACATGTATTAACATATTTAGTCCACACAACAATTTATGATACAGGTAAAGTTACTTTTCCCCCTTTTTAGGTGAGAAAATCAGGGAAAAGAGAATAAACATCTTGCCTGAAGCTAGAAAAATGTAGAGCTTAAATCCATGATCTGCACTTAGGAAGTCTAGCTCCAGAGCTTGTACCACTAGTCCCTAATATCCTACATATAGGCAACTGAATCTCTACCATGAAAATACAGACAGACAGACAGAGAGTTGGGAGTAAAAAGCAATACCACCACACCCCTACAGTGTGAAACAAGGAAGGAAGATCCCCAAGTTGCTGGCAATGAAAACCATTCCTAGATTTCTGGTGTCTTTCAATCTTGGGAGACAGGGATAATCAGCCCCATTCAGGCAGTCCAAGTCCTCTCATCTTTCCTAACCCCTGCAACCTAGACCTGGGAATTGTCCTGTTGTCTAAATTCGGTCTCACTGAAGCATAAATGAATGTTGGCTCAGCCATCAAAGAAGTTTCATTCAACGCAACCTGAACAACGAAAAAAAGCTGTGCATTTTGTTAGAAGGTCCAGGAGGGTCCACCTAAGGCTTACAGAGAAAAGGGATGGCACCATGTGAACATCCCTCAAGTGACCTCAGGCAAATCATCTCACCTCTCTTGGTTTGTTTCCTCAATTATAAAATGAAAGAGTTCTATAAAGTTCTTTTGAATCCTAAAATGCTAGGATACTTTTCTTACCAAAGGACCAGTGCAATTTCATCCTAAACAAAGGCTGCCAAATCAATTTCCTCTAAACACTTTCTTCATATTACTTCCTTAGTGAAGAATCCTAAATGATTCCCTAATGCCTCTTACATAAATCTTTTACTTCTCCTCAAGTTTTCCAGACACCCATAAAAAGGCCCCACTTATCTATCTACCCTTATTTCCATCTACTATTCACTACAGTTCTGTTCCATTCAGGCTGGTCTTCCCACCATCTCCTTTCCATTCGAGACCAATCCCCACCTTTAGCGCTTTTGGTTTTGTTACCTCCTACTGCACACCCACCCAGAAATACTCAATTTTCCCTTCCAGGGCTGACTCCAAGGCTTTCAGTGAGGTCATGATTAACTTTTCAGGGAAACTTTCTTGATTTTTATTTATCCTTTTCGTCAACATGAATGTAAGAAACCCACAAGATGCACGATACAGCGAGACTTATCATTCTTAATGGAAATCATTACATTTTAGTCTATACTAACCACGCATCCAGTGCGTTTCTCTCTTTTCCTCGGACACCTCATTTGAGGCGAGAACCATGTCCCAACAGACTCCCGTATCCCCCAAAGCATCAAGCCCTGCGTGCGGTACAGAGCAAGGGCTAAACAACCTAACCGACTGACTAGGCTCGCGAGGGCGGGGGCAGGCAGCCAGGCTGCCGGGAGGTGGGAGGCACCAGGTGTGTGAAGTCATCCTGGGTGACGCAGGGCCGCGGCCCAGCCACCTCTTCCAGCCGGACCAGTGTGCTGGCTGGCTTCAATCGCCCTGGAGCTTCCGTCCGGGCCGAAGCCCGGCGGTGACTCGAACCGCCTCTCCTCGCCCACCCTGATAGCTCCCACAGAACACTGCCCTCTCCTTCCCTGCCTGGGTCCGGCCACCGTGTGACGCGTGGAGGGGAGGACGGATGCAGGTCAAAGGGGGTATCGCGCGGGGTTGAGTGCCACTCACCGCCGCAAGACACCAGAACCCGGGCTGCCCTGACGAGATGACCAGCGACTGCGACGAGCACTGGGATGCGGTGCGACAGAGGCGGCGCCGGCACTTCCTGCCTCGGGAGGTGGACCGGAAAACGCTGTGGAAGGCGCGGCAGGATCCAACTCGGGACGGGGGGAGGGACGTGCAGCAGTTCTTGCTCAGGATGGAGCAAGCCCCGCCGTGTCCGCCGGAGAATGGGGCTCGGGCCGAAGAATTTGGCCAGGATTTTAGCTGGCTTCCTGAGCCTGGCTGATCTCTTTGTCGCCGTGCACCTGCGGCCTCACGGCCAGCCGTCTCCCCCTCCGGCCGCAGCGGATTCCCGAGGCCCTTCCGCATTCCTGGGTCCCCGGGCAGGGCCAGGAATTTGACCCGGGTGGGGCAGGATGCAGTTCCTCAAGGTTTGGGGTTCCCGGGCACCGGAAATCGCCGCCCGGGGCTGCCAGAGTAAACCAATAATAGTACAGCAGACCTAGTTCAATTTGAATTTCACATAAAACAAGTTAACTTTTTAGGTACATCCTTACAAAATACTGAGGAAGGTAAGAGGTCGATGGCCGCGCCAACTCTTGCCTGTTGGGAAACCCTTTTTAAACTGCATTCCAGCCCGAGTTATATCATTAACTTCTTGCTTACCCTCAAATTACAAGGTTTACGGTATCAGGCCAGGGCCAGCCTGTTTCATTCCCCTTCCAACCACAAGCAAGTTTTATTCAAATTATTTGCTTTCCTTTGGGTCATTAAAGAGATGACAGAATTATACACACATACCATCGCTCACACATTACATAATGTTCTTGGTCAAAACAAAGGAAAGCACGAAGGTACATTATTCAGGTTTTGTTCTGGTTATTGTTTGTTACTCTATAACCATCCGTTCCGCACCCTGGACTAATATGAATAGCGTTATGTCTGAATGGAGGATAGTCACCTTAATAGCAAATCTTTATTGAGCACTCGTGATTGCCTGAACGTGTGCGTGCTGGGGAGATGAATAATTCAATCATTTATATTCTAGAAATGTTTGATCATAAATTCCTAGATGGTAGGAACTGTGTTTAGCACACTATACAGTAGTTCTTAAACAGTAGCACACATAAGAAAAACCTGCTGGGTTTAGTAAAATTCTTGAGCCCCAACCCTAGATTCAGAACCCTAGATGTTTAGATACACAGGTCGAGGGTGAGGTGACACTTTATTTTTCTAAAAGCACTCAGGTGCTGCTGGTGTTGTGGTCCTCACCCCTGCAGTCCAGTTCATAACTGAATGCATTTTTTCAGTAGAATTTGAAAAGCAACTGCAGAGAAGTCACACCTGGTTCTAAAGCATTTACTCTTTCCCTCAGTTGCAGTGTGCCCTTGGTCCAATAGTTTAAATGTTTAATTTTTTTCCAATTATAATATTTTGGCTTCTTAGATCTGTCTTAAGAGCTCTTCTAAGTATGGTCTATTACCATTCTATAAACCCTCACCAGGACTACCTTAATTAAGATCATAGCTGAGACACCCTGACTGTACTTTCACTTTGATCTCATTTGTTTCTAAAACCATTTTCCAATAGTCACTAACCACATGTGGCTAGTTAAATTAAAAGTTCAATTTCTGTTATATTAGACACATTTTAAGTGCTCAGTAGCCACATGTGACTAGCATCCTTATTGGACAGGACAGAGAATTTCTATTATCACTGAACATTCTACTAGATAACAGTTCTAAATAAAGTAATTCTAAGGTCTATTTTCTCTCTAGATTCAAAAGAAAAATAGTATGAAAAACTGAGTAAATATTTAGCATTTTGGAAATTGTTATTTATGGAATATCCTCAAATGTACAATATTCTCAAATGTGTCTAATATAACTGAAGAACTGAATTTTTAATTTATGGTTCCCTTAATATTGTTTTGTGGCTCTATGTACCTCTCCAAGCCCTTTTACTGTCTTTTCATTTTTAACTTGCTGGCACATCCCTGTCTAGGTGTTACACCTTTTGCTGTCTTTTCTCTATTTTGTAGAAAATTGTTGCCTTTCCTTTTCAGAATTTGCTTCGTCTTGTAGTCTGGCCTTCTTCCTTTTTTTCCCCCTAACACTCATCAGTTCCTGCTCTTGAGTTATTGGCTCTGTGATCAAGTAAAATTTGGAAACTGGGAGTCCAAATGACCATATAATCATAAGAAGGTGGATAATGATGCTATACCCCTACTACATTGGTTTCTCAGAACTTTTGAAGTGGTTTGTTTCAAGTATGATGTTCACCATGGAAAATGGTTTTTCAGTTAAATCCACTGTTGGAGTAGATGCTCTGGCTTTTTATTAGCAATCATCTTTGCTTAAGCAAAGCTTACTTACTACATAGAGAATGCTATTACTAAATTAGGAGACTTATTTCATTCAGGGGAGACTGTGCACTGTTCCTAATGGCAGCTGGTTCTTTGAGCAGTCATCTGAAATGGAAATGGGGATACTGCAAGAGATAATTTTAGTAAATGAGATCACTTTTTTCCCTAAGTGAAAACAATGTTATTTGTTCTTCACTAGAAACCTGTTAATAAAGCAGAAATGTTATTTTTTCAGTTGAAATGGAAATTCAACAAACAAGATTTTAGCATCATGGCTATAGCCTGGAAAAAGTAGTTTGCTTAAACCAGAGTGAAATCCAGGAGTTAAGGCAGTTGCTAAGATTCTAAACTTGAAAGGGGCAAGTGCAGTCTTAGTATTGGTCCTTCTAGTCCTGTCCTATCAAGCTGGCCTCACAAGGTTGAAAGCTCACAGATCTTGTTGAGTGCAAAGGTCTGCCACCCTGAAGGCATTCACTAATTGTTTATTGAGTGAGGTAATGGTTTTTTCCAAGGATAGTTAATAGTAGCATAAAATGCAAACTTATTAGAGTAATTGTCAATTACTCATCGCTGTAGTAATTGTCCAATTTTTTTCAACAACGTTTCTCTCAATGTTTCAACTTTTAAACTCATGAATCTTTCAGATTTTTGAAGCTCAAAGCAAATGAAACTGTCAACCATTTCCTGATTAACTGAAACAGTCCTGCATTTCTGGAAATAGAAGTTATTTTGAGGATTGAAGGAATGATCTCACTTTCCCAGGCACTTAGCGTCAGCTGTTTTTTTGTTTTTTTTTTTGTGGGCAGGTCAAGAATGTCCCTAACTCTTACAAGAACTCAGTGAATCCCTGCATAAACAAACATGGTATTTCAACAGAGGTTCTTGAGTTAAAGAAAATCTTTATATAACTAAAAATTATGTATTTTATTCCCAACACTTTGAAATACAATAAAAAAAAGCACTTTTTGGTAGAAGCATTCCAGAGAACAACTGGGTCTAAAATAGTTTTAAAATTGAGGACAAATTAAAATTAAACTCAGTGGCCTGGTCTAATTTTAAATGACATCAAGTAATATACAAAAGCTTAGGACAGATAAGGAGGGATGTTGGCAGTATGTTAAACTTAATACACAAACACTAACAAAAACCAATGAGCAAAAAAAAGTCCATGCATAATTTTCATATCTGCTACCACAGATAAGCAAAAAAGTCCTCACATATAATCCTAATTATGCAGCAGCCCTTTTAATAATCTTTTAAAATCATCAAGCAGGTCCCAAGTTTGTGATCACTAATATAGAAAATGTACATATCTAAGTAATAAAACTAATTAATGTTTTAAGTAAATTTACGATTTTGTGTTGGGCTGCATTCATAGCCACCCTGGGCTGCATGCAGCCCATGGGCTGTGGGTTGGATACCCCTGTTCTGTAGGAACTTATTTTTAAAATTGGAAGACAAAGTGCAGGAAACACAATTAAGGCAGTTAAAAATGTACACCTTTGGCAGGGGAAGGAATAGCAGAGGAGATAGGTTAGGAAAACTGGGCAGAGTAAGGGAAAGGTCTAATAACTTTTTAGGATTTGCCTCATCTACCTTTCTTTAGAAGGTTCAACTAGAACTAATAAAAGTTAATTTTGGTAAATAAAGAGTTTTTAAACAAGTAGGTTTTTATCATAAACGTTTAATTATGGTTCAGAAAAAATTGAGTGAATAACTTTCTCTGAAAAAATATATTGACTCTGTGTAGGCTGTAGTTATGAGGGGAGCCAGTAAGTTAAATTACCCTTTTTTCTATTCTGAAAATGACAAAAAGTCCCATTTCCAGTCTGATTAGAGATGCATGTGCCCAAAATGGCTGAGAATAAATACCACAAGAAAGGTAAAGCTGTAAAGCTAAGGCATACTATAGGCTTTAAGAGCAAGTCTCAGAAATACCCAAAATGGTAACAAGGAACATTTGGCTGGAATTTGGTGTTCTTTTCAGTCATCTTTGTCTTTTGCTCCATGTTTAAGGATGCGCGTGAACTCAATGTAATTGAAATTTCCCTTTTTGTCAATAGGTGCCTCTCTGTACAGCTCATCCACTTCCTCATCTGTAAACCGATCTCCCATTGTTGTCAGCAGCTCTCTCAGGTAATCTTCCTGAATGGTGCCTAAAAAAAGAAAGAACTAGGTGTCAGAATACATATTGCTCTGAAGATTAATTATAAGGAACATCTACACTTGATGAAGCATGTTCTACATGAAAATGGGGTCTCCACATGCTTAAGTCAGCCTCAGCAGCTGCCTAGATAATACCTAGTTGCTCAGTGGTATTAACCTGCTCTCTGCTGTATTAACCTTCCTCTACAGCCTTCTCCTGATCTCTTGATTATAAGGGCTAAACCTATGCCTAAACAAAAGGAATAAAGTATGATTAAGAAACCTAAGCCTCATGGTTCCTTAAAGTAGCATGAATGGTCATACTTATTCTATAAGTAAATAACACTAAAATCAATACCCCATCAATAAAGTGCTTCACTGAAAGAATGCTGGAGTCATGAGATTCAGTTTTAACAAGCTATGTTATTTTGGGTAATTAATTCACTTTACCTCTGACTTTGTTTTTTCAATACATAAAATGAAATTTTTAAATGTTTCTTTACGAATCTAATTTAGATTTATAACAGATAAGGCCAGGCCCAGAGTGTGCAAAAACACTGATAAACAATTGAGCATTAATTATGTCAGTCACTGGGCTAGGCAGTGGGGATGTGAGTAGTGAGCCGGATGGTTTGCTTTCTATTCTGGAATAGTGAAAGCAGGGTTCTCATAAAACCTGACTGCACATCAAAATAAGAACCATTCGGAGAGCTTAAAAAAAAAAGTCCAGATGCATTGATATTTTTTGATATTTTTAAGTCTCCCCAGGTAATTCATGACTTGTGCAGTCATGACTGAGAACCACTAATACTATTTACTACACCAAAGGTGATAAATGGTAATTTTAGCAGAGATTTTTCATTTCATAATGTTAAAAAAATAAACCAAACAAACAACCCCCCACCAACTTTCTTGCTTATAAAATTAAGCTAAAACACTGTTAATATACTTCCTATAAAATGAGTTTAAAGTAGAGGGTGAGTTTACATAAGAAAATCTACATTAACAGTGGCAGGGGGAGGTGGGTTCTAATTCAACCCTAAACTTAAAAAAAAAAAAAAAAGTGTCCCAAATCTTACATTTTCAGCATGTAGAAATAAATCATCATCTACAGTCAAACTGTTCTACTATCACATAAACTAACCACCAACTATGTGCAATGGACTGTGCTAGAAGGGGTTACAGAGATGGGAATATAATGCCACTGAGACACACAGCCATTACCCTGGAAGCAGGGATACACTGTGATGATTAGGAATAAATATACAACTAAAATAGAAGATGAGATACAGTTATGTACCAGGAGGAGAAATAAAATTGTTTGTAAGTAGAAAGAAGGAAGAGACTTTAAGTTTCTTAGGGGCAGAAGAAAATAGTATGAAAATGCAGAATAGGCTTTATAAAGAATATGACAATTGAGAGGAATATGAAGAATAGGTAAGACATTTCACTCTTTTAAGGTTTTATCCCCCCAATTAAAAAAAAAAAAAACTATTACCTGCTCATAATAAAAGAATTCAATCAATATACAAGTGTTTTTAAGGAGAAAAAAAATAAGTCTCTCCTGCCTGCCTCTTCCCCAGCCCTTCCAGAAAAAAATGCTAGGAGTTTCGAGTTCAAGAGGAAAAAGAGGTGATATGACAAGGAAGGCATAGAGGCAGAAATGGCAGAGGTTAAGTTAGGACAACAATGCTCATGGAATCTTGGAAGTTAGAAAGATGATACAAGAGTCGAGGGTGGTATACTTGAGTAGGCTCAAAGAGGCCATATTGTGGGGAGCCTTGAAAGCCAAACTGGGGACAACATGCTTCCGTTACCAGACTATGCTTGTTCTATTCAAACTACTCCAAGTAATGCATAACCAAAGGGTGTGCCTTTCCTCTCAAAAAACTTGCCATGTGAGTTGCCTCCTTATCTCTTCTCTTATATATACTTTTGCCAAAGGATCAGGCATTTCTGTTAACTTTTTTGAGTTTTTTTTTAGATTTAACTCTATGCCAAGCAGTATGCTATTATTTCATTTCTTCATTTAATCCTCACAACAACCCTATGAGGTACGTAATATTATTGACCATTTTACAAGTAAGAAAACAGAGATTTAGGTAATTTAAATAACTTGCCCTAAATCCACAGCTATTACAAAGAATAGGAATGCAAAACTAGAAGTCTAATTCCAGATTTAAACAATCTCAGAACTGACAGGTACCTCATAAATACAGAACTGTATCGGTGTTGTGGCCTATAGCAATTTTCATTTTATCCGAGATGCTCCAGTACAAGTTATTCATTCACCACATATTTAGTGAGAGCCTAGTCTGTGTGGAGTACAAGTTTCCTAAGAACTTTCAAGTACACCTATTAAATTGTAAATCAAATGTTTAACGGCAGAGGCAGTGAAGAGAATGATACCATAGGAAAAGTCTGTCAAAACAACAACAAATAGGTATGGTAATAAACTTGAGAGTATTATGTCATATTTCAAGTCATTATATACTTTAACTGCCATAACTAAAAGTTAAATCACTTGTTAATTACCAGTTGCTTCTTCATCAAAGCAAGCAAAAGCATTTCTGATGACGTCTTCTGGATCTGTGCCATTTAACTTCTCACCAAACATCGTGAGGAACATGGTGAAATTTATGGGACCTGGTGCCTCATTCATCATGGCATCTAGATACTCATCGGTTGGATTTTTCCCTAAACAAAAAAGAAGGTCATAATTTTGATTATATCACAAAATTCATGAACTATTCATCATAGTAAACACTTTGACAAGAAAGATGATCACTTATAGTCTGCTCTTTACATTCATGATAGCAAAACCATTAGGAAAATAGCCTTTTCAATGAACAGGGCTTGTATTAAAAACGGAGATTACATGCTATTCCATTGGGATGACAAAAGGACTACTACTACTCTCGTAATCAAGATCACTGTTTCCGACACACATACATAAACAACTGGCCCCAAGGACAGACATCAGACCTGGCCAGAAATCTGCAGGTGGTCCGAGGGCCACACTTTGAGAGACACTGAGACTTTGAATCTTATTTAGTAAGTTATAACATCATTAGATTGGCTTTACAGAGCTTTAAGATTTAAGAAATAATCATAAAAGAGATCACAAAACTACTATCCAATAATATATTACTATTAAAACTGATCATTACCAAGTGAGGCAAGCATATCATGCAAATCTTCCTTGTCAATGAAACCATCTCTGTTCTGATCAATCATGTTGAAGGCTTCTTTAAACTCCTGAATCTGTGACTGGTCAAACATGGCGAACACATTGGATGTTGCGCGCTGGGGGCGCTTCTTGGTGGTCTTGGTCTTTGCCCTTTTGCTCGACATGGTGGTGGTTAGATCCTAATTAGGAAGGGAAATACAAGAAGACAAAGAATAACAAAAGGTAAACTGAATCAACCTTCCTGCTATGTGTAACATACTAGAGATGTGTCTAAAAATTATTTAGCAGTATAGTATCACTTAGCAAAATATCTCAACTAATTGATACCATTACTCACAGAACCAAATTACAAAGAGAAAAACCAGAATCATGCTTTGACTCACTCATCCTTAGTAGTTTTGACATTTAATCAACAGTCCACTAACTTTAAATTCCAAACTACAACCAACATTAAGTCAAAGTGCAGAGGATATCAACAAGACTGCATGTTCCCTGTACTGCTGTCTAGTCTACTAAGAACTGATAACCAAATCTACTGGTTTACAAGCAATATAGAAATAAGAAACAAAAGAAAGTAGGTATCCTGGGGAAATAGTTCCAGCTCTAAACTTCAGTGCTTTGGAAGAATTGAGGACACTAATACATCTTCAACAAGTCTATTCTTCTACAGCCTAAAGTAGCTATTCCATTCTTAAATGGACAGAAAATAGGAAGGAGGACTAACAGATGGAACATCTCCTAGTCTTTATTGCCAAATATTGTTCTTCTACTTCTAACTAGCATTTCTTACTGTACCCTCTGACATCAAAGTGGTCAAGAAAGATACTTGTTGAAAGGCAAACTGAAAAGTATGGAAAACTCTGAAGTTAATTAATCTATAATTAAGTTTTACTGAATTCTCACTCTACCAAAATCAATTTCTTGTACAGAAAAGTGACTGAGTTCTCTATACAGATATCAGAGCACAATAATTTTTAAAGCTAATTTAGTTTTTTAAAAAGTTTGGAAAACACTTTAAGAGGTATGGAAACTACCTCTGCTCTCTAATAATCTAAATTTATCCCTATAAAACTTAAGTTAAAAGTAAAAAGAATGTTTAACACCTAAAATGAAAAAGCAGTTTTTCCTTTCAACACTGAATCTTTAAAAAAAAAACTGTAAGAATCCCATCGTTACCAGGTAAAACTTTACCGTACCATCCTTCAGAGCTGAGGTGGTGACAGTAGACTGCAAAACCTCTAACAAGCAAGACTAACACTGTATTGAGTTATAGTCTTCCAAGCAGGTCTAAAATAGGCACCACTGATTTCATTCTCTGACCAGGTCAACAATTTTAAAGCTTACGTTCTGAAAACAACATTTAGCTATGATGTAGCAAAACACTATGCCCTTGGTCTAAAAATAAGCCTTTGGATTGCAAAGAATGAAGCACTACCTAAATCTCAGCACTGCAAAGTAACCTTAGGATACAATGCTTTCTGTGAGTGTAAAGTTATTTCTTACATTCTTTCCTTGATTATCCACATCATCCAGACTAAATTCTATTATGTAAATAATTAGAAAAGCTTGGTCTTAGTCCCCTCCCCACCTAAATCTGTTCTTAGATTTTAATAGGAAATTTCACAAAGAAGAGTCACAAATTCCACTCCATCCAATATAGCACCTCTTGACGATAGACTGGAATGTGTTGGTAAGATGTATCTTACATGACAATGAAGTTATGATACATAGTCGTCCCTAATGTCCTAGTTTCCTTTAATCACCCTTTAGAAGGTTGCCTTTCATAATTTACTTAAACCATTCACGAAAGCATATTATCATTGCAGTAATGCCCTCTACGGACAGTAATTACATTCCATTATTATCTCAACTACATAGAGCTGTATTTTTTCCCTCTATTCTAAATGTAGTTTTAAGAACTATAAGGAATATGGAGTATATTATTCCCCATCTCTTAAAGGTACTGAAGGACCTAGAGTAAGTGTTTAAGACCCGATGAGTGGCACATTATTTACCAGTCCAAATCTTTATTATTTTAGGTATGCCATGTCATTGCAAACCAAAACATGTCTTTAAAAATAGTATGTTTTTTTGATAACATGTCTTCCCCCAATGATACAGGAATGTCAGTTATTTTAAGAATAAAGATACTGGTAAGAATTATAGGTCAAATAGTTCACAACTGATTTTTTAATCTACAAAACTTCATATTACTACATTTGGTGGGAGAAGATAGGGTCTCTCTAGTTTGGGCCCTGCCAGCTACCTCAGTTTAGAGCATCATCCTGATACACCAAGGTTCTGGGTTTGACCCCTGGTCAGGGCACATGAAAGAACTGACCAATGAATGCATAAATAAGTGAAGTAACAAACTGATGTTTCCCTTCCTCTCTCTAAAAACAGTAAAAACAAGAATGCTTAGTTTGGGTTATAAAGTAATATATACAGAGTTCTGATGAATTGATTAATCTTTCTTTTATTAATGCATTCTTTAAATTTGTAAATGCATTACAGTTTTAAGTTACAAATTTTTTGTGTCAGCACTGACAACGGTATTATACAGAACTCTTTCACTCATTCAATACTTAATCGTCAACCTTTATTTTGATCAGTTAATGGCAGTAATGTGCATCATATGTCCCTAGTGTTGAAAACAATTTAAGGATTAAGAAATACACAGCAAGTGTCTTCAAGGAGCCTAAAATATTGTCGGGGAGGCAACTATAAAGAAATAAGATGATTGGTTTAACTTCTGACATGAGTCACATAGTTTTCATACCAGAAGTATGACTCTCAATTTAAAACAATGTGTGATAATGAAAAATAACTCCAAAGTGGCACATGATTATCAAATACCATGAGTTCAGAAAAGATCTTTGTTTCTGACAAATTCAGAGGGGGGAAATAAAAGACCCTGAAAAACGCTGTTGTGCTTAGAAGCTACGTGAGATTCTTAAGATTAAGAGATCAGATGTTAGTCTTAATTTTACCAAAACGGGTAGCATAACATTGGGCAAGTTACTACCAAGGAAATTGTATTCTGTTCTATGCGTTAATCTTCCACCATAAACCGGGAGCCTTTCAGGGATAGGGAGTTTAACTTCACAGTCAGTTGTTTCAAAACAAGGAAAGTGCAGTTTATTTTTTCCGACCACACTAAAAGTATGCAGTGCAATCAACACTGATGGAGAGGAAGCCAAATCAGGAATAGTGCTATGATCCCAAGGACCAAATTACTTATGATATTGTCATTATACTCCCTTGTCATCACTCTCTAGTTTTCTGTCCATTTTTTACTTTCCTTGAACAATTAAGACTGTAACTGTCTTCAGGTAACAAGACTTCAGCAAATGCACAGTTCCCAATGACCTCAGCAAATACACAACTTTCACAGAAACTTGAAAATCTGGGGTAAAATGAAAATATTTCATATATCAATGTACGTATTCTTTATTTAGGACGGTAAGATTGCCATGTAGGCACCTGAGATTTCCAAATTATAAGGATCTTACTCATTCTAAGAGTCTAGAATCTATTTTTCAAATATTTAATGTATGAAGGGACATGTGTTGTGTGAGACTTAAAAGCAGTGACTTGCACAGCAGGCTTCTATGAAATACACATACAGATTTCAGATGCATGAAAAAATGAAAAGAAACAGTCAACAATGGTCAAGGAGATTCAGTTTACACATCTAAAGGGAATATAATCTTGTTTTAAATCAAGGGAGTGGAGTGTTGGTGACAAAGACTTTGTGGTTTTATTTTTGCTTGATTAAATAGGAAGAAAATCATTTAGGGTTATGTCAAAAAGAGAAATACACATAAAGAAGATGTTAGACTAGATTAAGTGGTACAAGAAATGAAAAATAAAAATCTTCAGAGGATTTTCCCCATACACCAAGGGCAATCAGAACATTTTTCAGAATCTCTAGATACTATGCTTTCCTTTATAAAATGGAATTAATCCACAATAATATCACATTAAGTTACTCTAGTAGAACTTTACAGTCCAACACTTAATGTAAAATGTAAAGTAAACTAGACTTACATAACTACCACTCAAATTGACAGTACTGTAAGAGACATGATACATTTTTTAAGGAAAAACTCCCATCTTAGAAAAATTTTGTCAACTTCCCAAATCCAAATCAAGTAATTTAATCGATGCCCTTTTTTTCAAGCTAAGCATGTGTAACTTTTTGGTGCCAAACACAGTTCTTTAAAAGTACACTTTCAGGTTGCTGCATCCGTTCTAACTAAACCAAGTTTTCAATTACTGCGCAAACTTCCGGTTGAAGGTACGGTTAGTTTTCTCAAGCCTGCCACACCCAAAAAGTTCTTAGCACTTGACAAAGGCAATTAGTTGTCAGGGTTCACTTGCCACTAAAGCTTCACATTTGAAAATAAAAAGCTTTTCTAGGTAAATTTTACCAAAAGCCTTTAGCAATTTTAAGAAACTACCACTTTTTCACCTTTGGATATTAATTTTTTTGCACTTAGGTTACAATCTCAACTGAGTGCGTATTTCTGATCCAAAGTTCTGTAAAGAACTGACTTACGTTTTTATATGCTCAACTACTTAAAAGTTAACACTGGAAATTGACTTAATCCAAAGTCTCCACCCAAAAAGGTGATGTTATATTTTGGAATTTTTCTCAAACCTCAGACTAAACCCTAAACCCCTCTTTGTCCAACTAATCTTTTAAAAAAGTTCTAGTTACAGAAGTGGTTACTGAGCTGAGAAACCTAATTTGAGTTAATTCTTCCTACTAAATGTAGCTCCACAGCTGCAACAACAGCTGCAGCAGTGGGGCTGGGCTAGGACACACCGCTACAGTTTTCGCGCAAACTCTCTTGAATCGGGTAAGTTTACGTTAGAAACTAAACATAGTACCGGAGTCAAAAGTCGCGAGGGTCGGGTTTCGCGGGCTCGGCTATCGCCCAAGTTTGCGGCGCCGGGAGCTAAGCCACACTTTCCCAACTCCAAGTTAGGCAAAGGAACTAAGGTCGCGCGGTTGGGCCACTGGGGACCTGGCCTTCTAAACCGGGGAATCGGCTACTACACCTGCCCAGGTGCGCCGCTGCTGTCCCAAGCCGCCCCGAGGAGATGGGTCTGCGGGATGGGTCCCACCCGCCGGTCCGCAAGCACCACTCACCCTGCACAACCGCGAGAATCTGAGCGCTTCAGTGACCCTTCTCGCAGCCCTAGTTGCCGCTTTCACCACCCTTCTACACCCAACCTCGCTAACATCCAACACTTCCGGCCTCTGCTTAGAAAACCGGAAGGAAGCCAAGTCACCATTCTAGGCCGGCAGTAAGGGTCTAACGGGGGGGCGCAGTTGCCAAGGCTCTAAGGGCGCGATTTTGACTGAGTGCACGGGGAGGAATATAAAGCGGTGACTTAGAAATATAGTAAAATGTAGTGGTTCGGTGGGTCTTATGTCTGAGTTTTTGTGGCTTTTGTACCCACTCTTATATGTATTTCTTTCTTCCCCCCTTTCATGTGAGCATATGGTAGGCTCTGTCCTGTGAGTGTCCCTCCGGACGTGCCAGTGTAAGACTAGGGGCAGGGTTCGTGAGTCGAAGTCCTTATAAGGGAAATGAGCTGAGAGTGCGCTGCGAGGCCCACGTGACTGGCGTTCGCCCTGCCCCCGAGCGCCTGCGCCCAGTGCGGGGGCTGTCGCCAGGCGGTTGTACTCCTGAATTTGGGACTCTCAGAGTTTGGGATTCCGCCTGTGCGCCCTGCGGGGGCGTGCGTAATCCTTGAGGGATTTCTAATTTGTATACCGTGCTGTTTTATGTAGAGACCTGCCTCTTTCACACGGGAGCAAGTTTTGTGAAGTCCCGAGGTCCTTAAGCTGAGCGGCCATTATCTCTTTGGTCCCGACCGATTTCATAAAGTCACAAGTGGCTGAAGACTATCTTCTTCAGAAACGTTTGCTGTTATTTTTCGTACCCGAAGAGCCCCTGTGACACCGATTGACAAGGAGAACCTAACTGCATCTGACCAAGAAGACAGGCGACCAGCAACAAGAACTTACTAAACCTATCCCCTACCTCTATGTTGCAGACTTGTGGCTGTCGAAAAAAGGAATAGATACTCAAGCCTGTTTTTTTCTCAGCTCTCCTGGCCTAGGACAGCTTCTAATAATGCATCTTGTTCAGGGGAAAGAGATAGGGTTCCCCGATTCTGTCTTTTTACGTCCAAAGTCTTATGAGGAAGACTGTGGTGCTGGTCTCGTCAGATCGGTGACCTCATCCAAAAAAGAGGTGAATGGGACCCAATAATGCCCAGATCATTATACTGGCATTAAGGTTCAATTCAGTACTTATTTTGGCTCCTGTGTCAGAACAGTTCTGAAGTTTGGAGCCCCATGGTACTCTCAAAAGCTGCTCTCACTTGAATTACCCTGTTGAAAAGACAGGTAAAAGCTGCAGAGTTATATAAGTATGAAGCTATACCTCCAAGGATTTCAGGAACATTTCATCTATTAACCAACAATATGTTTAAAGTTAACTTAAAGTCAAGCCCTGGCTGGTGTGGCTCAGTGGATTGAGCACGGGACTGTGAAGCAAAGGGTCAGGGGTTCCATTCCTAGTCAGGGCACATGCCTGGGTTGCAGAGGTCCCCAGTTGGGGGCAGGAGAGGCAACCACACATTGATGTTTCTCTCCCTCTCTTTCTCTCTCCCTTCCCCTCTCTAAAACTAAATAAAATCTTTAAAGTAGATTAAAAAATAAAGTTAACTTAAAGTCAGTGAAAAGTAAAATAGGTGCCCTAATTCTATAGTGTGACTGAAATAAAGATGATTAATTTCCTAGCCTTGATAGTAAGAATCTTGGGAGTACTAGCTAAAAAATACAAATTATTGCACCAACTGAATCAGAATCATCTAGGGCAGGTCTAAGGAAAGCATCAATTTAACAGAGCTCCTAAGTGTCTCATCACGAAAGGTGGGGGGCACAGAGCTAGATGGCTTAGGGCCTAAGGTGGAGGCAGTGACAGCTCAGAGGGCAGATTGGGTGAGGCGTGGGTGACTACAGTTTGCTCCCGGAGTTTGTCTTGGGCAGCAAGCAGTAAGAGCACCCTATATTTGGAGCTCCCTGCAGTGCACACACACCTCCACTGAGTGGTGGCCTGCCACAATGGAGAGCTCAAGCCTTCCACAACTGTCCTTCATAAAGAAAACTTTAACCCATAACAATGGAATGGATAGTTTAGTTTTCCACTCAGCTCCAAAGGGAGCAGATACTTATTTTCCTACTGTAGTGTCAGAGAATTGCCTTGTTTGTCCTCCTTTTTTCCTTCCACTTCATGAACAGATAAACAGCAACTGCATTGCCAAGCACTGTGGTGGGTGCTGTGGTTTATGATTTTTGAAATAGAATATCATTGCTATCTCTTGGATGAGGGGAGAGGGGATAGAAAGGATTGCAAAGGCACAGGGGGTGTCAGGGAATAATTGTGGAACAGATCATTATAGTGCAATTATGTAAGGCCTATAGAAAGAACACAAAGGAGGAAATAAACCTGTCTGGAGATTTGTGGGAAGGTTTCTCTCAGAGGACTATTGCAGAGCTGATTCTAGAAGTCAGTGAGGAAAGAGAGGAGAGATTCCAGGCAAAGGGAGCAGTGTGCTTAATTGTCTGAAGGTGACCAGGAGCAAAGATTATTTTTAAGTACCCCCCAGAATTAATATCTAAGGCAAAAATTATGGTTTAGGCTTAATTCAAGAAATTCTTTAATTTCCTCATTTGAAAAGGGGCATAATAATAAGGGTCACTATATTCAACCATTGTGAGGATTAAGTGAGATAATTTATGTAAATTTCTTAGTGAGAAATCATTTTTGGTTGTGTTAAGGCACTGAAATTTGGAGTTTGTAGAGCAATTATCCTACCCTGGCAAATTACTACACCAATGCTTTGTCTGCTCTACTGGAGGAAACAAGCTGAATGGGCACACTTTACATTTAGTGATCACAGGCTCTTGATGCTACCCTGATGCTCATAATATTTCTCTAGTCCTTTCATGCTTTTGCTCTTTTATATGTCAGTTTTATAATTTCTTCTTATAGCTCCAACACCTCCCATCCTTGGTCTTAGTCTATGACCTTGTTTCTAGGTCACTGAGAAAAAAAATGACTCCAACAAGCTCCCACCACCATACCTACCTACCAGCCAGCATTTGTTCCCTTATGTTATTTTCAAGCTCCTCTCTGAAATAGAGAGGAACCTTTCTTGCTCCTATGGAAAGGCAGTCCTCATTTTGCTCTTTGTTACTCCAATGATTCAGCCCTCTCCTGTATCATCAAGTTCTCTCTCTTTACAATTATTTCCATCAACAAGTATGCTGTAATGTGTTCCAGCATCGTGACTCCCCAGAGATGTCAACATCCAAATCTCCAGAACCTGTGAATATGTTAGGTTATGTTGCAAAAGGGAATTGAGGTTGATAATGAGCTGATCTTAAAATAGGAAAGTTATCCTCTGTTATCCCAGGGGACCCCGTGTAATCACAAGGGACCTTAAAAGTAGAACAGGAAAGCAGAATAAGACAGTCAGAAGGAGGTATGAATGTAGAAGCATGGTCAGAGTAATACAGTGTTGCTGACTTTAAAGATGGAAGAAGGGGAGCATGAGCCAAGGAATGTGGGTGACCTCTAGAAGCTGGAAAAGACAAGAAAAATGGATTCTCCACCAGAGCCTCTGCAAAGGAACACAGTCTGGCTGACATCTTGATTTTTGGCCCAGTGAGACCCAGGTTGAACTTCTTTTTTTTTTATTTTTTTATTTTTTTTTATTTTTTATTTTTTTTTTAAATATATTTTATTGGTTATGCTATTACAGTTGTCCTATTATCCCCCTTCATTCCCCTCCACCCTGAATACCCTCTCCCACCCACATCACCCCGCTTTAC
>CM052547.1:39080516-39101002 GCA_028533065.1 Trachops cirrhosus | reverse complement strand
TGGTATCCAGGTGTTCACAGCTTCCTCCTACTAATTTAATAAGCCAAACAAAGAAGTCTCCAGGGCCTGGGCCTCACAGGTCCTGGGGAGCGCCTGGCCTTTTTCGGGTTCACGGGTGCGCACTCTCTGGGTCCCGAGGGGCGCCCACTTCTCCTACCTCCAGGGCCTGGGCCACACCGGTCCCGCGGAGCGCCTGCACCTTTTCCTTTTTCAATGCTGCAGTTTCCGAGACTTTCACCAAACCACGCTCTCTCTTCGGGTTTTTCAATGTCCGCTACAATTTGCGATCTCCTATTTTCATTTATGACGTGATAATGTTGGCTCTTTGCTCTGTCCCTACCTAAAATGACTCGGATTTTTTTCCTGGTTGTGGGAGAGTAGAATCTGCTGCATCCTACCATGCCGCCATCTTGGACTCCTCCTCTCTTCTTCATTTTAATCTTGGGTAATGTACTTATGATGTGCCTTGGTGTGTTCCTCCTCGGGACTCTCTGAGCTTCCTGGACTTCCTGGAAGTCTCTTTCCTTTGCCAGATTGGAGAAGTTCTCCTATATTATTTGTTCAAATAACTTTTCCTCTTGTTGCTCTTCCTCTTCTCCTTCTGGTACCCCTATAATTTGGATGTTGGAATGTTTATAGATGTCCTGGAGGTTCCTAAGCCTCTCCTCATTTTTTTGAATTCTTGTTTCTTCATTCTTTTCTGATTGGATGTTTTTTTCTTCCTTCTGGTCCACTCCATTGATTTGAGTCCCAGTTTTGTTCCCATTACTGTTGGTTCCAAGTACATTTTCCTTTATTTCACTTAGTGCAGCCTTCATTTTTCATCTAATTTGTGACCAAATTCAACCAATTCTGTGAGCATCCTGATTACCAGTATTTTGAACTATGCATCTGATAGGTTGGCTATCTCTTCATCGTTTAGTTGTATTTTTCCTGGAGCTTTGATCTATTCTTTTGTTTGGGCCATTTGTATTGCCTTGACCTGTTACGTAGTGAGGGGCAGAGCCTTCAATGTTCACCAGGGCAGGGCAACCCAGTTGCTGGGTTGTGATGTTGTATTTGGGGCAGGGGTCTAAGAGGGAACAATGGTGCTTGCTTCACCTCTGCCAGATTTCAGTTACTTTCCCCGCTTCCCCCAAGCAAACTGGGTCCTTCTGGTGCTGATTCGTGGGTGGGTGGGTTTGTGTACATTCTGGAACCCTGTGGGTCTCTCCAACGAACTCTCCTATGAGGCTAGGAGTCTCTCCCAGCACCTCAACCCCCACAGGTGTTTTCAGTTGGTGTTTTGAGGCTTTATTTCCCCATGCTGTGACTCTCGGTTGCACAGTCTGTTTTGCTCCCCAGTGTCACCTGGTTTATCTGCCCGCGAATGTGGGTCCACCCATCTGCCAGGCGCCTTTTGCACCATGCCCCTCCATAATCCACCGCTTTGCTGGGTCTGCCCACTGCCATCTTGGGAGCTGGGGATCTGCCAGCTACCACTTTGCTGCGACCCCTCTCAGCCCGGCTGCCCGACTCCGCCCCTCCTACCAGTCTGGATGAATGTATCTACTCTAACTCCTTGGTTGTCAGACTTCCATACAGTTTAATTCTCTTTCAGTACTGGTTGTTTTTTGTTTCTAAATTGTTGTTGTCCTTCTTTTGGTTGCAAGGAGGCACAGTGTATCTACCTATGCCTCCATCTTGGCCAGAAGTGAACTGTACTCTTAAAGTGGATGAATTTTATGGTATATAAATTATACTTCAAAAGAACTGTTGGAAAGGAATTAAAACTAGGGATTCAGATCAGTTGCTCTTTAGTCTGGTTCTCACTTTAAAAAAAAGAAAGAAGCTATTGGTTTTGTAAAAAGACACATGCTCATTGTTGGGAGGTAATTCTTTGAGTCTGCCATGTTTTCACACATCTGGCAAACAACGCTCTGGCTTCCCTTTGTTCCAGACTATCTTTTCAAGGATGTTTGAAGACAGAGAGTGTGTCTCCCTACAGGGTAAAAGGCAGGCATGTTTACCCTCCAGTGTAATAAAGGGGTTGTCTGCCTTTAAAGCAAAGGGAAGGCAGGCTTAATGCTCATTGTAAAATATGCACCTTCTCTAAGCTCAAAGTTTCTCTCCTGTAATGCAGCCCAGTGTGTGTGCAGGTATCACCTGGTCCTTTTCCTGTTGCCCTGGGGGAACTGGGGGTTAGCAAACCAGTTAAGAATATGCTGATGCTCTGGCTTCTGCTATTGCTGTGAGTACTGATGTCCTTTGACTCTGACCCAGAAGTCTTATGTTGTGTCAACATGCATGAAACTGTAGCAGGTTAACTTGTTAGCTTGCAAGTAGGGTAAAATCTCTGACCCTTCTTAGTTTTGTGTCTGTGGGTACATGTGTATGGTAAGATTGACATAACAAAATTTGCCATTTCAACCATTTTTAAATGTACAGTTTAGTGGTATTAAGTACTTTCATTGTTGTGCAACCATTACCACTATCCCTTTCCAGAAGTTTTTCATCACCCATATTGAAACTCTACCCACTGAATCCTACTTAACTCCCCATTCCCTCTGCCCCAAGTCTCTGGTTACCACTATCTACTTTCTGTCGCTATAAATTTGATTACCCTAGGTAACTCATATAAGTGGAATCATATAATATTTGTCCTTTTGTGACTCACTTACTTCACTTTCCATGATGTCCTCAAGGATCATCCATGTTGTACCATTTGTCAGGATTTCACTTATTTTTAAGGCCAAATAATATTCCATTGTATACCTTCACTGTTCTTGACTCTAATTATACATAAATAAATAAATAAATAAATAAATAAATAAATAGAAAGAAGGTTTGAATGAGCAAGGTGAAGTTTCTCATGATGGGCAGGGAGTTGAGGAGAGGAGAGAGAGAAATACTGATAAAGAATACAAATTAACTCTATTTCTGCAGCCACAAGTACAGCATTCCACACTAAACCCAGGCCACTGTGGAATTATGCTTGTGCTTTCTGGTGGCCTGGAACCTAGTGGGGAGCAACAGCATAGACAGCAGGGATCTGAGCAGGGTTTGGGGTCCTATCCCACCAGCATCTCTGCCAGTGCTGCACATCACAGAGTAGTCTTTTCCTAGGGCCAGGCTATCAGCCCCAGCAGTTCTCCTCAGTCCCTTGCCTGGGTAAGAGCACATGTGGACCCCTTGTAGCCTTATAGGTCCTAATGCATGACTGGCAAAAATCTGATTTTAGATCTAGATCTAATTCATCTAGTGAAGATGTAGTTCATTTCATAACTAGATGAAATTGGCTTTTGGTAAGCATCCTAGACCCCCTCTTCTAGACCTTTCCCATAATTACCTCTCTCCACTGCCTCCCTCCCCACTGCTCTACTCTTAACACATCTGAGACTGGACAGTCACAGAAAGACTTAAAGAACCACTAATGTGCTGAAACATCTTTCTGGATTATTTTTTGTATAATGGGGATTAAAGTCATAAAATGACACTGTCAAGAGAAAGCATTTTGGATGTGAGCTAGCAGGTAGAAGCAGACTTTTTGGAACAAAGAAGGTTTATTTTATCCTGTTGCAAATTGCTCCACATAGGATGTTCTAAATCAACTTATGAGCCAGAGATGAAAAAAATAGCTACATTTTGGATTGGTAGCAGAGTTATTAGAACTAGGATGCACCTTAAAAACCATCTATTTCAGAGACTTCTGGTCAACATGGTGGCATAGGTAAACATGCCTTACTTCCTTGCACAACCACATCAAAATTACAATTACAATATGATCTCACCTTTAACAGGAACCTAAACAACAAAACAAAGAAACAAGTAAATTATAACAAAGGACACCGAAATGGAGGACGGGATGTCAGTGACCAGAGGGGAGAGGGGAGGGAATTTCAGGGGAGAAGGGAAGGGTTTATAGGAACAAATATAGAGGACACATGGACAAAACTACGGGGCTTGGAAATGGAAGGGAGGTTGGGAGGGAAGGGTGGGTGGGCTGGAATGGGAGTAAAAGATTGAAACTGTACTGAATAATCTAAAAAAAAAAAAAAAAAAAAAAGAAGTCCTAATAAACAAAAAAAAAAATTACAATTACACTATAGAACAACTATCACTTAAAACCATCAGAAATCAAGTTGAATGGAAGTCTGACAACTATGGAATTAAAGAAACCACATCCATCCAGATCGGTAGGAGGAGCAGAGACACAAAATGGGCTGGTCCCACATCCATGTGCAGTGGATAAAAACTTGGAAGGGATATCTCAGGAGCATGGAGTCCCAGCCCCACACCAGCCCTATCCCCCAGCCCAGGGTTCCAATGCCAGGAAGATAAGTTCCCATAATTTCTGGCTGCAAAATCATCAGGGATAGAGTCATTGGAAGAAACTGCTGGACTCCCAGGCAGTTCCTCTTAGAGCACCCATACATGGACTCACTCAGACTCACTGCCTCTGAACTCCAGCACTGTGGTAGTAGCTTGAAAAACACCAGTGGCATGCAGGAGGAACTGAAGTGTCTCACATCAAGGCGAGAGCTGAGGTATAGCTTTCTCCCAGATGGGAAGGCAGGCAGAGACCACCATCTCTCTTCTGAACAATTTACAAGGAAATGACAGCAAAGTGGATGAAGCTAAGAATCAAATCAATGATTTGGGACATAAGGAAGAAAAAAAAACAACCAATCAGAACAACAAGAAGAAAAAAGAATCCAAAAAAAATGAGAATAGTATAAGGCACCTCTGGAACAACTTTGGCATCATAGGGGCTCCAGAGGGAGAAGAGAAAGAGCAAGAAATTGGAAATCTATTTGAAAAAACAATGAAAGAAAACTTCCCTAATTTGGTGAAGGAAATAGACATGGAAGTCCAGGGAGCACAGAGAACCCCAAACATGATGGACCCAAAGAGGCCCACACCAAGACACATCATAATTAAAATGCCAAAGGTTAAAGAGAGAACCTTAAAAGCAGCAAGAGAAAAGCAGTTAGTTACCTACAGGGGAGTTCCCATAAGATTTTCAGCTGATTTCTCAAAAGAAACATTCCAAGCTAGAAGAGATTGGCAAGAAACATTCAAAGTTATGAAAAACAGGGACCTACAGCCAAGATTACTCTACCCAGGAAAGTTTTCATCTAGAATTAAAGGGCAGATAAAGAACTTCCCAGACAAGAAACAACTAAAGGAATTCATCATCACCAAACTATTATTATATGAAATGTTAAAAGACTTATTGAAGAAAAGGTTGCCAGATGGGAAGTGGGTATGGGTTAGTGGGTGAAGAGATGAAGGGATTAAGAAATATAAATTGGCAGTCACAGAATAGCCATGGGGCTGTAAAGTATAGCATAAGGAATGAAGTAGCCAAAGAACATATATGCATAACCCATGGACATGGATAGTGGTGTGGAGATTGCCTGAGGCAGTGGTGGGGCTGGGTGGAAGGGCAGCAAAGGGGGGCAAAAATTGGGACAAGTGTAATAGCATAATCAATAAAATATAATTTAAAAATAAAAAGAAAAGTTTTCTGGAAATTTTGAAATCAAGAGTTGATTATCATTTCATTAAATTTCCAGAATAATTACACATTTATAGGGCATTATGATTAAATCAGAGTAATCAACAAAATGATTATAGCTCTATAAGGAATTATAATTAAATCACAATAATTCATTTATATGAGCTCCGCTAAATTTTTAAAATTTTAGTTTTATCATGTAGTACACCACAGTATATGGTTTATTATATGGATAGTTATATTTTGGATAAATATTTTGTTAGAAAAGCCTGCATCCAGATGATGCTATAGCAGAAAGATCACTTAGTTCTTGCTCGTACTTCTTTTGTCAGTTTTGTGTATTTGTTTGAAATAAACTCTTTGGCTTTCACTGGGATCCTAAGTGTAAATAAATAAATTATATTTTAGTTTTTCCACAAGTGTGTGTGGACTTCTCTCATTCCTAACAGGGATCAAAGTTCAGTAAATATGTTAATGTATTGATATTTGTAGCCTTATGTCTTACATCTGGGGTACTTTTTAACCCAGTACATCTTTATCTAATAAATAGTAGTATGTTTCATAGGAAATGCAACTTAAACTCTTCTTTGGTGATACTTCTTCCTTCTAATGGATGTTATTGGCACATGGCTCCTTCTCTATCTATCTATCTACAATATGTATCTATGCATCTATACACACATACACACACAAATAAATTGTTGAAAACCAGTGTAATATGTTATATAGAAGATTAGGCTCTGTGTAGAATAGACATAGGCTTGAATCTTCTGTCACATTCTACAATAGCTGTGTGACTTTAAGGATATTAATCTCTAAATCTCAATTTCATAGCCCATAAAAAGTTTTTATGTGCATGATGATCAAATAGATACTGTAAAACAGCATTAATGCCTAGCATATAGCACCTGGTCCTTAAATATTAGTTAGTATTATGATGATTTATATTTCTCATTTTTGTTTATTTTTCCTCTTTTTTTGCTTTGAGAATATTTGTAGCAATTTGTCATGTTCTCTAGAAAAAGAGCTCACTGAGAACCATTCCAATGGCTGATGGGCATCATTCCGCAGCACCACTGTTATTTTGTTTCGATGTCTAGAGAACAAATGAGTACTTGGGGGACAAAAAGCTTGGAAAATTTTCCTATGGATTCCAGAAAGCTAAAATGTCCATATACACACTCACAAGAGGTATATTACATAACGAAATGCCAGGTCGAATTTGATCAGAACTAAGTAGAATACATTCTTTCATATACTTTGGGTAGCTCACAAGCTTACCATAAGTTATAAGTGGAGGTCTATATTGCACCTGAAAAACTGTTTCAAAATATCTAGTTTATTATAAACAAAGTGTTACTGCAGGGATACACAGCAAAGCATGACAAAAAGTTCACAAGCTTTGGAATTCAAATATCTCTGAATGTACAAGTATTGCATTTATGTCATTTACTGGCTATGTGCTTTTTTGGCAAATGATTTGGCCACTTCTGTTTCCTCAGTTAGAAAATGAAGTTGATGATACCCACCTTTGAGGGTATTGTGAGAAATAATGAGATCATGTATGTAAAGGGCTTAGCACAGGTTCTGGCAGCATGTCAACTGTTGTTACCATCAAGGAAGTACTTGTAAAGTAGACTACCATATTGGGTCTGTTCAATATTTTGATAGATACAAGTGATCTGTATTTAGTCAATATAATAGCACTATCAGAACATAAGCTGCTCAATACATATAGTCTGAACAATGAGCTTTTAAATTATTGTTATCAGTTAATATTTGATATTTACTGAGTCTTTATTCTGTGGCAATCACTGTGTTAAATCTTTCTCTGTATTATTGCATTTAATCTCCACAGCAGTCCCATAATTTGGATGTTGTTGTCCCAATTTTGTAAAGAAGGCAAATGAAGGTTAGGGATAAGAAATAAAATGCTTGAGGTTATTTGGCTATTAAGTGCCATCAATGGTCTGGAATCTACATCTGGTATGAATCCAAAGCAGGGACCCCAACTACCAGGTTTTACTACCTCTTCCTTAGTTACATAGTCTAAAAAACACAAAGGAAGAAAATCTCTTGTTAGATAGAATGACTCTACTTTGCCTTCAGGAAAAGTAAAACATCTTGCTTCTCACAGGCTTTACTTAATGAATAGGAAATCAGATATTCAAATGTGAAGCTGTGACTTTGTAAATTTTCTTGAAATGGAAAAAACCATGACTGTATCAAGCCACAATTGCTTCCATGTGTAACCCACTTCTTGCTTGTTTTGCCTCTAGTTAGTCGCAAGCTCTTTTTTCACCTTGTGTCTTTTAAATGTACTCTACATGTGTTATGAACAGCACACCCAGAAACATGTCTTGGCATTAAAATTCCACGAAGTCCATGTTGGGAATCAGATTACTACTCTTATTTTTAGCTCTCAACACAAACCACTCTTTCTGTTGCACTTTTAAATATCCAGTGATAAAGCGATATTGAAAATAGCTCCTCTAGCCAAATATAAATCCTACGTTTGGTTTAAGCAGGCCAGACCCATTGATTGGCATTAATATAATTACATTACTGAGGCAGTTACCAGCCAGTGCTTCTCTTTTCCTCTCAGTTTAGGACTACCCTCCTCATTTGCTGCTATATTTATCTGCCTTCTTTGCCATAAAAGGCTGGCTGTGTGGCTCTGACATTCTACTGCCTGACCACATGCATTATTTTTGAACTGGCCCCAGGGTCCTGTCTTTAGCCCTGCCTCTTAACTTTTTCTTGGATTTAACCTACGTGGGTGTTTTATCTTTCACCCAGCTCCACAGCCACATCGGAACATTTCCACCATCATCACTCTTTTGGAAACTGGTAAGTGTGACATTGAGGCAGAAGAATGCACTTGATATTTTATGTGCTTAACAGCACTATGGTGTGTGTGGTTTCTCTCTATCTTCTGAGCTCAGTAGTTTTCTCAGAGATGCCAGAATAGCAGAGAAATAGGAAAGCGGAGCCTCTGGGAAGGAAGGCAAGAGCAACAGAGTGCCAGTTTTTGCTGGCACAGCTATTCTCCCAGCTCACTGTATTCTTTTTAAATTAAGCTACCGTTCTTGGAACTATAAAGAAATAATAACTGTCTCAGATGGAACTGGAAGTGTGAATTAGGTATTCTTTCCAAGTTATGTAAGTCAGTGGTTTCGTTGAAGTCCAGAATGGACAAGGTGATAGGAATTCATGTGGTTTCAATCCTCCATATGCTTACAATAGTCCCTGATTACAAATTAGACCAAGAGGAGGTAAATTAACTCTGAAGTCACTAGTGTCTAATTTGGTGATTTTGCTCTGACAAGGCCATGTGGGTGGATGTAGGAGTGCAATATGATATTTCTAACCTGAAAATGGTTAGGCGGTATTTCAGAGCAACATAGATCCCCACATAGTGATCCTGAAGCTCACACTTTCTGTGAATAATTTTATCAGCTTTTGGCCTCTAATGCCTGTACAAAAGCATCATGTCAGGATTAGTATTTCTTCCCAAGTTCCCAAAGTATTTTCCAGCAGAAAATGAAGGTATTAGAGGAAAAGAAGACAACGAAACCATCTCCCCGCCTCCCACATACTCTAGCTGTCATATGTTGGGGATAATCCTCACTCACTTTAAGAGGTGGCAGTTATACCTTCCTTCTAGAGGTCAGAGCTGTGACAGTCAGTTCTGTTCACTTAGAGCCAAACCTGTGTACTTGTAATTCATTACTGATGTACTTAGAATATCAAGTATTGTTAAAATTAAATATATTGGGAGAAAATAGAAATGCAGTAGAGTGGAAAGTAGAAATGAGACAAGATATTTAAAGATTTTATTTTGTGAAAATAATAACATTTTAAGTCATTTGAGTTGTGAATTTAGCTGATAACATAATACACAGGAAAGTTATTCTTTATTTATTTGAATCTCATTCAAATACCATTTGCCATGCTTCAATGTAATATGTATCATTACAGAAACTTACCTAATATCTTTACAACTGCCAAACATAATATACTTTTATATTAATATATTCTAGTCTTTTTGTTGTATCACAATTTATCTAATAATTATTCATTACACATGATAATTCTGTGTATTTTAGAACATAAAACAGCAATCTATTTAAGGGTTGAAGCAAAGTTGCTGGCTAGTGGCTATTTTTTTCCTCTTGAGAATTGTGATGTAGACTGATATCTTCCATGAACCCTAAGATAAATATTTCTGGAGTGAAGTTTGCTGGACTTTCTTCTCTAGGGAATACAAGCTGACTTTTAAAATAGTTTAAATAAAAAGGTAGCTTTAAATTTGACAAAAATATGGCAAATTTAGAAGGATTCACTCCTCATTTAGAACTTAAAAAGATTTAGAAAAATGACTACTTGACAACAATTTCACTTGTAAAATTTAAAAATAACATTTCAGAACATGCACCAAAGCATTAACAGTAAGGTAGGGGATTCATAAAACTATTGCTTCATCCAGGGTTGTCAGTGTGGCTGATAGGCTTCTGTCAGTGGATACATTATTCAAGAGAGCTAATGCAATGTGAAGTCTCTCCTCCCTATTCTAAGCAAACAAATCTTTGACTTACAGTAGAACTGTTAGCTCAAGTTCACAATGCAAATGATACACTGATTACTGACTTTCTTCTTTATGTTAGAGAATAAGAAACATTCATATTCTTTTTATTTAAAGTTTTTATTTATTTATTTTTAGACAGAGGGGAAGGAAGGGTGAGAGAGAACGAGAGAAACATCAATGTGTGGTTGCCTCTCACATGCCCCCCCACTGAGGACCTGGCCTACAACTCAGGCATGTGCCCTGACTTGGAATCGAACCAGTGACCCTTTGGTTCACAGGCTGGTGCTCAATCCACCAAGACACACCAGCCAGGACAGAAACCTTCATATTCTCAAAGAGCATATTTTTCTGTTTTGACACTATACCTTTTTGAAGTGTTTGTGAGATTTGATAAAGTTCACTTTATAACATAAGCGTACTCCAGAGTTCAGTCTTAGGACTTCCTTTTACATTTACTTTAACTCTAATCTTTTTTTTTGGGGGGGGCAGGGTTGGGGGTGTGGTTTATCTATAAACTGGTGAGTTCCAATTGTAGGTCTTCATCCTGTACCTTTACCCTCTCCACCAAAATCACATACCCATCTTCCCACTTAATATCTTCACTAGGATGTCTAGCTGGTATCTCAAATGTAAAATGTCTTAAATCAATCTCTTCTTCCATCCCAAACCGCTGTTTTTTTATACTCTTGCCCAACTCAGTTAATAGCAACTGGAATGTTGCAATTAAGCAAAAACCTTGGAGTCATTCCTCAGTCCTTTCTATCACACCCTAATCCAGTAATTTCAGCAAATGGTATTGGTTCTACCTTCAAAACATGTGCAGTCTAATCACTTCTCACACTGACACTGCTTTGGTACCATCTCTAGCCTAGACTGTTGCAATGGTCTTTGCATTAATTTGTCAGTGCTCCCATAACAAAGTACCATAGTCTGGGTGGCTTCAACAACAGAAACTTAACTTCTCACAATTCTGGAGTCTAGAAATCTGAGACCAAGGTGTGGCAGAGTTGGCTTTTTTCTGAGGCCTCTCCTGGGCTTGAAGATGGTTGTTTTCCTCTGCATCATCACAAGAAGTACATATCTGGGTCCTAATTTCCTCTTTATAGGTTCAAGTCATGTTGGATTAGAACCCATCCTAATGACTTCATTTTAACCTGGTTTCTTCTGTAAGACCCTATCTCCAAATACAGTCACATTCTGAAATACTGGCAGTAGGACTTCAACCTATGAATTTTGGGTAATATAAGTTAGCTCATAACAGCCTCTCATTGGTCTCCTGGCTTTCATTCTTGTCCCTCAACAGTCTATTCTTCAGAATCCACAAGAGTGATTCTTAGCTCAGAACTTTCTGATGGCTTCTCCACCTTTTCAGAAAAAAAGACAAAGTCCTTAGAGTTGCCTGTAGGATCATGCACTACGTGCCCTTTACCTACCACCCCACCCCACAGCATCATCTCCTATAGGAGATGCCTTCATGCCTTCATGCAGCCTCCCTGGCATACGAGCTACCCCTGGAGTATAACAAGCATGCCCACACCCCACTGCATTTGTAATGGTTTACTATCTGGAACTCTCTTCTCCCAGATAGTCTCATGCTCAAATGTCACTTAACAGTGAAGCTGTTTAAAATTGCTTTCCATCCCTTTACTGCTTTATTTTTCTCCATAGCATTTAGCACATTCTAATACACCTTATCCTTTATTTATTTTCTGTATTGTCTATCTCCTGAAATAGAATATAAGTGTCTATATAAGTTATCAGAACTGAGATTGTGTTTGTTTTGTTCATCTCTGTATTTCTTGTGCTGGAATAGTACTATGCTCATGGTAGGCCTCGGTCATTATTTATTAAATGAAAACCACATTGGCTGTATACAGACTCTCCATCATTACCTGTTCTCCCAGATGAAGCCTCCATCAGAATAAAATGATGGAAACTTAGAAATACAAATACATTTTATGAAAGATCTGAAGAAACGCACAATAGCTCTGGTAGGGAAACTTTGTAAATAATATATATATTATATATATTATATATATATGAGGGAGTGAAAGGGAAGGAAGGGAGGAAGAAGAAGGGAAAAGAAAGCTGCGAAAGGGCAGGCAGGAAGGGGCACATCTGGGCATGAAGTACAAAGTTGACAGAGTAACCAGTTAAGCTCAATTACACATCATTTTTTCCTTTACTCTTTCAAAAAGATGAGTATTAATTTTACACATTGGTTTAGATGACTTGTTCTGTGGGATTTGTTTCTTAATTCACATAACATTATTGTTTTCTTGTAGCTTGCCTGGTTCCCTGAGGGCACATGATGTCTCTGCCGTTTTATCAGAAATTGCACCAGCACTATGACCGCAGCTACTATAACAAGGACCTTCGCACCACCATGAGCCAGTACCACGAGCAGGAAAAGAAAAGTTCTGCCATCTACACCCACGGCTCCGCGGCCTACAGCAGCCGCTCTTCGGCAGCGCACCGCCAGGAATCCCAGGCCTTCAGCCAGGCGGCGGAGGCCTCCTACCAGCAGCAGGCGTCCCGGGCCACCGAGTCCTCCTTCGCATCCGCAGTCAGTCGGAAGGCGGCCTCAGCCTACGATTATGGCTACTCCCACGGGTATGTTTAAAGCAGCCTTCCAGCCTTAGGGCAGAGACAACCTTAGGGTAGTCTCTGAATACTTCTCCCACATCACGTTTTCTTTTCTTTTTAAATCTGGTATTCCTACCTTTAAAACAGGTGTGGAGCAAGCCAGTGTATTTGGGAGACCTGGGATTCCCACCTACCTATTTCCCTTCATCCTGGCTCTTTTAAGTTTAAAGAGCTTCACAGTCATGCTGATGAGTCTTGCTTGATTTTTAGAAACAGAGACTGTTTGCCACAGGGTGCATTCACAGCAGCAGAGCCAGAAAATACCACTTAAATATTCACAACAGATTTCCTGGCTTTCAGAATATTTTACTTAGATGAGAAGACAGTAGAGAATTTAAAATTCACAGGTCACAGGAGTCTAAACTACAGCAAAGATATGGCCTATTTTTTCAGTATCTGAAAGACAATATTAAAATTCAGAACTGTTATTCAAACAGCAGATATTTTCTTGAGCTGGAGCGTTTTGTTAAAACACACCCTATCTCACTCAGTCAACCTAAGAATACCAGGAGCAAGCCTGGGGACCCACAAAATCAGATTTATTAGCCCATTGCAATGAGGAAACAAGGTAGAGGAAAGAGAGTAACTATAGGATTCTAGAAAGAGTGGAATTTAGATGCAGGTCTGGTCTGCAAAGTGAGCCCAGAGTTTTCTTTCTCCCTCCCCTCCCCTCCCCTCCCCTTTCCTTTCCTTTTTTCTTTCGAAACAGTAAGCTGAGGTAAGTGTGGACTGTCCTATTAAGAAAACCCTCGTGTGGAACTAAGCTCCTGGGCTGGGGATCAAGCTGCTTTTCTGTGTCAACACCTCCTGAGACCTTTCAGGCAAGACTGCAATGTCTCATTCTTACTGATAAAGTTTCAAATGTCAACCTTACTTATAGACTTTTATATTAGAGAAGAAAGTTCCTCAGTGGGTCTGTAGTCACTCAAAGAAGGAGGTTACCGTGACACTTTATAGCAGCAGTGTCCCGGGGAGAAATGTTCTCTGTGATTTTGCAATTGGCTTCTCTCTGTTGTTCCAGCCTGCTTAGCACATACTTTCTAGGTCCAAGCTAGTCTTCATTTTTTCCAATACTCAGAAAGAAATGTTTCCTGGGGATTCAGTGTGTGAAGATTTTTATTAAAAATCTATCTATAGTCCTCAGAAAGAATTGCTGAATTTCAATTGCTGAATTTCAGCACGTAAAAGTTTCTAGCTATGTGGTAAATAACCACCTGTTGCCTTGAATTCTCTCTAAAGCATCTGACATAGGTCACATTTTTTGTTATAAACATAATAAAATGTTATGTCTTACAAAATTTGAGCCCACAAAATAGCTATTAGGACATCTGGAAAAGGCATTTATTTCTGGGAATTTAAAAGGTTATTGAGGACATAACACTGTGGTTTGTATGAACAGAAGTGAGGAAGGTTTCTGAAGGCAGATTCCTGATTTCCTATGGGAGTGAGTAGCACCTGATCTATGGCTGTCCTTTCATGGGCACCGACAGCGACCTCCTGGGGGCCTCTGCTACGTTCAGTAACAGAGCCAGAGTCCCATGGGGTTTACCTGAAATGTATGATGTCAACATTCTGAGATTCCATTTAAAATGGAACAGGATCATTTTGCAATCTCACTTTCATGAGTCATATTCTGCCACTAGGTATTCATTAGGACCTTGAATTGGCTGCAAATGGGGAAATATTGTCACTGAGTGAAATTCATTTCTTTTAGCACTTGCTTCAAGTGAACTGCCTCTCAGAGGAAAAGTTGGGAGGAATTAACACCATGTGTATGTGATAGCATCATTTTGAACTCCTGAGCAATGTTCCACGGATACGTTTAATAACCTCATGTAGGAAAGCAGCTGTCTTATAAGAAAGGGGGGTTGTATTTTAAATATTCATTTTCCTGGACTATCTTTGCTGAGTCTAAAGGAGATGGGTATTTTTATTATCATATCATGTTAATGTAACTCCTTGTGTTCTTATTTCATTTTCCCAGTGCTATAGAATGTATAGTGTTTATGAATTTGTACTTTTGACTTCTTTATTTCTTCAACTCTATTGCTAAATTTTATATTAAAATTATTTTAATTTTACACAAATCCTTCTTTTAACCACATGTGCAATATTCATATCTATTTATAATCTGATCTTTTACACCCACCAAACATTAGTAATTGAACTTTTGGATATTTTTATGTTTTATTTAGAAAACGTTTGCTCTATATAATCTTTGAAAGACTTAGCCATTTTAGCTATAAAGGGCCTCATATAATAAACTTTCTATAGGAAATGAAACTGTAATTATTTTTCTATAGTAACCTCACATCTTGTTCCTTCCTGCTATGTATGTATTTATGTAGGTAGGTATTTCTTAACAATTTGCTATGTTTTCACAACTCAAACTTCTTGGTAAAAACATGTTGACCTATAAATAAGAAAGGGAAGAAAATGCTTACCTGATTCTGGGAATATTTTAGTCTTTCTTTTATTAGACCTAGAGTTAACAGGTGCACCTCTGAACATTTCAAAGCCCTCTTAATTCCTATAGGAATTAAGGTTCTATTTTAGCTTTTCCAAAGTGGAGCAACTTTTTCCTGCTAAATGAAATATCTCTCTCTGGATTGTCAACAGTGTTGTTGATTAAATGAACCCCCTAGGGTTGGAACTGCACTTCTGTGGAGTACATGTAAGCACTAGGTGTGATCTAATTTTAGCCTCTGCTTTGTAGTTAGATGTCTAGTGTTAACATGGAAACTATGGAGATTTATGTTGTGCTCAGGAGTTGGCTGACCTCACTCTTAAGAACAATGGCTCATTCAGCATCAGTGTGGCTATAGCACAGATCAGTTACCAATTGCATTTTGAGCCAAGGGTTATAAAATAAATTCTGGAAGCTTATTCTAAATGCCTGTATTATTAGTCACAATGAGGAAAAAAACCTAAAGTAAAAATTCAGGAAAACAAAATAACACAAAATCACTATATTGTGCTAGCAATCCACAAATACTATCAGGAATTGAAAAAGAAATGGTGCTCATGACCACTTGCAAACATCAGGCAAGGGTTCTTAACCTCTGTTCATAAAGAGGTTTCAACAGGCTTGGATGATCTGAACTTATGTGAAACATTATACACAGATGAGAATTTTTTTTTTTTGCTGAGAAGGACTGTAGCTTTCTTCAGATTCTCAGGGAACTTTTGTGAGTCAACAATGGTCAGAATCACTGCACTAGGAAGTCTACGTATATACCAGACAGCCCAGTGTGTGACCTGAGAATCCCTTTCCTAGTGCCAGTATTATAAAGATTTAAGATGAAATAAGGCAGATGTTTACAGAAAATGTGGTATTATAGAAAACAAGTTATCTTCTGTTCTTTTGAGTAAGCTGGATCACACATTAAAATGGAAATAATAAAAAATATTTTATTATATTTGATAAGTAGGAATGAATAACTTTAAAAAATCAGTGAACAACATAGGACCGTTCTTGGATGATAGAAGGATTTAGAGTTGTCTCAACCCTCTGTGGTAATGGTAGACATTTAATCATCTGATTCTGAGCAAATTAAAATTGAGCACATATGATGCAATTAACACAGCAGCACATTGGCCCTGAGAAGTAGAAATTATTATCCTTACTTCAGAAAAGAGAAAATTGTAGACCAAATAGGTTAAATGACCTTTGTTACACTAAGAAGTAGTGGAGCAGTGATTTGAACTCCCCTTGCACAGAAGTTCCCCACCCCTTTTTTTTGTAGGAACCCAAAGCCAGCTATAGTCAGCAACTCTCCTTGACCACACTGCCACCAGATTTTTCTTGAAGCATCAATATATGGTTTTCCATTGTGCTTCCTTTTATTTGCTCCTCTTCTGGAGAAGCCACTGAGCACCAAAATAACCAAGATTTAGAGCAAGGAACAATAGAAGGGCAGGAACAAATTCTGGGACAAAAAATCCTAGGGCATTCATGAATGCCAAGCCTGGAACCTTACAGGCTCTTTAACTAGTCACTTAGAATCAAACAGAGACTCACAAGGACTCTGGAAGACACCAGTTTGGGGATGAGAAAACTGGGACTTGAGTGACTTGCCCAGGGAAGTCTGCCTAACTTTCAATTTTGCCCCTTATCTACACTCATGTCAGATTAATCGACTCCTCTCTGTTACTATCCTAACAATAACCTTTTTTGGAATTACTAGTTTGCAAAGAACATGGTAATGCTCAGACTAATTCTAAATTCAGATACAAGATACCAGTGCTAAAAATACAGACCACTAAACACAGAAACCCTCACCTTTTATTGGTGGATCTGATTATAGGAAGGTCTGAGTGGGGCCTGAAAACTTGCTTCATCTCCCACTCCAAAGTAGCTGCAAAAGATGTTACCAAATGAATCCGCTGCCTCGTGGACATTTTTGTGTCTTGATCTCAGCAATTGGCATAGTTCGGTGTCCATTTTCTACATAGCCATTTCCAGAGGTTATAATGGGAAATGAATAGCTTTTGGGGTCAAATAGGCCCATGTATACAGTGGTCCTCACTTACTCACAGTTTCACATTCCACAGTTTGTTACCCACAGTCAACCTTGGTCCCAAAATATTAAATAGAAAATTCCAGAAATAAGCAGTCCATAAGTTTTAAATTGCATGCCACTTGAGTATGGCGATGAAACCTCACACTGCCCTGCACTGTCCCACCCAAAGTGTGAATCATTCCTTTGTGTGTGTATCCACACTGTATACAATAACTGCCTGTTAGTCACTTAGTAGATGTCTGATTATCAGATTGACTCTCTTGGTATTGCAGTGTTTGTATTCAAGTAACCTTTATTTTACTTAATAATAACTGCAAAGAGCAAGAGTGGTGATGCTGGCGATTCACTATGCCAAGGAGAAGCCATGAAGTGCTTCCTTTAAGTGAAAAGGTATGTATATTTTAGAAAAAAACCTGGTATGCATAGGGTTTCCACTGGACATCGTAGAATATGTCTCCTTGGATAAGAGAGGACTACTGTACTTGCAATTGGGTTTATGACTTTGAATAAGCTAATTAACCTCTCAGTTTCTTCATCTGACAAATGAAAAAAATGAATGTTCCTCAGGTTGGGAGGTCTTAAAGATATAATCATCATAGTTTTCAGTGTAATGGCTATCACATGGGGAACACTCAATGAGGTTTAGGTGTTGTTGTTTATTCCTTCAGTAAATATTTACCAATTGCCTCATGTGTACTACATACTGCTCTAGGTGCTCAGAATAAATTACTGATCAAAACTGGCAAAGATTCATATGGGGCACATATTCTAGCATGTAGACATAAGCCATAAACAAATGTAATTCTAAAAAGATATTAAGTTGTATATTATGTTAGAAGGTAATAAATGTGATGCAAGCAATAGAATTAGAGTAGGGTAAGAGATATCAAGAATGTGGGGTGGGGTGCAGGCTGCAATTTTCAATAGGGAGGTCAGGCCTCATTGAGAAAGTGATATCTGAGCAAAGACATGAGGTTGCAAAGGGAGTTCGCCATGAGCTTATCTGGGGGAAAGGTACATCAGGTATCAGGAACAGCCACTGCAAGGCCTTACAGCAAGGAACAGCATCAAGGCCAGTGAGGGAAGAGTAGAAGGAAGAGATGTCAGAAGGGTAATGGACAGAGCAGGGCCAATCATGTTGACCCCTGTGCCCTGGTGTAAAGACTTTATTCTCAGTTAATGGGGGGAACTGTGACAGAGTTTCGAGCAGGAGATCAGCATGATCTGATTTAAGTTATTTTGGGATCTTTGTGGCTGTTGTTTGGAGAACAGACTGTGGGGCACAAAAAAGGCAGGATAGCCAGTCCAGGCAAGAGCTGGTGATGTGCAGTAAGAAAGGATATGGTGAGCAATGGTCATATTTTTGGATCTATTAATTTTTGCCAAATTCAAAACTCCATCAATTTTTCACAGACCTTTTAAGTTCTGCTAAGTTCCCATGGAGTTTTGAGGCTGCAAAAAGATCCATGTAGATATTCGTTACACAGGGGATCTTCTGAGACTGTATCTAGCGGTGTGATAATGATAAAACTATGTTTCTTCTCCATTCCCAAAGATCCAGTGAAGTACTTTGTCCTGTTGTTACTGTTTTCTATGGTACTCAGTGAGAAAAACATGTGAAATAACCATAGCTGTATGGAGATTGAAAGCCATATGCAGATTCAAGTGGCTAAATCTGAATTATGTAAAACTACTGAACCAATAGGCTGTTATGGGAAATACGTTTGCTTGAAAAGCTGCTATTATATCAAGGTTTTGTATTCCAGAGATAGTTTTATGGCCTCTTCTCTAAATAAAAGTATTATTATTATACATAAAGAAAACTATAGATATAGATATAGATAGATATAGTCACCACACTCAATATATATTATTGTACTGGGTTAAAAATCAATATAGCAGGTCCTCAAATAACATCATTTCATTCATGTTGTTTTGTTACAATGTTGATGAGGAAAAATTAATCAGTTCTCAGCCAAAACCACAGTCTGTGTGGAGTCTGCACATTTTCCCCGCGTCTGAGTGGGTTTTCTCCAGGTACTCCAGTTTTACCCTTACATGCCAAAGATGTTTGTGTGAGGTGAATTGGTGTGTCTATGCTGCCCCAGTCTGAGTGAGTGTGCATGTGAGTGGCCCTGTGATGGAAGGGTGTCCTGTCCAAGGTGGGCTCCTGCCTTGTACCCTGAGCTGCCAGGATAGTCAGGGGCTGCCCATGACCCTACTCAGGAATAAGGAAGTTGGAAAATCATTATCTTACTTGTTTTTATTAATCTTTCTTTTTTAAAAAATTTTTATTTATTTATATTTAGAGGAGAAGGGAAGAAGAGAGGGAGAGAAATATCAATGTATGGTTGCCTCTCATGGGTCCCCTGCTGGGAACTGGCCTGCAACCCAGGCATGTGCCCTGACTGGGAATCGAACCGTGATCTTTTGGTTGACAGGCCCACACTCAATCCACTGAGCTACACCAGCCAGGGCTTATTAATCTTTCTTAAATGTATGTTTATTTCAATGTTTAATATTAGAAGTGTTTGGCTCTTTATTTAGAAGTTTTTTATATATTTTTTTATTGATTATGCTATTACAGTTGTCCCATTACCTCCCCTTCATTCCCCTCCACCCTGAACACCCTCTCTCACTCACATTCCCCCCCTTTAGTTCATGTCCATGTGTCATAAGTTCTTTAGCTTCTACATTTCCCATACTATTCTTGCCCTCCCTGTCTATTTTCTATCTACCATCTATGCTACTTATTCTTCGTACCCCCGCTCCTCCCACTCCCCTGTTGCTAATCTTCCATGTGATCTCCATTTCTGTGGTTCTGTTCTTGTTCTAGTTGTTTGCTGAGTTTGTTTTTGTTTTTGTTTCAGGTGTAGTTGTTAATAATTGTGAGTTTGCTGTCATTTTACTTACATGTTTTTAACTTCTTTTTCTTAGATAAGTCCCTTTAACATTTCATAGAATAAGGGCTTGGTGATGATGAACTCCTTGAACTTGACCTTATCTGAGAAGCACTTGATCTGCCCTTCCATTCTAAATGAAAGCTTTGCTGGATAGAGCAATCTGGGATGTAGGTCCTTGTCTTTCATGACTTGGAATACTCCTTTCCAGCCCCTTTTTGCCTGCAAGGTCTCTTTTGAGAAATCAGCTGACAATCTGATAGGAACTCCTTTGTAGGTTACTATCCCCTTATCTCTTGCTGCTTCTAGGATTCTCTCCTTCATTTTTA
>CM052547.1:39016571-39080016 GCA_028533065.1 Trachops cirrhosus | reverse complement strand
ACCAAAGTTTTTGGATCCATTCATTTACTGATGGGCACCTGGGTTGTTTCCAGCACTTAGCTATTGTAAATTGTGCTGCTATGAACATTGGGGTGCATAGGTTCTTTTGGATGGGTGTTTCAGGATTCTTAGGATATAGTCCCAACAGCCTACACATCTTTTAATGTCCAGCTTTTCACAAAGGATTCTCTGATAACCCAAGGCAAAAATTCTCTCTCAAACCTATGAATACTCATTTTGTTTATACTAGGCTTTCTGCTTATCTGCCTGCCTTCCTTCTGTCCTTCCATCCTTTCTACCTTAATTGACATAATACAATGTGTCAGGCCTGGTAGCATTTACTGCCCTACAAGATGTAAAGCTATCAGAAAATAAGGGTCTTTATCTTCATATCTCCCTCCCATCCCAGTGGCAACCACCATATTTTTCACACAATGGATGCTGAATAAGTTTCTGTCAAATAAATGAAATTGCTTTGGAAAGTTCAAAAATAAAACCTGACATTTCCTGTGGTATGCTAATATATAACCCAGTCTGAAAGGCTATTATTCATAATGTTTGAAGTCAACTTATTCCCACTTCTAAAATATCAGCTGGATTGTATGCTAAATTTATGTTTAACTTTATAAGGAACTACTCAACTGTTTTCCAAAATATTTATACCATTGTATAGTCCCATAACAATGTATGAGGAGTCCAGTTTATCACATCCTTGCCAACACTGGTTATTTTGTCTTATTTATCACAGTCATTCTAGTAAGTGTGTAGTAGGATCACACTGTGATTCTAACTTGCATTTACTTAATGACTAATGATGTTTACCATTGTTTTTAAATGTTTTCATTAGCCATTTGTATATCTTTGATGAAGTACTTATTCAAATCTTTTGCCCATTTTAATTTTTTCTGCTTATTATTAAGTCATCAGTTAAATATTTTATATATAATATTTTACTAGATGTAAATTTACAAATATTTTATTATGTGCCTTGTTTTTTCATCCTCTTAACAGTGTCCTTCGAAGATCAGAATTTTTAATTTTAACAGAGTTTCTTTTTATTTTTCTTTTTGAATCATGCTTCTGGTGTTATGTCTAAGAACGCTTTAGCTAGTAACTCACCACCATAAAAAATTTCTCTTGCCTTGACCAGTGTGGCTCAGTTGGTTGGAGTGTCATCCCATAACCAAAAGGTTGCAGGTTTGATTCCCAGTCAGGGCACAATATAGGTTATGGGTTTGATCCCAGTTGGGGTGCTTATAGAAGGCAACTAATCGATGTTTCTCTCTCCCTTCCTCTCTCTACAAGTAATGAAAAAAAGATGTCCTTGGGTAAGGATTTTTAAAAAAGAGTTTCTCTGCTAAGGGCTTTATAATTTTAGTTTTTATATTTAGAAATATAATCTATCCTGAATTATTTTTTGTGTGATGTTGGTAAAATTATAAATTCAAACTTGCACATATTGTCTCAGCACCATGTGTTGAATGTTCTCCTTTCATCTATTACCATCCTTAGCATGTTTATCAAAAATCAATTGAGCGTGAATGTAAAGGTTTATTTCTGGACTCTCAGTTCTCTTCCATTGATCTATGTACCTGCCCTCATGCCAGTGCCACAATGTAATTTTGTTGTTGCTCTGTTGTTACACTATTTTCCCTGGCTAGAAACTACAATAAAATGTTGAGTACAAGCAATTAAATGGTAGCCTTGTTTCCAGCTTAAGGAGGAAAGCATTTAGTTTTTACTATAAGGTACGATATTAGCTGTGGATTTTTCATAGATGGCCTCAATCAGGTTGAAGAAGTTCCCTTCTCTTCTTATTTTGATTTGAGGTTTTTTAACATGAATGAATGCTGAAATTTGTCAAGTAATTTTTTGCTGTATCTATTAATTGATAATGTGGTTTTTGCTCCGTATTCTATTAGTATGGTATATTATACTAATTGATTTTTCAAAAGTTAAATAAACCTTGCATTCCTGGGATAAATTCCACTTGATTTTATATGTTGCTGTATTCAGTTTGCTAATATTTTTAAAAGATTTTTGCCTCTATATTTATAAATAATATTGATATGTAGTTTTATTACAATGTCTTTATTTAGTTTTAATTTTAGGTAATATTGACCTTATAGAATGAGTTGGGAACTTTTTGAAAAAAGTAGGAATGATTGGTATTGTTTCTTTAAATATCTGGTGGAGTTCCTCAGTGAATGGGCTCTTCATTGTGGGAAGATTTTAAATTACTAATTCAATTCCTTTAATTTTTATTGGTCTGTTCAAATTTATAAACATTTTTTCTTGAATGAATTTTGGTAATTTTAGTTAATAGGAATTTTTCTATTTCATAAGCTGTCTAATATATTGGCATGAAACATCTACACAATTTCTTTGTGAGCCTCTTAATTTCTGTAGGGTTGGTAATGTGTCGTATTTCATTCCTGATTTTGATAATTTGTGTCTTCTCTCTTTTTTTGTAGTTAATCTGTCAGACAGTTTTGTCAGTTTCTTAGTCTTTCAAATGAACCAACTTGTTTCACTGATTGTATCCATTGTCATTCTGTTTTCTATGTCATTGATTTCCCCTCTAATCTTTTTTTTTTCAGTCGTGGTTTTTTAAAAATTAATTAATTATTTATTTATTTTAGTTTATTCAGTACAGTTTCTATCCTTTATTCCCATTCCAGCCCACCCACCCATTCCTCCCCTCCTCCCTCCCCTTTCCAACCCCCCTAGTTTTGCCCATGTGTCCTCTATATTTGTTCCTATAAACCCTTCCCTTCTCCCCTGAAATTCCCTCCCCTCGCCCCTCCAGTCACTGAATACCTGGTCCTCCCCTCCCCCCAATCCTTATTATAACTCCCTCCCTGTTTCACGTCTTTTTTTAACTTCTTAAGGTGAAAACTTAATTTATTAATTTGAAAACTTTCTTTTTCCATAGAAACACATAAAGCAACAAACTTTCCTCTAACTGCTGCTTTAACTGTATCCCATAAATGTTTATATGTTGTGTTTTATTTTCATGTAGTTCAGAATATTTTCTAATTTCCCTTGTGAAACTTTAACCAATGAGTTATTTAGAAGTATGATATTTGAGATTTTCTAAATTTCTTTCTGTTGTAGATTATTTTTATATAATTTTTCTGTTGTCAAAGATTATATTTTATATGATTTAAATGTTTTAAAATTGATTGAGCTTGTTTTGTTAACTAGTAGGTGAACTCACCTAGCGAATGTTGAAGAGAATATGTACTCTGTTTTCAGTGAGTTAAGTGTTCTAGAAAGGTGAGTTAGGTCAATTTGATTAATAGTGTTATTCAAATTTCCTATATCCTTGCTGATTTTTGTCTAGTTGCTCTATCAATTTTGGAGAATGAAGTATCAAAATTTCCAACTATTTTTAATTTTCTATTGTTTCTTTCTATTCTGCTACTTGTTGCTTCATGTATTTTAGGGCTCTTTTGCTAGGATTATGCATATAAATTTATAATTATTATTTTTTCCAAGTAATCAACCCTTTTGCCATTTTGAAATTTCCCTTTCTGTCTCTTGTAATATTTCTTGCTTTAAAGTATATTTTGTTTGATCTTAACAGCTCCTATGGTTATCACTTGCGTAGCATATCTCTTTTATCCTTTCCTTTAACATGTACAGTAGTGTATGCAGGTACAGAAAAAAACATAGTGTGTGTAGGGTTCAGCATTATTCACGATCCGTGAGGGTTCTTGGAACATATCCTTCATGGATAAGGAGGGACTACTGTTCGTGTCTTAAGATTTGAGTATGCCTCTCATAGCATCATATATTAGGGGTTTTTTTAGAAATCTAGTTTGACAATCTGCTTGTTTCTTGGAGTTTTTGTCCATTCACATTAATAAAATTACTGGTACAGTTGGAATTATGTCTGCCACTTTTGTTATTTTTTGTGTGTATCTCATGGGGTTTTTATTTGTTTGTTCCTTTGTTCCTCCTTTACTGCCTGTTTTGTGTCATGTCAGTGTCTTCTGGAATGCATTGTTTCTGATGAAAAGCCAACCATTAATACATTTTCCCCTGTATGTAATGAATAATTTTATTCTTGCTGCTTTCAAGTTTCTGTCTGGCTTTGGCTTCCAGTAGTTTGACAATGATATATCTGGGTGTGTGTCTGTTCGTTTGTATCTTACTTGGGTTTACTGAGAATCTTAGATCCATAAATTAATATTTTTCAGCACATATGGGGAGTTCTATGATGTTTTTTCAAAATACATTTTCCTATCTTTACTCTCTCCTCTGTGTCAGGTACCGCTGTTATTCATATGTAGCTGTGTTTTACTTTGTCCCACAGATCTCTGAGGCTCTTTTAATTTTTTAAATCTTTTTATCTCTCTGATTTTTAGATTGGGTTATTTCTCTCTGCAAATTTGCTGATTATTTTTCTATCTAAAATCTGCTGTTGAGTCCCTTTAATAAATTTTTCATATAAGTTGTTTTACTTTTAAACTCCAGAATGTTCATTTGATCCTGTTCTATAATTATTCTTTGTTGATATTTTCTTTTTTGAAAATCATTATTGTAATACTTTCATTCAACATTTTTAAGCATGGTTTTTAAAATTAGTCTTTAAACATATTTATAATTGCTACTTTGAAGTCTTTGTCTGCTAAATCCAACATCAAGAACTACCTAGAGAAAATTTTTATTTACTGCTCTCTTCTGTTGGTGCAGGTTACACTTTTTTATTTCTTGGCATATCTCATAATTTTTGTTCTTGAAAATAGGACATTAAGTATCAATACTATATTGTAGCAATTATGTTTCTGAATTTCCCCCAAGTGTGTTGCTGCTATGTTTTTGTTTCTGTTTACTAACTTGTTCAAACACATTTGTAGAATGTTTACCCACCACTGTATCGCTGCTGATGTCTCTACTTTGTTTTTTAAATTGTTGTTCTTATTTTCAAGCCTGAATTCATGGGGATCACACTCACAGGTTAATGGTCAGATGTTGTACACAAACATCTTAAGTCAGTAAAGCTTCTACCCTCTGGCAATAGACTATATGTGTGTGTGTGTGTGTGTGTGTGTGTGTGTGTGTGTGTGTGTGTTAGGAAGCACATATAACGTTCTAGTAATTTTTAAGTGTGTTCTGGTTTTGCTTACCTCCAGACTCTCTTGCCTCCTCTGCACATATACACAGGCTTACAGTCAGTCAATGATGTGTGGATAAATTGGGCCCTTTCCAGATTTTCCTGTACAGTCATGTGGAGAGCTTATTAAGGCCCCCTATGGTGATCTTATTTCTCAGGTTTTCCTGTTAAATTTCTGGATGATTTTCCAGACTGCTGCTAGCCCCAATTATGATCACAACCTCTGGCTAACTCAACTGCTGGTCTTCCCTTGTTTGTTTGCACTTAGTCTGCTACTGTTACAATGCTCCTGGATTTGAAGTTTTATCATGCTGTTCTCCACATCAAATTAGGCCCTTCTGGCAGTGAACATTCTGATTTTCACACATTTCCCCACCTAGGTAGAACTACCTTACAGACTGACTGAGCTGGAGGAAGGGGATGGGGAAACGACAGATGTGTCACAGACCCCTACTGTTTATATATGAAGTTCAGTAACTTTTTAAAATTAAAAATAAACTTCATTCAAGGATATATTTATTGATTTTTTTAGAGAGAGAGGAAGTGGGGGAAGAGAGAAAGAGATCAACATGAGAGAGAAACACAGATGGTTGCCTCCTGTACACACCCCAACCAGGGATCGAACCCACAACCTAGGCATGTGCCCTGACCCAGGATCAAACCCACAACCTATCATTATTGCACTGCAGGACGCTCAAACCAAATGAGCCACCTGGCCAGGGCAAGTTCTGTAACTTCTTATGAATAATCACTTTTCGCTGTTTTCCGAGTCCTGAATGGGTTGTTTTTGACTATCGTGTCGAGTTTTACCACTGCTTTTTGGGGCGAGAAATGGTTGAATTACTCACTTCACTACACAGGAAGTCCTGCCCCTGGCCTGGTCATTTTTAGTAGCTCTTCAGCTGATTCTGATGTGAAGCCAGAGCTGACAATCCCTGAGCTAGGGTATGATTACAGGTGGATGGATTTTGAATTTACTTTTTTTGGCAAACATTTACTGAACAATGTCAGACACTGGAGACAGTGTGAGGATGCAAAGATAAATGGACCATTTCTCCTCTTTAGTAGTTGCAGGTAGTGGGAAAGGTAGAGGGAAACCAGCAATGCAATGCAAACGTGAGCACGCAGGGACGTGTGCAGCCGGGTGTATGAGCAGGGTCAGCAAAGAACAACGCCCACAACCCGCTGTTTCTCTGAAACACACCGATAGGTTGTCAGAATATTTTCAGAAAGTAATGGCCATTAAGCAAACCCACACTTAAGTGTGAATAAATTATTCATCCCAGGGAACCTAGGACACTTTCCCAAAATTATATGGCAATTATACACATAACTTTAAGAAATGAGTATTGAAGTTCATGTAAAGTTTAATGAGTTTTTTATGCTCTATTTTTAACTGGACTGTGATGGTTTTGTAACCTCAATTTACATGAATAAATTCAGGAATAGCAAATCCACCTCCTAGTCATTATGGGTGGTGTGACATCACATTGGGGTCTCTGGAATGGAGAGCCCACAAAGGCATACCACAGAGGTGTAGGGAGAAATATTAGCACTTCTATTTTTCAAAGAAAGTAAATTTGGTCTTTAAAATTTTTCTGTTGACTGTTTCAAAAAGTGAGAATATTTATAGAGTAGTCTATGCATGGAACTTATAAATAAACAAACATATATAAGTGGCATGCCTCCAATATTTTTGGATCAAGAATACTCAGTCACTAGTATTAGTAGAGCGAATACTAACCTAGATGGGTGCTAGTCTTAGCTAGGTCAGCTACCAGCCGGCTGTGTGAACATGGGCAGTTCCAAAGGCGCTGCTGCAGGTCTACCTGCCTGTAAAATGGTATAAGTGCCCTGAGGTTCCTTCCAGCTCTGGAGTTCTGTAAGTGGCTTTGTTATTGCTTTTCTTGTCAAGAATAATAATGAGGTGGTAAGAGCAGGTTATCTTTTTGTTGTTGTTCATCTGAATTGGATGCAGGTGTAAGCTTATTACTTAGTTCCCGCAATATTTCCCGAGAAAGCTTGCTTGTCCTTGACTCTGTCTCCTCTGTGGTGCTGCTGGTCAGAGGTGTGATGATATTATACATACCACAATAGTACTTTAAGTTCTTCTAACTTTATATATGCGAACAGAGGACACAACACAGCACATAACAGAGGCCATAACACAACACGTGTTAACACAGGTCATAACTGGTTCACCCGTAGCCCTGTCTGGATTTACCTAGACACAGTTACAGGTGTATGAGTGCCTGTGTGCATGTGCAGTCAGTCCCTACCTGTTGCTTCATTTCATTGCCTTCACCAATTGAAATTCAGAAAGTTTCGTGACTTAAGTTGAGTGCATAAAGAACATTAAGTGTAGTTGTAATAATTAAAAGAACCACACACTTATATATATCAGATTTAGTGTTACTCAGAAGCTGATAAGACAGGATTATTTTCAAAATTTAGATGCTACTAAAAACCCAAGCAGTAAATAAACCCTTATATAGCTCTTTAAGTTCAAAGAATGTTAAAACTTCACATATTCTATTTACCTCCTCTAAAAACATTATTCAACTTTAAAAACCAATAAAGTAAGATGTTAGACTTCAAAGTTCATGGGTCATATTTAGACTATTGATGGTTTTTCTTCAAGAATATAGTTACAGTTATCATACAGTCAGTTCCTTAAAACTTTCTCTGAGTTAGTTTTGTTTGCTAACTTTAGTAAATAAATTTTAGGCATTATGAAATAGTATAGTATTTTAATATCTTAATCCTTCACATGCTCCTTTTTTTGAATTCAAAGTTTGAAGAAACTTCAAAAGCATAACAAAGATTTGTTTCTCAAATAATTTGGAGTTTCTAAATAACACTATGCAGTATATAACATCACTTTGCTTTTTATGAAGCCTTTTGTTCCAAAGGAAATATGAAATAGAAACTGATGATAGTGTCATGAATCTTTACCATAAAGTTCAACTATTAAAAATCAGTTGCTGTGATTTACCTGTGAGAATGGAATAATCCACTTTGGAACATCCTGTGTAATAAAACCATCATTTTAAAGATTTATCTTAAAGGGGAAATGATGAGAAAAGGGACAATAACAACACAACAAAAAGAATGATGTCATAGCTGTTTTCATGTAAATATGTGTTAAAAATATGAGCTCCTAAGAATATTACTGTAGCCCTGGTCAGGTTGCTCAGCTGGTGGGAGCATCATCTGGTACACCAAAAGGTTGCAGGTTCGATTCTGGTCACCATACATACCTAGGTTGTGGGTTCGATCCTCCATCAGGCATGTATGGGAGGCAACCAGTAATGTTTCTCTCTCACATCTCTCTCTCTCTCAAATCAATGAACACATTCTCTGGTGAAGATTTAAAAAAAAAAGAATATGACTGTAAACACTAGAATGCAAGTACAGTATCCCCTCCCTTATTTGTGATTTCCCTTTCTGTGTTTCAGTTACCCAAGGTCAACTGTGGTCCAAAAATATTAAATGGAAAATTCCAGAAATACATGATTCATAATTCTTTAGGATTTTACTTACTTACTTATTTATTTATTTATTTATTCATTTATTTATTTATTTTTAGAGAGAGGAGAAGGAAAGGAGAAAGAGAGGGAGAGAAACATCAATTGTTGCCTCTAGAATGTACCCTGACTGGGGATGGAACCCACAACCCAGGCATGTGCCCTGACTGGCAATCGAACTGGCAACCTTTTGCTTTGTGGGATACTGCCCAACCCATGAGCCACGCTGGTCAGAGCTGCAACTCCTCAGTTTTAAATTATGTGCCATTCTGAATAATGAGATGACATCTCAGAGTCTCCTGCTGCACCCTGTTTGGGATGGGAATCATCCCTTTGTCTAGAATGTCCATGCTATAGACATTCCTACCTGTTCGTCACTTAGCAGCCACAACCTGGGTTATCAGAACGACTGTTGCGGTATTGCAGTGCTCGTGTTCCAGGGACCTTTATTTTAATTAGTAATGGCCCCTAAGCACAAGAGTAGTGATGTCGGCATTCAGATATGCTAATGAGAAGCTGTAAACTATCATAGGTATGTATGCATTGGAATAAAACATAGTATATATAGGGTTCAGTGCTATCTGTTGTTTCAGGCTTCCACTTGGAATCTTGGAGCATATAAGGGCGGATCCCCCAAAAAACAGAATTTATTTATAAAAACTTGTGTATTTATTCTTACATATTTAAACTTTAGTCACCTTCAAAGTACTCTCCATTTGATGCGATACACCTATTGAGAAGTTTTTTCCACTGCTCGTAACAGTTTTTGAACTTGTTAATTTTAATGCCTTTTAGTGCTTCCGCCACTTTTTATTTTGTTTTGCCTCTTCCACATTGGTAAAACATTTCCTTTTGAGGGATTTTTTTCATTTGGGAAAACCAAAAACAAGTCACTCAGGGTAAGATTGGATGAATAGGGAGGGTGGGGCATGGGGGAATGCTATTTTTTGGTTAAAACCACTGAAAACTCAGAGCAGTGTGGGCAGGTGTGCTCATAAATAACCCATCATGAAATGGGCAAGCACATTGAAAGAGTCTTCAAAAAATATTTGCTGAAGCTGTACACAGCCTCTCACAACAACACCAGCTGATACACTGACCAATGGGTTCCAAGAACACTCACCTAGCCTGCCCTCCAAAAGATTTTCTGGTTTGGGGGATCCCCCTGTGTATACCCCACAGAAAAGGGGGGACTACTATACAGAAAAAAGAGCCAAAACAGAACAACAGGAGAAAAATTAGAAAATGCAAATGTTCTTTAAATAGAAAAAAAAGAAATTCTTAAACTCCATAATTAACTTTATTTTGTATAGTAATGGAATAAAGGGGGGAAGGAAAATACCACTTTAAACCTAGACCTATATAATCACAGTTTGCTGCTTACACTATTACAGATGTCCCATTGCCCCCTCCTCCTTTCTGCCCCTCCCTGTGCCCTTAACCCCACTGCCCTCTGGCCATCACCACGCTGTCCTCTGTGTCTACGTTCTTCGGATAATCCCTTCACCTTCTTTCATCCAGTTCCCCGCCCCCTCTCCTCTGACAGCTGTCAGTGTGTTCTGTGTAGGACAGCTTGTACTTTGTAACCTGCTGGGGGTAGAGTATGGTCATTTTGCTGCTGCCTGCTAGAAACAGCCAGCCAGGAACAAACTTCACTAAGGTTTCCAATTGGTAACCAGCCCCCAAGTTTGAATTCAAAGTTCTGACCTTTAGTTTTAGTGGGTTTTTTTCTCCTCACCCAAATACATTTTTTATTGCTTGGAGGAAGAAAGGAAGGGAGAGAGAGAAACATTAATTGGGTGCCTCCTGTACACACCCAGACTCAGGATGGAACCTGCAACCAGGGTATGTGCCCTGACCAGTAAACAAACCCACAACCTTTTAGTTACAGGACAATGCTCCAACCAACTGAGCCACACTGGCCAGGGCTAATCTTTAGTTTTCATGCTGATCATATAGTAAGAGCTAGAAATTCACCCCAGGGGAAGTCGTAGTTAGTGGCTGAGGAGGGGTTAGCCATTTCCAGTCCTGGGGTTAAAAGCAGTACCCACTCGCTCCACCAGGCACAGTGTCACTATGCCCCTGTACCTCCCAGAAGTCCTTACATTTCTGTGCTACTTGTTTAGCTGAGGACTGGTTTGTTTGCATTATTATGTATTCATTTTTGTATTAGGTTTTTTGGCCTACATTCTGCTTCTGATTTAGGTAATCTCCTTTGCTTTCCCTAATGCTTTTTAAAGGTTGAAAATGGGCCCAAGTCTGGACAGTTTGGAAGGTTTTTCTGTCAGTCGGGAAGCTTGTTTACCCCATGGCACACCACTCACACACTTCATTTTCTTTTCAAATTTTCTCTAGATTAACAGCCTTTTTAATTTTAACTTTTTATTTTAGAATCATTTCTAATGTACAGAAAAATAGGGTAGTTCATAGACTTCTGGTATGGCTCCTTATTGGGAACATCTTTCATTACAGTGTAGACCAGGGGCTTTTAACATGAGTTCATGGGTTGACTTCAGGGATTCCATGAACTCCTGAAATTTGTGCCACATCGTATACGTTTGAATGAAGTACATTTAAATTAATTTGAGAATCAGAGGCTGTATTTTAGTTTCATCTACCCTTTTTCTTTAGGTGCCATCTGTTTTCATGTCTTCTTCCCTGATGCATTTTTTGGTTCACTGGAACACCATCTCCAAGTGCACCTTTGCACCAAGTGTGCAAGGGCAGATTTTTGTGTACAACAGACCTGGCCAAAGGTTCTTTATCCCACCCTGCAATTTTCTGAGTCACTCGATACTGTGTATTCACATAAAATATGTTAACTCTATTGTTTGACAAATCCAGCATTCCTTCAAATGGTTGGGAAGGTCTATACTCCATTAAGTCCTCCAAACTGAACGTAGAGGCCCCACGTCTGAATTGCCTGGGGTCCCTATCCAGAATATTTTGCATTTTTAACCACCCCCCCTCAATTGGATGCACAATGTATCCAAACCATTTATACAGACTGCCTAAATTTTGAACATTAACTTAACAGCAAAGGGTATTTGGCACTATTAAAAAAGCACTGCTGTTTTTCCTTGACACATGGGGGAAAGCCATGAAATTACACTAACCCTATTTTCTCTTGTGTCGGTATAGTTTCTCACTCCACTTTTGTTCTAAAGATAAAAGGTAATTATAACATTAGAGATCTAGGATTCTGTGAAAATTCCCCCTACTTAAATATTTGTTTTAAAAGTATTTTTAATATTTCAAGTAATTTTTTGTTACTGTCAAATATTGGGGTTTTTGTTTCAGACTTACAGATTCCAGTCTTATGTTAGAAGATTATTCATCCAAGTTAAGCCCCCAAACAAAGAGAGCCAAGAAGAGCCTTCTCTCTGGGGAGGAGAAGGAAAATCTGCCAAGCAACTATATAATGCCCATTTTCTCAGGACGGTGAGTATGAATTCTCTTCCTGCCTTTGATTATAATAAAGTGGACAGTAAATGTTGTCAAGTAATAATAATAATAGTAGCTACATTTATTTATTGAGCACTTGCTATGTTCAGTTGAGAAAGGTCTGAAGAACCTTGAACTCTGCACTGAGGGAGATGTGTTTATTGTAAAAGTCTTTGCCATTACACAGCATGGCTACATAAGAAAAGAGAATGATTAGGAACTTTTACTTTTGTAACTAGTTGAAATTAGAAGGAGGGTGTTGAATACTAGTGGTTAAATACTATATCTAGTCACTATAGGGTAGAAAGAGACGTTCAAACTCTCAAACATTGGGTGATCTAAAAAAGCAAAATGAGATATGTTTAAGTAGATGGAAAAATCATGGTTGCCTATGTGGTTTTGTCACAGGTGGGCACAGGTAACCAGGTTCTTGGTGATCAGGGCAAAGAATTGAACCGAACACCCAGAGTTTATAGCAGAGAACATGGGAGCAGGCCAACTCCAAGCAGATATTGACCTCACGGCCTAGAGGGACTCTATTCCTTTAGGGTGGATCCATCCTGGCTAGTTTTGGCAGGCTTTTACTGAGCACGTACAAGTAGTTGTATTACTTTAAAGCCACTGCACGTGTGGTCTCCCATGATTTTTCCCTGATTGGCCACCAGGGAAGGGGGTCCCACAATGTTACTGAATGGATTCCGCCTTCTCCTGGGGTTCCCCTGTACTAGGTTCACTTTGCCCCTCACCAGAGAAGTATAGCTCTCCATGTTAGAGATTGGTGAAAAGGAAAGGACTTATTTATTCAAGTTATACAGACTAAGAGTAATGACTTAATGTCTTCATCAAAATCCCAAAGTCCCTTAAAACACCCACAAACACACACAGTCCTTCCTTCCCCGCTTTGCCCAGTCTGGGGTACCATATCTCAGGAAAAGAAATAGAAGTCCATGGCTCAGGCAGCCCCCAGTTCTTCCCAGTAATCCGTGGTCATCTGGTAGGCTTCCCTCAGTTCCCAGCAACATCAGCTGTGTTGCTGGGACCTCCAGCTAAAGCCGCGTGGTGGTTCTCTGCTAAAGCGGTGTGGTGATTCTTCTCATGGCTGTGGGGGGTCCCCAATTTGGCCAAAGCCACGTGGTTCTCCTTCACAATGGCTGCCACATTTGGGTTTAAATCCCCACAGCAATCCTCCTCTGCAGCCCCATTTCTGACTCCTCCCACAATCAGCTATACTTGCCAGCACTCCCATATCCTTCCAGCTTTACTGGGCTGCCATAGTGAGTCTGGGCAGGCGTGGCCCCATGGTATGGAGCCAACCATCTCCAAGCTCTCCCGCAGGCACAGGCGCTGTAACTAGAGGGAGTTGCCTCCCAGTTACATCTTGTGGGGAAGTTTCTTCCATCTCCCTGGCTCAGAGCGTGGCCACAGCTATTTAACATATCTATGCAACCAGTTAAAGGTTATAGATGTGTTAAATGACCATGCCAGAGGTTAGCTGCAAAGCTGTTGCTGTACTAAACAACTCAATGGCCCTGCTCCATGTGTCCCTTCCCCCAACTTACACCTGTGGGGGAAGGGGTGAGGACACCCTAATATTTCCTGGACATCTTGAGTTCTGGACCCCATTCCAAATCCATATTTGGGGCCCCCCTCTTGGCTGCACCCTGTTACAGTTTTAATTATTTTTCATTAGGAGGAAAAAAATCTTAGATAACTAGACTAAAAGAATTGCATCATAACTTGAATGCCTGGCTTATATTTGTTGAATGTATAATAAATTACTATTTGTTTGAGGTAAATATCAAACAAAATAATCACTAAATCACAAGTCTGTGTAATATCAAATTTCTGTGTTTAAAATGTAAACTTTTTTTTGAATGATAATAATATCCAAAGGAATCTTGAAAGGAAACTTGTCTGAGACACCAAATTAAAGTTGAAGGGGAACTTTCTGTAGCTTCCCCTGTTGATTTCCCTTTGAATAGAGAACTATTACCAGAGCTAAATTGATACTCAAAAGGAGGTCTTTTTCTCAGGACAAATGCTATCAGGACATTCAGTAGGCAATAATGTGGTTGTGATTTTTGTTTTCCTGTATTTTTCTTTCCTCTGATCTCTGATAACTCCTTTCTGAATTGTTTCAGAGGCTAATATCATAATTGCTCTGAACACAATTAGGAACATAAGGGAATAAATAATATTCCACTTTTAGCTTTTTATTTGATATATTTGATTTTTTGATATCTGGTTGTTTATGTGAACTTTCCAGAGAAACATGCTTATATTACTAAGAATGCCTGCTTAGACTTAGCCTCTTCACAGTTAATGTAATATGTGCTTGTATTCATTATAGAGTGGAGGAGTGAAATATTTTATACCCCCACCCCTAACATTTAAAAAATTTATTTAAAAACTACATTAACTTAGCATTAACCTTCATGGCATACCTCTTTACCTGTGTGGTCATCCGATGAAGCTCTCATTGTCTTTTTCCTGCCCTTTGCCCACCAAACAACTTTGTGTCTTCCAGGTCAGTCTCAAGAAGTGATAATTTACAAAATTAATTGTGATGAAAGAAAATGTGAATAAAAATTTACCTTTTAGGTTTTGTTTCCAGTTACTAATTTTTGTTTGGAGACATCTGCTACATTTTATTACTATTACTACATTGAAAATAATACTTCATCATGATGGCAGCATAGGTAAACATGGCTCATCTCCTCGCACAACCACATCAAAGTTTCAACTAAACTATAGAACAACCATCATTCAGAACCATCAGTAATCAGGCTGAATGGAAGTCCTGTAACTATGGATTAAAGAAGAAACCACATTGAGATTGATAGTAGAGGTGGAGACGTGGAACGAACTTGTCCCACACCCACATAATTGGATAAAAATTAGGAGGAATATCTCAGGAGTGAGGGGTCCCAGCTCCATACTAGGATTCCCAGTCCAGGGTTCCAGTAACAGGAAGATAAATTCCCATAACTTCTGCCTGTAAAAATACATCAGGGATTGAGGCACTGGAAGACAGAAATGTAGGAGTCTCAGACATTTCTTCTTAAAGGGTCTGCACACAGACTTACTTGAACTTACTCCCTCTGAGCTCCAGTGTGGAGACAGCAGATTGAAAGACATCATAGACCTATGGAGAGGAACTGAATTGTCCAGTAACAAGGCAACAGATAGATGGCTGCTTTCTCCAATACAAAAGTGCTGGCAGAGACCATTGTTCCTTTTCTGAGCCTTCTCCCCACAGAGCCACAGAGCCAGCAGGCAGTTGCCATATCTAAGACTTCATCAACCTGGCTCACACTGTTTGCCCCATCTAACTTTTGGGCCCACCCAAGCTGTTTCCAGTGGCTTTTCCATATGAATGGCTTATCTTGACCTATGCTTCAGATTTTCCTAAATTCCTTCAAACAAGGAGCATCTGGCTTCAATGAGCTCATTCCTCTTGCTAAGTAGCACCAGGCCCAGCACTAGCAGCAGCCAGCTTTGGTTCACAGGTTGGCCTTACCAGGGCAACTCCAAGCCCAGCATAAGTAGCAGCCATCTGCAGATCACTTTGTAGCTTCTACTGTGTGATCCTGGACAGAACATAGTCAGCTGCTGACCATGGGCATACCAATAGCAGTCAAGGTCCAAATACAACAGGAGGAAGTACATGGCCTACACAGTGGGGGCATCTGGAGTACCCTGCTTGGGTAATAAGGGAGCTTGTGCCATCGGACTCTACAGGACACCTACTACATTAGGCTACTCTACCAAGCCTGGGAGATGTAGCAGCTCCACTCAATACATGGAAACACATACATGGAGGCTGCCAAAATGAAAAGAAAAAGAAATATGGCCCTGAAAAGATCAGAACAAGACTTCAGAAAAAGAACTAAACAAAATGGAGATAAGCTATCTTTCAGATGCAAAGTTCAAAACACTGGTTATAAGGATGCTCAGGGATGTAAGTGAGAACCTTAATAGCATAAAAAAGATCCTGTCAAAAAATGAAGAGTCTATTCAAGTCCTTTGCCAATTTTTTAATTGGGTTGTTTGTCTTCCTGGAATGGAATCCTTTGAGTTCTTTATATATTTTAGAGATCAAACCCTTGTCTGAGGTATCATTTGCAAATATATTTTCCCATATAGTTGGTTCTTTTTACATTTTAATGCTGTTTTCTTTAGCCATGCAGAAGCTTTTTATTTTGATGAGATCCCATTTGTTTATTTGACCCAGCAATACCACTGTTGGGATTATAGCCTAAAGATCCTGAAATACCAACTCAAAAGAACCTATGCACACCGATGTTCATAGCAGCACAATTTACAATAGCCAAGTGCTGGAAGCACTCTAAGTACCCATCAGTAAATGAGTGTATCAAAAACTGTGGTGCATTTACACAATGGAATACTACACAGCAGAAGGAAAAAAGGAGCTCCTATCCTTCACAACAGCATGGATGGAACTGGAGAGCATTATGCTAAGTGAAATAAGCCACGTGGTGAAAGACGAATACCATATGATCTCATCTGTAAGTGGAACCTAATCAACAAAACAAATAAGCAAGAAAAATGCAACCAGAGACATTGAAATAAAGAACAAACTGACAGCAACCAGAGAGGAGGGAGGAGAGGGATAATAGGAGAAGGGACATCAAGGAACATCTATAAAGGACACACAGACAAAGCCAAAGGGGGTAGGTTCGGGGGTGGGAGATGTGGATGGGTGGGGGGGTCATGGTGGGCTGAAAATGGACCAACTGTACTTGAACAACAATAAAGAAAAAGAATTCACACAAAAAAGTTAAGGATATACTAATTGAAATAAAGAACAATTACAGGGAATCAGCAGTACAGTAGATGAAGCTGAGAGTCACTTGAGCAATTTGGAATATAAAGAACAGAAAACACCCAATCAGAACAGCAAGTAGAAAAAGAATCCAGAAAAAGGAGGCTAGTGTAAGGAACTTCTGGAACAACTTCGAGCATATAAACATCAGATCATAGGGGTACTGTACTGGAAGGAGAAGAGAGAGAGCAAAAAATTGAAAGCCTATTTGAAAAAATGACAGAAAACTTCCCTAATTTGGTGAAGGAAATAGACATGCAAGTCCAGGAAGCACAGAAAGTCCCAGACAAGATGAACCCAAACAGTCCTACAGCAAGACTCATCATAATTAAAGTGCCAAATGTTACAGACAAAGAGATAATCTTAAAAGCAGCAAGAGAAAAGAATTTAGTTACCCACAAGGGAACTCCCATAAGACTGTCAGTTGATTTCTCAAAAGAAACTTTACAGTCCAGAAGGGATTGGCAAGAAATATTCAAAGTCTTGAAAGGCAAGGACCTACATTCAACATTATTCTACCCAGCAAAGCTATCATTTAGACAACAAGGACAGATAAAGAGCTTTCTGGACAACAAAAAGCTAAAGGAGTTCATCATTACCATCAAGTCAGTATTATATGAAATGTTAAAGGGACTTATTTAAGAAAAAGAAAATCAAAACTATGAACAATAAAATGGCAAAAATTCAAATCTATCAACAATTGAGTCTAAAAAACAAACTAAGCAAACAAGAAGAACAGAAAAAGAATCATAGATATGGAGATTATTTTGATGGTTGCCAGATGAGAGGGTGGTGTGGGGGAGTAGTGAAGAGGTGAGGGGATTAAAAAGTACAAATAGATAGTTCCAGAACAGCCATGAGGATGTAAAATACAGTACAGGAAATGGAGCAGCCAAAGAACTTACCTGCATGACCCACGGACATGAACAATGGTGGGAGGATTGCAAGAGGGAGTTGGAGGTGCTGGTTGGAGGGAGCAAAGAGGGAAAATCAGGACAACTGTAATAGCTTAATTAGTAAAATGTAATTTAAAAAAAGAATATTTCATTTCTTACACTGAAATACTTTGAGTTTACTGTGTCCACAACAGGTTTTGAGTTGAGACAGTCAAGGACAGAGTATTGGGTAGATTTTAAATTCATTCTAAATTGGCCCTGGCTGGTGTGGCTCCGTGGATTGAGTGCTAGCCTGCAACTGAAAGGTCACTGGTTCAATTCCCCATCAGGGCATATGTCTGGGTTGGGGACCAGGTCTCCAGTTGGCAACTAATCGATCCATTGATGTTTCTCTCCCTCTCTTTCTCCCTCCCTTCCCCTTTCTCTAAAAATAAATAAATAAAATCTTTTTTAAAAAGGTGGTTGTGATGGTAAAATGAGATAATGTTTACAAAAAGCACTTGGCAAAGCTCCAGGGCTATCATAGGTATTATTATGGTTATTGTTATTTGTTACTTCATATGTGATGAGTTCCTGATTTATCCAGTTTTCTTTGGGCATGGTGCACAATGTCTGAGGCGTGGTACTTTGAACTTAGTAAAATCAAACAATCTTATCACTGCCACACACAGTATCTATATTTTGCCATTATTATATTCTAGCCAAATGCATGTCAGTGGAATTGAAGACACAGAAGAAGAAAGAATTAAAGAAGCTGCTGCTTATATAGCCCAGAGGAATCTTCTTGCTAGTGAAGAAGGACTCACAACATCCAAACGGTCCACATCGTCAAAACAGTCTACATCCACTCTTCACCAGGAGGAAATTTTTGAGAAGAAGTCGAGGAAAGTTGCAATTCGAGAAAAGGCAGAACGCCTGTCACTAAGAAAAACAGTAAGAAAAAGGCACTTTAATATAATTTGAAAAAGTAGAAATGCATGTAACGTGTGTGTGTGTAAATTGATTTGTTTCAAATGAAGAAATGTGATCTTGTGGGGAAACAAAACTAAAGAAACAAAGAGGAAGGCATCAAAATATGTATGTCAGAGAAAGACAAACTTAATTGTTTTAAACTCCATGGAATTTTAAGTTCTATAGAAATTAAGATTCTAAAGAACCTTAAGAAGTCCACCTTAGGGAAATAAAATATGTTCCTCAGGCTTAAAATGTTAAAAATTAAATGGTATATTTGTTTAAAAAGCACTCAGGAGAATGCATTTTATTTTAATACAAAAATCACATTCCAACTGGAAAAAAATATAATTTTGGTTTCTGCTTGTTATTTTAGTAGCACAAGTTAGTTTGATTTTATAATATTTTTATTTTTTTCAGTTGGAAGAAACTGAGGCATTTCATAGAAAGTTGAATGAAGATCATCTTCTCCATGCTCCTGAGTTTGTCATTAAACTTCGTTCCCACACCATTTGGGAGAAAGAAAGTGTAAAATTATACTGCTCAGTATCAGGCTGGCCAGAACCTCGTGTCACATGGTATGTTATCTTTATGAAAGCTAATCATAGAATCAATTAAACAAAGTTAATTGTACCTCTCGTGAAAACACTCACCATTATAAATATGCAGGAGTCAATGAAAACATTGACAAATTTGTATATATTTTTTTAAATAGTGAAGAAAGGATACTGGGACTAATATTTTTATGTGTGGAAAGAATAGTCTTTCATACATTATAATCCATTATGGTATTTTATAATTGCATTATACAAATGGGTCTTCACCTTATATCATGTTAAAATTTCATCAACATATTTACATACAAATTAAAAAATACATGTATAACTGCTATGGACCATACAAACTTGTTCTCATTAAATATAGGTATCATTTTGTGAGAAGAAGCAATACTGCCATTTTAAACATAATTAAAGCCCAGACGGCTCCAACTTTACTCCTTATGTGAACTCAGGTCTCAGTGAGTTTTCTAAACCAAAAAAAAAAAAAGAAAAAGTTGGGATTTGATGGGAAATATCACTCAGTGTGGGGCCAGAAAGAGTTTTCTTTCCATCAAGAATAAGCACCCCTTTTCTCCTTCCATTGTACATCCTATTGCAATTGTCAATGACTTTTGATCCCTAAACTCAGAATTTTCCTGTTTTATGTCATGAATGTCTGCCACAGAGAGCAGAAGTATAAAAATGATTGAAGCAACTCAAAAAGATGTTTTCCACTTTAGCCTCTGACATGAGTATTTTGCATGTGTTTTCTTATCCTCAGGAGTAGTGGTAAATGCACCCTGTGTTGTAGTATGAACACTACACTGGACAGCATTGTTGCCTACAGAGACCCTGCCTCCTTTTCCTTTCTTCCCCACCATGTCTAGTGTTGGTTGAACACCTGGCTAGCACGAATGGAGGTAGCTGACAAGATAGACCCTGTCTAAGGTCATTGTTAAGGAGCAGGTGGTGTGTTTTTAAAAATTCACCTACGATATCAACCTACCTCTGATAATATTGGATTTACTTATAATTTTTCTTGTATGTAAACTCTTTTCATGGTTCTTGAGTTTGAAAAGCAAAGAATGAAAACCCAAGCCAGCTATATATTACCAAGGCAAATAATTTATAGTAAGTAAAAATGAGAAATGCAGGAACACATTTCAATTCAAATGAAGTTTTAAAAATAAATTTACAAGCTTTAAGGTACAAAAGTATACTATAGTAAGCTAAGAATCAACCTACCTTTGCCTCACCTTTCTCTGTGAGCATAGAGTTGCACAATTTGGCCTATTAAAGGGACATTTTCTGTTCAAAAACTGATTACTTCCCACCTTCAAAAAAAATCCAAACTTTCCTATAGAAGCACATGAAGAATAACAAATTTTCAGCTCCAAGAAATATTATTTGGTCAGTAAAAATATCCTTTCATAAAATGTAAATGTACTACTAATAAATAGATAATCAGAGTCTTTAATTAAGTATGGATATTTATCACACAGCATCCCATCTCTGTTTTCCTGCTTTTTAAAACTTTGAGTTAAAGATGATTTTTGAAAGGATACAAAGTAATATCTGTGAGATAAATATTAATTTCTCATGCATTTATTTATTTTGTTAAATACACAGAAACCACAGTACAAACATGCTTATGTACATTGATCGTGTTATTTATTAAGCCAGAGCTATGTGGTTCCATGAAGGTAGAGCTCAAAGTATATCGAAGAATAAACTCCTTACATTGTAATTTTTGGCTAGAAAAAAAGAGCAACTTACAAACAAACAATAAAAAATAAAAGCTCCCCAGAAAAATTTGAGATGACCAAATTGTCAACTCTTAGAATTCCAGTTAAGATGAAAAAATTGAACGTATTGTCAATTTTAAGTTGTCCTTACTAATGGAACTGAGCTGTAGTGCCATTCTTTACAAAACTTTCATATCTGGCATTGAAATATTTATTTTCTTAACATGTGACTTTTATGTCCTAGGGGCTCCTTTTAAACAAAACTAAAAAGACAAAAGCAAGATTTGTCTCAGGAATGATTAGGCTGTTCATCTATTGGAACAAGCCTTTCTCTAGTTTCTACACCCACTTTAATGCTTGGAGAAGAGAGCTTTGCTCTTACCCAAATTCCCCCTGTAGGATGGATCAGGGCACTTCACAGAAAGTCCTATTGCCTTGCAAGTCAAGTAAAAAACAAAATATTACAACAAAAGAACTAGTGGACCACTAAGAAAATAGTTAACCATACTTTAGAGAGCAAGATTTGTCCCTGGATAGAACTAAAATTTGGACAATCAGCTAGCAGATAACAGAAAACTGGCAATGGCAATTAAAAGGTCAGATCCAGATTTTGTGGGGCATAAAGCTTATACAATTTGGGGGTACTCTTTACAAAAAAGAATATAAAGTTAGTAGTATAAATTAGGCATAGAGTCTTGTGGAAACCTGTGCTAGTGGGAGACTCTACAACTTCAGTTTCATTGGCTCTAAGCTAAATCCACCTCTGGGAGTAAACTTCTATGTGGGATTAGTGTACTCTCCTGGGTATGTTTCCTTTTCAAAAAAATAATCATTACATGAAGCTCTGACTTTACAATACTGGTAATGAAATCTTCAGTAAGCATCCTTCCCCTCACAGCCCAAGCAAGAACCAAGGTACTCGGTGATTACCTTGCTGGCATTTATGCCTTTTTGGGTCCCAACTGCAGCTTCTTGGGTCTAATACTGAAGACAAATATGAAAGAAATAATTTGGAATGATCTCCCTGAATAGAAGGAGGTAAATTACAGAAATAAGTTTGTGATAATGCTTCATGCAGTCATGCTGCCTCTACTTGTAGCAGTTAGGGCCCTAGCTAGGTCTTTCACAGGCACGTGTTCCTTGGGCCTGGCTCCCTTAGAACTCTTTCCAAAGACAGTTTTATTCCAAGTTTCCACTAGGCACCTTCAGATCATGGAAATCCCTGAGGTCTAACAAATGATAGGACATGCAGCAGCTGCTCTTTGGTCAGTCCCACGTGCTGACCAAGCCTAAGTAAATAGAATCTGGAGGTTACTGGAGATGCTAAATGACAGGAACACACATCGCTCATCATGGTCAGGTGCAGAGATCCTGAGGAGCACTATCCTATTCCCAATCCACTTTGAAAACAGAGGGAAGCCTGTTTAGGCCTTGGGTCTAGTATAAAAGTTAGTTGCAGAAGACACTGCTGCACCACTATAGTGAAGCGGGCCACCCTGAAGCAGGGCTTTGTCAACATAGAAAGAAAAGAATATATGTGCTGAAAAAAACAAAGTTGTTTTCCTAAATAAGCTATATTTATATAATAGCTTGCACAATAGGCTATATATTGGTTTAAAGAGGAGGGAAAAAATTTATGTTTGTATAGTCAGGAAACTCCATCCTCATAGGTTTTACATCCATGCATTCAGTCAACTGCAGATTGAAAATATTTTGGGGAAAAACATCCCAGAAAGTTTCAACAAGCAAAATTTGAATTCAACAGATGCCGAGCACTATGTTGGATCCATGGAAATGAAGTTATGCTAAAGTATACCTTATTATAGCCTACGTGCAAACATAGGTTACATGCAAATACTACACCGTTTTATATCAGGGATTTGAGCATCTGTGGATGCTATCTTTTGGTATCTTCAGGGGGTCCTGGAACCAACCCAATGTGGATACTGAGGGAGGACTGTATTTTTTTCTATTTGCATAAGGGAACTCTGGAAGATGTAAGAATCTAAGGAGAACAGTTAACTGTGGGGAAGAGCTGGGTAGAAGGCAGGAAAGTGTGAGGAAGAAGACTATTTCCTGTGCGCCCTTATACATTCTGGTTCTTAGACCATACAAATGTATTGCCTAGTCATTTTGAAAAATTATATGAAATATGGGCAAATAGGAAAGTTCCCTTTAACAGAAGGAGAGAATTGAGTTATAAGAGCCAGATTTAATTGGATTTTCAACATAAAGTTTAGATCGATTTTATCAATGAAAATATGTATTGTAGGTCTGCAGGGAGATTTACATGAACTCACGGGGGCATATGTTGGCATTAGTGAGCAGCATTCATTCATTAACTCACTCAATACCAAGTTTTGTAACCCATGTGTGGATATTGGGCTAGATCATCAAGAGAGACGCCTAAAATATAGGTTTAGAATTCTTCACATTACCCTTAAAGTCATCTGAAAATAGACACTTCAAGAAATTGTCATTGGGCATGATAATAATTTAAAACCTGGGAATGAAATAGTATGAGAAATATATCTTAGGAAGAATGAAATTTGGAAAAGCCTTTTTCTATTTTTGCATATTAAAAGAATTTATAAATTTCATTATAGGATTATATATTGAATTTGTTTATGAGTATAGTTATCCATAATGTAGTATTTAAATTTTGTAGTTTCTATCATATTATCTTACGAAAACAATCCACCTTTAAAATAGTTAACAACTATTTGTAAGTTTTAAGTACTTCCCAACATCTGGGTCTAGGATTTAGTTTAGACTTTTCTTATTTATGTAATTTCAAAATTTATCCAAATGGAATTGGTTTCTCTTGGCTAACTGGTTTTATAGTGGATAATAACTATTTATTCAAAACATAAGGTTGGAGTCTAAGCAGTAGTCACCTTTGTGGAGAGATTAAACAGGATAAATATCATTTTGGCACACATTATTTGCTGATAGAAAAAAAATAGAATGAAGCCCTTTTATTTGACCACGGTTCACACCACCAAAGAGCCTTCATTGTTACCCTCATTATCAAAGTCAGCCCAATACCCAAACAGACATTTGTTTAAGAAGACTGAGTGTGTCTTTTATGCACACACAGAGTATAAATCTGTAAATACTTATAGTAAATGGAAGCTCATTAATTGTTTGTAGCCACTACATGAAAATAATAAGGAAAATAGTGTATATCTGACTATCCACAAGAATTTCAGAAACCTCTTGACAGATAATCCCAGGGTGTAGATTCTTTCCAAAATTAGTTCATGACTGGCCAGTTTGGAATTTCACTTTCCAGAAATAACAAGCTGCGAAGCATATACAGAGCAGGCCACACACCCTTTCTTCCTTTCCTGACTTAGTGCTCAAGACAGCCAATCTCAAGTGACCCCAAACCTGAATGCCTCGGTGAAGTCCGTGGAGAATAGAATTGAATTGCTTCTTGATTTATTCCTTGTCCACTGCTTTAAAAAAGGTGTTTCTTACACTAACATCTGGAATACCAGAGGAAAGACTAGAAGATCCTCAAGGTGGGGTGTGTGCATATGAGTCTAAGTGTTTTAAACCTATTTCATGTGTCAGGTAGTCACATTAGAAAAGTCATTAAGGAGCAAAGTCAGGTAGTACTGGAGAGCAAGGAAGGTGAAGCCACCCTGGGAGGTGCAAAATACTATTTTAACTCAAACTTTATGGAGATGTTTGGTCAGAAGCTAAATTGTGTGTCACTCAGTTTTGGGTCAAGTAGCACATGCCACAGCCTTTAGTATCATATTTCTCTTCATATGCTGAAAAGAACTATTTAAAAAACAGCATATGAAAAAACTGAGCAAGAAGGAGCTTCTGAGTCAAGTGTGAAATTACATAAACCAATTCTATCAGAAGAACATGTCCATGATCAGGCCCTACCCTGTCGTTCGTCAAAATGAGCAATGTTGGAAATTAGAAGCAGCCAGCAGATTTCTTTTTACAGGCCATCCCTGAGCAGATAGTCCTGCCTGGCTGGGGCCTGTGGTGAGACAGCTGGTTGGGGATGCTGCCGGGCTGGCGGGAAGCAGCTGGCAGTGTGCTCTATGGTTGGGTAGGTTATGCCACTATGACTGCCATGCAACTGCAGTTCTTTTTTTTTTCACTTAAAAATGTTTTTATTTTTCAATTATAGTTGATATACAGTTTAAATAAGTTTCAGGTGTACAACCCAATGATATAACTTACGAAGTGATCACCCCAATAAATCTAGTACCCATTTGACATCATACATGCAACTGCAATTCTTAAGTCAGTCCAGCCCTCTCATTTTAGATCAGAGAAAACTGAGACACAAGAGCCTCAACTTACTGTTTTCATATGCACTTACACACCATGAAGTATATGCTTGTCAGAACTCTGTTCCTGCCCTGGCTGTTATGGCTCAGTGGGTTGAGCGCCAACGTGTGAACCAAAGCGTTGCCTATTGATTCCCAAGCAGGGCACATGCCTGTGTTACAGGCCAGGTCCCCAGTAGAGGCCACATGAGAGGAAACCACACATTGATATTTCTCTCCCTCTCTTTCTCCCTCCCTTCCCCTCTCTAAAAATAAATAAATAAATAAATAAGTTTTTAAAAAGAACTCTATTCCTTTGGCCAAAAATTATGAAGTTATAATTAATCTATTGCATTACAAAATAATTCCATTCAATCCAATTTGACAAACACTGAGTGCCTAATATGTGCCTATGACTAATTTTTCTTGAAAGTGGGAAGAGAAATAAATGTAGATCAAACATAATTCCTATTATCAAGGCACTGTAAGTTTAGTAGAAGGACGTATATTCAGCCATAATTTAAGAAGTGTTATATCTTGCAATTTGATCCAAGTAACACTGATGCAGAGAGACAGGAAAAATTAATGTTGTGTGGGTGTTTTAGGGAAGAGTTTATTGAAGAAGTGACATTTGATATGATACTTGAAGGATCAGTTGGGATTTTGCTAAATGGAGAAGAATGATTCATTTTAAAAAGCATAGAAAATCGATATGTGTTTTAGTGACACAGGGCCTGTGTGCACACGTGTGTGTGAGTGGTGCAAGCTGGAGAGAAGAACTGATTGAAGGTTGTTTTCTTCCCTACTCTCCTTTTCCACCACTTTCCTTGATCCCAAATCTCCTTATAACCATTTCTAGAAGTCTGGAGAAATAAAATAGAGTTAAATAGAGAACAATTGGAAAAATGGAAGCATCACATGTTGTCAGGAGCCAGACTGCCTTGTTCAAATCTCAGCTCTGCTATACCTAGCTGTGTCAACTGGGACAAGTTACTTCACCTCTTGGTGAAGTAACCATGCCTTGGTGTCTTCATCTGGAAAATGATGTTAAAAATAGTTCTTATGTGCCTTATGTGGTTGTTGTGAGGGTTGAATTTACTAATCTATTCATAAAGCACTAGAACCTTGCCTGGCTCATAGTAAATGCTCTGTGTCAGTTGTGGTTATTAGTGTTATTTATGTTATCTGTGCATGAAAAGTGGGGCATCTGAAAAGGAAACAAGTAAAATCCAACTCCTCTTTTGGGTAGAAAGTGGCTTAAGCAGGAGAGCCTGGTTTGGCACCATAGTCACTGGCAATTGAGATCATGAGGACGTGGTAAAGAATCAAGGTGTCATTTCTGGACTTGGGAGAGAGTCTCTCAGGAAGGGCCCCTCCATGTAGCCTTACTCTCTGAGGCCTGAGAGGCTTAAGTAGGGATAGGACAGTCAGAAAAAGGGAATCAATCTTTCAGCTTTTGTCAGAAGTTTTTTCATGATTAATATGTTTTAAGTTCTTCCAAGCCAAGAACCATGCTTGCTTATGACACAATAAAACACTTATATAGTAAGCTTCTAATATAATCATGCTGTTTTCTGAACAACATGCAAGAATGTTAGTAGGAAGAATGTTTTGCTTTCATCCTACGTAGACAGCCAACAATAAAACTCCCACCACAAAAACTTCTCCTCTGTGGTGTCAACAATGGTCAAGTTTTTCTTTAGATCTTGTATTGAAGTATAATATGCACACAAAGAGTGCATATTATATATGAATGTAGAGCTTTGATGAATTTCTGTAGACTGCACACACCCACGTAACCAGCACCCAAATCAAGAAACCAACCATTATCAGCACACAAGATGCCTCCTTCATGTGCCCTCCACCCACTCCTCTACACCCCCCACCCCATGGGGATATCACTTTCCTGACTTCTTGCAGCATGAATTGGTCTTTTCTGATTTTGTACTTACAGAAATGCAATCACTGCACCGTGTACTCTTTTGTATCTGGCTCTTCCACGCAACATTATATGTGCAGGATTCAACCACATTGTTATGAATGGTCAGCTTTTTAAATGTAATTTTTATGATGGACAGGAAAGTAAATACAGCGAGAAGCTGTGTTGTATTAACCATGAATTTTATTTAGTCTACCATATACTTGCCTTTATTGAACTGATGCTGCTGCTGACCTCAGTGCTGTGTTTGTAGGTGTTCCTTCAAGAACAAGAATTATGTATGTGTGCACTTTAATCGTGAAGATGTTTACATTTTGACTTACTTCCTCTTGTTTCCATTGTCTCATAGGTATAAAAACCAGGTGCCAATAAATGTCCATGCAAACCCTGGAAAGTATATTATAGAAAGTCGATATGGAATGCACACGCTGGAGATTAACAAGTAAGAGAACATCAGAGTCTCTGTGTGTTGCCTTACAATCACTCAGGGAGGCACCTCACTGCTCCATTTAGTAGCTGCCCTCCGCCCTCGTTCCCAGTGCAGCACAACCACAATGGGGGACTTGCACGTGCATTGCCTCTCCAAGTGCCCAGCTATGGGTTGTAGGCATGACTCTTTCTTGCCAAGCCCACTTTACCTAAAGTGATCTTATGTTTGAATTCAGTCAAAAATATTAAGAAAAACACAATTTGTATTTTTTTATTTATCCTTTTACATACTGGTGAGTTTTTCTTAGACATCATTAAGAAAATAAGTTACATAAATAAACATATTCAATTGTCCTTTCAGAGTTCCAAATTAGCATCATCATTATCACATTCTTTTGCCTTCAATCAGTAAAGTACATGGAGGTTGGTTTGGGTGGCAATGAAAGTAAGCTGGACTAGGAGAAATTGCTCTTTTCTTCTGCTCATCAGGGACTGTGGAAAACAGTGCACCCACACTATCAACCTGTAGATGGAGGCAGGGTGAACATTGGGGTGTTTTTAAAGCAAAATCCAAAGCAAAATTTGAAAGCAGAACCCACATCAAAATTTCTAAGTCCTCAAAAGTTTATCATGTCTCCAAAGACAGTTTTGAAACTCATGCCTCATTATGTGGATAAAAAGGTTAAACAAGTTCCCACCACTTTCAGTTCACATAAAACCATGACATGCTGAGATGTCAAAGTAAAATTTGCATGATACTGACCTTCAGAGATTTATAGCCTTCTCTTCAGAGCAGAGCAATTGACACAGGTGATGCTGGACTGCAGACAGAACCCTGGCACCCTGTGACATGTGCCAAGCTCTGTCCCTGACCTCAAGTCACACCAATCCTGCCAGGAGCTGGTTCTGGAGAGAAAACAGTGTGCTATGTGGTTGCTTGATAATTAAACAGTTACAGGAAAGACAACTGTATTGATCTTCCAGGGACTCTACTGCTGTCTGTAAAATTTCAACAAGAATAAGTTTACACAAGTGTAATTAAACTCGGAGGGACATGGAATAACACAGACAAAGGTATCGATAAGACACAAAACAACCTGCTTTGTAATCTAAACCTGTTCATCTCTCTATGAGATCATTATCTCCTTAACTCCATTATTAAATGTCTTTAATAATTCTTGTATTCCTACTCAGAGGAACTTCCAAATGGCAATTCTTGTGTCGTACTGTGGGGCACAAGTATGAGTTTTTTCTTTTTTTAATTTTTTAATTATAGTTGACAATATTATATTAGTTTCAGGTGCACAGCATATTATGCTGTATTTTAAGTGGAGATGGCACTTAGCAAACATATTTTTAAATGTTTTAAATTATTTTTAAACATATTTTAAATGTTTTGTAAGGTCCAGGTATGCCCTGAACCTTAGTTGAATTAAGGAATAAATAACTGGTTTATACTTTGAGGCTAGAACACAGAACAACACATTAGACCCACTTGGAGCTGGCCTGTGGCTCAGGGAGGCTGTGGAAATCTATGAGCAGAGGCTGTTTCTTTCCTTGTCTGTTGCCCTGTCGCCCCCAGACTGAAATCATCCTGAGGGAGACCAACAGGGAGGCTGTGCCCCCAGTTTATTATAATGCTGTTCATGCTGTAATGTATGTGCTTGTTGACGTTTCTTGGACATTATAAATGAACCTGGGCTGGGGTGACAATGGACTATAGGTCTTCTCCCATTCTGTGCTGCAGGGCTGAACCTGCTGTAAATCTCCTGAACTACATAAAATCCCACAGGGAGCCAGATCAAAGAGAGTAGCTTCATCAGGAGTTCCTTAGCACAACATGTTAACCACTGATTTGCAGTGTGTCGTGGTAGAAAAGAGATTCTTGAAGGAATAGCTAGTAATTACAAGGAGTATCACTGTGATGGCCACGCATTTCTGTTTGTTCTTTCAGATGTGATTTTGAAGACACGGCTCAATACCGGGCCTCAGCCATGAATGTTAAAGGAGAGCTTTCAGCATATGCCTCGGTTGTGGTAAAGAGTAGGTTTGCTGGACTTGCTTTATTCAAAATGTATTTTTATAATTATTCTCATTGCTAAAAATAAGTGAAGAAGCAGTTCAATTGCATTTCTGCTTTCTTTTCTAGGATACAAGGGAGAGTTTGATGAGACTCGTTTCCATGCTGGGGCTTCTACCCTGCCCCTCAGTTGTAAGTTTAAAAATATGTTTGCTAAGTGCCATCTCCACTTAAAATACAGCATAATATGCTGTGCACCTGAAACTAATATAATATTGTCAACTATAATTAAAAAATTAAAAAAAGAAAAAACTCATGGAATTGTACACTGGAAAGGGTGAAATTTACTGTATGTAATAATGCTTTAGTAAACCTGACTTTAAAAAATGGGAAAAATAAAAAATAAAATAATAAAATAAAATACAGTATAATAAGCTATCCTATAATGCTGAAATAAATGCATATTATATATTATAATATTTGCTAATATAAAATATGTATATAATAGCTACCTATGGTCAGTTTTGTATTTTTAGATTCTTTGGCTACTATTCTCTTTCTGAGTATAATTGCTTTGTTCAGGTTTTATAAAAGCTAAGGTGTGATGGGTTAAAAAAGGCAAAGACTTTTGCGACTTTCTGCATAAAATGAGAAGGATCATTGGACAACCCTGGGCAGTGATTTAACCCCACTCACACACATACAGGCACACACACATGAGTCGGGACTCTCGAAAGCAGCTTTACTCATCCTTAAATATCCAGGTCAGCATCCTCTCCTTGAGAAATCCATGTGGACCCTCACTGCCAGCCCTACCCCCACCCATTTGGAGTTGGGTGTCCCCCCGGTGAATCCACAGCCCCTCCGTAGGGACCCCTGTCACACTGTAAACTGTTATATGTTTTCCTTTCCCAGTGGCCTGTGAGCCACTTGAAGGTGGGGCTGCACTTTTATCTTTAAACCCCAACACCTAGCACAGAGTAGCAACTCAGTAATGAATGAATAAACAAATACATTAATTTATGAAGTGCAATTTAAAATGAAGTCTAAATGTGGTTAAATAGCACTCTATTAAAAATATTCCAATTAGTGGTAATTTGTGAATTTGTGAACTTCAATTATTTCATCTACATCAAAACTTCTTTTCATGGGAAGCAAAAAAAATAAAATGCTTATGGTACTCAGGTAATAAGACGCTTACAATGATCAGACTGAAAAAGGTAGCCAAATCCTAACTTCTTAATTTCCAAACATTAAAAAATAAATAGTAGTTTTGAAACTGACTGATGAAGATACTTTCTCATGGGTCGGCTTTTCACCTAACTGGTTAGTTTGATGTCTGTAGATGACATACTCTATCAACAAAATAACTCTTAATTTTAATATTTCGGTTATAGTCACTGGCATTGATACCATGGGCAGGAAGGGATGGTAAGTGGGAGTGAGGGAGGAACGCGTTCCAAGTCATGTCCTCCTATCATTTGACTTATATAGAGACAGTATTCTAGCAGAAATCCTGAAGCTGTGACTTATCTCCCCATGTCCCCAAGACTAGCCTATCGATCATTACCCAGTTTTCTGAATGCATCTTGTTCATTCTCACTGCCATTTCATCATCATCCATATTCCTCCCAATTCCCTCTTCTCCATCAAGTCAGGGTCTGAAAGCCCAGCTCAACTTGACTCCTCTAATTTCTTAATCTTTCTGAGTCTCCTCTGATTGGCCCCTGAATTAATTGTAATTGTTGCCAACATAGAAAACAGAGGACTCATCAATTTATTCAATTAATATTTATAGAGCATCTGCTATGTGCTGGGAACTGGTTTAGGTGCTCAGAATATGCTGATAAATATAGATAAAGCTCCCTGCCCTTGGTTCTGTTCTAATAGCTAATATGTATCGATTAGTTGTGCCAGACACTGTACTGTCATTTTTTATAGGCACTAATTCATTTAATGCTTTCCCAAAACTTATGAAATAGGTACCCTTTTATCTGTGACATGCAATTGAGGAAGCAGATTAGAGAGTTAAATCATGGGACAAGAATACATATAGTGACAGAGACATATAGGGACTTGTAACCTGGTCTTTCTAATTTTAAACCATATTCTAAACCAGGGGTTAGCAAATATTTTCTGTAAAAGACTAGATTGTGGGCCATACGGTTTTTGTTACAACTATTCAGTGTTGCCATTGTAACACAAAAGCAGCCACAGACAGTAGGTAAATGAATGAGCATGGCTGTGTTCCAATAAAACCTCATTTATAAACATTGAAATTTTAATTTCCTATCATTTTTCACATGTAACAAAATCTTATTCTTCTTTTTAAATATTAAAAAAAATTAAAACCATTCTTAATGGTACAAAACAGGAAGCAGTCTAGATTTAGCTTACAGATTTGCCAACTCCTAAACCTCAGGCCTACTGTAATCCTTATCTTTGCCCGCTAAGTCAGCTTAGAATCAGCCCTGCTTCCCAATGAGGAAGGTCTGGTCAAGTTGTTTTGCTTTTTGGTTTCAGTGGGACATCATCATACAGAAGTAGGGCTGATAAGACATGCTTCAAAGAGAAATTATTCCCATGTTGGTTATAACCAACTTGTGTGTTGCCAGTGGTTGCCTGGCAACACACAAGTTCAAGACAATACTATGTAATGGTTGACAGCACAAACTGTAGAGACATCCTGCTAGTGTAAATCCTGACTCTGTGGCGTGAATGTGAGCAGTTATTTAATCTCCCCATGTTGCTGTTTCCTCATCGATAAAATGGAGATAAGTAATGGTACCTATCTGATAGGGTTTTCATGAGGCTTGAGTTAATGGATATTAAACACTTGGACAATACCTGGCACAGGTCAAACTCAATAAATGTTAGCTTGCTGTTTCAAATTAATACTAAGAGATCTTAGGGAGAGAAAGAGATGAAACATGAGAGAAAGGACCTGAGTTTTAGAGATGGGCAGGTATGGGTTTGAATTTTAATTTCACATGTGATACCTTTGAAACCTTGTCATTAGCTGTATATTTGTGAACTTCTATATCCCCTTCTGAAAGAAATGAAAAACTGGTATCTATGCCATGGCATTTTTGCAAAGATTAGGTGACATGTCAAATGTAGTGTGCCTGGCATTGTAATAACCTGTAATACATAGTCGTTATTTGCTCAAGCCCTTTTCTTTGAGAAAAGAAAAAAAACCAGGGAGAGTTCATGATGCAGGCATTTGTACAATCTATAAATAAGACATTTCTAAGAAAAAAATTTTAAGTTACAATATTTTAAACCTTTTAGTATTCTCCATTGACATTTCTTATAATATATATTTTAATTTAGACTATTAAAGAAATTAAAGCAATGTACTGAAAAACTCATTTTTCATGACAAATTGATATGGCTATTTGTTCTAAGATTACAAGCAGTAGTTTAAATGAACTCAGAATCTGAAATTAAAAAGTGCATATGTATTGAATATATCTCCACTAACTGTTTAAGTCTAAGCTAAATGTGGTATTAATTTACATTTTATATAAGGCATTAAACCTGACCTTTAAATTGTATTAATTATAGATAAGCTTTTCTGACCAATGAAGCAAGAATTTTCATACTCAGAAATGACATACATGTCATTTCTCATAATGACATGTGAATATGCTACATACTTCTTTTATAAGACTTAATTTTTGCTCAGATAAATTATTTGATCAGTATTTGTTGTGACCGCTCTCTGACACTGCTTATTAAAGTGCTTATGTCTCTTTGACAAGAAGAAATAAATTACTGGTGTTTTTGTTGCACTCAGTTGCCGTGACCCCGTATGGTTATGCATCTAAGTTTGAGATCCACTTTGATGACAAGTTTGATGTGTCTTTTGGGAGAGAGGGTGAGACGCTGAGTCTAGGCTGCCGTGTAGTCATCACTCCTGAAATTAAGCACTTCCAGCCAGAGGTCCAGTGGTACAGAAATGGTGAGCCTTGATAACAAATTCTCACTTAGGTTCTTATTCGCAGAAGGCCAGGCTTGGCAAGAGCGTGAATGTCCATAAGACTGCAGATCTGTTTACCAGAGCTGGCAGAAACTGGACATCAGAAGGTACAACATATAGAAAGTTTAAAAAGTTTTTCACACATATATCAAAGTAGTAGGATTTTCATAATATATTTGAAGAAATTATAATTTACCACCAAGTAATGTTGGAAAGGATTTAAAAAATGTGATTTTGCTTATGTTACTTGGATATACATTCATTTTGTAAGTTAATTTTATTTGGCAAAATGAATGAAGTCTATAGTCCAATGAGACTATGGAGCATGTCAGTTGTGCACGGGGACACCTGGGGTAGTCTGTGGCACTGTGGAGTCCCAAGGCAATGGCTGGAACCTGGGCTCAGGCTGAAACCAGCATGGCAGTGGCAGCAGCAGCATCGATGGTGGACGTGTCCCTAGAGGAGGAGAGGGGCAGCATGGGAGCCACCAGTGGGAGGCCAGCTTGCCAGACAATCCCTAGAAATTATCTTTGTGGGACCTGTGCAGATACTAGATCCCTGGCCTGAGCACTGCCAGGAACTGCCAACAATCAGGCAGTAATCTTTGTAGACATTGCAATGAAACATGTAAGGCAGTTGGTAGGATTCTTCAAAGGGGTTAGAGCCTCTGGTTATGAAAACTGCCACACATTGCAAAGCAACTATATACAGGCTTAGAAATAGCAATTAAGTGTTTTTTAAAATTTATTTTTAGAGAGAGGGAAAGGGAGGGAGAAAGAGAGGGAAAGAAACATCTGTATGAGCGCCCCTACTGGGGACCAAACCTTCAACCTAAGCATGTGCCCTGATAGGGAATTGAACTGGTGACCCTTCCTTTTGTGTGACAATGCTCAACCAACTGAGTCACACCATGTGCTATTTGTTCTAAGTTTAAAGATTGTGACATTCAATGTAAAAGAACACCTTTTATATGAAACTCTGGATAAAGCAGTTATTAACAAGGAAGATAATTTTAAAATTAATTTTTCCTCCTAATTGAAAAGATAGTGATAGAATGCATAAACAGGTGTTTGAATTCTATACAAACCATAAAGTCATTTTAATTTTCTTCTATGACCTTCATAAATTATGGGACATGTAAAAGAAAATATTAAAATGCAATTACGTAAATTTGCACTTAAAATTTTAGGCTTACATGAAACTGACTTGTATGAGTTAAGTCTTGTTAGAATAATTGTTTTTCAAGAATAATCAGCTCTAGAGCAGTAAAATTTATATTTTGAAATAGTTTATCAGAAAGTTAACCCAATATTAACTTTATAATACCACAGCTATATAATACTATTCAGTATACATCTATGTAATACTATGACTACACAACACTTTTAACAACTGCAGTAATAGGTGCATCAGCAGAAAGATCCTCCTCAAAATAAAAATTTTTCAAATCTCCTTCGTGATCTTACATTTGCAAAGCATGACTGATGTTGCTTTAAACTATATCCATTTAGAAAAAGTTGCTGCCCTGGCTGGTGTGGCTTAATGGATTGAGTGCTGGCCTCAGAACTGAAGGGTCACAGGTTCGATTCCCAGTCAGAGCACATGCCCGGCTTGTGGGCCAGGTCCCCAGTTGCATGCAAGAGGCAACTGATCAATGAATGAGAGATTCAATGTATGAGAGATTCCCTCCGTTCCTCTCTCTCTAAAAATAAATAAATAAAATCTTTAAAATAAGTAAATAAATAAGCAAATAAAATGAAATTGCTAAAGGTATGAATTGATTACCTAATCACTGAATTTGCAGAAAAACAAGCCAGAAGTATTTATTATTAATCAAAATATCACATTAATAAAGTATTATTTTTGTAAAATAATGGCACAAAAATATTAGTTTCTGCAATTTGTGTCATTCTGTATTATAAGTAATAAACTATTTTTAGAGGGAAAAGCCTAATACTTTATGTGCTTTTCAATGCGCTTTTTCCTCTGCTTTTTGAACAAGGGAACTTGTCATTTCATTTAGCACTGCAGATTGTGTATCTGGCACTGGTCCCCTCATTGCTTATCTAGTATTTTTATCAATATAAACATGGCAGGATGGCTCAAAGCCCTAGATACTTCCTCTAGAAGTCAAATAGCTTTCAATACAGAAGAAGAGGAATAGAGAGAGAAAAGAGGTAGGGGATTGGGGGAGAGGGAGTGAGGGAGAGAGAGGAATGGAGGGGAGAGAGGAAGGGAGTAATAAAGAAAAAGATCAGTTAATTTGCTGACTTCTTCTCCCCTACCCCCTACCCCAGGAGCACCTGTTTCTTCATCAAAATGGGTAGAAACACATTGGAGTGGAGATCGGGCAACACTGACTTTTTCTCATCTCAATAAAGAAGATGAAGGCCTCTACACAATCCGTGTACGGATGGGAGAATATTATGAACAATACAGTGCTTACGTCTTTGTTCGAGGTAAGACTTAACAGAAAGCAGAACACCCAAGAATATTTAAAACAATGAGGCCAAATCAATCTATCCAAACATGTTTTTTGTAATGCTAAAAGAGCCATTTGAAAATTCTTGCAGATTACATAGCATAGGTATATTAACTTCCAGACCTGATGCAAAAAAATTAACACTGAAGGCAACAACCCCAAAATAACTAGTTTCCAAATTGTGTTACTGTCCTAATGATAGCACCTTCCTTGTCTTCAGTGAGCCAACAATGCAGTTTGAGTAGAGATGTTAAATCCTTTACGAGAAGCCATCTTAGTTTATGGATGTTGCAACAACAACAAAAAATGATGGGTTATTTGGGAACTTACTCTTTAATATCTATTTTGAGGAACAAATTTATTATTTAATTTCATAGCTTTTTTATAGCTTTAGCTTTAATGAACTAGGAAACAAAGTGCTAAAATTTAATTCATAAGACACACTATTATAATCATTGATTTCCAGGAGTCTTTCTTTGTTCATCAGTGTCTTGAATGGATCAAATATGTACAAGGGCAAATGTTATTTCTGTATGTTGTCCTAGCACACTGGGAAGACCATTAACACCTCCAGGCTACAAGGGCAGTGTTCTGTGTTCTTTTATGTGATGGTCAGCCAGGTGTGGACACGACAGGAGTCAGAGGAGAAGCTCAGGAAAAAGGTGTTTTATACTCACAAATTCTTGAGAGATAAGGGGCAGGCTACCATGCAGGGCCACGTGAGGAAGCACCAGCATTGGTTGGTTCAGGGCAAAAGGGGCAGGAGTTAGGGGAGAGCATTGCCATGGCCTTTACAGCAGTTTGTGTGGGAAAGGCAAGGCAGAGCAAGGCAGTTTAGGATTGCCTAGTGTGAATAATTTTGGTAGACTCTAAACTATAGTGGTGCCTAGTTGTCTGGTACCTGGCCCTAGGATGATTAAGCCAGAAGAATATTTCTGCCTGGAGTGCATGGGTCAGATCTAGGAGATAGGGCTCTGGTTGTTAGTTTGTGTATCAAAGACGTGCCAGGCTGAGCTCTTTGCTATCGCCGAGATTTGGCTAGTTGTTGGGGGAAAAGGGAGAGAGCAATCTCTCTACAGCCAGAAAGGTTTGTTAGAAGTCCAAAAATCTTAATAGACAGAAAATAAAAATATAAACAGTACAGGTAGACTTGCTAATTTTTTAGACTTGCTAATCCAGGGGAGTGGTCCAGATGGTTATGTTCAATGTGGTTATTCAGAGTCTCAGATCCCATCTACACTGTTACATTGCCCCCTGTGGTGCTATCTATGTTTCCATTGTGGACTATGGAAAAGAGAGAGAAAGGAGGTAGAGGGGGAGATGCAGACATGCACACATCACTTCTGCGTGTGAACACTTAGCCACATGCACACATCTCACAGTGAGGGAACCTAGGGTGTCTAGTCTCTGGTTGGGCAGCCATGTTCCCTGCTAAACCTCAGCAGTTCAGGTACTAAAAGGAAGGAGGAAGAATGGATACTGAGAACACTTAGCAATCAGTCTATGCAACACCAGTGCTGAAGAAGAATAAATGATCATTGAATTCTGCCACTGACCAGCAACTGACAAAGATACATGAATATCTATACCAAATAAAAAATGTGTTAGATTTTCCCCTACCTGAAAGCATTATGGGAAAAATTAGAAACCACCAGGAGGAAGAAAGAAGCTAGCCTTCTGAGTAATTTCAGTGAAAACAGACACTCGGGAAGTTATCAGCAAGATTCTTTAGCCAAAACATCTGAATGAACCTATTAAGTGAGAACTGAATAAGCGAAGTCTTTGTCTCTGTTCTCAATTATCTTCCTGAACCAGAGAGTATCCTTGGTGATTCCAAAATCCTTAGTTATGCCTCGATGACGTCTTTCTGGACTTTTTGGGCACTCTGACATAGTCCAGAGTTTCCTCAACAACATTTCTCAATGCCCACACTCAGAATTGTGGCTCTCTGTCAGGTTTAGGCCAGACTTCAGATAACTAACTGTAGCCAGGGGGAAGGTCTTAAAATTTAAATTTATACTTCAGCCAGTTTTCAAATCCATAAAACAAGGAAATGGAAGATTATAAAATTTACCAGATGTTGATATGAGAGAACTGAAAAGGTAAATGGGAAAGGCAAAACTGAAAAGACAACTTCAGAAATTGCACTGGGTATTTAACACCTTTTAGAAAAAGATTTCCCATATTAAGTTTCTTTTAAATTATGTATTTTAGATTCTTTAAAAAAATCTTATTGAGGTACAATTTACATACTATAAGATTTAATCACGTTAAGTGGGCAATGCTTTCTAGAATATTTGTGGAGTTGTATAATCGCCATCCACAATCCAGCTTTAGAACATTTCTATCACTGAAGAGATTTCTCTTGCCCATGCCCCACTCATCCCCGGCCTGGCCTCTAGGCAGCCACTAATCTGCTTTCTTTCTCTGTAGACTGTTCTTTTCTGGGGATTTCTGGATATAGCATGTGACCTTTTACATCTATCTTCTTTCCTTGAGCATATATTTGGAGGTTGATCATGTTAGTGGTTTGTTCCTTTTTATTGTTGACTAGTATTATACGAAATGGATATACCTCACTGTGTCTATTCATTCACCAGTTAATGTAGGGGTGTCAAACTCATTTTCCCCGCAGGCCACATCAGCCTTGCGGTTGCCTTCAAGGGGCCGAATGTAGTTTCAACTCCCTAACAGTTAATTAGTAGTTACATTTATAGAGTCCTAAAATTATTTCAGCCCTTTGAAGGCAACTGTGAAGTTGATGTGGCCCCTGATGAAAATGAGTTTGACACCCCTGAATGGATGATTTCCACTCTTGGGCTATTTTGAATAAGGCTATGAAAATGTGCATTCATATTCATGGGTCTAGGTTTTCATTTCTCTTGGGTAGATAGATGCTTATAAGTGGAATTTCTCCTCATGAGTTAAATTTATGTTTAACCCTTTAAGAAACTGCCAGTGTGTTTTAAGTGACATTTTCTGTGTTTTTTAAAACTTCGTAGTGAGCTTTGTGAGGCCATTTCAATGCAATTTTTAGAGCTCTGGTATTTTTGCTACTTAAAAAATAACTTCTGAACCAGACTGATCAGTATATACAGTACCATATATCTGTACACATTCCAAAGCTGTACTCATTTGTCCAGGATTTTATAAAGTACATAGACAATGTGGGTTTTTTGGGGGAAAAAAAGAATATAAATAAAAAAAAGAAAAAGAAAAGCCATCCATAAGCTTACCATCCAGAGATATCCAGCATTATCATTTTATTACATAGTCTTCTGGATTTTTTATATGCAGGGTGGGCAAAAGTAGGTGTGCAGTTGTGAGTTCACAAAACAGAGTTTATTCTTATTTATTTATTAATTATTGTACTATTTTCCATCTGAACAACTGTAAACCTGCTTTGCCCCACCCCTGTATTCTTTTCTCACCATCTCCCAGAGAGAGAGGGGTGAGGAAAGAGATAATAAAATGATAAAGAATGATGAATGGCAAATAAATATATGAAAAAGTTTTCACTAGTAATCAAAGTAAGTTAAATTAAAATAATATAATGTATTAATAGATTGTATTGAAGAGATTTAAAAGATTTTTAAAAATTCTCTGAGCTAAAGGAATGGAGGGACCAGCATTCCTATTATTCAACTTGTCTTAGGGTGTTTCACCACCACATATTGCAGGCACATTTACAATAATTCTGGTTTTAGGGACTTGAGTGGACAAGCTGAAAAAAATTGTACTGGGAAACAACTGGAAGAAATCTATATATTCACCAATGGCAGTTGTAAAATAAAGTATAATCAACAGCTCCATATAAACAGAGAAATACCATACAGCAATGAAAACTAATGATCCATAATTACATTTAGTGATACAGAACTATATCAAGAACAGTCAGTTTAGACTTCCGGCCAACATGGAGGCACAGGTAGATATACTGTGCCTCCTCACACAACCAAAAGAAGGACAACAACAAATTTAAAAACAAGCAATAACCAGAACTGCCAGAAAATAGAACTGTATGGAAGTCTGACAACCAAGGAGTTAAAGAAGAAACATTCATCCGGACCAGTAGGAGGGGCAGAGACTGGCAGCATGGGTGAAGAGGACTTGTGGCAAGGCGGCAGTCTGGGAGTGGGTGGTCCCACATTTGCATGGGGATGAGCTGGAAGGAACAACTTGGGAGTGAGACAGACAGCGCAACCCAGAGTTCCAGTTCGGGGCAATAAAGCCTCAAAACCTCTGACTGAAAAAACCTGTGGGGGGTCAGGTGGTGGGAGAAGCTCCCAGCCTCACACGAAAGTTCGTTGGAGAGACCCACAGGGTCCTAGAATCTATACAAACCCAGCCACCTGGGAATCAGCACCAGAAGGGCCCATTTTGCTTGTGGGTAGCAGGGGAAGTGACTGAAAGCGGGCTGAGAGCTGAACAAGTGGCATTGTTCCTCCTTGGACCCCTCCCCCACAGACAGCACCACAACACAACAACTTGGGTGCCCTGCCCTGGCAAATACCTAAGACTCCACCCCTTACTATGTAACAGGTTCACTGAGAAAAAAATAAACAGCCCAAAGGAATGAACAGATCAAAGCTCCAGAAAAAATATAACTGAGCCATAAAGAGATAGCCAACCTATCAGATGCACAGTTCAAAACACTGATAATCAGGATGCTCACAGAATTGGTTGAGTATGGTCACAAAATACAGGAAAAAGTGAAGGCTATGAAACATGAAATAAAGGAAAATATACAGGGAACTAACAGTGACAGGAAGGAAACCATGACTTAAATCAACAGTTTGGAGAAGAAGGAAGAAATAAACATTGGACCAGAACAGAAGGAAGAAACAAGAATTTAAAAAAATGAGGAGAAGCTTAGGAACCTCCAGGACAACTTTAAACGTTCCAACATCTGAATCATAGGGATGCCAGAAGGAGAATAGGAAGAGCAAGAAATGAAAAACTTATTTGAAAACATAATCAAGGAGAACTTCCCCAATCTGGCAAAGGCAATAGACTTCCAGAAAGTCCAGGAAGCTCAGAGAGTCCCAAGGAAGTTGGACCCAATAAAGCACACACCAAGGCACATCATAATTACATTACCCAAGATTAAAGAGGAGAGAATCTGAAAAGCAGCAAGAGAAAAGGAGACAGTTACCTACCGAGGAGTTCCCATAAGGCTATCAGCTGATTTCTCAAAAGAAACCTTGCAGGCAAGAACGGTCTGGAAAGAAATATTCCAAGTCATGAAAGACAAGGACCTACGTCCAAGGTTACTCTATCCAGCAAAGCTTTCATTAAGAATGTAAGGGCAGAGAAAGTGCTTCCCAGATAAGTCAAGTTAAAGGAGTTCATCACCACCAAGCCCTTATTATATGAAACGTAAAAGGGACTTATCTAAGAAAAAGATTAAAACTATGAACAGTAAAATGACAACAAACTCACAACCATCAACAACTGAACCTAAAAAGCAAAGACAAAAACAACCTAAGCAAACAACTAGAACAGGAACAGAACCACAGAAATGGAGATCACATGGAGGGTTATCAGCAGGGAAGGGGGGTGAGGAATGGGGGAAAAGGTACAGGGAATAAGTAGCATAAATGGTAGATAGAAAAATAGACAGGGAGAGGTTAAGAATAGTATAGGAAATGTAGAAGCCAAAAAACTTATATGTACAACCCATGGACATGAACTAAGGAAGAAGGAATGTGTGTGGGAGGGGGTGTGAAGGGTGGAGGGGAATAAAGGGGAAAAAAATTGGAAAACTGTAATAGCATAATCAATAAAATATATTTAAAAAGAAAAATCATTTTACATGAAACATTATAGTCCCATTCCATTCTTATTTCAAAAATAGTCACTTTTGAGTTATAAATATAGAAAAAAATCTAAAAATAATTGGCAAATATCTTAGTAGTAGTAACCTGTGAATTATAAAATTTAAAAGAGATTTTTAAGGTTTTTTATTGTATATTTTATCAATATGTGCAGTACTTGTATAGTACAAATAAACATTAGAATTACTTAAATTTTTAAAAAAGTTATTAATAGCCAGGGTCAGAGGTCAAATACAAAGACTAACAGGATAATCTTCGACCTAATTAATCAAACCTACAAAAAGTTTGGCTACTTGGAGGGCTGGGAGACAGAAGGGTAGAGGCTAAGGAAAGGATTGATATCGACTGACTGGGCACTGTGGGCCAGACCGTCCACAGCAGCTGCTGGGAGCCAAGAGCACAAGTGTGAAGTAACATAACACAGCATTTGGATTTGGCTTCCAGCAGCTGCTAAACAGAAGCTGTTTTTGAAAGACTGTCAAGCCCACCCCACAAATGGCATAAGTAATTTTATAAAAATGTTGAAAAGTGGCTCCCTAAATGCCTACAGCTGCCTGGCTATTAAACACAATGGACATTCAGTGAACTGAATTCCACTCAATTTGGGGGTTGCTGGTTGTTAATATTTTGGACCTTTAGGAAGAGGACATGGCTCGAGGTTGCCAGCTGTCCCCTTAGCAGTTGAGCAGCTTTCCAGCAGTACCTGTCCCCTGTTAACCTCAGCACATCTACCTCTATTTTTCCTCTGCTCTGCTTTCACCACCAGCAGGCCCTCTCCCTCATTCAGTGCTCTCAGAGTCTGGAAGAAAAGACATTTCTCCCCACCAAAATGCTCACTCCCTGTTGTGTAGCATGCAGGCATTCTACATGAAGTTTTAGGCACCAGTTAGTTATGTTCTGCTATAGCAGTTATGTAGGAGGCATTTGCCTACAGGCACTTTCCTGCAGGTTTCATGGGGTGAGAAATAGAGTGTTCAAAACCAAAGTGACTGGAGCTATTCACAGGTAATGTGAACCTGTTAAATTCAGAAGCAGACAAATATTTCTGCCGTGTTATCACATGCTTTAGTAACTCATAAGCTTACACAAGTGTAGCTGATAGAAAAAGAAAGTGTTTATTCAGTCAACAAGAGTGGTTTCCCTTGGGTAAGTGGCTCCTACATGTCTCAGCCTCCTCTCCTACTAATTCGTTATGAAAGGGTTGGCCAGATGTCACAAGAAATTGGCAAATATGAACTTCCTCTCTCAGGGTCTCTGCCTCCTTTCTTAATCATTCTCACTTAAAAGGCTACTGATTATTTTCATTCTCTTTACTCTTCAAAAAACAACCCTGATTCACCAGTTTAGCTGTGCCCGAGACACACTACTGAGGGGACCCCACTGTCACAGGATCCCATTTCATAAATACTCACTGTCCTCTGTTTCTTGTATAATCCTGGACGTTTACTAAACTCAGATAAGCCAAGCTCAGATGTGGGTATTGCATCAGAGTTCCTTTCACAAGTATCTTCAGTTTGGGAACAAACATTTGATTAAAATGAATGTTTTCTATTTTCTTCCAAAATGGTAGTGCCCTGCGTAGGGATGGGCAAAGCTTCATGTTCTTATTCTTTGGGGATGCATCCAGAAGGTGACAGAAGGGGCTATTTGTTCCCCTTTGGAGCCATTCATACTTTCTGAGTAACGTTCCACAATAAATATCTTAAGAACAGACTTTCTGGCACAACTTACTTTAGACTTTTCTGATAACAATCCTCAACAGCTACATATTTATTTTCTTTTAGAACATTTGGGCAAGCAAGGGCCATGAGGCAAAGGTCATGGGTTATTTTCAGAGCCCTTTCTAACATAATGTTCTTTGTACTGATGGTGAAAAGCACATATTGTTATGTGGGTAAGCAAATTACAAGATTGAAGCTTGGTCTACTAAGGCCAAAGATGTAGCCACTGTGGTGGCGTGCTAAGAAATGTGTGCACTAAGAGCCCAGCCTGGGGGCTGACAGAACATATCTGAGAGGGCTAATGGGATCCTTCTGTATCTCCACAGATGCTGATGCAGAGATTGAAGGAGCCCCCGCCTCTCCCTTGGATGTGGTGGGCTTGGATGCCAACAAAGATTACATCATCATCTCTTGGAAACAGCCAGCTGTGGATGGAGGGAGTCCTATTCTGGGATATTTTATTGATAAGTTAGTACTTAGTCTAACTTCAGTTAGAGTAATGTGGCCATAGAGATGCATGCTTGATTTCTCTACCATTTCTAGGTGAAACATTTTCTTTTCTGGTCTTTTCTCCCTCCTCTGTCTCTTCCTTTCTGTCTCTCTCTCTCTGCCATATATATAAATGTATATATACATATATGTATGTATATATAGATAGATATAGACAAATATAGATATATACCTAAATTCCAAAAGCACAAGTCACTAATTTGACAAGGAAACTATGAATTTCTAGACCTAATAGAGACCACTTTGGAAATAACTGGTAGTCAATCTATTTAATGTCCATATTCCCAATATGTCAGCAATTTAAGAATATTACATAAAGAATAATTCTTTAATTCTGGCCAGGTTACTCTTTTGGTTGGAGCATCATCTCATACATCAAAAGGTTGTGGGTTCAATCCCCGGTGAGGGCACATACTTAGGTTATGGGTTGTATCCCCTATCTGGGTGTGTACGGGAGGCAACCCATCAACACTTCTCTCTCATATCAATAAACATGGCCTTGGGTGATGATTTAAAAAAATAGTAGCAATACTTTACAAATACTAACAAAATCTTATTTACATTTCAGGAAGTGATTTCAAGTTAGAAAAAGAAACAACAAATATCAATATCAATAGTATTAAATAATGTTCTGTCTAGTGACAGGATCTTACTATTTACATTCTCCAAAACTTAGAGACTCTACAATTTATGGTAATTGAGTCTTACACATTAATTATCCACTGATTTTAGACAGTGTAAACAAAAATTTTACATTATCAACCTAAATATATTATTGTCTGACTTAGTTTCTATTCAAATAGTTGCTCCAATTCTTTCTATTTTTTGAGTAATAAAATCTGATTGTAGAAACTACTAAGAATAGATAATTTGGCTGGTATGGTACAATGGTGTTGTACCAAGGTATATTAAATCTAATATTTATAGCAGTATATTAAATATATGTCTATTGGGTTCAATACCACCTGGAGAAATATTTAAAATAAATTTATACTATTTAATTGTATACTAAATGCTTTTACATTATTTTATCTTTTAGTAATGATGAATGTAAAGTTTTAGATAAGTTCTTTTTCATCCTTACAATTTCTGCCTTATTGTCTGTCACAAATTTCTAAGGAATTTGCAACCTTTGATCAGTGAAAGACAAGGAACAATGAGTACATTTTGTTTTTCTCTTGACTTAGTCAAAATGAAAATAACCACATTATGACTAATATTTAATAATCATTTACCATATGAATGGCACTATTCTAAACACTTCTCATATATTGACCATTAACCCATAACCAACTTTTGAAATGTAGGTACTGTTATTACAAGTGGGAAATGAGTGACTAACCCAAGGCCACATGCTAATGAAGAAACACAGAGTCACATAGAGTAATTCTAGCAGAACTAGAATTTAAAGAGCAGCCTGGCTGAAAATTGGTGTTCTTTCTGCTCCACCACGCTGCAGACAGCTCCAGAGCAGTTGCTCTCCACCTTTCTTTCTGCCCACGTGAGGGTCAGGGAGCATGCTGTAGGATCCCTGGGCCACCACGACAGTATCTGCACAGAGGGAGGAAACAGGGCAGTTTGAAGAATTGTCCTAGCCTCCCATACCCCATTTATAAGCCGCTCCATAATTTCTACAAAGGAAGAGTTAGGAGAGAGTGGATGGAAAGCAAGAATTGAAGCCATATTTGATAGCATTTTACACAAAGTTGAGGAAAATATTTATCTCAAAGAATGGAAGGGTGATGGTAAAGAAATGAAGATGACCTCTACACACACACTCCTACCACCTTTGCACTGCCATTGGCAACCCTCTCCTTCATGAGAATCATTTGGTAACTATACATTTAGGAAATAAAACTGTGTTTGGGAAGTGATATAAACTAAAAGTACAGTACTCTACTCATAAAAAATGGTAAGTTACTGTATACTGTATACTTTAATCACATGTTGAGCTTCTAAAGCCCTGTTGATTAGGCTCCTAACATGATATGAACCCTCATCTCTGTCTCCTGGGATGTGGCCACTCTATCCCCAGCCACCAATGGCTGGAAAAGCACCCAATTAGAAATCTGTGATATCAAGTGCTTAGACTTCCCCTGCCAGGCCTGGGCATTTCACTGCATCTCCTCAATCTCTCCTGTTAAGAAACAAATGCATTACAGCACCCTCCTCACCCTCCCACCGTAAAGCATGCAGTGACCACCAAGTGAACTCTCTCCAAACCACAGTGCAAATAAGTATCTTTTAATGTGTTAGCTTTCTCAACAACAAGCCCATTTTTAAAAGACAATGCCTAAATGAGCCACTAATGGTAGATGGAACTGAAGACATCAGCCAAGTGGATGCTTGAGCAATCTTCCCCCTTAGCCTGTTCAATATAAAGATTGTACATACCCACCTGCTTCTGTTTTCCCCCACAAAGCTCCTGTGCTTAGTGCACAAGGCCCCTTAACTGCATGCTTTCAGTAAGGTCAAAGGACATGTATGTGTTTAAGAAGAAGCTGAGCTTCTTTTCTTGTTAGAGAAGACACATACAGTTGAATGGAACTGAGTACCTGCAGTTAAATAACTATTGAACCGTGCTTGAGTCAGATATTTTGTAGCAAAATCTGAAGCAATTTGGGTGGGTTTACAGCTTTGGAACTATTAATTTAGCCATACTTCTTTTAATATTCTTACTGACCACTCTCTTTCCCTTAGATGTGAGGTGGGCACAGATAGCTGGTCTCAGTGCAATGACACACCTGTGAAGTTTGCTCGTTTCCCAGTCACTGGATTGATAGAAGGTCGTTCTTACATATTCCGAGTCCGAGCTGTAAATAAAACTGGAATAGGTCTACCATCTCGTGTTTCTGAGCCTGTGGCTGCTCTGGACCCAGATGAGAAAGCTAGACTTAAAAGTAAGCATTTTCATTTTCCAGGATCTTCCTGAACCTTTTTTATATAGCTACACTAGATCTCATTGCAGTTATTCCTCCCCCTTCCTCTAGAGGGAGAAGAGAATAAGAAATAATCTATTGACCAGAAAATCCTAGGGGAGGGGGGAATAAGAACAGAAAAAGCATTTGTTTCTTGACTCATCTATTTACTAATGATTTTATTTTATTTTATTATTTTATTTTATTTCTATTTGATTCAGACAGCTTTGCTTTTTAAAACTGAGTCCAGGCATTGTGTTTGAAATGAAATATGAAAACCAAGAACCTGGAGAACATTTTTATCCATTTTATTAGCACATTCCAAATATACTTTTCTTTCTGGTTCAGATTTTTAAATTGTAAGGTAAATTTTTTAAGCTTGAATTTAGAGTATTAATACCACAGTATAGTGAGTTTCTTTATAACAAAGCAAAACACATTTACAACATTATATCTGATCTATACTTGAGTTTCCATATAAACAGTCAAAAATAATCTTTTCATATATTTAGCCTCCAATTATCAATGTCAAAACCATGGTACATGAATTATGCTCTGCATTTGTTTCATGAGAAACCATATAACACCCTCAATAAAAAGGACCGTGAAATGACATTGAAAGAATTGTTGGAAATTAACATTTTACTCTATACCAGATTTGTTAACCTTGGCCCTATTGACATTTTAGGCCAGATAATTCTATATTAGGGAGCTATCCCGTGCATCGTAGGATATTAGCAGCATCCCTGGTCTCCACTCCCTAAAGGCCAATAGCACAGCTTCCCCACCTTGTGATGATGAAAATTATCTCTAGATACCCAAATGTCCCTGGGGGCAGGCAAACTCACGCTAGAGGAGGACTGCTGGTCTATGCCATATTTGCAGTGTTATTTTTTACCATAAATATATGTAGTGGCATCATAAAAATCTAAGTAAATAAGCCACTTTTTCTCTGCAGACGTTTTCTAATCATGCTACTTGATAGCTCTCCAATCACTTTGCACCAACCATCTGACTTCCACCTCTCTTTTCTAATTCCATCTCATACATTCATTTATTCTTTTTCTACAAATTCCAATGAAAATGAGATTTTTTTGAATTGAAAATAAGCTATCTTGTTTATTACCTTTCTGTTTTTTCACAAAGTGTGGTGAAAAGTCCCTTGACCAAAGCAGGAACTGAATCATTCTCTATTTCTGATGCCTGTAGGATCACAGGAATGAGTTTCCTTTTTACGTTTATGCTGCCCATCTCATCCATTTTCCCTACTCAGGATTCAAACTGGTTTTCTTTGTAGACAACGCTTTCTAATGTAATGGGAAGAAATTGCCTTCTTTGAGCGTTACTGCATGCCCCTCTCCTCTTTCATCTTCATAAATAACTGCTGGACTTATACTTGTTCCAGAAAGGTTTCTCCCAAATACAGTTATTCCTTAAGAAGGGACAAGAGAGCCTACATGTTTCAGGAGAGCCACATGAAACAGTGAATTAGCACAGGTTGTTTACCTCACTTGTGTAAGTACGATTCTAGAAATGTCAGCTCAGTTCAGGCAGCTTCTAGGCTCCAACAGATTGTGAATTCTTCAAAGACACAATCCCGTATACATGCTCAGTAAGATTCTTTAGCAAATTACATAAATCAGCTAAGTAACAAATCCATTTGTAACCAATCTGACCACTTTATCAGTGTGGTTGAAACTGCATTTCTGAATGTTTGTGATTTTTATATTTATCTCTGTTCAGGTCGCCCTTCAGCACCCTGGACTGGACAGATCATTGTCACTGAAGAGGAACCTGGAGGTAAAAGCTACAGTTCCTCAGATACTATTGCCAATGTGTTGTTATGCAGGTTAGCTTTTGTTATCGATGGTGCAGTGTGTATTAAGATGCTTTGGGAAGAACATTCTGAAATAGCTGAGGATCATAAAGTAACTTATGTTGTCAGAGAATCACTTTTCCTAAAAAGCTTCAGGAAGGTATATTTGACATACAGTAAACTGCATGTCTGTAAAATATACAACTTTTTTTAAAAGATTTTATTTATTTATGAGAGATGGGGAAGGGAGAGAGAAAGAGAGGGAGTGAAACATCAATATATGGTTGCCTCTAGCACACCACCTGCAACCCAGGCATGTGTCCTGACTGGGAACCAAACTGGTGGTGCTTTGGGTCACAGGCCTGTACTCAATCTACTGAGCTACACCAGCCAGGGCAAAATATACAACTTGATAAGTTTTACAGGTGTGTTCATCTATGAAACCATCACCACAATCAAAACAGTGAAAATATCCACTTCCCTTAAAATTTCTCCAGATCCCTTTGTAATCTCCAGGCCATCACTGACCTGCTTTCTGTCACTATAGTCTGCATTGTCCACAATTTTAGATAAGTGGAATCATATTCATTTTTTGTCTGGTTTCTTTCATGCAGCATAATTATTCTGAGATTTATCCATGTTGATGCATGTATCATTTCATTTCAATTTGTCCATTCATCACTGAAAGTTTCTATAAAAATCCTTATGAAGTGTTTATGTGGTCACATGTTTTCATTTCTTGGATAAATACCTATGAGTTGAATGGATATGTCATACAGTAGGTTTTTGTTTAATTTTAAAAGAAGCAGTCAACTATTTTCCAAAATGGTTGTACCACTTTATATTCTCTATGGGAATTCCCCAGTTGTTCCACATTGTCACCAGTACTTGGCAAGATCAGTCTTTTTACTTTTAGTCATTCTAGTGGTGTACAGTGCTGTTTTATACCATAGTGGTATTTTGTAGCAGGGGCATAAGGGTTTTAATTGGCATTTCCCTGCTAATGTAGAAATTGATTGCATATTTGTAGATCTATTTCTGTAGTCTCTATTGGTAAATTTTATTTTCTCTTTCATGTAGCTTTTATGTGTTGTATTTATTTTTTTAAGCTTCATAGTTTTGAAATCAGATAATGCAAATCCTCTAATCTTCCCCTCACCCAAAGTTGTTTTTGGCTATTCTAACTCTTTACATCTTCATGTAAAATGTAAAACCAGCTTGTAAATTTCTACAAAAATCTGCTGGGATTTCAATTGAACTTTTTATATCCTTAATGATTTTCTCTCTATTTGTTCTGTCAATTATTGATAGTGATGAAATCTCCAACTAAATGATTTATTTATAATTTTTCTTGTAGTTCTATATGGTTTTGCTTCACGTATTTTGATGCTCTGTTATTAGATGCATAAACATTGTTATTGTTATATTCTCTTATGAACTGACCACTTTATTATTATAAAGTGACTCTCTTTATCCATAGTAATGTCCCCCCCCCTTGGAAATCTACTTTGGTATTAATATAACCTTTCCAGACTTCCTTTGACTGGTTTTAGCATGACATACGATTTTCATTCTTTTACTTTTAACCTATGTGTGCGTTCATATTTAAGTCACATTTCTTGCAGGCATCATAGAGTTGGATCTTGCTTTTTATACAATCTAGTAATCTTACCATTTGTGACAACATGGATGGACCTAGAGTATATTTTGCTAAGAGAAAGACAAATATTATATATTTTACTTATATGTGGAACCTAAAAAGTAAAATAAATGAACAAACAAAACAGAAACGAACTCATAGATACAGAGAACAAACTGATGGGTGCCAAATGGGAGGAGGGTTGGGACCCTGGGTGAAAAGGTGAAGGTACTCAGAAGTACAAAATAGCAGTTACAAAATGTCATGGGCATGTATAGTACCACACAGGGAATATTGTCAATAATATAGGATGGGGCAAAGTAGTTTTACAGTTGCTTACATACAAAATACAATAGTTAATAAATATTAGTACAAGGATAAACTCTATCTTCCGTGTACTCACAGCTGTAAACCTACATTTGCCCCACCCTATATTATAATTATGTATGAAGTCAGGTGGGTACTTATCAGGGACGCACCTCAGAAGTTATATAAGTGTCTGAGCACTATGATGTACACCTGAAACTGATATAATACTGTGTGTCAACTGTAATTTTTAAAACTAAAAATTTTAATCAATCAATCAATAAATAAATTGCATTCAAAAACTATGATTCCAATCCTTTTTGAAAAAATATAAAAAAATAAGTTGTGTCATTGCAACTGGTTTTCAGGACTACTAAAGAAATAAAATTGTCAAACAAAGGAAGTAAAATGAATGAATGACTTTCAGGAAGAATTTTAAAGACAAGTTACTTCTTTATTCTATGGAGCAGCAATTAAGTCTCCCTCCAGGAACAGGGAACCATCTGTGACTCCGAGTATCCTGGGTTTCCCAGAGTGTGTGCTCCTCACTTTTCCTTGTTGTTTTTCAGAGGGTGTTGTTCCTGGGCCTCCCACAGACCTCTCTGTCACTGAGGCCACCCAGAGTTATGTGGTGCTAAGCTGGAAGCCCCCTAGGCAGCGTGGCCATGAGGGCATTCTGTACTTTGTGGAAAAGGTAAGATTCTCGGATCAGCATTATTCCCTCATACCACTTTCTGAAGATTTCCTTTAAAGAGTGGACATTAAATTTTACTGTGTCCTGAACTCTTTAAAACCATATAAATTATGAACAATCTCCACAGAAAAATGTGTATCACACAGAACTTTGCCAGAAAGTCCAGGGGGTTTGTGGACCCCTGAGGCTCATCTATAGATTTCTAAGGCTCCACAGACCCCAAAGCATGATCCTTTTATGAAGAGAGATGTTCCTGAAACTGTAGATTTCCTGTGTGACACTGTTTTCTGGAAACCTCTCTGCCTCCCTTGCTCTAGTAGTGGCTTTTCTTCTCTCTACCTCTTGTCCTTCTGCAGTAGAGTATGAACATCGGTGAGGGTAGATGGCTGAGAGGAGTAGAAGTTAAACTACTTTCCAATGGCTGGAGAGCTGACGGCAGAAAGTGCTCACATGCTGCCACAGGCTTGGCCAGCACTACTCTAAGAGCAGGTCAAAGGATGGGGTCAGGGATTAAAAAACAACATAAGATATTGGCTAGTTCTTTCTCTCAAGTATCTTACAAGTATATTATAATTATATTATGTTAGAGAGGGCAGCATACAGTGAAGGCCTAAAATGAATGGAATCATGAGAATTGTATGTGAATCTATCATATATCAATATTTGAGGGGAGCTCTAATAAGTATTTATGCCCAAGAAATGGAGAAGAGCCAGTAACTGTGCAGGACATTCCTTGGGGAACGGCCCCAGCTGCAAGTGCAGACACATAGGAGAACCTGTCAGGCAAGGCACAGGGCCTAGGAGTGGAAGAAGTCCTTGGCTAACAGGATAATTGCTACTAAGAGTGTTTAAAGAGAATTTACCTAAAATGAGGTTTAACTCTTATACATTGTTGATGGAAATGTAAATTGGTCCAACCACTAGGGAAAACAATATGGAAGTTCCTCAAAAAATTAAAAATGTACCTACCATATATCTAGCAGTTCCACTCCTGGGTATATATCCAAAGGAAATGGAAATAGAACTTAAAGAAGGCCTCAGACCAAGGAATCAGATATTGGCTGTTTTTAAACGTAAATCTTAGAGATAAGGGCACTGACTTCACAAAAAATACCAAGGTGACTCAATGTTTTCAAAAAATACATGGCATGAGGGTGGGAGGAGGAGGAGGGAGATGAAAAAAACAAAACAAAACAGAGCAAAACAGGATTTTGATGAGATGTATACACTCCCATGTTTATGACAGCATTATTTACAATAGCCAAGGTATGGTCTCAGCCCAAATGCCCATCAGTGGATGAATGGATACAGAAGAAGCACTACATACACACGACAGAACAAATTCAGCCACGGGAAGGGAGGATATTCCCTCACATGCAACAACGTGGATGGCCCTTCAGCACATTATTGTAAGGGATATCGGTCAGACCGAGAAAGACAAGTTCTGATGATATCACTTATATGTGGACTCTAAAGAAGTAAATTGTCAAAAACAGAGAGTAATGTGGTAGTTACCAGGTGAGGGGAAGGGGGCATAAGAGTGATAGTGTTTAAAGATAAAAACTTGTAATGAGTAGTCAGTAAGCCATAGAGATCTAATGTACAGTATGATGAACACATGAAACCAGAAAAGTCAGCATCTGTGCTACCTGTCACTCCCAGAACCAATAAGTAGAGGTAAGGATTGGCCCTTTATGGGCACTTTAGGCAGATGCCAGAAATCTGAAAAGACAGCGGGAGAGGGCAGGTTTATGTACCCTCAAAAACCATCTTAACTTTTCATTTTGACCCAACCTTTTTATAAGGAGAAGAAAGGGTAAGTAAGGAGTTTGGAAAAAAGTTCATTGGATAAGAGTTGCAGTCCAGTGGCAATTTTCTTAGTCCTTCTTTATCTGTTGATCCACAATTCTTTATCTGCATCACCTGGGACACAATGGCTCAGATACTGTCTACTTGGCTTTGTGCTGCAACCCCATGGGGGACCATGGTTGAACTGCTTGTGGACCTACTGGAGTTGCTGTGGTCATGCATTCCAGGTCCTGGAATAACAGCTTTCCACATGTATTAATCACTTAAGTCTATCAACTAAGGCTAAAATCTTTAACTCTTGAATTCCCAAATCACATAGACAATAATACTGTACTATACTTATATAATGTGATAAATACTGCTACATTAGCAACTATATTACAATATACAAGTGTATCCAAGTAACATGCCTTACACCTTAAACCTACACAGTGTACAAGTCAAATTCATTCAATAAAAATAAATGAGTAAATAGAATAAATTAATTTTAAAGTAAGGTTAAATCAATTTGTTAGAAGTTTAGATTGGGATATAATTGAAAAGAGAAGCAGAAATGAGTTTATTTTATCATATATAAGAATATTTATATTTTTACTGGCAGCTCTGTACAATTTTTTTAGAATAATCAATGAAAAAATATTTGTGCCTTTTAATGTATTTTATTTAGTTTTATAATATAGTGTTATTAACTGTAGTCATCCTGTTGTACATTACCAGACTTATTTATTTTATAACTGGAAATTTATATTTTTTGACCCCCTTCACCCACTTTGTTCAACCCTCCACCCATCCTCACCTAGCCTCTGGCAACCAGAAAGCTCTTCCCTGCATCACTAAGTTCAGTTATTTTTGCGGGGGAGGAGGTGGTATTAGGGTATTTTTGTTTGTTTGTTTGCTTATATTTAGATTCCACATGTAAGTGAGATTATACAGTATTTGTCTTTGAGAGAAAATTTTATAAAATTGTGCAATAGCTTGAGAAGGTATTATTTACTTTACAATTTACTTTCATAGCAAAATTGTAGAAAAGTTCTCTCTTTTGCAAAAATATTATGAAGTCCAATCATAGAAAAGTTCTCTTTATTTGCAAAAATTGTGTGAAGTTCAATTAATTTTCCTAAGAGCCTCTGCCTTTTATCTTAATGCTACTCTGATCATTCAGCTTTAGAATTCCAATTAGGTCACCTGCCCTGACAATTATTATAAGAGAATAGATATAGATATACAGGTATATGCAAATTAGGTAAAATATAAAAATAAAAATAATATGCAACTATCTTCATGGCCTTTTGATTATTTAATATCAGTGGTGCTTGAGAAAAGTATACTGGGGCTTAAAATGCCAGTCTGTGGTTTCACTTCATTAATTTTTTAATATATTTTATTGATTATGCTATTACATTTGTCCCATTTTCCCCCCTTCATTCCCCTCCACCCTGCACATCCCTCCTACCCACATTCCCCCCCTTTAATTTATGTCCATGTGTCATAACTTCTTTAGCTTCTACATTTCCCCAACTATTCTTGCCCTCCCCCTATTTTCTACCTACCATCTATGCTACTTATTCTCTGTACCTTTTCCCCCTCTCTCCTACTCCCACTCCCCTGTTGCTAACCCTCCATGTGATCTCCATTTCTGTGGTTCTGTTCCTGTTCTAGTTATTTGCTTAGATTCTTTTTGTTCTTGTTTTAGGTGTGGTTGTTAACAACTGTGAGTTTGCTGTCATTTTACTGTACATGTTTTTTATCTTCTTTTTCTTAGATAAGTCCCTTTAACATTTCATAAAATAAGGGCTTGGTGATGATGAACTCCTTCAACTTGACCTTATCTGAGAAGCACTTGATCTGTCCTTCCATTCTAAATGAAAGCTTTGCTGGATAGAACAATCTGGGATGTAGGTCCTTGCCTTTCATGACTTGGAATACTTCTTTCCAGCCCCTTCTTGCCTGTAAGGTCTCTTTTGAGAAATCAGCTGACAGTCTGATGGGAACTCCTCTGTAGGTAACTGTCTCCTTTTCTCTTGTTGCTACTAGGATTCTCTCCTTCATTTTAATCTTGGATAATGTAATGATGATGTGCCTTGGAGTGTTCCTCCTTGGGTCCAACTTCTTTGGGACTCTCTGAGCTTCCTGGACTTCCTGGAAATCTCTTTCCTTTGCCAGATTGGGGAAGTTCTCCTTTATTATTTGTTCAGATAACTTTTCCACTTGTTCTTCTTCCTCTTCACCTTCTGGTACCCCTATAATTTGGATGTTGGAATGTTTAAAGATGTCCTGAAGGTTCCTAAGCCTCTCCTCATTTTTTTTGAATTCTTGTTTCTTCGTTCTTTTCTGTGTGGTTGTTTCTTTCTTCCTTCTGGTCCACTCCATTGATTTGAGTCCCAGTTTTCTTCCCATCGCTATTGGTTCCCTGTGCATTTTCCTTCATTTCACTTAGCATAGCCTTCATTTTTTCATATAATTTGAGACCAAATTCAACCAATTCTGTGAGCATCCTGACCACCAGTGTTTTGAACTATGCATCTGATAGGTTGGCTATCTCTTTGTTGCTTGATTGTATTTGCTGTGGAGCTTTGATCGGTTTTTCCCTTTGGGCCATTTTTTTTTTGGTCTCATCTTGCCTGTTATGTATGAGGGGTGGAGCCTTAGGTGTTCACCAGGGTGGGGCAACCCAGTAGCTGGGTCGTGAGGCTGTATGTGGGGTGGGGTTGGAGAGGGAACAATGGCGCTTCCTCTGCTCTCTGTTGGACTTCAGTCCCTTCCACTGCTTCCCCCAAGCTAACTGAGCCTTTCTGGTGCTAATTCCCATGTGGGTGGCCTTGTGTATGTTCTAGAACCCTGTGGGTCTCTCCAATGCACTCTCCTGTGAGGCTGGGAGTCTCTCCCTGCACCTCAACCCCCACAGGTGTTTTCAATCAGTGCCCCAAGGCTCTATTTCCTGGTGCTGGGACCCTGGGATGGCCGGGTCAGCCAGCCCGTGGCATGCAGTGCCTCACTTCACAATCTCCACCTTGCTGGGTCTGCCTGTTGCCACCCCAGGCCCGGGGTCTGCCAGCCACTGCCTGCATGCCCAGAGTCCACCCGCTGTGGTCTTGCGCACCCGGGTTGCCTTGTGCACCCGGTGCCACCATTTTTTGTGCCATGACCCCTCTCTACCAGGCTGCCTGACTCCGCCCTTCCTGCCAGTCTAGAGGAGTCTATTTTAACTCCTTGGTTGTCCGACTTCCATACAGTTCAATTTTCTGTCAGTTCTGGTTGTTTCTTGTTTCTAAATTGTTGCTGTCCTTATTTTGATTGTGTGAGGAGGCACAGTGTGTCTACCTATGCCTCCATCTTGGCTGGAAATTATTAATTACTTTTCTTTAGTAAGAACACTTAGCTCATGTCTTTCAGGAGGATGCCTCACTTTTTTCTTATCCCTAGCAAGTTGGCAACAATAAATAGATCATCTCTTAAACATGCAATATGTGTATCTTCCAAGGCAGTCTGATTTTATCAAATTAATATTAATATTTTATACTTTATTAATCTTATATTTTATAGATATTAACTTCAAATAAAATATAACTTGAGTATTAGTCTCAATTAAAATTTCTTTCTTTCTTTTTTTAATGGAAAGCAAGAATAGAACAATAAATGTTCACTTCTGGTTGTGTTTAATATATACCCTGACTGAATCTTTTTGAAGCACTCCACAGGAAGGGAGTTCTGAGTAAGCACTGTGACAGTAATTACCACCTTTCCTATATTAATGACCTAGTACCAGCCTAGAACTGAGATGTTTTCTTCAGATGTGTCAGCTATGGCTTCTGTTGAACATTTCCTCTGGTCATGTAAACTCTTAATTTCTCCACAATGGTCTGTTACTTCCCTAGACCTAAACGCATATGAGTCTGTGGTTAAAAATTTAAGTATTCTTCTATCAGCATACCTATTAGTATGGAACAGAAAGGGACATTTTTTAGTATAGCAGGTCCTCAAATAAGTTTCTCTCAACATCATTTCCTTATTATAACATTAATCAGTTCCCTCCACATCCCAGAGATTCATGTGAGATGAACTGGGGTGTCTGAAGTGTCCCAGTCTTGAGTGAGTGTGGGTGTGTGTGAGTGGCTCTGTGATGGTAGGGTATCCTGTCCAGGGTGGGCTCCTGCCTTGTGTCTTAAGCTACCAGGACAAGGTTAGGTCACCTACAACCCTGAACTGGAGTAAGCAGGTTGGAAAATAATTCTTACTTGTTTTAATTAGTCATTCTTATATGTACATTTATTTCAGTGCTTAATATTAGATATGTTTTGGGTCTTTATTTAGATATTTGGTGGGTTTTGTGACCAGAAACGTGCTGTAGAAATATAACTCTTGTTTATATTAATTAGCTTATGATAAAATTGGTTTTATTATACATCCTTTCACTTAAAGTGAGTTTCCAAGAACCTATTGCCAACATTAAGTGAACTGTGCAGCCTGAGGCTTGTACAGGCATGGGTGACACATTCACAACATCCAGGATGTTAAGGTGCTGGGGAAGCAGAACACGTCCAGAGACCTGGGCCATGTTCACAGAATGATCTAAACCGTTCTGAGCTGAGTCTTAAATTATTTCTGACGAACCACTTCTAATACATTGACCTTTCAAAGGGAAATATTCATGTACTCTTGTTCTGTGGCAAGTTTCCATCTCCAGAATGTTCATGCCCATAGCAATACTGCCATGCTTGCACTTCTTCAGGGAACTTATCATGCTTGCACTTGACATGTTATCACCATGCTTGCACTTCTTCAGGGAACTTTCTACCTGGGATTTGTATACACATAAAGCACTTGCCTGCCATGGCCACAGGATTACAATCTCTAACACCATGTCCGTAAGCCCTGACATGGTTGAAACTGAGGGGTTTATTAGCAAGGGAATCGGATGAATCGGTCTCCAGTGCTCCCAGCCTCCCTGTCCTAATGTGGTCTTTTCCTCAGGTGTCTTATGTCTTGAGCTCTTCCTCCCATTCTCCTATCAAACTCTGGTCATGTCAGAGAAAAGGACAGCACCACTAGCTCTGTTTGCACCAGCAGGAAAGTTACCCAGGACCAGGCATTGTTCTAAGTACTGTACATGTGTCAACCCACTTAATTTTTATAGTACCCCAAAGAGGGAAATACTTTCATTTTCATCATACCTCTTTTGTAGATGAGGAAATTGAGGCATTCGTGGGGTAGTTAGTTTGCCCAATGTCACACAGCAAAAGGCAAAGTTAAGATGTGAATCCAGCAGTCTGGCTCAGGTTGATATAGATCCAACTATTATTACACATTGCTGCTTTTAAACCTCCTGAAAGCCTAAGTCTTCTTCTCTGTAAAGCTTTGAATAATCACACAATACTGTCTCCATAACACCTATTTCAGAGCATAGTTTAGAGCAGGGGTGTCAAAATCATTTTCACCAGGGGGCCACATCAGCCTCATGATTGCCTTCAAAGGGCTGAATATAATTTCAACTCCTTAACAGTTAAGGAGTAGTGACATTTATACAGTCCTAAAATTATTTTGGCCTTTTGAAGGCAACCATGAGGCTGATGTGGCCCCCTGGTGAAAATGATTTTGACACCCCTGGTTTAGAGGATTGAAGAATTACAATGAGGAATAAAGTCCTTAGCACAGTGAAAGGCAGCTACCATTTTTGCTTTGAAAGTGTAAGTGATTGATAATTGCTTACGTGTTCCCCAGGGGAGAATATGTCAAAATGAATTAAAGCCATAAACTAAAGGATTAAAAGTCCAGGAGAATTTTATCCCTCTGGATAAATGGTCAGCAGATCAACTGTTTAGGGGGGATTTATCCTCTCTACCATCCCACACACAAATGACATTACCATGAAAGGCACTGCAAGGATTTTAGAGGTTACCTTGTCAAATTTGCTCACTTTACAGATGATAAAACTGAGACCAAGAATCCTCGTATGACTTTCTCAAGATCACATAGCTTGTTATTAAAGCTTGGACCAGAATCAATGCCTCTGGCTTCTTTTCACCATGTCATATTGCCTTTCATTTCAAGTCAATGAAGATTATGCTGAGTGATGTGCCAGTAAATTTATAGTCCCCAAAATGTATCATCTTCGATGGCTGATCAGTGTATTACAAGGTTTGGATTTCTGGAAAAGTCTGTTAAAACTGCTAAGAAGTTCTGTAGCAATATTGCTTCTACTCATCATGAGCAGAATTGAAAGTTAGAAGAAGGGAAATGGATTACTGAGGACTATTGATAGTTTTCTCACCACATTCTCTGCCAAAGCTCAAATATACACCATATTCTTCATTCAAGGGCTACAAAGTCACTCTAGATCATTTTAATTCCAAGAATAGAACCTCTTTAAATTATTTTTTGCCATTATTTATTCCAAAACATGGGCAAGGAAAGAAGAATATCTTTATCTTTCACTAACTGTATTCATTCATTTAGAATTCAGAAAAATTGATTCATTTCAGGAAAAAAAAAACCCCTGCTGATTATCTACTATGTGCCAGATACAATTCTGGGCTTTGTGGTATACCAGTGAGCAAGACAGCGTCCTGAATTTATTTCATTGGAATTTACTTCCCAATGAAGGAGATGACAAATAAATAATTTAATTTCAAATATGATAAGTGTTTTGAAGAAAAAGTAAGCTGGGGTAAGGGATAAAGATTGCTGATAGGGAGACAGAGATCAAGAAGGTCTTTCTGAGGAAGTGATATTTGAGCACAGGCCTGAATAACATTATGAGTCATTAAATAACAGTCAAGTAATACAGTTTATAACAGTGTAATAAAAATTAAGTGTCTAACATAGCATATTAAATTTAATTACCTACTCTAAGAATTAGGAAACTATCTGATCCCAAACTATTTTCTAAATAAAGAACCTTTGTAAGTAGGTCAATAATGTTACTTAGTTAATAGTGGAAATGAAGGAAGTATTAAAGTAGCATATTTGTCAAAAAATACAAAGCTGTATTTGATTTACCTAATGTTGTGGACTTCAAATCCTCCAAGTCCCCCATAGCCCCCATCTAAGGCAAGTAACAGGATATAGTTTGTTGACAGATAAATAACACTAGGAGATGGCCTCCCTAGAGTTCCCATTTATTCCTGCCATGTTTTCAGTGGATTTCACTGTCTACCTGCAGTGTGAAGTAGAAACAGAAAACTGGCAGCGGGTGAACACAGAACTCCCGGTGAAGTCTCCCCGCTTTGCATTATTCGACTTGGCTGAGGGGAAATCCTATCGTTTCCGCGTCCGCTGTTCCAATTCAGCAGGAGTTGGGGAGCCATCAGAGGCAACGGAAGTGACTGTGGTCGGGGACAAACTTGGTATGTGTAGAGTTTGGTTGAACAACTGTAAACTTATTTTATATCAGTTCAAGAGAAAATTCCTAAGCAAGAATAAATTTTAAAAATTATTATTATGAATTATCAAATTATGAAAGTAAACCAGGAGTTTTAACAGTATTGCTAATGTATTTTTTTATGGAGTGGGTTGGTATGTTCCTGAGTATTTTAATTTATCACTATTCTCCCAATCTAAGATATTTATTAGTTTTAACAAATATATTATAAAATAAAGCAACCATATGTTTGATATGATTACTTGAATAAAATTTATGTGTGTGCATATGTGTTAAGAATGAATTTTCTAGAATCACCCTGAGTTGAACATCATTTTCCTCTTTCCTCAGATATCCCCAAGGCCCCAAGCAACATCATTCCAAGCAGAAATACAGACACATCAGTGGTAGTTACATGGGAGGAATCCAAAGATGCTAAAGAGCTGGTTGGTTACTACATAGAGTCTAGCGTTGTTGGCTCTGGCAAATGGGAACCCTGCAACAACAACCCGGTGAAGGGCCCACGGTAACTGCGCTCTGTGTGTGGTGGTTGCGGGTGGGGCAGGGGGAATGTCTGACTTTAGAGACACAGAGGCTGCAAAGAGGAAACACAGCCATGGACCCATAGAACAGCACAAACATCCAATGGAGGGAGATTTTCTAAAAAACATTGAACTTTAAATATCCAAATCAATTTAAAATTGAACACGACTACCGCAATACATTTTGGAAAAAGGCTTGTTATATTAAACACTTAGAAATACTTAATGCCAACTATGATAAGAGTTCATTTTATAGCTCTTTTCTGGTTCTTTTCCCTCTATTCTGACCTTTCATACCCAAAGTCATACTAAATTCCAAGGATTTAATAGGCTTGAGCTAACACAAATGACCCAGGCATTTTAAATGAACAGAAAAAAGGTATCAGCATTTTACCAACTCTGAACATCAGCGTGGTTACACTGAGGAGACATAAATAACACCAAATCAAGGACACTGAGAATACTTTGCCACTTCTTTGTTTCTAATATGAGGATGGTTGTTTTTCTTGCTTTCAAATATTTTATCAGCCAGCTTTGCAAGCTGATGATGAATTTTGGCCTGCACCCAAAATCTGGACCTCCTTTGACATAGGACCAACCTGAGAGGAGAATTCCACCCTCAAAACCGACAAGCAGGCGTGTTGGGCAGCACCTTCTTTGACCTCTTCTAAGTCCCAGGACACCTGTTCTAGAGCATTAGAGAATAGAGACAAACCAATGAATGAGAGAAGGCAATGTGTTTTACAAAAGATTCACCTAGCTTGTTTGCTCATTTCACTTTCACTCTGAGTTTCCAGTATTTTCCTGGAACAGTTTAGAAACATTCACAGAGAGCAGGCAAAGTCCGCCTTTCCACAAACGGATGAGAGCTTCTCAAGGATGGGCTCTGTGTTTCATTCATCACTGCATCTACAATGCCTGGCTTGGTGTCTGCAACGCTGAAGTGCTCAATAAATATTTGCTGAACTGAGCTGACGTGAGGGTGGGCCTAAGTTTAGGATGAACCTAGATTATGGCTGTCTTTATTAAATATGTTCACATCTAATAACAATAAAGTCATTAGCAGATGTGTTATTTCCTCTGGTTACAGTCCTTAGAATGGATTAAAATGGGACTTCCGGCCAAGATGGAGGCATAGGTAGACGCCCTGTGCCTCCTCACACAACCAAGATAGGGACAACAGCAATATAGAAACAAAATAACAACCAGAACTGACAGAAAACAGAAGTGTATGGAAGTCGGACACCCAAGGATTTAAAAATAGACATGTTCATCCAGACCAGTCGGAGGGGCGGAGTCGGGCCTGGCGAGGGACACGGAGCAGAGAGCAGAGCAGCCGGGGCAGCGCACAAGTCCGCAGCAGGCAGACCCTGAGTGCTGTGGTGGCTGGTGGGCTCCAGCCAGGGGGTGGCGACCTGCAGACCCAGCGAGGCGGCCATTGTGAAGCAAGGCACTGCACACAACTCAGGGTCCCAGCACGGGGAAATAGAGCTTTGGGTCACTGACTGAAATGGAAGGTCCCTCGGGGTGCACAGGCCCACCCACACCAGAATTGGTGTCAGAGGGGCCCAGTTAGCTTGTAGAGGCAGTGGAAGGGTCTGGGGTCCTGCAGAGAGCAGAGCAAGCGCCATTGTTCCTTTTTGGACCCCGCCCCCACATACGAAACCACAACCCAGCAACTGGGGTGCCCCGCCCAGGTGAACTCCTAAGGCCCCGCCCCTCACTACAGGAGTTCTACAAGACCAAACAAAAAAACAACCCAGGAAAAAGATGGCTCAAACAGAAGAAGAATTGAAAGCCCCAGAACCCATCCTTTTAAGTGACCAAGAGATAGCCAACCTATCAGATGCACAGTTCAAAGCACTGGTGATCAGGATACTCACAGAACTGGTTGATTTTGGTCGCAAATTAGATGAAAAAATGAAGCCTACAATAAGTTTAATGAAGAAAAATGCACAGGGAACCAATAGTGATGGAATGAAAGTTGGGTCTCACATCATTGAAGTGGACCAGAAGGAAGAAAAAAATATACAACCAGAAAAGAATGAGGAAACAAGAATTCAAAAAAATGAGGAG